>JAMRYA010000023.1:1207387-2414774 GCA_024447215.1 Panagrolaimus sp. LJ2400
TGTATCAGATGCTGTTGTAGTAGAATTACTTTGAGACTTTGTTGAATTTCGAATTCCATTTGTTAAATTTTTACGTTCACATTGTTGTTCTTGTGGTTGAGGTTGTGGCTCTTCTCGACCACCAACGTCACTACTTTCTGATGCAGTTTCCCATTCATCAACTCCTTCACTAGCTGCAGGAGATTTTAATCCTTCAACATTTCGATCTGCAGATGCTCGATTACTACTTTTTGATGTTGTTGATGAAGTTGAAGTTGTTAGCCCTCCTCCTTCAAAATGCGGCTTGTGCCTTGTGGGTTTATTTGTGTGCTTGGATAAAAAACGACTAGTACCACGTCCATTACCACCCTAAAATAATTAATATAAGTATTAAAATTTTCAAAAAGTTTATATTTTACCATTGGAGCTAAACGTCTGCCATTTCCTCGCATACTTGCAGAAGCTGCTGAAGTATCATATCTTTCGAAATGCTCTTCATTTCCAGTTTCACGTTCTGTATTTCTTGGAAGTCTTTCAGATCCTTTCCAATTATTATTTCCACGAGGTTGTCGAGGTACACCACGTTTACTTCCACGCCGTGAACTGTCATAACCTCCTTCATTGCTTTCATAGGTATTATTACTATCTCGTGGACGATGTGGCTTTTTTAACGTTGTTGAAGAAGCTGTTGTTGTAGTAGTTGTAGATTCTTCAGGAATTTTATAATCTTCAGCATGAAATTCACCCATATTTGAAAAATTATCTTCAGCACGAGATGAGCGTTTTGGTGGTGCATCAAATGTCGGCTTTGATAAAGAAGAAGAGGAAGAAAGCTTCTTTCCATTGACAATTCCACCACTTGAATCTCCTCTTCGTGGTCGAATATCACGTGAAGCGAAATCTCCAGTTTTGAATTGTCCACCTCTTGATCGCTTTGAATTTACAAATTCTCGCTTTGTTCCAGTGTAAACATCATCTTCTTCAAGAGGTTCTTCTGGACGATGATCAGCTGGAATAGATAAATTATCCCATGATGGACCAGTTTTTTCTTGTACCCAATGTGATGATCCTAATGTTTCGGGATCAAGGGGTGTAGTAGCTTCAGCGCTTCGAGGAGTACGTTGTTCACGAGTTTGTTGATATTGTCCATTAGTATCATTACGACGTGGACCTTTACGTGAATTCTTGCTTGAAGAATCTGAAGCTGGTGGTGGTGGTGGGGGTGGATTCCATTCACTGATATCTTTTGGGACATCATTAATTGATGGAAAATTATAATCCAGTTCTTGTTGGAAGCGTGAATTTGGTTTTGGATTTACTACTTCCTTTTTACGTTCTTCCATACGCTTTTCCCAAACATTTTCTTTTGGAGCTGGAGGAATTGGTGCAGATTTTGTTGCTTCAGAATCATTTTCACCTTTTGTTTGCCGAGTTTTCGAATCCTTTGTTTTTGGCTTTGTTTCTTCTTCAGTAGAAGATTGTTGTTGCTGTTGCAAAATCGGCCCACCACCATGATGGGCAATATATTCAGCACTTTTTTCATCATTTCTTTTTAGCATTCGATATGGTATTTCTGGTTGCTGATATCTTTGTTGCTGTTGTTGCTGCTGAGGTGGCGGTGGGGGAGGTTGATTTTGACGATTTTGAGGTGGCATACTACGATGTTGTTGATTATCATGTCCATGATGATGCTGTTGTTGTGGATGTTCATGATAATTTTGTCCACCAGAAGGATATCCTTGATATCCTTGTTGTCGGTAATCAAAATCTGGATGTCGACGAGGTGGTCCTTTATGATGTTGTTGTTGCTGCTGTTGATCATAATTATTGTAATCTGGAGTTGCAACAGAACTATTTCGTGAACGTTGATTATTGTAATTATTCCCAGGCGGATATTGAGCAGATGGATTATTGTAATCTTGTTCACCAGGAGGAACTAAAGGATATCCAGAATTATCATACCACCCAGCACCTTGTGGTGGCATTTGTTGCTGTTGTCGAGGCGGTGGAGGACCAACTTGCTGTTGTTGTCCATAATGTTGTGGTGGTCCTTGCCTAAATATATATTTTTAATTAATAAGCTCAATTAATAATCAACAAATATTACCATGTATTGCTGTCAGCTTCAGTACTGCTTCGACTATCAATACGATACCGATTATTACGGTTTTGATTTTGATTATTAATCATTCCACGTCGATTATCAATAGGAAGGTCATCTCCACCCCATCCAAGCTCTTGAATTTGTCTTTCACCATATGGATTACCTCTTTCATCGAATCGTTGTTGCCCAACAATACCTCCTCCAGGATATCCACCGTGTTGCTGTTGCATCAACCCTCTTGGAGGATATCCTCCTTCTCCACGCCCACTTTGCAATAATTTTTGTTGTTGATCGTAGCCGTATGGTGGAGGTGCACCATTGACAAAACGATCTTGATTTTGTTGCCATTCTTGGGGTGGCGGGTGTTGTTGATGTTGATGGTGTTCTGGGACAGGAAATTGAGAAGGTTGAAGTTGTCGTACATCTTGACTGCGGAGTTGTGGTGGAGGTTGAGAGAATTGTTGATTGGTTGGTGCAGTTGGAGTTGTAGGAGGTTGTTGCTGTGGTGCAACACGTTGTGCAACTTCTTTTGGAGATTCGGTTACAGGAGGAGACTCTGTCGCCGGTTTTGTTGCAGAATCCTGTTCGGAAGCTACTTTGTTTTCGGCATCCACAGATGGCTCCTTTGATTCCATTGAAAAACGGGCAAGCTTTTCTCGAATTCCAATTTTTGCAGCAGCTTTTGATTGATTCATTGGAGGTTGAGAGCTGATATACCGTTGTGGAATTATCCGTTCGACATGAGGCTTGGGGGCTGTTGAAGCACCAATATATCCTCCTGATTGATTTTGTTGTGTTGAAACAACTGGAATATGGGGAATTTCGACATTGGCATCGGCCAAATTTGTGCCCCATGCACTTGTCTCTAAAAAGGGTAAATAGTTTTGTAAAGAGAGGTTTTTAAAATTTGAAAATTTACTTTGAGGTTTGAGAGAACCAGTATCGGATGATTTGCTTCCAGTAACAGCGGCAACAGAAGCAGCAAGGGAAGGAAAGTCGCGATTGTTGGGAGGAGCAGCAGTTTGACCGGCAACAATTTGAGCGGCAGTTCCTTGAGATTGTTGAGAGGGATTGTTTGAATAATTTGTCATTAAGGATGAAGATGATACAGCAGAATTTGAATTTTCTGTTGATGTTTGTGTTGGATTTGTCGATGAATTGGTCGACGAAGTATTTTTTGCCCATGTTGGACGAAGATCGGGTGCATTGCCACCCGAAATATCGGTGGACCCGTTTTGTTTGTTGTTTTCCGTATCGGTGGTTGATGATTTGGTTGTCCATCCTGTACCACCTTGAGGAACAATTGAAATAAGAGGATCTTGACCGTGCTCAGCTTTTAATGAAGGCAAAGTCGCAGGCTTAAAAATTTTTTTCATTTTAATATTATTAATATATTTATAAATTTAATCATTACCGGTGGCATGCGCCGAACAACGGCTGTTGCTTTACCCAATGGTTGCAAGCCATGCTTGCCTGGCCCTATAAAAATTTTTTATTGTTAATACATATTTATGAATTTAATAATTAATTACCGGAGGCCTTTGTTGCTGCTGTATTCTTTCCCGAATAAACGCTATTTACGTTGTGTAAGCGAGATTTATTTGCGCCAGTGGCGCCTTGACGATTTGACATAAGTGATTACCGCAAATTGGCGTGGACAAGCCACCGCGGAAACGTTGGACGTTCAAAAAAGAAAGGGAAAAAACGCGTAAAGCGTCAAAGGAATGAATTTTGACAAAATATAACCTTCGGATTTCGTGATCCGATTTCAGAAAATATAAAAAAAAAGTAATAATATACGACGATTACAAATTTAAATAAAAAGATGTAAGCTGCTGCTGCTGTTCAATGAAAGAAATACGAAACAAATAATAAAACTTGATTCAATAATATTAAAATTCCAATTCCGTTTGTTGTTGTAAAATTGTTTTGATAATAAAAAGTTGTTGTAAATGAAAAGATAAAGGCTTTGAAATCAAGTTGACAAGATTAATCCGCTGCTGCTCGGAATAATACACGTACGATTAATCCAGATAAAAATATTACTCAAAGAGTTTTTAAAACTGAGAGTCTCAATAAGAAACGCTAAAATACATTTTTACTGTATATAAATATTTTTTAATGTTATATCTTACTCAAGAGAAAGCCGCGTTTTCTCCAAAATGACGCCCACAGATTTGAGAATACAACTAAAAAAGTTTTAATTTTATTTAAAAGAAGAAAAAAACAATCCTTAAAAGGAAATTGTTGTTGTTGGAAAAGTTTTAAAAAAATTTCAAAACGTTTTTTTCAAGAAGCACGCGCAAAAAAGAATAAAGTAGCAGCAATAGTAATAATCAACAAGGAGAAACCATTTAAAAGCTGCAAAAAAATACGTGTGGTTTTTTTAAAAAAAAACGAACACAAAAATTTTTTTTAAAAAAATAGTTGGAAAAAAGTGGATGCAGTTCAGAATTGGTCAAATGTCAGAAGAAAAGAATGCATTTCATCAAGGTCACGAGAGAAGTGAAATTGATTTAATTCAGGATATTGTTATAGTTTAAAAGTTTAGTAATAATTCTGTATGGTTAGGGATTCTGTGGGAATGAGATATAGTAATAGTAATTCTTTGGCATTCAAAGATTTCAAGAATTTTTTTCAATGCGCGATCCATTCGGCAGTCACGCAAGCAGAGGAAGGGAAAAAAATACAGAAAAAAGTTTTTTTGTCTGCAAAAGAAAAAGAGAAATACGATGGACAAACTAACGTGAAGAGAAAGGAGCCAGCGCAAAAGCCTATTGATTTTGAGCGAACATTCATTCCATCCATCTGTTTATTTCATTGCCTTCCGACGAACACATGACAGAGAAATAGTATATGAAAAAATAGATACAAGGACAAACTTCTTTCTTTCCTTCACTTAAAGACAAATGTTCGTCTCCCTTCTATATATTGGATGACTTCTATTGCCGTTACAGCTGCTGCTGTTCTTGCTGCCAACTAAAAGAAAACCTTCAAAAACTAAAGCAATCCCTCCCGGACGGCTCGTACAGGGTGGTGCGCGCGCATCCGGTGAAATATAAAAAAAATACGAACATCCCATTTTTTGCCTTCCTTTTATTTTTCTGCCAGTTGATGCTTTTTAGCTATTCGTTTGAACGAGAGAAACGAACGATGAAAAACTAAATGATGGGGGGATTTTTCTTGTCTCCTCTTTTTTTTTTCGCTTGAACTAAATGGCTTCCTTTCTTTCTATTTTTTTCGGTTTTCCCGCAGTTGTTGAGTTTCCGGAGCAAAGGGGGGAAAAGGAAAAGAGTAAAGAAAGGCTCTTCTTTTTTTGGCAAAAGTAATAAAAAAAGAGGGCCAAAAAAGAGGAAGAAGACCAGGGCACAAAAGCTTAAAGAAGAAAGTGTCGAAAGCCAAAACTAAACTTCTGTTTCCTTAAAAAAATGAAAAATTGAGTTTGCGCGCATACATATTTTTAGCTTCTTTTTTGAAGCTATTTTTAAGTCCTTGAAGCTTTTGTGAAAAACTATAAGGGCAGCTGGTAATTCACAGGGGACTTTTCCCTTTTTCTCGAGACACAAAAACTTGCGCATTGCCAAAGAAAGAACAGAAAGCAGCTGACCTCGGTTTCTTTTAGTCTCTACAAATATTTGGAAAAAGTAATAATACAAGGATATAAAAAAAACACAGACTAATTTTAGGATTGAAATTTGAAAGCCATTTATCTTGTCCTAAAAAAAAGGTGAGGTATAAATCAAATTGAATAACGACTTGACAAGTGAAATCTTGAAAAAGCTGTAATCAAAACATGAATGGTGGTCGGCAGTTTTTTTGATTAAAAATGAAATGCAAAGATGTGAAAGAAAAACATAAAATTGTATAGTTACAGTATCCTTCAAAAAGCTTTATCAAAGCAAATTGTTAAAACATGCGTTCTACCGTACTGTTGTTTACAGTATTTATTTAATCTGATAAAAACATTGTTTGAAGTTAATTTTGTTGAATGTTTTTTAAAAATCTAAAAAATACCGTATACTTTCAAATGTTGAACAATGCATTTTAAAAAAAACACATCAAGCATGCAATATTTGATTGGCCATTGTGTGCTTTTTGCTCTTCGATTTCATTTAACATCCCCATTCGAAGTTTTCAAACACACGATTTTGCTAGTAATTAAAAAGTGTATTTAGTTTTTGCTTTTTTTCAAAAATTGTAATATCTTTTTTTGCTTTTGTAAGCTAAAATGATAAATTCTTGACACGATTGCTGATAGCCATCGGCAGTTTGCAATTCAAAAAAATTTTTACACTTTTTTTTAAATAAAAAAAATGTCCTTCAAAAAACTGTGTTAGAAAGCTACAAAGTTTGGTGTTTTTTCTTGCAAACTCTGTAATTGCTTTATTGTATTTTTTAACATCTATATTGATGACTCTCTTTATCAGTTTTGGTGGTCTTCTTTTTCCATCATTGATTTGTTTTTTGCTTTTCGTTGAACGCGTTTTTAAAGGGAGACATTGACGCTTAACTTTAACCAACATTAACAAATAAATTTTAGCCAAAAATGTTCAAAGTCTCAATTTTTGCTGGTCGAAACGCTTTCAAAAATGCTGGATTTGCTCAACAATTTATGAAAATGTCCACAGGTTAGTTCGTTATCCTTATCACAAAGGAGGATTTTTATGGCCTGATCCTGATAGAAAATTGAGGCCGATTGAGGTTTTGTCAGGTGATGAATCCCCTTTTATTCTTTTTCTCCACTATAAATACTCGTTGATAAGAGACAATTTTACCCATGTTTGATATTTTTTTGTGCATGTGAATAAAAGATGGGACAAGAAATATTTGAAAATCTTGAACAAATGGATATTTTAGCTTCACATACAATGATTAAAGTTGAACGAGTTGGAACAAATAAGCATGTTGGACTTATTACCCTTCATCGACCAAAGGCTTTGAATGCTTTATGTGCACAACTAATGAATGAAGTAAGTTTGTATAATATTTTTTAAAATTGATTATCAATAATTCTTTAAGGTTGATCAAACCCTTGTTGAATTTCAAAATGATTCTTCTATTCGAGCTGTTGTAATTACTGGTTCTGAAAAGGCATTTGCTGCTGGAGCAGATATTAAAGAAATGGTTGATCGAAAATTTGCTGATGTTTATTCTGGTGCATTTTTATCAAATTGGACAAAAATTTCTGAATTTCGTAAACCTGTTATTGCTGCTGTAAATGGTTTTGCACTTGGTGGTGGATGTGAGCTTGCAATGATGTGTGATATTATATATGCTGGAGATAAAGCGCAGTTTGGTAAGCCTTTCAAGAAGGAGAGGAGTTGTTGATTGAACAGTTAGCTAATTTTAGGTCAGCCTGAAATTAATATTGGTACTATTCCTGGTGCAGGTGGTACACAACGTCTTACTCGTACTGTTGGAAAATCATTAGCTATGGAACTCTGTCTTACTGGTAATCGAATTGGTGCAGAAGAAGCTCTTCAACATGGGCTCGTTTCAAAAGTCTATCCTGCAAATGAAGTTGTTCAAAAAGCTATTCAACTTGGTGATAAAATTGCTGAACAAAGTCCTTTAATTACTGCAATGGCAAAAGAAGCTGTCAATCGCGCATATGAAACTACCCTCAGTGAAGGCCTTCTCTTTGAACGTCGTCTATTCCATACAACTTTTGCAACAAAAGATCGAAAAGAAGGCATGTCTGCATTTGCTGAAAAACGTAAACCTGAATGGACTTCATCATAATAATATTAATCTATCAATCATACCCAATCTAATTTTAAACAGGTACCTACAGTAGGAAATTTTATTCTTTGTAATATAATAAATATATATAAATTTGCATATTTTTTGAATAAAAGGTTTTTCTTGAACGTTTGTTTTGAAGAAAGCATTTTTTGTCATTGTTCAAAAACTCATCAAAGAAAAATGTCGTCGTTGTCTGTATTTCGTAGCATCTTGATTCTTTTGGCATTTTTTATTACTATTGGATTATGTGATGATAAAAAAACAAATATAATCAGTAAATGGGGTGAAAATACAATTGGAAGAGATGAAGCAACATGTCGATTTAAGTTAAAGGATCAAGCAGGGATGCTTTGGGAATATTATGTTATTCTTGCGGCAATTTCTACTTTATCTATTGTTTTTCTTGGTCTTTCTGTTGGACTTTTTGTTTATATTCAACGATATGTAAGTTTTATCTTTTTTAAATATTCATCATTTTTTGAACTTTTAATATTTTTTAGTTAATGCGAGAAATGGATGAAGCTGTTTACAAGATAAGTCACTTTTACATATACCCCTTGGGATTACTTTGTTTATCTCAAAATTACTAAATCGAGAACTCTCCGGGGAACTTTTTTTACAAATTCTATATTAATTATATTTTTTAAGCTCATGATTTAATGGATGCTGTAATGGTTTCGCTTATTCCTAATAGTCTTCTTGATGAAATTGGTGCTAAAGAAAATAAGAAAGATAAATAAACCTATAATTTTTTGAAACTTTTTTTATTGTAAACAAATTGTATCTGTGTTATAAATTAAAGATTAAAATAATAAAAAATGGCAGTTTTTTGAAAACGAAAATTTGTAAAAGAAATATCATTGCAAAGGTTACTGTAAAAGAGAAAGAGAGAAAACAAAGTTGAAAAACTTATACACCGGATTGTTCAAGACGAACATGATTGTAGCATTTATCTGGAAGTGAGTCATAAATGGCTTGAAGTTGTTGAAGTTCATTTTTAAGTAAAATAAAATCTTTTTGAATGTCATCTCGTTTTTCTATAAGACTATTCTTTTCTTTTTGTTGTTGAATTTTTCGAACAACTCGTTTTCTGAAAGCTTTTTTGGCATCAAGGAGCATTCCTTCAAGTTCATCCAAAAGTGTTTCATTGGCATATTCAAATGAACCTAAAAAATATTAATAGATAGATTACTGTAGTCTATGGTAACAAATCTCACCCATTCGGATTCCAATATCTCGCACAGTTTCTTCCAATTTATCCATTTTTCCACTTTCATTTTTAGCTTTTAATTCAATTCGAGCAGCTTGTTGAAATTCGGCTTCTGTATTCTTTCGAGTTTGACGGGCATTCTCTAAGGCGATGCTTGATTTATTCAAAATTAACAATAAATCATCAATATTTCGTAAGCTTTCATCTGTTTTTGTTGTCGATGCTGCCAAAGCTTCTACAGCTTCAGATAATTGTTCGGATTGCTAAAAAGCGATTACTGTAGCTGTGTTAATGAAAACGTTCAAAACCTACAGTAGCCAAATTTTCAGCTTGCTTTTGTGCTTCAAGTGCGACAGCAAGTGCATTATCGATCATTTCTTTTGAATTTCCAATAAGTTTTTTAGCTTCAAAAGTTTTATTATTTGCTTCTTGAATATCCGCTTCAATTCCATCAACATCAGAAAGTCTTTCAATGAATTGAGCTTTACCCAAATCAGATGTTCCAGCAGAATAACCTTAAATAATATTTTGAAATTTATAACACGAATAAAAGCTTCAAAACACTTACTTTCAAAATCAGACAAAACTTTTTTTGCTTGATTCACTTGTGTTTCAAGTTCTTTAATTGCAGATTCAGTTTTATTCTTTTGTCGAATAATTTCATTTAAAATTTTTTGTTTTTGCCGATTTTCACCTTCCAAAGAATTAACTTGTCGTTGAGCATTTTCAATTGCAGCTTTAACATCTTGTCGAATTTTTATTCGTTCTTCCAAATATTCTTTTAACATTTTTTTATGAAATTCTGTATCATTTCGAGCAAGTGAAATATCATTTTTCATCTAAAATTTATTATTATTATTCAAAACTAAAATATGAAATAACAAACTTTTTCAAAATCAACTGAAGGTAGCTTTGTTTCATTAAGTCGAATTTGAAGTCGTACACCTTCTTCATATAATCTATCCGCTTCTGCAACAGGTTGAGCAGCTAAGGCTTTAGTCTTCTTTAACAAAGCAGCAGTTTGATTGGCCATTCTTTCAAGCTCTTGAATTTTTCGGCTTACAGTATCTAAAAAATTGGAAGTTTTTAGGGTTTGAAAGATTTTTTAATTAACATTGAATTATCGAAATTTTTTTATCATTATTATCAATTTCACTTTGCCTTGACTACGGTATAATAAAACATACTTCCAAAAATAGCTTCATGTGCTTCTTGTTTAGCTTGATTAACATTCTTCCAAATTTTTTCTGATAATTCTTTAATTTTATCTCGTACTGCTGTTCGCTTCTTCTGAGATTCTGTTGCAAGCTTTGCCATATGTGCCATATTTGAATCAAATGTACCATATTTTTTGGAATTTTCTTCTGCAATTTGAAGATTTTTTCTTCCTTCTTTTTCAAAATTTCGAATTTCTGTATGAAGGTAAATGGAAAGATTTGCTGAAAATTTGTATTTATTTTAAATTCTTGTAAAAATATTCACACCTCGAAAAGTCTGAAAATCTTGAAGCTCAATTTCAAGTTCTTCAGCTGCTGAATCGATTGAATCAAAGTAAGTATGGTTTGAAAGATTGGATAAAAGTTTTGAAGCTCGAGGAATTAGTTGTTTGAAATGTTTAAGTTCACGTATTGATTTTGGATCTAAAATTATGGTCTGTAAACACATACATACATTTAATTAAGAAATATGATTACCAAGTGCTCCTTTAAATTGTTTATGAAAATCTTCTACTTCTTTTTGTCGTTCTTTAATTAATGCGGTAATTTGATCATCATCAACCTAAAAACATGTTTTTGTACTTAGTAGTAAATATAATGTTTAAGGTAAACTTACAGTAACTGGATGAGATTCCCAATATCCTAAGTTATCATCAATTAGTTCCATTTCTTTGACCAGTTCATTTTTACGAATTTGAATAAGTTTATAGCAATCATCACATGGAAGACAGCCAGCACGCATATTAAATCGATTTTCACTACATTGATCACAACGTCGTCCTTCAACATTATCTCTGCAAAGACATTGCCCGGTGTGAATGTCACAATCTTTCGTCTCTGATCCAACTGTATCACAATCACATGGCTTGCAACCTTCAAAAGAAAAGCCAAAATGTTCTCGAGCACATTGATCACATCTAAAAAGATATTTATGTCTTGCGGAATGCGATATTAGCGTAGAGTAATAACTTACTTTAAGCCAGTTACACCAGGTTTACATTTACATTTTCCTGTTACAGTATCACAGAAACTATCTTCTGATCCAATGGGATCACATTCACATCGTTGACAACCAATTCCAGAGGTGATATTATAATACCCTTTTTCACAGCTATCACATGCTCGTCCAGTAACATGTGGCCAGCATTCACATTGTCCGCTAATAGAATCACATCGAAGGTTATCAAAATCATTGTTGTATCCTTTCTTTTTTGTGCCAGGTAAATAACAAATACATTCTCGACAATCATTTCGTACTTCAGCGGTTGCATTTCCCCAAAATCCGGTTTTACATTTTTCACAATTAAATCCTGTTGTATTGTAAATACATTTCTTGCATTCACCACTTCGAGAATCACAATTTCCAATGGCATTAAAATCAATGTTATCATTGCATGGACAAGGTTGACATGGTTGACCCATTGGAGGATTACCATAAAATTCAGATGCACAATATTCACATTTAGCTCCAGCATGTCCAATTGGGCATTCACTGCATGCCATTCCACCTTCAGGTAATGCCAAACATGGACCCCCATCAGGGCAATCACATTTTTGACAATCTGTTTCAGTTCCATTCAAAGCATTGCCGTAATATCCTCGGGCACATGTTTCACAAGTATCCCCGCCAGTATTATGTTGACAGATGCATGCACCAGATTCAGCATCACATGAATCAGAATGTCCATGACAATCACATTTAATACATTTTGTTAGAGGTCCACCAAATTTAACAGCTCGACGATATCCTGGTGCACAGGATTCACAAAATTGTCCAACATGTCCTTCAGGGCATTCACAATGTTCTACCCAATCTGCTGGAATTGTAGAATACAAGCTTGATGAAGCCGTTGAAAGTGAAATTTCAGAAAGAAATCCAACATCTGCAATTATAGAAGTAATTAACAAAGGTAAAGAAAAGGGAATCAAAGCTCTGAGAAATTGAAAGTTTAACAATTAAAATATAAAAATTTTTTCTAGGGTTAGTTGTCTGAAACAAGGTTTAGAAAAACATAATTTTTTCCTATGAAATTTTACAGCTAATTGAAGATGCAAAATAAAATCTTACCACCACGAGAATATGTTCCACGAATTTTGATTGCTGTAACATTTGCAAGAATTCCAATGAATTCAATTTCTGAAAGTGGAGAAGCCCAAAAGCTTTGATGAAGTCGAAAACGATAAATTTGTTCAACTTTATCTGGGAGATGATTATGTTGGGCTGTGATGGGAGCAATCAATTCACGGCCATTTGCACCAGTAATAATGATATCTCTGAAAATTTAAAAATGTTTATTTTTTTTAAAGAAAGTGTAACAGCAATTCAAGTTTTTATTTAGGACCATCCATAAAAATCAGGCATTTGTTACTTTTTAAAATTTTTTGATGCTTCTTGATTTTCAAAGATGGTCAAAGAAAAATTTTGGAATATTTTTTTAAAATTTAAACTTACTTTCCAGAAGGTGCTGTAGATTCAAGCTGTACTCGAAGATTAAATTTTAGTTCTTGATTGTATGCAAATCGTAGATCTCCCAAGAAATCTTTTGGCGCAAAAAAGTAAACAGGATAATAATCAATTTGTGATACAACTATCGCCTTATCAGCTTCATCCCATTGTAGCTGTTCAAGTTTTCGCTCGGATCCAGCAGTCCATTTTTCGATACCGTAATCAAAAGTGGATGTAATATTAATTTCATAAAAGCCATCAGCCGCTGAGCAAACAGAAGAATGGCCATAACAGAAGCAAGGAGTACAGCCAAATTGATTTTTGAGTGATAAATTAAAGTAACCAGGTTTACATTTATCACATTTTTGTCCTTCAACATTTGTTTTGCAATGGCATACACCCGAGGAAGAAGAGCATTGTTGCCGTGGTTCTGATCCGGCAGCTTCACAGTGGCAATCTTTGCATCCAGATGCTGAGAAATCATAGAATCCCGGCATGCATTGATCACATCTTTCTCCGGTTACACCAGGCTTGCATTCACATTGTCCTTCAGAATTACATTGAGCTGAGAATGATCCCTTCAAGTCACAGCTACATTCAGTACAAAAATGTTCTCCAGGTCGACGATAAAATCCATCAAGGCATTGATCACAATGTGGTCCCTTTGTATTTCCGCTGCAATCCAAGCAATGCCCCCCATGTCCAGTTTGATTATAAAGCTCAGAATCAAAATAACATCGACTTGAAAGACCATTACAATTACAAGCTTAAAAAATGTTTATTGTAGATACTTTGTCACAGAAAGAAATTTTAAAAAACATACGAAGACATTCATTTGCATCTTCAGATGTTCCTCGTCGCCATGGACGATCTTGATGAAAGCTATCACATTCTTGACAATCTACACCAGCAGTATTATGTTGACATTCACAAACAAGTTTTCGATCGACATCAATCCCAGATGACATAACACATGACTTTGCATGACCATTACATTTACATCTAAATATTTTAGCTATTTTTCACATCAACAAATAAACAGTTATCAAACCTTCCACCAACAGCGAAATCAGAAATAGCATAATAATAAGATTTTAGAACTTTTGGATCTTTAAAAACTTCATCTCCAAAAGTATTCATTCTCAAAAGCTCAATTCGAATTGCCACAGCTGTAACCCATTCCTGAAGGACATCAGATTCTTCAAAATTCTCTGCAGATGGACGTCCATCGAGTGTGGAGTAAGCAATATTTCCGCCAGTCAAAGGTGAAATATCAGAGAATTCCCGAGTACATTGGGCAACGGCTTCATTGCCAGGAAGGATGGGAGCTCGTTCTGGCATTTTAAAGGTGGATTTACATGACCCGGAATAATATTGCCATGGAATCCATTCTCCATCATGGGTGGTCTTTTTATAAATAACAAATGATTCTGGTCGAGGTGAAATAAATTTTAGGCGAACGTAAGTGATGTCAAAAGCTTTGCCTAAAATAGGGAGGAAAACGCTTATGTGTACTGTATACTGGGATAAAAAAAAGTTACCCAAATTTAAAATTAATGTAACATTTTTTGGATATTGAATGCCTTCATTCATTGTTTCAGATTGCCACCATGTCTCATTTTTAGGATCATTAAAATCAGTCAAAAATTCAGAAGTATGTGAATATTCCTACATTAAAGAAAAGTCTATGATTCACAACAATCTTTTTTTCAAAGCAAAACTTACTCGAACTCGATCATCGCAAACACTACAAATTTTTGTTGAACCATATAAAGATACTTGGCTACAGTAATGTGTTGGTTGTCGAGTTCCACAAGTATTTGAGACATCCACTTTTTTATTGAAAGCAGCATTCTCAAATTCTGGTACACATCTTTGTGGAATTTCTTGATTATTATCCCATCGAGAGCATTCAGAGAATCCTTCATCTTCAGGAAAAATGAAATTTGAAAAATATCGATCGGTTAAAGTTTCAAATCCAGAAATTGAAGATGGAAATGCCCAAAGAAATAGGGTTGAAAAAATTAGAAGCCTCATTATTGATGGTGGTGCCATAATGAGGCTAACAAGGAATGAAAGCTGGTAGCTAAAAAAGCGGAAGAAAAAAGATTGTAAAATGAAAGTAAAAACAAGTTTTACAATTTTCAATAGAAGCTTCTATGATTTTAGCTTTTATCGCGGTCAAAATCAAAATCGCCGCCGCCGGCTTTTTACGATTTCAAAAAAAATACAATAACAATTTGTTTGTGAATGGCACAAAAGAAAAATAGAGAGAGAAAAAAGACCGCTTCACAGATTGACTGACTGACCACCGACGTAACACCTTTGAAAGCTAGCTAATGTCTGATGGCTATCTCTTTGAGAGGGAATACGAATGACCACGCCTAGGTGATCAAAAAATTATTTTTTTTTCAAAAAACGGGAAGCTTTTGTATTTGTTTTTTTAGGAAGGCGAAAAGAGTGTTATTAAAGACAATCAAAAGAAAGAGAGACAATGATTTGCTTTCTTCTTTCATTATTATTATTATTATTTTGCTTCTCCTCATACAAAAAAAGGTTGTAAGCAAATATCGGAGCAGCAAAAAGACAGACCCCCAAGAAAGGGAGAAAGAAACAAAAGGCACACGTACAAAGACAATGTTACGTTTGATGATTGGAGCAAAAAAATAAATATGAGAGGCCCTTTGGCAGGGGGCAGACATCTGGTCATTTCTTTTCTTTCTCCTCTGCTTTTCGCCGTCCGTAGCAAGCACAGAAGAAGCAAAAAAATCTTTTTCTTCGTGTGTGAATCATACCATTTTCGGGGCACCTTCCTTCGTGTAACTGATGTTCTTCCAAATAAAAACGAAAGATTTTCTTCTTCTAACACTTTTTTTTGTTGCATATAAACACTGATTTTTGGGAGAAAAAAAAAGATGCTTTTTCCGTGTCGGCAAAAGTTTTCTTTCTTTTCTTCTTCTTTCCTTCTTCGTTAACTTCTTTTAAAGGGCAAAAAATGAAAAAAAAAACAATGGGGCAAAAAAATCAGCAACATCTCCGTGATTTACTGCTCCGATATATATATACCGGAGCTAAACCAAATGAATAAAGAAAAGAAGGAAAAAAGTTATTCCGTAAACTTTAAAAAATTATTTTTTTTTGGTTAAAAATGGCGCGTTTTGATTTTTTTGCAAAACAAAAAAAAGATGGAAGAGAAGAATCAAAGCTGCTTCTAAAATTGGCTGTTTTTGAATAAGGAAGAGATGCTTTTTTGGTTAACAAAAAAAAAGAAGGTGGTGCTCATTTGCATAAAAATGTTATTACTATTATGGGAAAAATGTTATGGGTTTTATGAGGGGGAAAGCAATAATTTTATGTGGCATTTTCATAAATTGAAAGAGCCTTTAAAAACCTACTGTATGATAAAAGGTCTTTAAAAGAACGTATGACGCAAAAAAAGTTCTTGTTTGAAAATTGTAAAAATTGCAATTGCATTATAAATAATTCTATTTATTGTAAACACAGCTTTGAAAACAAATTTAAAGGATAACAGTGTATTATTATCTGTTTACAGTAATAAAAGACATTAATCTTATTTTACTACACAATGATTAAATATTCAATTAAATTTTATCAGATTATCTTACTGATATATATACCATGTTTCATTTCAAACGCAACACAAAAACGTTAGTAGTTTTTTCCTCTGATCTAAAGCAGATTTTGTAAAGATTGTTTGTCAAGAAAAAATATTTTTACGCTTAACAACTTATAACATTTACGGTATATTCAGTTTCAAAAACACGATGAATCAATTCATTTTTGACAAAGCGCTAAACCAATCTGAATTCTACTTGATGCTCTTTTTCAAATAGACTACTGCATACATGAATTGGGGGTCGGAATTCCGACCCCACCGACCGACCGACCGCCGAAGGCGGTCGGCGAAAAAATGAGCTAAGGTAGCTACCTGTTAAATTATCGAAAAATTTTTGACAAATTCTTTCAAAAAATTCTCTCAATTTTTATCGAATTACGGTGGAAAGTTATATATTTTTTGCTGTAATAATAAATCATTTTTTCAAAAATTAAATTAATAACTTTTAACCAATTTTTAAACTTATTATCGTCTTTTATACTGTTTTAATATGTGTTTTATGTATTTCATTTTTTCATCAAAAACATATTGCATGATCAATTTTTATTTTAAAAAAAGGCTACAGTTAATTTTATAAAGATAAAAGCTAAAAATTTAAATGCATAATAGAATTTGCAAGAAATTTTCTGCCAGTTTTAAAGTTCAACACGCTTATTGGTAAAAATGTTATCACGTTTTTCCCACATTGCTTTCAAAAATTCGTTATGCTCCAATTTTCTGTGGACTGGATCATCCGACTCCAGGGCTTGTTCTTTGTCTTTGCCTCTTGCTGGCTGTTGATCACTATCAAAATGTCCACCAGCTTTCCAATCAGTTAAATATTTTTGGCAATCAAATTTGTCAAAAGGTGGTCCGTTAATTCGAATGGTGAGGATAGCAGCAATATTGGGAATGCTCAGTGTGCTACGGCGTTTGTCCAATGAATGAAAGAGAATTGAAAAACCTCTTTCCGCATCGCTCGATCCGACTGGTACTGTTAAAGCGCTTGAGAGGTACTGCTTCAATTCGGAGCTAATCTCAATCACTCCACTTTGAGATTGTCTTTCCAAAATACGATAAAAAAATTCATCTGCAGGATAAGAAGTCCATGTTTTGAATGTTTCATGTCCAATTTCAAGTGCCACATCATCATATAATTCTTTAAGTTGGACTGCTAAATTGGGTGAATTAACTTTGAAACGTTGTGCAAGTTTTTGATGTAATTCATTTGCATTTTCGGGAAAAATTATTTGCTTTCGTTCCACATTAACTTCAATAATTTTCGGATTCAAGCATTCAAAGTCTTCCAAGTTTTCATCATCATAATAATGTTGTAAACTTTTTATCATTTCATCCAAAAATTTCTTGCGATAAACTTTCAATGCAGGCCATATCGATTCAGAAGTGTGGTCAGCAAATTCAAATGGGGGATCATCGACAGGATTATTATAGTCCAAATAAAGTCTGACGCTGTCTTGAACTCTGGCAGAACTATCAAATAAATATGGCTCACAAACTTGTCCTCGTCTTAAGCCAACTTGATCACCAATGTGGCAACTGATTCTTCCTCTTTCCGATTGCTTTTAAGTACCTATGGGAGAAATATAATGTGTCTGTCGTTCAACGATAGAAGGTAAAAAAAGAGGCTACCCCCAGGAACTTGAAGTTGTTTTTTGGAAAAATAGCTCTGTCAAATTAGAGAAGAAAAAACTAGAGTGCTCACAATTGCAGCGTCTTTTCAAACAACAATCTTGAATTTCAGTGGAGCTTGAAATTACTACTATTATTTGCTGGATATGTATTCTTTTAACATGATGCTCCTTTTCATTTGTGTTGTATTTATTGCAACACCTGCAACAACTGAAGTAACTTTTGGATCAGTGCTTTCAGACATAAAATGTGCTGTATTCGGGATTTGTTGGAGACAAAACGATGAAATGATCAATAAATTTATGGTAAGTTGTAACATTTTCCATGTTCTTAAAGGTAAATACTATTTTAGGCAAAAGTAAAAGAATATGAAAAAAAGAATCCCTGCCTCAAAATTGATTGAAATCCTAAACTACCAATAGTTTTATTTGTTGAAAACGAAATATAATTAATACTGTTTCATTATTTTTTATTTGTTAAAAACGTAATGTAATAATAAAATAGTTGCTTTAAGAAGAACTATCAAAAGAGTATCAATACAATTACAACCATGAGATAAAACTAAAATATTAAAAAAACCTAAAAAAAGCGTGCCGCCTTTGATAAGCGGCAAAAACCCTTTGATTTGCGGTTAAAGTTCTTTGAAGTTGTGCTGTAGTAGATATACGGCGGCGGCGAAGCCGCCGCCGAAAAATTTTTTTGAGTTTTGAGCTCCCAAAAATCCCGGCTACATGACAGCTAGGACCGCGGTCGAGCCAAATTTTTCCGACCCCCCAATTCGCCTATGGACTACTGCAAATTTTAGTATTCAGACCACTGAAGTTGTGTTTTACACATGTACCATAACCCCCAGACAAAACATTTTGATTTAATTACAAATAATTTTTTTATTCATACATTAATTCAATTAAATTACAAATAAATATATACTAGTGAATACCAATCAAAACATTTTAATAAAAGCATACTGTCATAAAAAAATCTTTTTTATTCTTCTTTTTTAGCAGATTTTGCAGACATATTTGTTTTTTCTTTTTCCTTATTTTCTTCACCTTTTTTTGATGTATCTTTTTTGGAGGCTTCTTTCTTTGAGGCATCTTTTGGCTTCTTATTTTGATTTTGAGCTTCTTCAGCAATAGAATTAATTTCAAGAACAACCAATTGTGGAATAAGAGCACAAAGTGTTGCATCCATTACTTGATGCAGGTGTGTTTCAGCTTCTCGCATCTTTTCTGACAACTAAAAAAGAAGAATATTAAAATTTGATAGACAAAAAAAAAGCACTGAAGGGGGAAACACCTGAGAAAGAAAAATAAACAAATATGCAAATGAGTCTGCAAGAGCAAAAAGCCCAAATCTTAAGTTAATAGTGAAAACAAAAATATTTCAAATTATTAATAGCATTTTGAAACCTTGAAACTTTTTAATAATATTACTAACCTAAAGATATCGCTTTCTCACTACAGTATACACTTTTTGATTCATATAGTATCTCGAAAAAGCCACTTTCATATATCGAAAAAATTTCACTTTAATGTTTACTAAACAAAAGTGTCAATTTTTTAAAACCCTCTTTATTTTTAAAGCTGTTCAAATTTATCGCCCCTGCTTTCACTTCATCCCACTGCTATCAGGTAGCTTGAAAGAATGCGATGATTCAAACGTGTATAAAAAACAGACAACTCAAAAAACATGTCTGGCAATAAAAGTTCAATAAAAAAAACACGTACCTTTGAAAGAATAAAAAAGAGTACTACAGCAACAACAATTGAAAAGCATATTTGACATACTGCAATAATTCCAAGAGCAATAACTGAAGAACCAACAGCACTTTCTTTCCAATCAAGATGACATCCATTCTATAAAAATATATGTTGGAATTATCTTTATATTTAAATGTTAAATAAAAACTTACAGTGGTAGTTGCAACTGGCGGTGATGTTTGTGATTCTGCTGCATTTGTATATTCAATACTTACAAACAAACATAATAAAAGAAGGATCACAGTAATTCGACGAAACATTTCTTTTTTTTCGTTGATAATTTTTCGGTGCAGAAATTTGAAGAAGGAAGATTCCAAGAAGTTGAGAGAAAACAAGAATAAAAGACGAAAAGAAAAGCAGCAAAAACGTAATTTATATATATTATTAGTATTCAAAAAACCCGCAATCCAATGTTGTTGTTCCTGCTGCAAAATGCAAACGTTAAAAAAGAGAATGCAATTACGGTTTTTTTGTTTAAAAAAATGAAACATTCAAATGAATGAATTTTATCACAAAAATGATTGTTGTGGTTGAAATTTGCATGATTATTTAGAAAATGTTTTTTGTTGACCTTTTTTTTAACATCAGATAGAGATTAATTTCATCAAGAGATGGCATCATTGAAATAAGTTGAATTTGTTGCGGGGATCAATGTTATCAATAACACCAGTTTTTTAAAATAAATTTATAATGTAAAATAATTGCAAAATGCCTGATGTGTTTGAAAGATGCAGCATTCTGTATACGGTAACTTTTAAATAGTTTCCTCTGAGAGTAGATGCTGTCAGCTACAAAGCACAAGAATAATTTTTAATAATTGAATTTGATTCTCGTTTGATGTATTTGTTATAGCCGATCTTGTAGACCGATGGAATTATTGGTGCTTCTGTGAGCTGATGGAAACTTTACGAAATCATAAAGAAAACATGAATACACTTTTTAAAAAATGTTAAAGAATTACAAAATCTTACATTAATGTAATGGCTCTTTCTGTTTAACTTAAATACATTGTTGATAATGGTTGCATGCATGTCTAACGTTTTTTACAAAAGTTTTTTTTGTAATTTCATTGTTTGATCTGTTGCATGCGCATTAATAAAGTAACTGACGTTCTGTCCAAAAAAATTTTGTTTTTAAATTTTGCTGATGATTAAACTCCATTAATTTTCCATCGATGACTCAGCTTTTCTTTTTTTTCTTGTACCTTTAGGTCTTGTGGAAGATGTTAGACACTGAGACGATGTCCCTCTTTTTAAAAAAACTTTAATTAATCAGAACAGATTTTTTTAATTGCCCAGTTAAAAAAGAGCAAAACTGGCCAAGAGACGGCGAGAAGGGTATCAGCTAAAAAGAAAAAGTTGGTTTAGTTTAGAAAAGATAAAGGCGGCACCACAAACAGCCGCTTTTATTTTTTAGTAGCAAAAAAATAATTTATATAAAATTCAACCCAATTTTTTTAGCCTAATTGAAGCTATTTCCTTTATATTAGAATTGATCAGAAAAAATAGCTGTATTTATTTCAGTTGAAATTGTTTTTTTGGCCGTAATTATCTTATCTCCAAATCTTAACGATAAATAATTGGCATAAATTTAATATTCTTTTGTTCGATGGACAAAAATAATTACGCAATCAAGCGAAATTTATTCATTTTCTCCTTCTAACTTACCCACTCTGACGATTCTATCGATTCAAGTGTTCAAACACATAAAAATAAAATCATAACTTTATCTTGGGTTAAGTATATTTTCATCCCATCATCACCTTTTTTTTGCCGAGAAATAATTATATTTTTGTCACCTTTCTTTTTTTTTCTTGCGCAAATTCAATCCCCCTTTTTTGGCGGCGATCATGATGACGACGTTGAATTGAATGAATAAACATACAAAAATGAAATGTATGTTTGATTCCAATTTGCGGTATTTTTTTCTTTTATTTTTCAAAAATCATAGTTTACGATTGCATAAAAATAGGATGTGAAAATTTCTTTTTAAACGTTTAAAAGCTTATTGAAAAAGGCTTAATCTTATTTTAGATTTTTCATGCTATCATTTTTAAAAAAAAACTATTTTTAACATGTTTGATCGGTGTTTTTCATGTGTTTTGTTTCCTTTTATCGACAAAGATCATGTCTTTTGTATTTCTTTTTTTTGTAAAAAGGCTTTTTCAATAGATAGCTTGTATCTTGTATGAACTGTTTAACAGGCTTTGGATACTCATCTTTATTCAAAATGGTACTGTAGATTTCTTATATTAAAAGCGAACATGAGAAAATATTTTTTTTAAAAACGTTGAAATATCATGGTATTGTTTCTTCTTCTATATCCTTAAAAATGTATTACAACTGTATTTTTTGTTAGAAACTATTACCGTAACTTTTCACTTATATCACTTTCAATCTTCTATTATTGTTGAGTTTTTCTCATAGTTTTAAAAAATAAGTTTTACGCATTGTTTTTTTGCATCTTTTGTATTTATTTCAAGCATTACACATTGTTGAAAATCATCCAAAAGAACGTGTTGAAAAAAGATGAACGTAAGCAAGGAACAGTTTTTTTGTGGTGGATGACTGCGCGGGAAAGTGGGGAGGAAGAAAGAAGATGGGTATTGTTTAATTTTTGGTACACAAATCGGTTTGTTTCCGTTAGAGTAGACAATTTTTGTTTAAACTTTTTTCTTCTTTCTTCTTCGATTAGTGTTGCAAAAAAGAAACAAATTAATTAAAGTCTTACAAAAATTAACTAAAATAAAGTTGTAATTTTTTTTAATTTGTTGTTGTTGTTTTGAAATGTTGCAAATTAATTTATTTAGGGTTGTTTAAAATTTAAAATTTTAAGGGTACAAAAATTTTGTAGGCTTGGTCAAAAAAAGTTGCATTTTTTTTTTATTCAAACCTAAGCACAAAAAAATCAAAGATTAATCAATCGATGCCAAAAAAAACTTTCTTCCCTTTTTTACTGGGGTTTTTTGTTTTTAAAAAAAGGGCCATAAAGTTTGAACAAGCCGCTGCTGCCCTTTAACTTCAACCAACATCTGGGTTGGAAGAAGAAAAAAAGACGGGGTAATCGTTTTTCTCGCTTTTTCTTCTTTCTTCGATCCTCTCCAAAAAATATATTCATAGCGATGGCGTATTTTTTTGACCTGTTGGACCGCTGTTATTGCTGCTGCGCATTCTTTCCAACATTATTCATAAGAAGACGCACCCCATTTTTTCCAAAACTTTTTTTTCTCGTGTGCGTCTTCTTATAATATTTATTATAACTTTTTGTCTTCCTTCTTCTTTGACCATTTGCCTGCCTAACTAACCACCACTAACAGCACTAATAATAACATTCTATAGATATTTGCCGCGCAGAACAAAATATGAATGTCTTTTAAAAAAAAGGGCCCACATTTTGCACAGTTTTAAACAAATCAGTAACTATCTATCGTCCACCACCTTTTTTTTGTCAACCAAAAAAAGAGGGGGGTAAGAAAAAGGAAGAAGACGGTCGAAGCCATGGCCGCCGCCATCGTCGCCATCAAAGAAAAAAAAGAATGGCGACGTTTGCGCTTTTTATCAGTGATATTGATCGAAGAAGTTCCCCCACTTTTTTATAGCAGAATAAAGGAAAAAAAGTTGTGGGGTTTCATGTTTAAGATTGTATTATTATTATGTTTTTCCCACCTTGGACAACAACTTTAACTCTTTGTGGGGCGCCATTATTAGGATAGGAAAGAAATGGAGACATAATTTTTTGTCCTGTTGTTTTTTATCATTTCTAACCACCGTCGCGATTACCACCACCTTTTTTTGCAACATTATTTTCTTTTGCGTGTTTACTTTTTTTTTGCATTTTTGTGTTTTAAATTGTTTTAATTCCTTACTTTTCAAAAAAAGAGAGACATTTATATTTTTTTAGGCTGGGTAAAAATTTTTTTATCATCAAATGATAGCCTTTAAACGATGGCTGCTGCTGCTTTCAGCAGTCTGTCTTTGGGCAATTGTCCTAGGGCAACCTGCTGAAAGAATACCAAGCGTTGATCCAAATCATTATCAGCCATGTAAGCCTTTGATCTTTCCCTTTTTTTGAGCCCTTTTTAATGTTAAAATATTTTTGAAGCAACAAATCCATGCTATGATTCAACGGGTGCACCACAAAGATGTGTCCCAGATTTTATTAATGTTGCATTTAATTTAAATGTTGATGTTACAAATACATGTGGTACAACACAGCCCACAAGATTTTGTGTACAATCAGGTCATATGGGACATGTTGGAATTCGAAAAGTTTGTGATATTTGTGATGCTCGAGTTCCTGTAAGTTTACTCCTAAAATTACGGTAGATGAACATTGTAAAAGTTTAGGCATTTGCACATCCACCCAGTTATTTAACAGATTTTAATAATCCTGAAAATGAAACATGGTGGCAATCGGATACAATGAATGAAGGAACACAATATCCAAATATGGTTAATTTAACAATTAATTTGGAAAAAGCTTTTGATATTACCTATGTTCGTTTGAAATTCATGTCACCACGTCCAGAATCATTTGTTATTTATAAAAAGACGACACATGATGGAGAATGGATTCCATGGCAATATTATTCCGGATCATGTAAATCCACCTTTAAAATGCCAGAACGAGCTCCCATCCTTCCTGGCAATGAAGCCGTTGCCCAATGTACTCGAGAATTCTCCGATATTTCACCTTTGACTGGCGGAAATATTGCTTACTCCACACTCGATGGACGGCCTTCTGCAGAAAATTTTGAAGAATCTGATGTCCTTCAGGAATGGGTTACAGCTGTGGCAATTCGAATTGAGCTTTTGAGAATGAATACTTTCGGGGATGAAGTTTTTAAAGATCCAAAAGTTCTAAAATCTTATTATTATGCTATTTCGGATTTTGCTGTTGGTGGTCGTTGTAAATGTAATGGACATGCAAGTAATTGCGTTAAATCAACTGGCCAAGGTGAACAGCGACTTGTCTGTGATTGTAAACATCACACAACTGGAGCCGATTGTCAACAATGTGAACCATTTTATCAAGATCGTCCTTGGAGGGCTGCAACCTCTGACGAAGCAAATGAATGTCTTCGTAAGTTTTTAGAGACACAAAAATGGCACATTTGCATTTAAAAATCTTTTAGCTTGTGATTGTAATGGTCTCTCACAAAGATGTTATTTTGATCAAAAACTTTATGATGAAACAGGACATGGTGGACACTGTATTGATTGTGCAGGAAATACTCAAGGGCCACATTGTGAAAACTGTACAACAAATCATTGGCGACGACCTGGTGAACATTTTTGTGTACCATGTAGTTGTAATGAACAAGGCTCTATTTCACAACAATGTAATTCTGAAGGACAATGTGAATGCAAGCCCGGTGTCACTGGAGAAAGATGTGATCAATGCATGGCTGGTTTCTATGATTTTTCACCATCTGGTTGCAAGGATTGTCATTGTGAAGCTGCTGGATCATGGAATAATCAACCCCAATGTTCTCCGTATTCTGGTGATTGTCAATGCAAATCAAATGTTGAAGGACAAAAATGTGATAAATGTAAACCCGGGTATTTCAATCTTTCCCTTAAAAATCAATATGGTTGTACTCCTTGCTTCTGTTATGGTCATTCTTCTGTTTGTTCACCTGCAGATGGATATTACTCTGTTAATACAACTTCTCAATTCCTTGAAGGCACTGATAAATGGACTGGTGGTTCTGAGCGACGACTTGAAGATGTTCAATGGGCACAAGTTGATAATGCTATTGCAGTTAGTCAACTTGAAAATGAACCTGTTTATTTTTATGCTCCAGCCAAATTCTTAGGCGATCAAAGACTTTCTTATAATCAAGATTTGACATTTACCCTTCGAGTTAAAGACGATCGAGTTTATCCAAGCAAGAAAGATATCGTACTTGTTGGTGCAAGTGGCTTGGAACTTTCTGTCCCAATCTTTGCCCAACAAAATCCATATCCAACAAGTCGAGAACAAAATTATCGATTCCGAATTCATGCTGATACTCAACTTCAATGGCAACCAAATCTTCGTGAAATTGATTTTATTGGAGTTTTATCAAATTTAACTGCAATCAAAATTCGTGGAACTTTTTCAAGAGGTGATGTTGGATATCTATCAAACTTCGCACTTGGAACTGCTTCAGTTACACCAGATGCAGAAGCTGAAGATGGTGCATCATCTCCAGCTGAATGGGTTGAAACTTGTAGCTGCACAGAAGGATTTGTTGGACAATTTTGTGAATCATGTGCTCCCGGATATCGTCGAGCTGTTAAATTTGGTGGCCCTCTAACAAAATGTATTAAATGTGATTGTCATGGACATTCTGATTCATGTGATGCTGAATCTGGTGCATGTATCTGCCAACATAATACTGGCGGGGATACTTGTGAAACATGTGCCCGAGGATATTACGGTAATGCGTTGAATGGAACTGAAACAGATTGTCAAAAATGTGATTGCCCTGAAAATGGTCCATGTGTTTTACTCAATGATGGCACAACCTTCTGTACTGAATGCCCAACTGGGTATACTGGAAAGAAATGTGACCAATGTGCTGATGAATTTTTTGGTAATCCAGAAGATGGTAAACCATGTGAACAATGTATTTGTAATAATAATACTGATCCAAATTCCATTGGTAATTGTGATGGATTTACTGGTGAATGCAAGAAATGTATTTATCATACAACTGGATTTAATTGTGAAAAATGTGAATCTGGATATTGGGGTGATGCCCTTGCTGAAGTCAAAGGTGACTGTAAACCTTGCAGCTGTTATGCACCAGGAACAAAGAGAAAGAATATTGAAATTGATTTACTCGAATGCCGACAAGATGATGGACAATGCGATTGTCAGCCAAACGTACAAGGACTTCGTTGTGATCAATGTAAAGCTGGTTTCTATAATCTTACCTCTGGAACTGGGTGTCAAGATTGTGAATGTGATCCCCTTGGAAGTTTAAATACCACGTGTAATCTTGTCACTGGACAATGTACCTGCAAACCAGGAGTAACTGGACGAAAATGTGATATGTGCGCTGATCGACATTTTGGATTTAGTGCCGAAGGCTGTCAACCATGTAATTGTGATTTAACTGGTTCAGAATCACCTGATTGTGATGTTCGATCTGGTCAATGTCTTTGCAGAGATAATGTTGAAGGACGACGTTGTGATCAATGCAGTGAAAATCGATTTAATATGCGTGCTGGCTGTCTTCCATGTGATGATTGCTATAAACTTATTCAAACACGCAAAAATGAACTCAATGCAACCATTGAAGTTTTATCTGAAAATTTGGATGAAATTCAAAATCATCCGGTTTCAATCGATGATCCAGAATTTGAACAAAAACTTAATGAAGCCAAGGAACGCGTCAATGAACTCAAAGCTACAACCGATGAAAAGCTTACAAAAGAAGATGGCCGGGCACTTGCTCGACAAGTTAATGATCTTCGAAAAGGGCTAGAAGAAGCTAAAGTATCTGTAAAAGAAGTTGATGGAAAGCTCAAGTCATTTGATAGCAAAGCTTATGAAATTGAAAGTGAAGTTAAACGTTTTAAAACAGATGAACAAACCGTTCGAGGTGAATTAGATGGAGCTGTACAGTATGTTGAAAATGAAGGCCGTACACATCTTAAAGCTGCCCAACAAGCTGCAGAAAAGTATGGTGATAATTCCCAAAAGATGTCGGAAATGGCTGAAGAAGCAAAGAGAATTGCTGATGCCCATGATAAACAAAAGAATGAAGTTAAAGAAACCGTTGAAAAAACTGTTAATAGTTCACGAAATGCAGCCCATGAAGCAAATGATGCAATATTTGGTGCAACTCGAACCTCACAACAAATTGCAGAATTACAAAAACTTTTGGATGATACTTTAAAACTTTTAAATCAAACAAAGCAGCTTGCTGAAGAAGAATCAGAAATTAGTGAAAAGATTTATGATGAAGCTGCCCGAGCTGTTAGTAATGTTCAAGAGCTTAAACTACCAAATGTTATTCCTGATACTGTAAGTTTAAAAGAACTAAACATTTAAATATGCTACATCTTGATTCAGAGACAGGCTCCTAAATAAGTTTTTTTCTTGTTGCGAATCTATTTATCTATTTTTCCCTGAATCAAAATGTATCATAAATGAAAACAACCCATTTTTTAATTCGAAAATATTACACATAAATAAATTTTTTAGCTTAAATCTGAATCTGAACAACTTAAAAAGGATACTGCTGAAGCAGAAGCCAATGCACAAGAACTCATCAGAAATAATGAAGAAACGCTTGAAAGTGCAAGAGCTGCCCTTGCTGAAGCTCGTGACGTCTTGCAACAAGCTCAACGAGCTACAAATGAAACTGAAGCTCGATTGAATGAAGTCAAATATGCAACCCAAAGAGCTCAAGAAGCTTTTGAAAATGCTACAGCAACATGGAATGAAGCAAATGAAACCTATGAAACTCTTAGCAGCTTCCAAGATAACATTGATAACAAAAAAGAAGAAGCTTTAAAAGCATTAGAAGATTTCTCAAGCATTAAAGATGACATCAATACTGCCGTTCAAACAACTCGGGAAGCTGAAACTGCAATTGGAAATGCCAAAGCTGATGCCGAAAATGCTTTAAGAATTGCAGAAGAAGCTTTAGCAGATGCAGAAAAAATTGAAAATATTGCCACCAAGCTTGAAGAAGATTTAGAAGCAACTAAAAAAGTTACAGAAGAACGAGAAAAACAATTTACAACTGCAAATGAAGCATTGGATAATTTGGCAACAACAACACAAAACTTTGAAAATCAAGCTTTATCCGATAAGGATAAGGCAACAGAAGCTTTGAAGAAAGCAACGAGAGCAGAAACAAATGCAAAAAATTTGCAACAAAAATTAGAAGAAGCTGAAAAGAAATTGACTGAAGCTTCAAGACAAATGAGTAAGTTTTGGCAAAAAAACATTCACATGATAGTAACGTAAAAATAAAAAAATATGTTTTAATTTGAATTAATGACCTAAAAATCTTATTAAATTATAAACGTTTTTCAGATTCATTAGAAGATGTAAATGATGATGAACTTGAAAAGCTTGAACTCCTTTTAGCCGAAACCGAAAGAAAATATGCAGATGCAGCAGTTGGAAAACAAATTAAAAAAGAAAAAGATAGCAAAATTTCACAAGAACGAGATCTCCTTCGTCGTGATGTAGCATATCTTCAAGAAGAGCTTGATAATCTTCGAAGTATTTACGAATCACTGCCAGAAAAATGCTTCAATCAAGTTAGCTTAGAACAAGAAGGACAAAAATAAGCTACTTTTATTTTTTAAAAAGTTTTTAATTATTTTTTTTATTTAACTTGTTACAATTATTTATAATCTTGATCTCTAATTTCTGTGCCTTTTTTTTGAAATTTTTTAAATTTATACTTTTTTTTGCCATAAAAGAAATTCAAAATCTTTTTTGAATTTTTAATTTTCAGATATATTGATTTTGCTTGGTAATTTTTCGGCATCAAACATAACACTTTTTTTCTATTTATAATTTTAAAACTTTAATTATTAATTTTACAAAAATTACCTTCCTGCCATTTTTCTTATTTCTATTATTACTGTATCTTTTTTTATTATCTTTAACAAAAGTCAGATCAACTGCCATCATTTGATTCGATTCCTTTTTTTCTAGTTGTTTTTTTTCTTCTTCAAAAGCTTTGATATTTTATTTTAAAAAAATGAAATAAAAAATTTATATATCAAAAAAGTGATGTTTGATTTTTGCAATGTTGTGAAATTTTTTTATTATGAGTCACACATATATCAAATCAAGAAATGTACATAAAACAAAGTTTTGTGGTTTTTATGAATACGGAGGTGGGGGACTGGATGAACGGGGTTGTGAAGATTGGGGTTTTGAAATCGGCTGTTGAACTTGGGAATAATTATTTCTGGGGATTGGTTGTTGCTGCGGGGAAGGATATGGTGTTTGTTGTGATTGAGCATAATTTCCAGGATTTACAGGACCTGGTGGATATGGTGGCATCTGACTAGCTTGAGGATAATATGTTGGAATTCTATTTTGAGGAATGTAGCCTCCACATTGACCTAAAAAATTACTTTATTATGGTATACATATCGTAACAGAAACTGAAAACTCCAAATGATATTTATCAAAAACTTACACATTTGCTGTTGTACATTTTTTCTTCCATAGCCTTGTCCAGGATCATACATAATAATCTGAGGAGTATGACAATGACATGGATTACATCCATGCATCATTCGAGGTGGCTCACATGGATGACATGGCTCACATCCATGTGAATAATAACTGTAAGCACTATGGCATCGAGGTCTCGAATGGCAATGACCCATACTTTAATCTAATTTTTATTTTAAAACAATAATAATCAGCTGCTTTAAATGAAATGGAGAAAAATCAATTGATAATGAAAACCGTCCCACAAAGGTTGTGCTTACTGCTGTGGGAATGAATGGTTAAAAAGGAGTGAAAGAAAAAAGCTTTTTTATTTCTTTTTGCTTTTCCTCTTTCTTCCCCAATCAATCTGTTTTTTTTTCTGCATCATCAGTGATAGTGTTTACTTAAGAGCCATGGTCCCTAGAAATGAGATGACGTGTGTTCGTTCGGTTTCTTTATAGAGCTCTTTCAAGAGGCACAGGTTCTTCTGAATGTTCAATGAAAAAGATATCATAATTTTTTTGATTTGGTGCTGAAGATGATGTCCAGCCAGGGGAATGTCCTGAAATAATCAATTCAATAATAACACTCAGGGTACGATGTAAATGGTTTGATTGGGTTCACTACTTCTTGATTCAAAGGCATCGTTTGGTTCACCCAAACATTTTATTTATTATCCCTTAATCAAAATTTGCAAAACTAACATCAAACTTCTTGACTTTTTTATGAAACTTACCTGTTCGATTTTTTCTGCCCTTTTTTCTTGGCTTTCCAGGATATCCAGTTCCAGCACGCTTCATTTTATGTTTTTTAATTTTTCGCTGAATTTGTTCATCTACAAATTGGGGATGTCTTCCATTGTTGGGGACCGGCTTCGTAGAATCTTTATTAAAACAATTTCCCATTTTGTAATACTATCTATTTCGAACAGATTTATAAACTTTTGAAACTTTTTGCCAAAAAAAACACACAAACAAAAAAACAGTTTCCAAGCAACCCCTCTTTCTCTTTTGTGTTCAAAACCCCCCGAGTTTCAATGTATTCTTCTTTCTTTCTACTACATTGTTGCCAACCAAAAAAGTGCAACATTTTTTATGAGGCATAAAAACTGTTTTTAACCATTATCTTTTCTGATATAATTTTATTACTTTGAAAACAATAATTTTCTCTATCACAAAAATGCCAAAATCACAACCATAAAAAATCTGTCAAACACAAAGAAAAATGTTGCAATTATTGCAATTAACCGTAATAAAACAAAAAAACTTGATAACCTAATTTGATCATTAAACAAAGGGTGCAAAAAAGCAGCATATAAAAAAGAGAAAGAACAAAGCACAACAGCGGTTTTCGTCTTTGTTGTGGAATTTCTTTGCTCATTTTTATGCAAGTGTGACCCGAGATGAAACTTGTTGTTTTTCTTTTTGTTGCTGCAGTTTGTTTTTTTGTTTTTTGCTTTTTTCACTGCTGATTGTTGATTTAAAATGATTCATTTCAATGGATGGAGAATCATTATTTGGATTATCTATAATTTAATGGACGCTATAATTAGACTTCAACATCCAAAACGTACCATCTGCTGCAGCAAATGAAGCATTAATAACTAAACCACGTAAATCTGCGCCTGTCCAGTTTTCTGTTATTTCTGCAAGTTTTTTAAAGCTTACGCTTTTATCCACCTCAATTCCATCACAAAGTTTTTCAATTATTTCTTGCCTTTCATCACAATCTGGAAAATCAACAAAAACTTTATGATCAAATCTTCCCGGACGAAGTAAAGCGGCATCAATTAAATCCATTCGATTTGTTGCTGCCAAAATATAAATTCCATCATTTGTTGATTCAACTCCATCCAACTCTGTTAACAGCTGATTCACAACTCGATCGGTAACCCCTGTAGAATCATGACCTCTTTTAGGAGCTAGGGCATCAAATTCGTCAAAAATTATTAGAGATGGTTTAGTTGCTCGAGCTCTAGAAAAAACATTGTCATTGATTGATTGTTTTTTTTTGTGTTATTTCCCTTTTTCCCATTAATTCAGCCCGCCTAGTCTGTTTTCTTTTGTACAATAAAACGAACCGTTCAAAAACATCTCGAACATTTTGTTCACTTGCCCCAATATATTTGGAGAGTAGCTCAGGGCCTTTGACATTGATTACATTAAATTTGGATTCATGTGAAATTGCTCGCGCGATTAGCGTCTTTCCACATCCAGTTGGTCCATACAAAATTGCACCCCCACCATTTCGTAATCCACATTTTTGATATAAAGCTGCGTACTAAAATTGGACATTTAAGTGATTAACTTTAAAAGATGGCGTAGAAAAATATAGGTTAAACCATATTTTTTTTTAAATTTTAGGGATGTCAAATTTGTTCAACAACAACTTCTCAAAATTCATTTGCATATTTTTATTCATATAAAAAACAAACCTTGCTAGGCCACAAAAATATTTCAGTCAATTGTTTTTTGACCTTTTTTAATCCACCAATTGATGAAAATGTTACAGGCTTTTCATCCAGAGGTCTTTGAATTTGTTTTCCTGCTGTTGGAGTTGCTTCTATTGCAGCTTGAACAGCTTCCGAAGGCTCTTTCTTCAACGAATCTATATGAATTTTTGCTCTTTCTGCAACTTTTACAAGTTCACCCAGGGTTAAATTTTCCAATGCTGTTCTAATTTCATGATTGAACTCCAACGTTGGAGTTCCAAGAAGCTCTTTTAAAACATTTTCTCTTTCATACTATAAAACATTAATGTTTTTAATATTTGTTTATTACTCTTTTTTTTAATATTTATTACGCTGTTACCGAGGAAACCAGAAACATTTAATCTTTTTGCAACATTTTAGTTTCTTTGAAAATTAAAACTTTTGAATCCTTTTTTGTATTTTCGCTCATCAAAATTATTCATAAAAACTTTTCAAGTTCAATTCAAAGACCCGTTTATTTCTTTTAAACTAAATATTTAAGACACGTGTACTACTTTTACGTTTTAAGATGATGACCTTCAGAGAGTACTTTTCATCTTCTTCTTCTAGGAGACGACGATAACTTTCTTCTTTCATCTTTTTTCTTGTCTTCGAAAAAAAAGTTTGTCTGCCCCCGTTTTATTTCTCTCAAATCATTACTACTACTATTACGACTACTTTTTTTTGATATACACGAAAAAAGGGAGAGAGATACACGATGAATATCCCTTGAAGGAGTGAATGCCCAATGAGCTGTGATGATGCCCTTTTCATCACTGACCGGAACGTTCGACGTCGTCGACGTCGTTGTTGCGTCCATGGTTTAATTCTTTCACTCTAAAATGTTTTACTCTCTTTTTTCTCCCCACTTTTCTCTTTCGTTTTTTTGTCTTTTCTCTCCAGTAGCAGTATCCCTGATTTGATCCATATCCATTTTTTGTTCTCTTGTGTTCAGCTGTGTTGAAGTTTTTTTTGTTTAAATTTCGTGAATTTCGATTTTTAAAGTGATTTAAAAACAAATAACTTTCACTACTTAAAAAAATATCTGGGTCATTTATAGAAACTATTTATTTTGAATTTTGTTGATATTAATTTATTGCAATAAACGTGGATTCAGAAGATGACAAAATTTGCTACAACTCAACATGGTGAACCGCTATCTCAGGAATCAAAGAAATTAGTGAATGAAGTTCGATTAAGGCTTACACAACCTCTTCATCCTAATGTAAGTTTTCGTTATCGCATAAAGACCATTAATTTAAAACTATTAAAATTTTAGTTTAACACTGATTTCAATATTTATCGATTTGTTTTAAATGCTGAACGACAATACAGTAAACCAAAAGATATTATTGAAGCAGCTGCCAAAGGTGTAAACAATCATTTACGGTTAAGAAAATGTTTTCATTTGGTAAGCGTTACAGTATCTGTTGTCCTGCAATGAATGTCTTTTTGTAGGATGAAATGGAAGATGTACCATTTTCAAAGAATCCAATTTTTGTGAATCGTTATCTTCCACAAGGTGAAATTCGTGAAGAAACCGATACACAAGGTCGTCCACTTTGGTTCGTTGAATATGCTACAATTACAATCGAAGGTATTGCACATTCTATTCGATCATCAGCAGCAATTCGATATCAATTTTGGCAATTTGAACACATGCTTCGCCGAGTAATGAGACAAGAAGAAGTTACTGGAAAGCTAAGCTCACTTCGGCATATCGTTGATCTTACCGGATATGAAATTAATCCATTTATGATGATCTTTGTTTCAAGTGGTACTCTATCATATTACTCAAATTTGTTGCATTATGAAAATTTCCCTGAACTTGTGTATCCTGTTGAAATTGTAAATGTTACAAAATGGGTTCATATGCCGTATAGACTTGTTAAGACAATGATGCCCGCAGGTTTTACTGATCGCTTCCGACTTTATGATAATCAATTTATGGATACACTTGGAAAAGAGATGCGAATTGAAGATATCCCAGAATCATTAGGTGGAAAGAATAAAGTTGGTTTTAGAAGTTTCAAAGCTACATTAGTACTTATCTTAACCTGTTTGTAGGAGATTAAATGTATTCCTGCAGTTCATATCCCACCAGAAGATTATTGGAAGCCACCAAGTGAATTACTTTTAACACTTTTGGAAAGTTTTCATGTATCTGCAAAAAAACAGAAGTTCTATAAAATTGAAATTCCTGAAGGCCAACAGCTAAAAACTCTTAGCTGGTATTTCAAAAATGACGGGGATATTTATTTTGGAATTTTCTATGATCCCGCAACTACCCCAGCTGCTACAAATGGAAAGAAAGCTGTCAAAGAAGAAAAAGACTTGGATACAGATGCCAAAGAAATGTTGACACCATTCGTTAAAATTACCGCAAAATTTGTTCATGAATTTGATTATTTGGATTTGGAAAAACCTGGCACATATTATGTACTCTTCTGTAATCGACATTCATGGCTTCATCGACGTAATTTGGATGTTTTAATTCAACTCTCAAATGTTGATGGATCTGAGCCGAAGCGAATCTTCTATGATGGAACACAATCGAGTATGCCCGAAGAAGAATCTATCATGAAAATTCTTAATTTACGTGAATTTAAAGATTGATTTTGTTTTATGAGGGTTTTGTTGCAAATTAATTTTTGTATATATTTTTGATTTGATTTCAAAGGAAAAATAAACTTACTTGATTCATTGTTGGAAGTTCTACAATTTCATGAAACAGTCTTCGACCATCAATTGTTAGCATAGATTCTGGAAGTTGATAAAGGGATCGAGTTGTTGCAATACAATGCACTTTTGTTTTATCTATTCTTTTTGCTATCCCTGTAAATGAATACTTTTGGTTTTGAAGGAAAAATGAAATTAAACAAACTTGAATAAACTTTGTCGATAAACTTTTTTCGATCTTCGTCATCCAAATTGATATTTAAAAAATTGAGGTTATCCAAAAACAACACCGAAGGCATTCGAGCTTCTAGACAATCAATAGCTTCATCAAGTTGGTTTTCAATTGTTTCTAATGCTTTTCCTATAACAGGTTACTGTAATTTTTAAAATTTAAAAATATTTATTTTTCAATAGAATTCATAATTTTATTTTATTTAATTATTCAAAACTTCCGGTTTTGATTGTTTACACAATTTTTTAAAAATATTATTCGAAAAAAACCAGATCAAAAGTGGAACACCTTTTTTATTCTTGCGTTTTCACTTTCGTTTCCGCGTCATAATTTCGATGTATTTATATCCCTCATTTGAATAACATAAAAGAATTTTTTTTTCGTCAAATTCCTTTCAAAAATGTTTTCACTTTTTTTACACTCTTTTCCTCAAATCTCCTCACCTTTCCATTCAAAGCAATCAAAATTTGAACTAAAAAAGCATTCATTTGAAAATAGGCTTGAAGCTAAAAATTTAATAAAATTTGTGCGTCCACTTCCATTTTCTCCTATCAAAAGTAGATTAACTTTTTCATTTGCCGTAGAAAGTTTTGTCTGTTTATCTTCAAGGTTTGCAATGGATTCTTTTTGAAAGCTAAAAGGGCACTGAGATTTATGTTGTTGACAAAAAGTTGAAATAAAATGACTAACTTGAAAATTGACTTTTTTGATTTAGTTGCTCCAAAATTTTCAGCGACATTGTCTTGAGCTTTTTCAGAAGATGTTGTTGGTTGAGGATTTTCGGAAGACAAAATTGGTAGTGATGAAATAGAAGGAAATTCATCAGTCCAAAATACGAAACATCGATCATCAGCTATTTCAGCTGTTAATGGCGTTACAGCTAAATTGAGTGAAGGTACAGTATGCATGTCTAAAAGGTAATCAATTAAATGTAAAACATTTAAATCAGTGTTTACCATTTCTCTTATAATGCAACTGTAAACCTTTAGAATCCATTAAAACTGGAACAAAAATTTCATCATTTAAAAAATAATTCATTAAAAATCTTTTTAACATTTTTGTTGGAATTTCTTCATTTTCATTTTGAATTGTATATGAAATATTTAAAGTTGAAACTTTTTGAATATTTTTGAGATCTTGAAATTTTATTTTTACCCAAGAACATTGGCTAAAGTGTGATTCTAAGTCACTTGATAGGATACAATGTTGAGGAAATTTCTAAATTTGTTGTTGTAAATTTTTTTGGTTTCAAATAAATGTTTTTACTTTAAAAAGTGAGATCAATCTTTGCATATTTTCACTATCAGAGATAGAAGGAATTTCGAATAAAATTGCAAATACAGTATCCGAAGAATTTCTTGAAAATTTTGGACGCAATGAAATAATTGATTTTTTGATAAATGTTGTTTTTTCATCTGTAAAAGTTAGTTAGTTTTTTTAACGGATGATATTACAAACCATTCAAAGCAATGACAAATGATTGATGCCCGAAAGCTCGAAAATCAAATTCCAATTCTTCACTGAATTCTTTTGGCAGAACTCGAAATGACTTTTCGTTTTCAGGATGAATAAATTCTTTCAAAAATCCATTTACCGTATTCCCGGTTGTTAGTTTGTCGACAATACTTGGCTTTATTGAAGATGCTCGAGTATTTGTACGTTCATTACTGCTACTTTGCGATGGTTGTTGCCTTGGTGCTACTAAAACTTCTGTAATATTTGTTGCCATTACTGCTGATTCCCTTCCAGTAGTATCCGGTTCAGTTTTTACTAAACTTCACATGTAATTTTAAGCTTACAAAATAATCACATACAAACTCGAAATTTTGCTGGCACTCCTGGGGCGACAAATAAAATAAATTTCATTCCAACTGATACCACTCGAATTTGATCTAAGAATATTTCTTCAATGATACATGCCGTTGATTCAATGATATTCCAATCTTCAAATGTATCAGGTTCTATTTCCATTGAAATACAAGTCGGAAGATTCATGACAGGCTCCATTAAAAGATGATCACCTTGCTTAACACCAGATACTGAGGCAAAGCTTGAATTAATTAACAGAAAATTAAATGGTGGCCGATCTCCAAATGTTTGAATTACAAATGTTGATGGATCATTTGCAGACATTTGTACGCAATGAAATATTCCAAAATTTGATGAAGATGGCTATAATAGTACTACAATAAAAGGGATTAACATAACAAAATACATACTGTAGAATTTGGTGTACTTAAAACATATCCAAAACAATTTTGCTGTTTTGGATTTTCAATTACTGAAACAATAAACGTCATCTTTAGAACTAGAACAGAGTTGTTATATTAACAAGATGAACAAAAAAGTAATATCAAATAATGTCGTCTTTTTTTACTACAATTGATTAGAAACAAACTACAGCAACTACAAAATTTGGACATTCATTTCTTTCAAAAAAAAATTGCGGAGTCTAGTGAAAATAATAACTCTTTTTCTACAAAAGATGAACAGCATTTCTTCAGCTCAACAACTGAACTCAGAAAGTTCAAATTTATTTGTTAATAAAAGAGATGTAAAAAAATTGCTTTGACTATAACTGTATTTAAAGAATACTGTGAAATTTTTGTTACTAAATAAAAATTACTATTCACAAGTAAATCGTCAAAATAAAACACAAGTAAAAGATAAGTACAATTTTATTTAAAGTCATCATTTTAGTACACAAAAAAACAATAAAATATAAGTTTACAGTAACAATAGATTTACAAAAGAAATGTTAAAGTTAAAAAATTGTTAAACATTACAAAATTACAAAATATAAAAAGAAAGATGTCCACCTCGTAGAACGCCCATTTACAAATGTACAAGAGATAACAAGAAAAGGAAGAATACAATTATCGATGCCAAAAGTTATAAACAAATCTTCTGGTAAAATTTTTTGTTCCTTTAGCTTTTAGTGGTGGAGCATGCTCTTTAAGTTTTTTTTCAAATCTGAGGTAAATTGGATCATGATATTTCTTTCCCAACTTAAAAAAAGAGAATATATTATTTAACCGAAATGTGATAATGTACTTACACTTCCATAAACAAAATTTTGAAAAATTCCAGATTCACAAAACCAATGAAGAAATTCGCGTGTTTCTAGCACAGGATGAACCTTTGCAAATATATGTTTATTTGTGGATGTTAAAAAGTCATTAGGACAACCCCATCTCCTATAATGTCCAAATGTTTTAGCATACCAAACCATAATTCTCTAAAATTGAATGAATTTATTTAAATCAAAAACGGAAAATAATCAAGAACTTACATTTTGAATGTTATAGGTAGCTTTTTCTGGATCTCGACAAGGAAATACACTTTCCAAAAATTTAACCAAATCATGAATCATTCTCTTTGAAAATCCCATTTTTCTTCCATCATCTATCAAAGTTTGCATTCTTTTCTCTTTATCTTTTGTATTTAGCTCCAACATTGGCTTATAGATACCACGTTCTGCATCAACAATTATAATATCTTCATTTTTTTCTGTGATTTTAAATAATCCATTAATTTTATGCAAGTTATGCCGCATTGTTCCACAAAGATACGGTGCTGGATTTAGACAAAGTTCAATAAGCGTATCAGGAATAACAGGTATCAAAGTATGTGGCCATTCCAAAGGTGCCAACAAACGAGCAAACATCTGTACAGTATCCGAAACAATTTTAACATTTTCACCAGTAATAAGAATACGTCTTTCAGCCAAAAGTGACAAAAAAATGTATACTGTTGTTTCAATTCCTAATCTTTGAATCGATATGGATAATGGTGCTACGGTAAAAGCTTTAATCTCTTTTTCACGAGGACGTAAATGACCTTCATCAACTTTCTTCTCTAAAATTAAGATAATAGGTAAGAGGATAAAGCAAATTTGTTGCATACCAAAAGATGAAACTTCCAACCGCATTAATCCTTGACATACTTCTTCAAGAGTATTTCTTTTACGCTTCAAACTTTGTACAGCATCAGATGCATAACTCATTAAAAGTTTTTCATCAGGATAATGTGATACAAGTACCAGTACACAATTACCTACAAAATAAGTAGGATCGCAAAGATCATCTTCATATTCTGAAAAAGACAGCAAAGCAAGTGATAGATGTTAGCAAGAAAGCAAGCGGTGTTAAATAAAGAGTGATACTTACCAGAAACACTTGCTTTACTTTGAATAACTTCGTCATCCATTCTGAACTTGTAACAATATGCAAAAGATCTAAAAAGAAGCATTTTAAACATCATGTTTAAAACAAAAAACGAACCTGTTACATTTTTCATCGGTAAGAATGACAGAAAATGTACCACATTCTGCTCTTCCATGATCTGTTCTCCAAGGGCAAGTAAAATCTGGATAAAATAATGATGGAGGAAATTTATCCATTTGTCCTTCTAAAACAAAGTGATTATTATAAATAATCAATATTTTTTTAATCCATACCTGTACCATTACAAGAATAAGAATAAGCAATATAAGGAAGAAAATGTGTTTCACAACCATGTAATGCAGCAATCTCTTTTTCACTTGCTTCTTCCCTAAATAAATCAAGGTTAATAAGCAAATAAAGAAAAATAAATAAATAACATACTTTGGTTTTAGCTTGATAAGCAAAATTTGAGAAATAAAAGATTCATCTTCATCACTCTTCTTTTCATCTGGTTTTCTAACAACTCTTGTTTTTCGACGAATTAGCCGTATACGTTTGACTTGTCTATCTGCATTACTAGGCTCATATTGACATATCTGCCGGTTGGGCATCTAAAATAAAACATGATCATAGAAGATTGGGGCGGTTTAAGCTTTGTTATGAAGTGAAACAAAGGGAACACGCAAAGAAAGATCAAAACACGAACTACAGCAAATAGAAAACATTGTAAAAAAATATGTTAACGGCGCGACAAAACTTGTTTAGATTCTAAACGTTAGAGCAAAAAAAGTAGTTACAAAAAATCAAAGAAATAATTAACACTTTTAAAATATTTTTGTACATTATCGATAAAGAAAACCAAATAACAAGAGCAAAAAAAAATGACTAAAAAAGGAGAGAGAAAAATGTACGTACACTTTAAAAAGACAGAAGCAAACATTTGTTAAAAACAAAACAATGATTTCATTAACGAAGAAGGAAAGGCAATAAGCCAGCAACAATGGAAGTGAATAATAATAATAACTTTTTTTATTGCGGCGGTTTAAAACTGTTAAAAACAAAAGAAGGAATTATGATTCATAGTTATGACATTATTAAATGGCGAAATATTGTAACAATGGAATTTTAATGAAAAAAAAATTAAAAATTCAATGAATGACTGTTTTATCAGCAATGCCTATAATGTGATAAATGCATGACAGCAAGGAGTAGATACATAGTTTATGGATATAATTATCAAAGTGGATAATATCATCGTAAAAAGTTAGAACAAGAAGTAACAAAGTAATCAAAAAAATGCTGGCCGCAAATAAAAAATAGAAACACATTTTTCAAAGACAGTGCAAAAATACGGGAGTCAAACAATTCAATCAACAAAAGAAAGAGCAACCATCAAAGAAAACGTTCCACAGAAAAAGAAAAGCGCGAGCGAGTATTTTTTGAAGTTCAAAAACTTTTGGACACAAAAAAAGTTCGAAAACTTTTAAAAGCTGTCTACAGTTATCTGCTGTAAATAAATACAAACTTGTTGCTTAAAAAAGTTGTAATTTAATGATAAATGTATTGTCAGCTATTTATGACAATATTGGTCAGCAGATTAAATAACAAATATAAATAAACCTTTTGTCAGTTTAAAAAGAATCAACGCCAAAAATGTGACTGTCAAAAATCTCTTTGAATAGATTATAATTTTTTTATAATAAAGGCAGGAAAAAACTAGAAAAAAGGGAGGAGGTATTATTAAAATACGTGAAAAACGATGTCTATTTTATTGACTTTAAACACACACAAACGAGGAATACAAGGGATATATTCATTCATTGAACAATACAAAATAGAATACGTTTTACTTTTCATAAACAAAAAATGGTTTTCAAAAAATTGAAAAACTGTGGCACCATCCGAAAACAGAAATCGTTTAAAGGAATTTAAACTTGTCAAATTTGACTTGAACCGGCAATAAGGCTCACTTGCAAATGCTCTTGAAAATGAGCGAGAAAATTCTCAAACACAAAAAAAAGAAGCGAGCAAAAAATTTTTAAAATGCTACCTTTGTTCTTGTTTCTTTTCTTTCACTTTTTTTTTCTAATCGTTGCTTTTCCACTAACTTGGTTCAATAAATTTGCTCATCAAATCTTTCATCTTATATTTTATCACACAACAATGAATTATATTAAATCATTAGTTCATCTATCAGTCAGCTATTTCAATTCTGGAACTTTACTAGATACTCGTAAGTTCATTTTGTTATTTTTGCCTTGTAAAACACATCTATCTTTTTTAGTTGGAGGTTTTATTGCTGCTGCAGAATTACCAGGTGAATGGGAACAAGCTGATGTTCAAAAATGGAAGCTAAAAGCATTTCGAATTCAATCACAATATTATCACTTTTTTGAAGGTGAAAGATTTCATCTCTTTTCTGATTCAGATTCTTTGTATCGATTTATTTGTGCAACTTTATATAAGAATACAAAAGATTTTTGTGCTGATTTATTCGATGATGACAGCAATGTAAGCTATAATGATGAACAAAATTTTATTGCAACAAAAATTTTACGAAAGATTCTTTCTATCTCACCCTCGACATCAATCTTTGAAGTTGGTGTTGTATTTGTATGTTGCAAGTTGAAAGCATTTGAATTTGTTATACCTGTTTTTTGTGTCAAGTGTGAAGGAAAACCTAAATTTGTTGATTGCTTTAGTGATCTTTTTTATTCATGGCAAGATTGGAAAGGAATGAATCGTTTACCTTTAATGAAATATTGTTATCCTGGTATGTTTATTTATTTATTACTTCGCATTAAACTCATTGTCGTTGTTTTATAGCAAATGGAATATATACAAGTGTTGAACATAATACTGTAATTTATGATAAAAGAATGGAACCTCATCTTGAATATGGTACAACACCAAATTGTGATTTAATCAAGCGTTTACAAGGCTTTAGCTCTAAAGAACTTCATGAAGAATGTTTTCCATAGCTCCATATATTACATACTTGTAGGAATTTTTATTACTTATCTGTTTTTATTGTTGATTTTTTGTATTTTTTAAATGGTAGTTTAATGTAGAATAAAGGGATACTGTAAATCGGCGTTCTAGATTAGACTTTAAATTAGTGGTTCAAAGAAGAAGTAGATTTAAAACGGCAAAAAACCATCTTATTAGTTTAGATATCAAACAAGAGAATAAATTTAGTTTCAATTAAAAAAGTAAATATTTAAAATATTCCAAAACAAAAAAAAATACGGTAAAAAATTTGTTCATAAAGCGTTTTTCCAAGTTGGAAATTCCAACTTCAAAGTTTAATGTCCAAAGAAGAGCTGGTATTGTGATACCTAAATGCCAAACTTTAAAATTGCACCAAGCGCTACTGCTATTGATAATCAAAAACTTGTTCTACTTTTTATACTTTTTAATAAATTATTAAAACTTGTTATTAGTCTAGTGAAGTATATTTAAACATGGATACCTTCAAAGCCTCTTTAATTAAAGAATTCAAATCTGTGAAACAAGGAAACTTCAGCGTTGAAAAGCTTAAAAAACATCTTGAAGAAATTCCTGATAAGTTTATTCTTGAAAAAGATGTTCTTTTAACGTAAGTTGGATTTTAAGAACTTTAATCATTTAACAAGAACAATATCATCCATTACTTTTCGGATGATGTTCTTATCGTGATAAGAATAAGCAAACAAACTAGTTTTCTAATGAACATAATGAAGTTGGTCTTTAAGTAAATATGTTGCTATTGAAGAATAAAAATTATTTCTTTTAAGCTCTTGATAGCATCTCCTTCTATTGTCTAATAAACACATATATTTAATTCGGTGTTTTTAGAATGTATCAAGCATTACCTGCTATTTCAAAATGTGATGATCCAGATGTAAAAGATGAAATGCTTCAAATTTTCAAGGCATTATTTGATCATGTTGGAAATTATGGTGAAGCTGTTGTTGCATATTTTGATTCATGCTCACATCTTGATGCTGGACCATTTGGTGTTAGCAATTTCCCTATTGGCCGTTACATTAATAAAATTGAAACATATTACGGTAATCATAATGATACCTCAATTGAACAATGCCTAGAACCTGCAAAATTGGTATGTTAGTTTTTATAAATAAGCCACATTATAATTACATAATATTTTTAGCTTGCATGGACACTTATTGGTAATACTAGAGATTGCTTAATTCATTTTTGCAATCAATCTATTGTTATGCAAAGTGCATTATTGAATTTTCTTCGTTATGTATGTTTCTTTGATACTGTAATAGAGAAATACAATGGTTCCTTTTTTAGGTTTTTGAACATATCCCTGCTGTCTTCAAATATAATGCCAATTTCAAGAGCCTTAAAGGCTCATTAATTTTGAATGCTGCATGTGAAATTGTACGACGTTATTCACGATTCCCACAAAATCTTGATACAATTCAACATATGTTATTGAGAATGTCAATTCCAAGAAAAACAAGTAATTATTTCTATTAGGGAATATTGTATATTTACAAATACTTTTATTTTTAGAGCAATTATCTCTTATTCCTCCTAATCTTTTATATGAAGAAATTTTGATGCATATTGTTACAAAAGATATGATGGATTTTTGGCTTCGTATTTTTGCTGAATTTGTTCGAGCTTTAAAAAAGAACAGTATCAAATTGGGCTGGGCTTCTGGTAAAATGAATATGTATAATCCTACAATTCTTTGTGTCTTCTTGATTAAACGTATAAATATGCAAAGTTTTTCTGGATTTGATTCTGATGAAACTTTTAAAAATTTGGGTGATGTATTTAAAGGTAATTGCATCTATTGCTAAACTACGGAATATTTAAACCAACTTTTTTAGCACAAGGTGCTACATTTACTGATACAATAGCATTTACGGCTTGTAATGAAATTGATTGGGCATCAAAATATGCAATTTTGGATTTTTTACAAGTTCCATCAACAAGTTATCAAAGAGAAATTCCTGCCGCAATTTATTCTGTTTTATCCGAAGAAGAAAAGAATAAATATGTTTGTATTGAAGATGCTCCTTCATCACTTGAAAATTATCTTATTGGAATTTTTGAACTTTCATTAATTGCTGATTCTGTTCCTGATGAATTCATTGAAGCTGCCGTAAAATATTCACAATCATTTGATGTTTCCAACCGTATTGCTATTTGCCTTCATCGTGCTTACAATAATGTTTTATCATTTCGTGATGGCCGAATTATAGAAGGTACTTACAGAATTATTGATAAATTCGTAGATGTGTTTGATTGCAAATTGGATTTGGGTGGTGGTATTTGTACTCCTCGACTTATTGAAGGTATGTCGAGTATACTGTAGTTTTATTATAGTTGTCATACATTTTTGTTTTTAGCTATTTTGAAGATTCAAAATTGTCTAATCATTGGGAAAGCTGTAGTGGCGGGTATTTACAATTATAAAACTCTTAATCCTTCATCTGATAAAGCATTATGTGATTACCGTAAACTTGATAAAGCAACACGTCAACTTCTTTCAATATTCCTTGGTTTAGCAAATACATTTTATAGTCCATATCTTGATGAACTTCGAGCTGCTTTGGCTAATGAGTAAGTACTTTTTTCTATTCATAATTAATAACGTAATCAAAAATTCTTTTTAGAGGAACACGGATTTCTACATCAAAATTATCTGTCATGAGTGCCGTATATGTTTTACTTCAAAAACTTACCAATTCAATTTTTAAATTTTTGGAAAATGCACCTGCTGAAATTCAATTGGTTATGAATCGTCTCAAAGATTTTTCTGAATGTTATGTTCGATATTTGCAAAAAGAATATTTATAGCTTTAAATAATGTTTTGTTTTCTTGTTTCTGTTGTTTTTATTGTTATTTTTTCACTTTAGGACTTTCGCATAGTTTTTATTATTTGTTACCGGATAAATATATTTATTATGCTTGCATAATAAATATATTTATTTCTGTTATATTCATATATGTTATGCAAATTTCTTTACATGATAGATGTACTAACCCTCTGAAAAAAAATATTTGAAATCTTTGATACGGTTTTAATTATCAAGTATTATCAAAAATGTCATCCACTTTGAGTTTGGCTTCACCTTTGGCTATTTGTAAGTGTTTTTATTCTTTTCATTTTAACTTCTAATAAATTTATTTTTAGTTGTAATTATTTCAATGTTTTTATATTGGATTATTTCGGGTGTTATTCTATTTCTTCTTTATCGATTTGGAAATCGTAAAACAAAAACATCTCCAAAATCAATTTCTGATAAAAGTTATGACATGCGAATTTATGATCGTGGGCTAAGCCGAACTAAAGTTGGACCTGCTGCTACTGGTGTTTAATATATGTTTATTTATTATTATTAATTGTAAATTTATTTTTTATGGATTATTATGATGGGTATTAATAAATTTTTATATAGATATTTTATACTTTTGATAAACAAATTCTTGAACTAGATACGGTATTCCTTTGAATTTGTCAAAGCGTTTGAAAATTTTGAATTGGAAAATAAGTTATAATAATAAAATTGAATATCGCTGTATAAAACTACCACAATTTAAAAATATTTATTTTTGTCATAGTTTTTGTTTTTAAAAAGGCAGTTTCCACCAAAAATTCGTAAACCTGGATAAACTTTTAACTATATTTTTTAATATTTAAATGTGAATACACGTATTAATTTACAAATTATAAATTACTAAATTCACAATTTTTGGCTTCTTTAAACTAATGGACCTTATGCAATTGTATTCAATCAGAGATGGCTGCACAAATATAGTAACCAAAAGCTTAGCATAGAAAAGATGTATGAGAACACGTGTATAGATTTCCATACAAACTATGCAAATTTTTACAATGAAAAAAAAATGTTTAAAATGTTTTTTGATACTTTCCATGTTCGATCCAACGAGAGTGTGTGAGAGAAGAAAGATGGAAACTCCAAATTTATTATCAACTCCAAATGCATCAACATCAAAATTAACAACACCTGAAAATGAAGAAAATAATGGAGAAGAAGAAAAACAAAAACTGGAAGAAACTCCCCGAAAGCGTCGCCGTTTTGATGAATCATTTCAATTAGAGGATGGCGAAGAAGAAGAAAGCCGAACACCAAGACGTCGAGTTCCATTTCTTCCACCACCAACACCAATTTTGCATACTCCACCAAATCATAGTCAACAACGACGCCTTCGTCTTCAACCCCCACCACCACAACAACAGCGTCGAGCAACAACAACATTAAAACTTGCACCACAAAAAATTGCATATATTTCATCCCGAATCGAAGAGAAACTTGCTGATATCGAAATTGAATCGCGAAAAGAAATTGATTCATTATTTCAAAAATTTTCTGCTCGAATTCGTGCTTCTGTTGCTGCAAATCAACATCGCCTTCAACAACCTCAACGTCCACAACAACGTTCTCAACCACAACAACAGCAAAATGAAGAAGAAGAAAGTGCTCCAAAGAAATCAAAAAATTAATAACTGTCAACAATTATGTTTTGTAATGTACTGTATTATTTGTATTATGTATGTGTATGTTTAAGTTAATAAACGCTTTTTTTATAAAATTTATTTAACTTTTTTATTTTATTTTTATTAATAAAAACAATGCTTGCACCAGGTAAAATCAAAAACACTTTTTTTCAATAACCAGAAGATCATCACAGAAGAAAATAAGATATAATGGAAGAATAATAAAAAAATTATTATATTATAAACAATTATAAAGAAAAAAGAAACACGTAAAATAAATTGGGCAATAATTTTGCTATTTATTTATTTATTTAATGAAACATGACAAAACAATTAAAATGGAAGAAAATGAAGTCGAAGGAATGTTGGTGAGAGAGAGGAACGTTTAAAGAAAGAAGTCTCCGGCAAAGTATATGAAATTTTTTCGGGGACTACAAAATGGCTTTTTTGAAAGAAAAAAGCTAACAAAAAACAGAAAAATATTTATTTACACCTATGAAAACCGTAGTTTTTTTGGAAACATAAAAATTAATTTAAATAAAAAAACGAAATATAAATAAAAGCAATAAAGTATACGGTAAAATTTCGTAAAGGGATTTTTGGCGTGAAATTCAACACAAAAACAAAAAATAAGGAGATTAAGCACACACAAACAAATATGCAGAAAAAAACACACTTTTTAATAGCCCGTTTGAGTAATCTTTGACTGAAGTTTTTTTATATAAAAAATATTTAAAGAATTTTGAGAAGAAGAAGAGGAGAAAGAATTACAGCAGCTAACATTGTCGAATGAAGCAAGACTCCCTTTCATGTTCTTTTCCATTACATTGTCCAGATCCATAGCATTTTCTCACTCTTTTTCTTAAGCCATTTCCGCATATTTCGCTACAACTACTCCAGTAACCCCAGCCTAAAATTCGAATTTTATATAAAAAGAAGCTAAAAAAACATAATAAAAGCTAAAATCCTAATCTAAACAACGTTCAAGATTAAAGTCTTCGACGTCGAGACATTATTTGTGAAATTGATATGCTTCTTGCTGAAGAAAGGCCTTTTCCATTAATATAGGAAAATCGTGGCAAAGCTGAAGAAGAAGCAAAAGAAGGCAAAGTGGGTGAACGAGGCAAAGCATGATGTGAGATATCAAAAGTGCTTGGAGGCAAAACTGAATCACGACTTGATGAGCGTAGCGTCCATCGAGCGGTAGCACTGTTTACTGCTGATGGCAATGAGGGGATAGCAGTAAAAGGTGTAAAAGGATTATTATTATTATTGTTGAAATTAGTATTTGTAATTCCCGAACCACCATTATTATTATTTGCCGAAGACAAATCACCATTCCCCCAAGAAGAAGAAGAAAAAGAAGAAGACAAAATAGTAGTAGTAGGAGCAGTTATAGCATTTGTAGTAGTAGTAATAGGAGTAGTAGTAAAAGATAAAGAAGAAGTTGTTGGTGCTTCTGTTGTGGTAGTAATAATTGTTGTGGTAGTAGTAGGAGTAGTAGTGGTAGAAGAAGTAGTAGTAGAAGTTGTCTCACCTCCCCAATTTGCATTGGAATTTGCACATGGCCCATCATTACATATCACAGATTCACGATAATTTCCAGGACAATTTCCACCTTGACAATGTCTAGTTCTTCTTTTCACTCCTGCACCACAGCTCATAGAGCACTGACCCCATTGAGACCAGCCTGACCAGCTTCCAGTGGATAAAGATCCCGTGCAAGCTTGTTCATTACAGAATGCCTGTTCAATTGCCGAACCAGCACATGCATTTACAATTGGACATGCTCTGAAAAAGCTATGTCAGTAAATGCTTATTAAATAACTAGATTACCTCGATCTTGATTTTAATCCTTTTCCACAGCCTCTAGAACATGCAGACCATCCACTCCAGCCACCCCATTGTGCACATTCTTTAAGATTACAAGCCATTCGTTGGGTTCCAGAGCCATCACAAGGTTCTCGAGTACAATATCGCTGTCTTGTTTGAATTCCTGGACCACAGCTTTGAGAACAAGCGGACCAGCCACTCCTTAAAAAAAATTTTAAGCAATTTTTTTACAAATTTATTGGCATACCATGTTCCCCAAAGTCCTGCTAAGCTATTTGGTGAGCTAACTGAACAAGGAAGTTCTTCACAATTTCTAATATCCATTGTTTTTCCAGGGCATGTATAAGAGATGGTATTTTGTGGGGTTGCACATCGACGATATCTTGCTTGTGAACCTCTTCCACATGAAACTGAGCATTGATTCCAAGAGGTCCAATCAGTCCACGCAGGTTCAGTTGAAGATGGAATTGGGCATGCATGTGAATTACATACTACTCGTTCAGTAGCAGCTCCTTCACATCGATTTGCAATATTACAAGCTCGTGATCTCTGCTTTACTCCACCATTACCACAGCTAACAGTACATGATGTCCAAAGCGACCATGCACCCCATTGTCCTTGAATATTCAGCATGTCACTTGGTGGGGCTGCTGCAGTTGAAAGAGGACATCGTTCAGCTGGACATGAAAGATCACGGGTAACCAAAGCAGTATCATCACATGATAAATTCTAAAATTTGAAACTCAGTCCCTCAACAGAACATTTACAAAAAAAACTTTTTTTATTGTTAAAATTTATTTAAAAATCGCTTAAAAAACTTGTTTTTTCCCATTAACTTTTTTTGTTCTCAAACAAATTTTTTGCTTTAATTTGATAGTTCAAAAACGTATATTTATTTTTTCTTTGATTTGCTTGGACGAGTGACAAAAAAGGTCTCGTGTCTCAGTTGGCGATGCTACTGTTTTAGTTGTAGTTGAACCCTTTCCAATCATTTTCAAATGTTTCGGCCACAATCAATTCGATTCTTTCTTTTTTTGAAACCCAATTTTAAGAAAGGTTTTTGTTTCAATCAAAAATCATGAAATCAAAAAAAAACAAAGTGACATAATGTTTTAAGTTTAACAAAGGAAAAAAGTGATTTTTGTTTAAAAAAGTTTTTTTAGGCGCCATTAAACCGGAAAATGTTTTAATAAAAAAAATCAGTCTGGAGAAAATTAAAAAAAGAGTGTTCCCCCCTTTTGTTTAGCTCTCTCCTTTGATATTTTATCTCGATGATCGTTGAATGAAATGAGTGGTAATTTATTGTTTTTTATTTTCGAAAAAACTTACAAGACATTCACCATTAAGACAGTATCGATCCCATCCACATGGAGTTCCGTCTGGGAGATTGTCACCATAAAAGCGATAATTTCTTTGACCTCCAGAACCTGTTCTAACATCACAAAAAACCTAAAAAGAAATTGAATTAAATTTTAAAAAAATGGTCAGAAAATGTGAAGTGGCTTGTCTGATTAGTTCAAATTATTACTACAATTCTATAACACACTGAAAACAGAAAGTTCAAAAAGTTTTAACTAACTTTGCAAGCTCTTTGTGGATATCGATTGAGTTGACTTCCAGTACCCGTAAGCTCCTTATCATTTTTGGTACGTCGATGTTCAGCGCATACATTTGTAATGTACTAAAAGTCATTTGCATTATAACTAATTGATAAACTAATGATAATTACTTGATTAACAGAGAGAGTTTGTTGTGGACAATTTTTATTACAAATATGTCCCCGGACACCTGCTCCTTCACATTCTGCTCCGCCATTCAATGGTGCAGGGCTATTACAAGCTCGTCTGGTAGTTGTAACTCCAATAGATCCAATAACATTCGGGCATGTACATAAATGGCATGCAAGTGAACTCCAACCTGACCATTGTCCATTGATTCTCTGCAATTAATTGAATGTTTAATTTATTACTTTCTTTTTGCAGAAAAGTGTTTTATACAAAAACTGTACTAAATTTGTGTTGGGCTATATTTTAAAGATTTTAATGACCCTGTTTTTTAAAAAAATAAGTTACAAAAGATTGATAAATGATGGCGCCATCATGGCGCCTCTGGGGTTTTTTTTCTTAAAAGACATAACCGGTTAAACTTTTTTTTCTTTTGTTGAGTGTTCCCTTCCATTGTTGTTAATAATTTTAATAACGTCATGAAAGGTCACTCACTACTTTTACACGAAAAAAGATAGTTGTAAATTTTGTTTAAACACCTTTAAACCGGATGTTGCCCCTCTACTTTACCACCCCTGAAGTCATTTTTACACATATGTTCTCTTCTCTTTGTTTTAGGTTCCTCTTTTGTGGCTGACTGACTGGGCTAACTCGGTTTAGTTTAAAAATTTAAAAAAAGTCACGAGTTTAATTACTACTACTTTTGCTATTAAAATAAAGTAAAGTTGTGTTTTAGATTGTTTCAATTTGAAACAAAACTTTGTCCATTTTTTGTATTTCTTTTGATAAAAGCGTTTTTTTTGTTTTACCGAAATGGATGGAACCTTAACAAAAAAAGAAGATACCGGAAATGGGTGGAGCAAAGTAAATAGGGGAAGGATATCCGTATCAATATTCTTCTTTGTGTGATACATTTTTATAGCTATAAAAGCTTTAGGGTTTCTATGAATATGAATGCAGTTCATTTTCTTTAAATGTTAGGAAATGAATTGGGTTTGCGGAGAAAGAAAGCAAAGCAAGGACGTGAACATAGAAAGCAAAAGGGGGAGAAAGCAATGAAGAAAACCCAGGAAAATTAAAGCAATATTATTTTAACGAAAGAAACATAAATAAATATTATTAAAGTTACAATCACACGTATTAAAAAATCAAAGTTAAACATCCTTTTCAAATCTCTTTTATCATTTTCTCACTTCTCTCTTTTTTTAATAGCGTCTTCTTCAATATCAAATCTTCTTTTTTTGTGTTGATGTAACTTTGATTTTGAAGAAAAAATGAGAAAATTTAAAAGAAAAAGAATCTTAACTTTGTTTTTTTATACACAAAACATAAACAGCGTGAAAAATAAAATAGTATAAATACAAAAGAATAACAGTTTTGGGACAAACTTCAATGAATTAAATAAAAAGTACTAGTAGTATACTGGCAATTTGTAGTAGAGGTTGTCCCAAAACTGCCTGTTCAAATTTACAGTTTTTATAAAAAACAAAAAAACATTGTGAGCAATAAACATAAAAATGTGTGTCGATGATAATGATGATTGCAGGAACTGAAGTAATCGTTGTAGCAGCAGCAAGATTGGTCAAGAGATCTGTCAGCTTTTGTCATGCATTGTTTTTAAAAACAGAAAAAGGTGGCACTTTGAAGAAGTGTGGGTAAAAGAGTGGCAAACAAAAAACAAAAGAAAAGCTATTCACAGAAAGATTAATGGTAAATTAGAGGGGGAACTTAAAGTCTTCGTCGACGAAGTCTTCGGCGAAAACGAAATGGAAAGTTATCAAAATTTCTTTGGGAAACTTTTTTAGGTTGATAATATACTTTTCTACGACCCCATCGACTAACCGTTGGTACATTGGCTGGTGCAGGACGTGGTGCATATGTAACTGGAGGAGGTGGTGGTCGAGGAGTTGTGGTTGCCCAAACTGATGGAGGTTGTTGTCGTGGCATATATGTTGTTGGAGCTGGTGGTGGAGGAGGTGGAGGTTGAGTGGTAACAAGTTCTGAAACTGATCCAGTCCATGGCACACAACGACCAAGTTGGCACCATTTTGATTGTCCACAGAATGTTCCTTCAAGGGCAGGATGAGATGTAATAATTCTTCCAAAGGTTGATTGCCCACACCACATCATATAACAAATTCCATCATAATGATCTTGTCGAGGGGTAACTTGTTGATATCCATAACCATGCATCAGTTGACATTGCATATTTGCATCATAAATTTGTCCGGGCTTCAATCTTCCACTCAATGGCATCTTTTCACGTAAATTTGTTGTTCTCAAACAATTTTTATTTCTTGAACTAAAAAATAAATAAATGTCTGAAGTACAATGCTTTTTAATAACTTACTCAAGTCTTGTCAAGAATGTATGATAATCACGTAATGAACATGTTGACCATGTAACTTTTCCAGGTCCCAATGAACTACTCATAATAAATTTACTTTGACAATATGGTTCATCATGTCTCATTCCAACACTATGTCCAAGTTCATGTGTTCCAATGAATGCTGAAGTGAAATCGAGCCCTTCTGCTAATGTACCTACAATCATAAAAAGATTAAATGTCATTCTTTTTTTTAATGCCACAAACATGTATTCCAGCTATCACACATTCCATCAAGTCTTGCAATGCCTGAGATTGAACGTGAGCCAGAACCTCGATGAATATCATAGCCAGTAAGAAGTAAAGCATGATCCCAATCTCGAATTCCAAGTGACCGTTGATATTTACAAAATCGATCGAGATACATTTGTGCATGTCCATGACTATGCAAATGTGGAGCCATTGCAGATGGTTGTGATTTGAAGACTTCATATCGAACTACTCGGAATGTTAGCTTTGGAACAGCAGACGGTTGTCGATACATAATTTGAATATTGTTTAACATAGTAAGGGAGTATTGTTGTAACTTTGTCCATGCAGATCCACCATATTTTGAATTAAAATGTTGCCATAGAAGTTCATCTACAAAGATTGCAAGTTCAACTACAAGTTCATCTTCACGAGCAAGTCGTTGCCCAATAACAAAAACATCTTCATGAATTCCAGCTTCATCTTCAAGAAGTTCTTCACTTGTAATTGTATTATCAAGACCACAAAAGTCATCAACAATGGCTTCACGTTTGTAAATTATATGTGCAGGAGTGCCATCGGAAGATCGTTTAACTCGACCCATATGTTTTTCTGGGATTGGATGTATCACATAAATTCCTTCAGGTCTCATAATTGTTCCTTTCTAAAAGTTTTGATAAATGTAAGTTTTGTTTTAAGAGAAAGAAACAAACCACATGAAAATCACAATCACTGATAGCGGCATATGTTTCATTTGAGATATGATGATAATGGCAATCATCAATATTTCTTTGAACATACTGTAATGAGCCACCTCCATCTTCACTATTTCTTTCAACAATTGTTACATGATCTGCCATCAGTTCATTTGTAACACTTTGAAAATCGAGGGTTAATTCCTTTCCTTCAATATTCACAACAATTCCTTCCAATTTTCCATTATTACCATAAAATGTTCGGGGATATACTATTTTATGTTTTGGTACTGTAATTTATTAATTGTTATTGAAGTAATTTGCTATAAAATTATATTTACCATTTGATAAATGATCTACTCCAAAAGTGTATTTGAGATCTTCAGGTGAAAAAAAGCTTACAACTGATTCTGAGGTCTGAAAATTAGATTCATGAGTTTTTGCAAATTCTTTGATCTTTAACTTTTCTTCTTTAAATCAAAATTCAATGTTTAATTGTCCTTAAATATTTTTTAATTGCATTTTACACTTTTTTTTATCATAATTGCTTCACAAAAAGCTGACCTCTGTTGTCCAATACAAAACCTTTTTTTGTGTACTTTTTTGTGTCTTTTCTTTTGTCAACAATAAAAAAAGAAAGAAGATTTCTAGTGGCGATCTTTCAAGGTCAAAAATTCTGATTTCAATAAATAAAAAATGAATGAATGGAAAAAAGCGAAAGTCAAATTTAATCGTTTCGTCACATTTGGCGCCGCCACAAATTAGAGACAATCGTTTAATATTTATTTTTTTTCAAGTTTTTTTCTTGTGGTAGAATAAAAAGGGAGGAAGCAGTAGTAGTGTTGTAGTTGCAGCGGAACGGGAAAGAAGAAGAGAGAAAAGGGGTTTCATGGACTTGACCGAGTGAATGGTATAACACTCTTCTTATGTAACACTAGGTTTGGCTTTTGTATAAAAAACAGAAAATGAGTCAAAAAGAATCGGAGAGGAGAGATTAGGGTCAGGAACATTCTTCATTCTTTCTTTTGTACAAAAGAGCCTCAAATATTGTATAACAAAACAAAATTGTGTGAGAATACTCAAAAACTAGGTAATTTTTGATTACCTTGACATTCTAGGATTATTACATACGAAAAAAAACAGCTTTTAAAAGTTCAAGTGAAAAATGAAGTTTAAGACATAGATTCAAGAAATGCCTCATTTTACAACAGTTCATAAAAGAAGTGATGAAACTTGTAGAAAGATTGCTCTCAAGCGAATCCTAATCAAATTGCTCTCAAATGTTTTTCTCGAAAATTACTTATTGTTTCAATGCTCTCTACTTTAAAGTAACCATATTTTTTCTACAAAAACAAAATACAAAAAACACATTAAATGTTTCAAATAAATGAAGAAGAATCCCTTTTTTGGGCGCGGTCGTCTCAATTTCTTTCTTTCTCGCTATCTTTTTGTTTTCCGGCGGTAATCAAAAATAATCAACTCTCAAAAATTAAAAGAAGTGAAAGAGATTCTTCACACTTTTTTACTTCTTTTTTTACCTACATTTTTTAAGCCTACAAACCTTTAAACGACTTTTTGGTTTGTCAAAAAAACAAAAATCAATAAAATTTGTGTTAAAAAGGTTTTAACTTAAACCCCTTAATTTTTAAAAAGTTTAACAGAAAAATGTTGCAAAAGAACGAAATTAAAACACACGAGACTCATTTATGTATGTATCAAAAATGGAACTCAAATCAATCGAATATAATCAAATTTAGGTAAAACAAAATTAAAAGAAAATGGATGGGTTTTTTTGTAGTTGTTGTTTGTAATGACGTAAATACACATATGAGGAGAAAAATGTTACAATTAAAAAACAGCTAAAGTTTAATGTTCGAAAAAAAGAGAATACAAGTTTTTTTGAAGGTAAAACAGAAGTTTTACCCATGTGCTTTTTTAATTTGATTCCTACAAAAAATACGCATACATTTGGGCAAAATTTGTTGCAAAGTCAAAAGTGTTCAAAAAAATTACTTGGGAACAGTATAATATTGTAGGCTTGTATAAAATGCAATACAGCTCAGCTGCGTTACTGCGAGAAATCCTGTTTCGCTCATTTTCAAAATGCTATAAGCTTTTTTAAAGCCATCTGTTTCCAAAAATGCAATAAAGCAGGATTACAAAAAAAGAGATCGATTTTATTCAGGATTAACTGATTTCCGAAGACTGATAACGGTTCGAAACAATACCACTAAATCAAACATAAAAAAAGTTGTTTTTCCGCCTAATTTTTTTTCTGCAAAAAAAACTCGGGGGGATCTCCGTGATGACCGTGAAAGATAGCAACACCCTTTTATAAAAGCGAGAAAAAAGATGGATATTTAAAAGGTTAAAATAATATTGCATTTTTAAAACAGTTTAAAAAGCATAAAGTTCACGAAAAAAATTGAAGCTTACCTGAATTAATAAAATGCAAGAAATAAAAAAGATTAAAATTGTTAAAGGCTTTTGCAGCCTTATTATTATTTTGCCCATGATAAATCTGATGACAATTTGAATTTTAAAAAAATAGAAAACAAGTGTGTGATGATTTTTGTTAAGTTGTTGTTATCGGTTGATTGAAAATGACTACTGTTAAATGAAAAAAGAATTGGAGAAAGATATTCTCAAAACTTCTTTCAGCAGCTTTTCAAATCAACACTCTCTCTCTCTCACACACTGCTAGTGGACTTTGTCTAAAAATAAAATAAGTCTGTAAAAACGTAAAAGAAGCAACCGTTATTCAAATAAAATTAAAGGTAAAAATGATTTCATCAAAGAAAGAGAACTTCCACGATATGTTAAGAAGAAAAAAACATGTGCAAATACATAAGTAAGTGCCAAATGAAATAGGGAAGTTTGTAAAAGTGGGTAAAAGGCAAACAACGGTATTAAATAAACGGTACTCGACTCACTGACCTTGTTTTTTTATTATTATTAAAAACGTGACTCCATATTTAAAAAAAAGAATTATAAGGAAGAAGAAGAGATACTTCAGAAATTTTTTAAAGCTTTTCTTAATTTTTTGTGATCGTTTAAAAAGGAAATCTTAACTCAACAGGGGATCCCTTAAGGGGATGGGCTTCTTCTTCTTCTTTAAAAAAAGAATGTCAAGTATGCCAAAGAAAAAACATTATGTAATATATTATATGTATGTGGGCGTAGGCGGAGTTATAATTTCCATGTGAGGTATTTGAAAGAAAAAAAGAAGTGCTTTTGATCAGTGACCACGAGTGTCTTGTGAGAGGAGATGAGGTTGGCGGTGATGTTGAGGCAAAAAAAATAAAATACAATTAACGTTCTTGATCGCCCGCGCAACATTATTTTTTTTCACGAGGAAGAACATCTGAGAAATGAAATAAAAAACGGTGGTGAAATAATTGAGGAAGAAGGGGTTTCAATTTTGATGGGGGTTAAAGAAGAAGGAGAAGGAAGGAAGAAAGAACAATAAAGAGTTTCTTTTTCTCCTCTTTGTAATCATGAAAAAAAAACAAGGCGAGAAAAGAGATGGGTTCAAAATAGGGAAGAAGAAGAAATGCTACTGCTGCCATTTGAGCTCAAAAAGGGCGGAGTTTTAGGGGGTTTTTTTTGAAATTATTGCACGTAGTTAGATTAGGTTGATTGTGCGCGAGAATCAAAGAGAAAGAAAGGAAAGAACAAAAATTACCAGCAAGAGAGAGAAAGCACAGAGAACGCGTGGGTTTTCTTCTTGAGGACGTTTAAATTATCTTTACCCACTTACGAGTTTGTGGTCATAAAATAATTATAAAAAAGTTTTAAACGGAAAAAGCTGATAACTGCTGTTTTTAAAATTTTCACGTATTTGTTTATTTTTGAATTGAACGTTTAAAGAGAAAGCGGATACTGTAGTTTAAAAAAAAAATCTCTCTAAGAGTCATTGTTTACCTAAAATTATTTTCAAAATGAATGTCTTTCAATAAATTTAAACTTTCATCGACATTTTTATATTTTAAAAGATTCTTCTACAGCTTTAACAACACTTACAGTATCACCCAGACAGACGAATTCTGCTTTTTAAAAATTACTCCAAGAAAGAACGGTCAACGCCTTGATCACTAACAATCGTTTAATTCTTTTTTCTTCAATTTAGGCCAACTTTTTCCGGTTTTAATCAAAAAACATAAAACTTTTGTACACTTTTGTACGCTTTTTTGTATTTTATTTTTTTCTTCAACGTGTTTTTGCAACAACCTCCTCTTCTTTTACGGTGATGATGATATGGTCTAGCCATTTTCATTCATTTCATTAAAATTGACAAGAAAAATCGAATCAAAAGATGAAGTAAAAAGAACCACCATTTATTTAATCGAAGGACATCCAAAGAAGACGACCAAAAGAGCGACTTCATCGCATCTTCTTCTACTTTTTTTTATTTCTCAAGTTTTTTTTTCATAACGGAAATAAAATAAAAAAAACTTGAAACAATACTACCATAAAAATCGCCAGAGGGGTAATCAAAAACCAAAGAGAGAATAGGTAAAAATAAAAGGTTCATTGTCAAAGACAGGCAGCATTGCTGTAGTTGATGCTGTTGGCGTGATAATGTTAAGAAAAAAACGGAAATTGTTGCAGCAAAACTTTTTTTATGTGTATTGTTGTATTAAAGCAAGCCCCCAGCCAGAAGGCCAGCAGGAGACATCTCATTAAAAAAACCTGAGCGGAAATGGCCATTCTGAAGAAAAAAGGGTCTATTAAAATAAATGAAGATCAAATAGTTTTTCTTCTTCTTTTGTAATAATAGAGATGGGTGATGATAGTGAAGGCAATAAAACACAAATATTTAAATTCTTTACACAAATGTGAGGTCTTTTTATACGCCATTTTAACATTTGGAAAAATGTAAGAAGGTGATAATGCAACAATGCCAGACTAAACAATGAGGAGGAGGAGGAAGAAGAAGATGTAAACAGTTACTTCAAGGTTAATTCTTTTTGAAACGAAAATCGTCTAATTTACAGTACCCTCCTAATTGTGAGTGGAAGAATCAAAACTCAGATCATAATTTTTACAAAACTCGGAGAAAAAGTTCAAAAATGGTTCAAAAAAGTTCACGCAATCCTATTTACTTCAAAATCAAAATATACTCAAAGGAAAATGAGGGTGAAAAGGGATCAAAACACTATTTTTGCACCGAAAAAAAATAGAATTGACTGTGATCATTGCTTCCGTTATAAAATTTTGGTGTTCATTCTTTCAAAGAAAAAACTATACAATAAATAAACTGTCAACAAAAAAGGGAACACTTTTTTAGGATTATTGTTGATCTTTCTTCTTCTTATCAATTCATCATTAACATCCAGTAATTTTCTTTGATCCAGCGGTATCCTTCTTTTTTCAAAGTTTTTTCTTGTCTTGTCGTGTGTCAACAATCTTCGAAGATGAATCTTTTTGACCAATAGCTACAGTATTATAAATTGAAAAAAGAGAGGTAGGGTCCACCCACGACATTACAATTGAGCAATAAAACCATCATTTACGAAGAAAAGTATCAATGTTTAATTGTAATTTTGTCTGGTCCATGGAGAGATCACGTAAGACAAGTATCACATGAATTTTAAACACTCTTAAGTGTTTTGATCGAGTTTTAAAAAACTAACTTTAACATGAGTTTATTTTTCTCAACGGAAGTAGTAGACAACACCTTAAATAAGAAAAAGAAGAAGACAAGACAATAATCAACAAAAATGACAATGGCTCCAAAGATGTTAGAGTGTTAAAAAATTCGTGATAACTCTTTTGAGATTATTTCTTAAAAAATAAAAAAAACTGTTATTTCTTTAACATTAAATTTTTATAAAAAACAATTGAAATAAATTGTGTTTGAACAAAATTTTTATAATTTATAAATTTTAAAAATGAAAACGAGGTTAAAGACATGGCGAAAAAAGCAGCTCTATAAAAAAAAGACATTTACTGATAATAAAAATAACAAATAAATATCCGTTTCAACTTCACTGACATATCAGATGTAAGAAGAGAATCGGAAGAAGAAACAAGGGAAAAAGAAGGAAGAGTTAAGTAATATTATGGTAGCATGTTATTTTAAAAGTTTCAATCAGAAGAAGAAGAAAGGACAACATCCGGAGAAATGTAGAAGGAAGAAGGACTAACAATAAGAAATAAAAAAAAGGAGATGATAGACGCCACAAGAAAGGAAATAAAAAACAGGAAAGTGGAACACAAATGAATGAGAGAAAAAAGTGCGACTGCGGCAAAATATAATATAAAAAAATATATGTAATAATTTAACGCTGCTTCTTTTATCAGAAAAAAAAGTATAAAAAAAGTAGGTTCAGAAAAATCAAGGAACACTGAAAAAATATTTTTTCATTCATAACAATTTTTTTACAATCAAGTTCTTGAAAAGGTGTTATCAAGAGGTGTTAAAAACATTAAACTATTCTTGATTAAAGTTAATACATACACATCGGAAGAAGAAGGAAAACGTATTTAATTATTTATTATGTCAATGGTTTTTTTGTAATAAATATTTGTGGTCATAGAAAAAGAAGAAGTTTCAGCAAAACCGTAATTTTTTTTGATAAAAACTTTTTCTGCAAAAAAATCAACAAATAAATAATTCATTGAAGAATATTGAAAGTACGTAAATGACGACCTTTGACTACAGAACCCAAAACAAAGAGAATACGATGAGACAGATGAAGAAAAAAACAGTTTTTTAGGGAAAAAACGGGAGACCAACTGTCTGAAGAAATGTTTTGTAGAAGAGTAGACACGATGATTAGGGTTTAACGAGAGCACTTAAATTCGAAACAAAATAATTAAAAAATGATTGCAACAGTTTTAGGAAAATCAAGTACATCTTGTCGAAGTCATCAATTAAATATAACTTTTTTATAGAGGGTTTATGGTTATTACTAGCGACAATACTCTGCCAGGATGTTTTGAAATTTTTGTGGTCGCTCAAACTACCGTAATACTTTTATAAACCTTGTCATAAAGTTCAAAGAAGTATCATAAAAACAAAAGGTCAATGCCATAAAAAACACTGGTCATTTTTCTTCGATTTATAGCGCCGTTAAAATACAGTATCCTAATTTAAAAAACTATCACAATTTTGAATTCACAGAAAAGTATCAAAATATTCGCAACACTGAACTCTTTCAAAGAATACCGGAACTAAAGAAAACTGTTGAAAAGAAAAGAAACAAATCTAACGTTTTTATGTGATTCTTGAGAAATAAACTTTTCTTTTATTCTTTTGAAAATCAGAAGGTCAGCACCAGCATCTGCAATAATTTTGAAGTTTGTATCTTCCTTCCTTCTTCTTCTGTCTTCACTTCTTCAAAGTTAAGTGTATTTTAGCACAGATTCTGCTCTTTTATATTCTTTTTCTATTTTACTCCACACACATTAATTTCCGCCAATTTATTCCAAAAAAGAAAAGTGTATTAAAAAATACTCATAAAACTTACAAGAATTGTTTCTACCCCCCTTCTTAAAAAGTTTTTTTTGCTTCTAAAAACTTTTTTATAAAGGTATTTTTTCTTGAAAATGGAAGGCAAAGAAATAATAATAATGATTTGGTAAATTTATAGGCAAAGGTAATTGCAATCGTTCGAACTTTCAAAGACTGAGATGCAAAAATAATTTCGACATAAAAAAGAAAGTAAAAAGCGTGGCTCGAACGACGGAATAAAAGCATTCAGAATAAATTTAGATTGATTACAGACACTGGAAAAAAAGGAAGAAGAAAGTAAATAATTAAATTTATTTGATTTTTTTTAAATGGCGCAAAAAAAACCTATGATTAATTGCATGACAAAAACAGAGATAGATAGGTAGTTGTTGAAGAAGAATAGCAGACAGACGGAACGGCAAAAAACTACAACAAAAAACCATAGAATATTTTATGGGAATTAAAATTTTAAAAGATCAATTTTTTTGAAACACTATTATTTAATATTTTTTTTATAAATGTAGGACGAAGAGGATGACATTTATATGTATGTTTCAGTCAGTGAATGTTGTTAGTCACACTTTTTTATTGTTGTTGCTGCATGTAAGATTATTATTAATAATCAAAAAGAAACAAATTAACTTTGATGTTGACATTTTGCAAAATCAAAAAAGAGAAAGACAAATGTTGCGACAATAAAACTTACATGCGGAAGCAATGGTTTTAAATAAAGTGGTTTAAAGTTCAAATCAGTTCATAAAAGTGTTACCGATGTAAACCGCTTTCTCTCTCTCTCGACCCCTTGTTTTAAATGTTTTTTGCTTTCTTTAATGATAAGAATAAGAATAAATTATTTTGCAAGAAAATAGTACTGTTGCAAAAAAAAGCCAGTTTTAACTTGAAAATTATTTTTAAGCGTTTATTACTTCCCCTTTTTCTTCTTCCTTTTGCTTATGTTTCTCTTTATTATTATTTTCGTTCTCCCATTCATTCCTTCATGACATTCAACTTCTTCAAAAGTGTTCCCCCTTCTATTTCAACATACCACCTGAAATTAAATGGGGTCAACAAAAGCTATCGTACAAAAAACATCAACCGCTTCACCTCTATTTTAATAAAAACACTTATCGTAGAAAAAAGAGTGGGGTTTCTGGAATTAACCAGAGTGTAAAAAAACGAAGAAGAGTTTATTGAAAATTTTTGTAATTACAAAAACTTTTTGAAACATCAAAAATGATTTTTTTTGGTTTCCATTTGTGGTGAGGACAAAAATGAAAACACATGATTTTCTTTTGAAGTCTTTTTTTTGAGGAAGAAGAAGAACAATCATCACTCAAATCGAATCAGAAAATGAGCAAAAAAAAGTTGCATCTGAATTCAATTCTCTCTCTCCTCACTTTTTTTGGAACGGAAATTTGTCATACAAAAAAAGAGATTGTAATTGTGCGGTTATATTTTTTATTGATGTATTTTTTTGCAACAAAGGTCACTTCGAAAATTTTAAAGACTCATAACTTTTTATAAACAAGAGCTCTTGCAAGAGTATCTTTTTTCGGTGACAGAAATAAACTTAAACAATAAAATACGGTAATCAAAACATTCTAAACACACTAAAAATAGGACAAATCTGGAAAATCGCCCATCTTTACGGTTCTATTTTTTATTGAATCTTAAAAACGGCAACAAAAATACTTGAACACAACTTTTTTAGAACAAAAAATATATAAACTCTTTCTCGAAACTATAAAAAAGAGAAGCGGAAGTTTTTGATGAACTTTAAATAAAAGAAATTTCGAAGTATAATAAAAGAAAAAGGTTAAACATAAACTCCATCATCTTATATTCTATTCTTTTGTCTCAAGTAAGTACTTCTCCAAGAAAAAAAAAAGATTAGAACCCAAAAAAGAGGGGTTGTCAAAAGAGGTAAAAATGCATTTCCGAATCATTACATTCATTTATTCAGATACTTGAAAATTAAAATCGTCAGTAAAAATATATATTTTTTATGTGTATATATAAAAATGATGAAGAAATATTTCATATTCAATCAATATATATCAAAATAGAAAAGAAGATAGAAGACACGAAATTTTGAAATTATGTAGATGGAGCTACAGGACTTTCACCACCACCACCAACACTATTTCCTGCAGGAGCAGCACCACCAGCACTATTTCCAGCAGCAGCAGCACCACCAGTACTATTTCCTCCAGCAGCAGCAGCACCACCACCAGCTGGTTTTGCCATAAGTAGATCACTTTTAAGGTCAGGATCATCATTGAGTAACCTATAAAACATTAAATGTTTAATGATAATGAATGGAATTTCTGCTCAAATCAAGAATGCACTGTAACAAAAACCATTGAACCCCAGAAAAACAATAAAGAACTTACCCAGATTTAGTATTACATGCTTTTGTAGGAACTGCAGGCTTTCCATCTGGACCAACTGCACCATCAGGACCAGGAGCTGGAGCAGCAGCAGGTTTCTTTCCACCACATCCAATAACAATTAAAGGAGATATAATAAATGCCAAAAATGTTGTTGATGTTAACCAAAATATAATTAATTCTTCCATGCTTTATTCGATACTTCTTTTTTTATATTAATTTATTTCAAGCAACAACAATGATGATGATGATGCGATGGGATGAAGAAGTCAGTCACAGTTGAGAAAAAGAAGAAACACTGTGAATGAACAAAAAAAGGGAAAAATTGCAAACAAAACTTCAAAAAGCATATTTCATTCTAGTCATAAACAGTTTATGCAAATTTTCTTGAAACAAAAATGTTTTAACAAAAAGCAAAAGTATAGTACAGTGTCCGCCGCTTTCATCTTGCACACTTCTATCACATCCTTATTCTTTTGTTTAAACAAATGCTTCAATTTTGTAATATTTCTGAGAGGAACTTCTCGTAATGAAAGGAAAAAGAATAAGATACAATTTATTTATAAAAAAGAGTTTATAAACTTCAACATACACATACATAATACAAATAATACAGTACATTACAATACACAATTAATGACAGTTACTTTTTTGATTTCTTTGGAGCACTTTCTTCTTCTTTTTCATTTTGCTGTTGTTGTTGTTGTGGACGTTGAGGTTGTTGAAGACGATGTTGATTTGCAGCAACAGAAGCACGAATTTGAGCAGAAAATTTTTGAAATAATGAATCAATTTCTTTTCGCGATTCAATTTCGATATCAGCAAGTTTCTCTTCGATTCGGGATGAAATATATGCAATCTTTTGTGGTGCAAGTTTTAATGTTGTTGTTGTTCGACGCTGTTGTGGTGGGGGTTGAAGACGAAGGCGTTGTTGTTGACTATGATTTGGTGGAGTATGCAAAATTGGTGTTGGTGGTGGAAGAAATGGAACTCGACGTCTTGGTGTTCGGCTTTCTTCTTCTTCGCCATCCTCTAATTGAAAAGATTCATCAAAACGGCGACGCTTTCGAGGAGTTTCTTCCAGTTTTTGTTTTTCTTCTCCATTATTTTCTTCATTTTCAGGTGTTGTTAATTTTGATGTTGATGCATTTGGAGTTGATAATAAATTTGGAGTTTCCATCTTTCTTTCTCTCTCGCTGGATCGAAAATTAAAATTAAATTACACCATTATATAAACCAATGAATATGCATTTTAAAAGATTTGCATACAATTTATCTGTGAAAAAAAGCATTGTTTTCAATGTTGGACTTTTTGAGTACTGTAGAAGTTTATTTATTTTAACGAAAAAACTGATGCTTAAATTTTTATGAATGCGTAGTTTTTAAAATCTAATAATAAAAAGAAACACATTTGAGAGGACTTGCGAGTATCGACGATACTGTATCGTAACTGACTAATAATATCTAAACCATAATAGAAACAGAAAATTAGATATGAAACTGACAAATAGCAGAATGTGTAAAAACCCCACATCACGAAAGAAAATATTTTCAATGCTTTACTAACAAACAACGGTATATAAAGAACGTAATAAATGTTATAATATCACGAAAACAAAACTTAACGTACAAAGCGGTGTTTAATAACTATTTCTTGACGATCATCATTAGCAACAGGTTGACTAGCTTCATTATTAGTTGGTTGAATGACTTCTGCAGGAACCGTTAAATTTTCTTTTTGAATGACAGCATTTGATTGAATGGATCCAGTACTACGATTATCACCAGGGCAATTAGCATTTATTGAACTATCTTCTTGATGATGTAGGTCTATTCTAAATTCACCACGACTACGTCCGGCGTTGCCAAGATTTGAAGTAATGTTAGCAGACTTTACTTGATTATTAGCAAAACTTGAAGGATTACGAACAAAACGATGTTTAATAACCACTTCTTGACGATCAGGTTGTGTAGCTTCATTAGCAAGTGGTTGAATGACTTCTGCAGGAGCCGTTAAATTTTCTTCTTGGATGACAGCATTTGATTGAATGGATCCAGTACTACGATTATCACCAGGGCAATTAGCATTTATTGCACTATCTTCAGGATGATGTATGTCTATTCCAAATTCACTATGTCCATTGCCGCCAAGATTTGAAGTAATGCTAGCAGAGTTTTCTTGATTATTAGCAAAGCTTGAAGGATTACGAACAAAACGATGTTTAATAACCACTTCTTGACGATCATCATTAGCAACAGGTTGACTAGCTTCATTATTAGTTGGTTGAATGACTTCTGCAGGAACCGTTAAATTTTCTTTTTGAATGACAGCATTTGATTGAATGGATCCAGTACTACGATTATCACCAGGGCAATTAGCATTTATTGCACTATCTTCAGGATGATGTATGTCTATTCCAAATTCACTATGTCCAGCGCCGCCAAGATTTGAAGTAATGCTAGCAGACTTTTCTTGATTATTAGCAAAACTTGAAGGATTACGCACAAAACGATGTTTAATAACCACTTCTTGACGATCAGGTTGTGTAGCTTCTTTAGCAAGTGGTTGAATGATATCTGCAGGAGCCGTTAAATTTTCTTCTTGAATGACAGCATTCATGTTTTATGCCACTAAAAAGTAAAAAATGGATTATAAAGTAAATATGGAACACTCAAGAAAAAATTACTAATAAAATATATTACACGGGTTTACAACAATTAAAAACGCAAATCAACTATACATACAGATGTTATAATAATAGTTATTGTAGGTGCCACCCAAGGAAAACATGACGTGATAAAAAAAAGTCAAATAGCATTTTTTTCATTCAATGTAAGAATTATATGGAACAACAACGAAAAAATTAGTAACATTATCTTTTAGCACAAGTTTTACCGCAAAAAACGAATTAAAAGCGCAAATCAAGGTTACATACGGTTGTTATAACAGTAGTTATTATAAATACAGCCAAAGATAAAAATCACACAGCTTTTTTTTAATTCAATGTAAGCTTAAACAAAGAATATTTTGGAGATAAATTAGACAACACGAAAAAACGGAAGAGAAAAAAAAGAAGAAAGAACTTTTTTGAAGCAACATTCGTAAAACAAAAAAAAGAAAAGGCCTACAGTCTGTCAAAGTCGTGTCGAGAATTCGCAATAGTCACTCGACAAATTTTCAATTCAATATTTTTTGGGGCAAAAAACAATGTTTAATTTTTTTCAATAATATTTTTGTACTTCTTTTTTTAACCAATTATTATAATGTAGAGATGATATACATTCAATATAAATTTTACCCAGTTTCATAGCAGACAAATTTATGATTTATTCTTTTTTTGGTAATTTTTGAAAATTGTACAAATATTTTGCTTCATACATTTTCTGATAACTGTTTGCGGGTACAGTATCCTTTGATGTTCTCTGATAAAAGTGGGAAGATGTGTCCTTATTAATAAAAATTAACAACACTTTATTTTGCTAATTTTAATTTTAAAAAAATTAAGTTTACTTGATTGCAACTGTAAATACAATTATTAAAGTTATATTTGATTAAAATTAAATTAATACACGTTTACAAACAGAAAATTGAATCTTTTTGTCATCACAAACGGCATACTCCCAATGCCTATATCCATTTTCATTATTTTTATCAGCATTGATAGCAGCACATCGAGTGGTATTCGTTAATAAACTTGTTAAATCCCAAATTGAATAATCCAAGGGAGTTGAATCACTCCAATTCCATGATTTTGGATCTTCTTTATATTGATGAAGGCCAATTAAAATTAAAAGGGATGACATATTTTTGGATTTTGTTTCAGCTTTTTCTAAAGGAATTTGAATTGTGCAAGTATTAATTGTTGGAAAACAAACCAATAATAAATTCATTTTCTTTATAATCATGAACAGAAGCCAAATGTCCGCTTTGTTGTTGACAAAAGATTTCATCATAATAAAAATTTGTTGCTTCTTTTAGCTAAAATTTTTTTTGGAATAATTTTGTAAATTAAATGAATGCTTACAAAGTAACATGAATTTGTTCGTTGAAAATATTCCCAGCCTTTACTACATGGATTTGGGATTTGTGTTGTTGCTGGAGGTGGAGTTGAAGGTGGAAAAGATAAAGGCCGAGAAGATGAATGTTGTTGTGTTGGGGCAGGATTATCTGGAAAATATATTGCATGTTAGCTAATGTATATCAAAGAGACTACTGTAAGCATACCGTAAGTTAAAAATAATTTATTTAAAAAATTTACAAAACAGTTCCATTTGAAATTTTACACATTTATTACAGTAACTAAACATTATCTAACCTGTAAATTTTTGATATACACAAACGGCAGGTTTTTCCGTGTAACAAATTGCAGCAAACCATTTTCCGCTTCCAACTTTTGCACTTAAACATCGCTCTTCTGTTGCAGTAATCGGTTCACCGGGGCTCCAATTTGTAAAACCATTTACCAAACTTCCATCAACCCATCTCCATTCATTTGGAGTCACCAAATTTTGTGCCCCAAGCCAATAGCTATCTTCTCCATCTGGATCAAAGGTAGCTTTTGTTGTTTCTAAAAAACTCCAATAAAAGTTATTCAAATCAATTTACAAAGATAATACCAGAAATAAATTGATTGATATCTCCATTGGATACTGTAGCCAGCGTTGCACTATATCCTTCACAAAATTCTTCAGATCTATAATAATTCAAGGGGAATTCATGAAATATATAGCATCGGCTATCTCCAGCTACAGAAGATTCCATTCCCCATGGGCAAGCACTTGATTTTTCATTTTTTGTAATTTCAGAGTTATTTTTTACTACAGGATTTGTTAAAACAAAAGTGAAACACCATGAAGCAAATAAAATAAATTTAAGCATCTTTTTTTAGCTTTAAAAGGTCGTGTTTAAAATTTTAAAAAGGCTGCTTTATATTTGTTTTTTTTTCAATGCACACAAAATTTGACGCAAGTTTTTGGAAACTGATAAAAACGTTTTTAAAAATAGTAACCAGCCTAATTATAGAAACTGATAACAATCTTGGCTATTTTTGAAGTTTAGCAAAATATTTTTATTTTTATTGATCAACGTCAAGTAGCGGAACCTGGTTTCAAAAATGGCAATCTTTTTTATTTCCAAAACCTACTACCACAACAATACGCAATTACTGATAACCTTACTTCTGATGGTTTACTTTTTTTAGCAACTTTATTCTTCAAAATGACGATAATATTTTATTGAAATAAAGCATATTGATAACAATTAAATAACAAAAACAAGAAGCATTTTTGTGGCCAAAAAATCATTCAAGACAAGAATGCCATCAACATGTTTACTGTCTTTCTCATAGTGATCTATCAAAAGATCTTTGGATCTCTTATTTCCAGTATTTAAAGGTATTAATTTTTTATAATTTTTTCAACAAAAATAGTTTTTTTCAGTCAAGTACAACAAATGTCATTGTTTTTGTTAATTAGAATTACTTTTATTGCTATATGCTTCAATGCTGTTTTTTCTGTATGCCCTGAAGGTAGTATTCCATTGCATTCTGAATGCTACATATTTTTTGATACTCCAAAAACTTATAGTGTTGCTGAAAATATTTGTGTAACTAATGGTGCTAAACTTACAAGTGTCCGAAATGAGCTAGAAAATAGTGATATAAATGGTATAAAGTTTTTGAACGTAGTTTTGAATGTTTAAACATTTCATTTTTACAGGACAAGCTGGAAGATTTTTAACTTTATATGGTGCACCCGGTACATGGTTGGGTGTTAATGATTTAGTAGTTTCAAATCAATGGGTTTGGGAAGATGGATATTTAGGTGGATTTACAAAATGGCAAAAAGGTGATCCAAAATTGAATGATACAGTAAATAATTGTGGAGCAATGTGGATTGAAAATGGATTTTGGTATTCTGCAGATTGTTATTCTGAAAAACCATTTATATGTAGAATTGTAAAGCCACCTCCACCACCACCGCCTACAACAACAACTCCATGTGACTGTAATAAAACAACAACTGCAAAACCTCCAACCACGACCAAGCCTCTAGCTGTGCCACCTCAACCACCAATACCAGCAGTAACAACAATATTGCCTGTAATACCAGTAGTAACAACTGCAGCAGCACCATTACCTCCACCTATAACTACAGTACCCCCACTTCCTATTACAACACAACCTCCTGCTGTACAACCTCAACCAACCGCTGCTGCAGCTTTACCACCTCCAAATGTTCCCCCAAAAATTTAATTCGTTGTTGCTTTTCATCTATTAATATGAAATAATAAAATTTGTAAACAAACAAAATCTTTGAAACAAATTATACAAACGAAATACAAAAGTAAAATCACTTTTTATTGATTGATTCATTTTACATATAGTATACCGGATTTACATGTACAATATAAGACAATACAAAGTTAGAAATACAATGTTACAATGTTGATTAAAATAAATACCTTATTGTGTACTCCACCTTCTCAATGTTGTTGGATCATGATCAGAACCAATTAGATGAACTTTTTCTTCATCAATGATTTTAACATTCATTGTTGATGGATTTCGGCTACTATCTTTGACCAAAATTCCTTTTAATGGTGGAACATGAAGAGATTTTTCAATTGCTTCTTTTCCTTTTGCAGCAATAACAGCGACATCGGATGCATTAAATATTAACATTGATTCATCTACAGTACTATCAAAAAATACATCATCACTCAGATCAGCCAATTGTGCTTCTTCTGCTGGAATTGTAAATTCAGTAAGAATATTACCAAAAGTATCACGTAATTCAATAAGACCATTATGTTGCTCAGTTGTTGCCATAAATTTGAACAAAGTTGTTTTAATTTCTTTTACAATAAATGGTCGCAGTTCAATAAATTTTTCATAAAGTTGATAGACAATTCTTTTTAGAGATATTCTTTCACGTTGATCTTTGCTATCAAATAATGCCAATAGCTGAAAGAGATAAACATCTTTTAAAAATTAATCAACAAAAAGATAGTCACAAACCCGAGTAATAAAATCTTGATCAATATATAGCTTTGCAATAGCGACATCAAAATTTGGTGATTCCATAAGTTGTGTAAAAAATGCATAAACAAATTGTAAATGCAACCAAGCTTCATCTTGTAATCCTTCAGATTGATTTTCAGATAATGGAGATGTTACGGATCGAAAGAGATTGCTTGAAATCATTCGTATTGCTTCAGGATACATTTCTTCAGTTATAACATTATTATGATTTGAAAAATAATTGATTACTTCCAGCAGTATTTCACATTTGATAGTTTTAAGATCAAGATCAGCATTTGGATCACGTGTAAAATCAAATACAATACAACAATGGCGAAGTGAATCAATAACAGCTGAATTCATAGCTACTGAAAAAAAACATGTTAAAGAAGTTGAAAAAAATTAATATTATATAAAATTATTAACACGGAAAAGGAGAAAAAAGTAGCGTAAAAATTTTGATTGAAATGCTTGAAAGCTTTTTGAAAAAGAAAGATGGTTTGAAGAAAAAGAAGTGTGTGTTTTTTGAGGCTAAAAAAGTGACTGCCTCTCTCGAAAGATCTCTCTCTCATTCTCGAATCGAGAGAGAACTCGAGTAAAAAATATTAAAGACTTTTTTGTATTACAAATGTTTTGCTACAGTAAGCATGCAAAAACATTTGTGGCTTCGTTTATTAAAGATCCGAAACATAAAAGTTTTTGATGAGCTCCAAGGAGACATTCAAATACCTCGAGAAATATAATATATATTTATTTTCTAATATGTGTTTTTACAAAAAATGTAAAAACTCCAAAATTTCTCCTCTTCGTCTTCAAACATTGTAGCAGATCCACCTGCTTTTTTTAAGGACGAAAATGGTTTGATTATGAGAAAAAAAACATTTTTTCTTTTTAGAAGTTACAAAGAAAGTCGCAGAACAAATTTCACGCGATGACAGATATTGAAAGAAACGCTGTTTCTCTTAAGTTTAGTTTCAAAAATGACAAAATGGCAGCCATTTGATAAAACATTTGTAGCTTCTTATAAACTTAAATGCAACATTGATGCAGGAGTTGCAATCGGCTTTGAAGATGATTAAAGCAGTGGTTATTTTTTATGTTTTTAGAAAAAAATGTGGTTTAAAAAAGGCTATTTTGCTTTTAAAAGTCTGTTATTTTTCCTGCGTCCTTTTTCTTTTAAATCTTCAACTTCAAATGACAAGATGTACTCATTTATTTACATTTTCTTCCAATTTTAATACTTTTAAATGACGTCCAATAATTTTCTGATAATAGAAAACTGATAACAGGAAATGTAAACATAGCTTGTTGCTTAAAAAAGATGTTTATTTTTAAAAGTTATTTTTAAAATTTTATCAGATGATAATATTTTTCATACAACTCTTGTTTGCGTATTTATAGACCCAATTTCTAACAATTTTTTGGCAGTCTCCTTCAAAACCATGTTTTCTTTGTCAATATTTGTTAAAGTGCTATTTTTATTTTATTTTTTAAGGATGCGTTTTCACAATGTCCTCCAGACAGTAATGTTGGATTGGATTCAAGATGTTATAGATTTTTTGATTTACCAATGAGTTATACGAGAGCTTTGGATATTTGCGTAAGGCATAATGGCATGTTAGTGAGTATTCCAAATGAATTAGTTAATACATATTTGAGAGGTAAGAATAATTTAAAAGTAGTCTTTTTAAATAGCAATTGTTTCAGGTGAAACAAGTCGTCGATTTACACCTTATGCATTTACAAGCTTTTGGCTGGGAGCAAATGATTTAGCGGTTCTGAATCAATGGATTTGGCAAGATGGTCTTGCCATGGCATTTTTAAAATGGCAAGAAGGCCATCCCTTGCCAGATGATTTGGTACATAATTGTGGAGCAATGTGGATTGAAAATGGCCTTTGGTTTTCGGCAGATTGTGCAGAAGAGAAGCCTTTCGTTTGTACAGTAGGATTCTTACCAACACCAATGGGACATCAAGACCCAAAACCACAACTTGAAGAAGTTAAACCAACTGAACCACTTCCGCCACCACCTGCTCCAGAGAATCCGCCAGAACAGCCAGCTGCTGATCAACAACCACCACCAGAAGTTCCACCAGCAGTATAAAAAAATGAAACAAATTAAATAAATATTTATGTGTGTAAATAAAATTTAGTCATTAATATAATACAAATAAAAACATTTTTCAACAAAATATTGTACAATTAAAATTAATCTTCATGTGCTGCTTCTTCACTAACTGGTAGAGGTCCTTCTCCAGGCAAAGGTTTTCTAATCCATTCAGGCTGTACAACAATTAAGAACACAATAATCACATAACAAACCATTGAAAATGCAAACATATTTCCAAAAAATAATATTGGACAAAATTCTTTTTTCTCGGTCCAACATTTAACTAAAATTATTTGAGTTACAGTAATCTCTTAAAGTAAAAACATACACGCCCAAGCAGCTTTTTCACTATATCCTAGCATTGCAGATGTAAATGTAAGAAGGAGAATAACAATTCCAGCAAGTCGATGATATGGCATTACTCTAAAAAAATACTATTAAATTAATATATCCATGAACTACAGTATACTCACTTTTTTCGTAGATTCATTGAAGCAAATGGTAAAGCATAAGTTAAAAAGCCGCCAAGAAATTGTAAAATAAATATTGAAAATGTAGTTATTCCCATCCAGGAATGGAAAGAGTAAAAATTTGGAATTGGTATTGGCTTTGCATAATCATGTGAATCAAGAGCTGCCTAAAACAACTGTGGATTAAACTATCTATAATAAAAATTAACAAACCTTAAGTCCTAATGAAGCAAGAATAAAACCAATAAATTGTAAAATTCCATGTGCTGCTTTAGTTCGCTTCTTTGCAACATATCGACATCCCCGATATAATGTTATTGCTTCACCATTGATAAATATGAATGCAAAACTCATAAACATTGGATGAAAATTAAATTCTAAATGTGGTTCATCTTGAAATCCAACTCTAACAAAATATAATGTTTTATCAAATAGAATATATTACAAAAGATAATACCCTCCAGCATGTCCAAATATCCATGTCAACAAAGAAATAAACATTGTTGTTGCAAAAATTTTTTGAAGCCAATAAAGAACAGTACACACTTCATATTTGTTTTCGGTCATTGAAAGTTCCTGAAATTTATATAATATAATTATATTAGTTCATAAAAAAGCTATCCAACGTAAATATTAACAAAAATAAAAAGCAATTTTTTGATATAAAAAATCAAAACTGAAAATAGTGTCCGAAGAAAAAACAGGGTTTATTGATTTTGAACACGACAACAAGGGAGGTCGATGCTGCTATAAAACACACAAATAAATATTTGCAAATATAAAAATGGAGGCAATCAAATAGGGCTAGAATACAATGAAGGAATGCAGCAACATTCTTAAAGCAATAATTAATTACCTTTTCTTTGATAGTTTTCTTTTTCTTACGTTTGCTTTGAACAATTTGATTGTTATTTTGATTTTGTGAAACAAACGAATCCTGATGTATAAAAATCATTTGTATTTACTTTTCATTTATCTCTGGGAAAATAAACTTCATCAAATCTTTAATTTTTTAATTTGCATTGTAGAATGTCCTTTTACATTATCAAATTTGAAAAGTTAATACATCTTTCTGACGGTATACTGTAAAAGCTTTAAAGACATTTAGTGTATATCTTTAAAGGTATACTGTATGTATTTGCACATAAATTATTTCATTAAATTTTATTAGGAGCTATTTAAGATCCAATATATTCTTTGGAGTCAAAATATAACATTGAAAATACAGAAATCATCATGTAAAAGAAGAAGACCACGGCTATAACAAACAGATGTATTCTGATTGTTTTAAATAAAGAGAAGAGACAAACACGAAATACCCGATAAAATTAAAAAGAAAGAGAGGGTATCCGGGCCGAAGAGAGAAATATATTGCACAACCCCGGCCAAGACAATTGTAAAAGGAAAGAAAAAGGAAATATATAAAAATCCGTTACAAAAGAAGCTTGAAAGAAAATGGAAATTAACAAAAAACAAGAATACCAAAGAATTTCAAGCAAAGGTTTTTAAAATCATAAAGCAACGCATTTGTATAATTCCTGCATCTCACTGAGACAAATGATATAATAAAGTAAAAAACAGAAAATAAATAAAATTAAATTTTTTTAATTATTAATACAAAGAAAATTCAACAATAAGTTAAAAGCACGGTAAGAAGATAAAGGAAAACAAGACTAAAGTATAAGATATATTTTAAGTTTTTCTTTAAAGTTCATCTTTGTCATCAGATCCAGCATCATCACCTTCACCACCAGTTGGAGGAGTTTGACCAGCATAGAGTTTTGAGATGATTGGGGCAACCTTTCCTTCAAGATCTTTCTTTTGTTCTTTGAGTTCATCCACGGATGCTTCTTTATTGGATTCAAGCCATGAGATTGTTTCATCAACAGCTTCTTCAATAGTCTTCTTTTCATCTTCACTAAGTTTTCCACCAAGCTTTTCTTCGTCTCCAATCTAGAAAAGAAAGAATATAATAGTACAATTATACTTTAAATAATTATTAAAACTTACTTGATTCTTGAGACTGTATGCATATGATTCAATTTCATTACGAGCTTCAACAAGTTCTTTAACTTTTTTATCTTCATCTGCGAACTTTTCTGCATCATTAATCATACGTTCAATATCTTCAGGAGAGAGACGATTTTGATCATTTGTAATGGTAATTTTATTCTTATTTCCAGTACCCTTATCCTCAGCCGTTACATGAAGAATACCATTTACATCAATTTCAAAGGTAACTTCAATTTGTGGAACACCACGTGGAGCTGGAGGAATACCAGTAAGATCAAATTTACCAAGTTGATGATTATCTTTTGTCATTGGACGTTCACCTTCAAAGACTTGAATGGTAACAGTTGGTTGATTATCGGCAGCAGTTGAGAAGACTTGAGATTTTTTGGTTGGGATAACAGTATTACGAGTGATAAGCTTGGTCATAACTCCACCAACAGTTTCAATACCAAGGGTAAGTGGATTAACATCAAGAAGAACAATTTCAGTATCTTCTTCACCAGAGATAACACCACCTTGTACAGCAGCACCATAGGCAACAGCTTCATCAGGATTAATACCACGAGATGGTTCTTTTCCATTGAAGTAATCTTTGATAAGTTGTTGAATCTTTGGAATACGTGTTGAACCACCAACAAGAACAATTTCATGAACATCTTCCTTTTTAAGATCTGCATCTTCCATAACCTTTTGGACGGGTTTAAGAGTTCCACGGAAAAGATCCATATTAAGTTCTTCAAATTTGGCACGAGTAAGAGTTTCAGAGAAATCTTCACCATCCATAATTGATTCAACTTCAACCTTTACTTGATGTTGGGTAGAGAGGGCACGTTTAGCCTTTTCAACTTCACGACGAAGTTTTTGAGTTGAACGATGATCTTTACGAAGATCTTTTCCAGTCTTCTTTTTGTATAATTTGATAAAGTATTCCATGACACGTTGATCAAAATCTTCACCACCAAGATGAGTATCACCATTTGTTGCCAAGACTTCAAAGACTCCATTATCAATGGTAAGAAGAGAGACATCGAATGTACCGCCACCCAAATCAAAGACAAGAATATTACGTTCACCTGAAAAATGTGTTTAAAATTAGTAACAATCTTATTCAAAGCGGAAGTTTGCTTTTTTACTAGTGGACATTCTCTTTTTGATTGTTTAAACAATGCGCAAAGAGAGAAGGAAAAACTTAAGTGAAAAGTTTTTGTTTACATTTCTCTAATCGGGGGTCACGGACGACAAAAAAAAGAAATGCTTACCGTCTTTTTTGTCAAGACCATAGGCAATAGCGGCGGCAGTTGGTTCATTAATAATACGAACGACATTAAGACCTGCAATGGTACCAGCATCTTTGGTAGCTTGACGTTGGGCATCATTGAAGTATGCAGGAACAGTGACGACGGCATGCTTAACTTCATAACCAAGATATGATTCTGCAATTTCCTTCATCTTTGTAAGGACCATTGCTGAAATTTCTTCTGGTGCAAATTCTTTACGATCACTACCAACAGCAACATTGACATGGGGTTTACTATTTTTATTGGTAACTTTAAAAGGCCAAAGTTTCATATCTGCTTGTACAGTTTTATCATTGAATTCGCGACCAATAAGACGCTTGGCATCAAAGACAGTATTTTCAGGATTTGTTGTAAGTTGATTCTTTGCTGCATCACCAATTAACCGATCTCCAGTTTCTGCGGAGAATGCAACATATGATGGCGTAATTCGATTACCTTGATCATTGGCAATAATTTCAACACGACCGTTTTTGTATACTCCAACACATGAGTAGGTTGTTCCAAGATCAATACCAATAATTGTACCATATTTTTTATCCTTTTCTTTTCCGGCATCTTCATCCGAAAAAACACCACTAAAGACGAAGAGGGCTACCAAGCCCAAGGCGATAAACTTCCTCATATTATTCTTTGATTAATAAAAAATCGTTTATATTACTAAAAATAATACAATAGTTTAATATATTGGTATAAAAGAGTATCTGACAAAAAAAAACAAGAGCCACGCACGCAAAAAAAGTTTGGTTTTCTTTTAAGTAGGACGCAACGTGTCAATTTTTGAGATGTAAAAAAAGGTCAAGGTAAAACTGTTGAAAAAATGAATTGGTTTTGGACAAAAAAGGTTTTATATTTGATATTACTAAAAAGAAAGCGACAGTAATCATCAAAAGGATCCAAATAATGGAAAAATAGAAGCAAAAAAAGAGATACGTTGACTTCAATAGATCATTTTTGATATTTTTTTAAAAAAACCAAGCAACAAAAAGGGAATCCCCAAGGAGATTTGGATATAAATGTAAAGAAAAAGCTTTACCAACAAAACAATAATATAATAAATAAATTAATTGTAGATGAAAAAGAATTCAGACTGTCTACGATATACAAATGAAGCGATCTATGGAGCAATAAATGTCAAAGGCTTTTTCTTATATACTTGAGGGCGGGGAAAGATTGAACGTGCATTTTATTCATTGGTTTTTTTCTTTTGTCGCGTCATCATTTACTGGCGAGCTTGGATTGGCCGCCCGCCCATTCAAATGTATGTGTGTGTTCTTCTCTTTCATATTATTTTCTCTAGCACATTCGAGAAAGATGGGGAAACACAAGAAAAAAAAGGAGGAAAAGAGAAGAGGGATAGCGAAATGTTGATGAAAAAAGTTATACGACGTGGCCTTGGTCAAGGCTCTCATTCTTTTTTTTTGCAAAATAATCTATTCAAAGGAGGAGTCTGCTTGCGGGGAACTTGATTTTGAGGAACAAAGAGGGGGTTTCATAAATTTTTTTAGATCAGAAATTATTATACACGAAATTATTGATAAAAATGTTTTAAATCAACGTCATCATAAGTCATAACATAAGCGAGAACATTCCAAACTAGAATTTTAATGAAAGGATTTATTCAACTTTTTTACAATTCAATTTTAAAGAAGTTGTTCGACGGTAAGGTATTGGAATTGGAAGGGAAGAACGGTGTGATGGAATTGGAGGTGGTTTGATAGCTTCTTTAGAATTTGTAATATCCAAAATACCATAGAAAAATCGAAAGTTATAATTTTTAAAGATGACGATAGAAGAAAAAAGGGATACTGTAAGCAAGAGCAAAGCTGGTAATTGATAAATCCATGGTAGCTCATTTAAAAGTGATGCAACAAATCGACCACTTACTTTACCAATCTATTAAATTTGATATCTCAATTTTATATAAATTGGAGAAATGTACCGTATCAGCAAATAGCACTAAAACTTCTGATATAAAATCACATAAAACAATAAAAGGATTAAGCCTCCATAAAACGTTATCATTCAGGGCAATAAAATAACTCGAACATGAAGGCGATAATGTTAGCAAGCCTAGCAGATAACTCTAAAACACTAATTAATATTGTTGTATTTTTCAACAGTAATTTTGAAGATCTTACGTTACAAGAAATTGGCGGACCATTTATAAGTTCTGCTTTTTTAACTGCTTTAAGCTCGTTGTACATCTTTATTAAATGAAATGTTAAACTGCATGTTAAAGCTGTAGATAAAAATGCAGATAAATTTCCCAAAATTTTTTTGGAAAATACTTTTATATTATAAAATAATCCCCAAAGAAGAAAAAACCAAACAAGAACAAAAGTAATAAACTCAACAAAAAATATAAATAATGGTAACAAAGATGATAGCATGTTCTTGAAATTCTTATTCTTTCCAACGATTCCCGCAATCAACATTAGCACATCTGTAAAAAATTGTCATTGGCTCATCTGAAACAATATTAATTAAAGTGAGGAATAATTACTTTGAATTCAACTTTTGTTGGACACTTTAATTATGTAAAAAGCTATACATAACAGAAAAAGGCGGGAATCAGGACTGAAAAAAACGGGCTTTTGCCAACCGAGAGACTTTGTTTGTCTGACGAAACGACTTAAAAACTATGAATTTAAAGAACTTTTTTAAGTTTTTTTTTCTAACAAAACTGCGAAAATTTGTCCGCAGCCCTGGTGGGAATAAAGTAAAAAATTACCTGCTGATCGCGTTTGAAGTTGCATAAAATAGGCACGTCCATGAGAACATTTCGGGCAGCGCTCTGAAACGATGGATACTGTAATAACGAAAAATACTGTAGAATACAGTAATACAAACAATAGATCTGAAGTAATAATGGTTTTTTTGATTTAAAAACAAAGTTTTAACAAAATAACCGTCAGTACGGTGACATATGGTACTTCAATTTATATAAATGATATACAGAATTCCTTATTACCTGAAGTTTGTTGAGCATTTGCCCATACATTTGGACCACCCAAAATATCATCAATATTCTTCAGTCTTGGATAAAGTCGACTTCTGATCTAAAAAACACAGTAATCATTTAACTAATTTATATTCGAAAAAGATCTTACTTCACCAGATACAGGCATTTTGAAATTACATGTTCCACATACAAATTTGAATTGCTTGTATCCTTCTTCCAAAGTAACTAATCTTCCACAGGTTGGACAAAATAACAACATAATTATCTGTAGATAAAAAAAAGATTTGAGATATATTTTAGCACAAGTAGACCAATGATGTAAGTAAATATCGTTATAGGAAATGTTCAACCTCAATAACACACAAAACTTTAAAAATAACACATCATAGATTTTTTATATTAAAACATTTCCACAACAAATAGTATATAGGAAAAAAACACCGGTTTAAAAATGAGATTCATATTTACCAGAGTATCAACAATAAATATAGAATTTATAATTCAACACGACCTGCAGCAACAAATTTTTGAAGAAGTTGATCATCACGTTTTTTGACAAAAGTAAGAGTAGCACGTTGATAAAAATCTGGCCAAATTTCTAAGTTATCAATGGCTTCTTGGAGAGGAATGCAGGTCATTGTACAACCTGGAGCGTCATATTTAATATTGACAATATGAACATGAAGATGAAAATAGGTTGGATGATAATGGAAATAAAACTTGAGTTGAGAAGTATTAAGACCAAATTTTTCACTAATAATTTCAGTAGATTTATCACGAATTGCTTTTAAAAGTGGAATATGATCTTTTGTTAATTCACTAAAAGAAGTTTTTTTAAACAACTTAAAGAATAGAAGAGATTATTACCGTACGGATCCAATATCACGACGTTGAACAATTGCTTGATAATACAAAGTTTCAACATCAACGCCATCCCATTTAAGATCAGGTGCAAGAAGGAAACCAGTCTCTTCACTTTTATCATGATATTGAATGCGATCTTGTTCAGCAGTGCCATCAAGACAGTTATAAACCCACTGAAAATATTTCAAGAGTATAACAAAGACTACTGTATTACTACTCACATTAACATTATTAAGACTTTCAAAATAAGGTTTAGTAATTGATTTATAATCTTCAGCTGTTTCATAAACAATAAAGACATCTTGAGATTTGTATTTAGCAATATGCTTTTCAGTTGCAGGATAAATAATAGTAGATTTTACCTAAAATATGTTTTAATTAAAATATATTTTTAAAAATTGTCTCCAAACATACACCACTATATTCATCAGGTAAAGTTAAAACATAATTTCCATAAATATCATTGATGGCAACAGTACGAAAAACAGCTCGATGCATCCATGCTGTAATACTTTCACCTAAAAAAAATAAGCAATTATAAAATTACAGTACTCTCAGTAAAATTGAAAGCTAACCATCTTCGGAAAAAGCTTGCTTGTCACAAATAAGAACACCTTGTTGTTTGCTAATACTATGTTCAATGAGAACAAAAATAGATTTGCGACCAGCATCTGAAGCAAGAACTTCTTTGAAAACAAATTCTTTCAAATCAATATTTGCGTTGTCATCTTTAGAACGTTTTGGTGGAGCTGCATCTCCTGCTGCTTTTGTTTCAACATCGTTTGGAGTAACCATCTAAATAAAAATTATCGATAAAAATTAAAAAATCAAAACAGTTGACAAATATTTTAAAGGTAATATAACCTTTTATAAGCAAACACAAAAAACATAAAACAAAATTTATTTAACAAGAAAAACGAAAAAATAAACAATTATTATTCATCAAGCAAAGGATAAGAATTTTCACGATCTTCTACGTCTTCAACAAGATGTACATCTTTTATATCTTCTATTGAAGCATCAAGTTCTCGTTTAATATCATCTGCAAATGCTGGAGTGCATGACCATTCAGTAGTACTACTTTTACGATTATGATCTTTAATATTGCTAATAACTTTTTCAACACTACGACGAATAAAATCTACATCAGATTTATTATTGGTTTCCTAAAATTTAAAAAAGAAGTAATGCAAAAAAATAAATCGAGACAAAAACATACATGTCTCACAGGAAGTTCAGCAATTTTACTCTTATAAACGGCAACTTGTTCACTAATATCTTCTTCAAGGATTTGGAATTTCCTCTTTTTTGCTTCAGTTTTTTCCATTTTAGTTACAACATTGACATATTGTTGCATCTTTTGTAAATTTAAAATTCCCAAACCACTTTCAATATCATTTTCATTAAAAGATTCTTTAAGTAAATCATGAACTAAAATAATAATTACAGTACTCTCAACAAAACGATCAAATCTCACCTGTTGTTCCATCACTTCCGCCACGACCACCTGTTGAAATCCGCTTCCGTTTTTCTTTTTCTTCATCTGTTTCTTCCCGAATTGTTTTAACAGAAATAATTTCAGAAGGATTTGCAACTTTTCCTTCATATTTATGACCAACAATACGACAACTTGCTGGCTAAATAGCAATGAACTTTATAGGAAACTGTTACAAACAAATGCTTACAGGAATTTTTAACCAATCCCCAGAATAAATAACTCTTAGCCGCATCCGTGGAAGGTCAGGTTGTTTGAATCCTTTATCACGCTTAGCAAATTCTATCATTTCTTTAAGCTTTGCATGAATTAATTTTTCATCCTAAAATTTTATTAATTACTTCCTACTTGAAGAGACGGCAACTTACTTCCATATCCTTTGTACGTGCTTTAAGTTTAGCAATACGAGGTTTCGGTTGAATTTTTGCCAAATCAAGATCTTCAACAAAGATTTGTCTAACTCGTTGCAATGGAATCGGTTCAGTTTTAAAAGTTTTTCCTTTAATATTCAAGACAGCAACATGCTTGGCAGAAGTTTCATCAGCAGAAACGGAGGTGGCAACAGTGCTTCCAGGTTGTATAATAAAAAATCCATCATTTGGATCATCTTTACCTTTTGGAAAAAATTGTGGTTCAATTTCACATCTAAATTTGCTTTGTATAATATGGATACTGTATAATTAAAAGATAAAAACATACTTATGTTCATGACCCCAAATAATTAAATCAATTTTTGAAGGTAAAACTGATAGAGGTAAGAAGCTTCCAGTTGAACGAGTTGTTGAACGTGGTGGACGATTTTGATGCACAACAAGAATATTAAACCATTCATCAACATCTTCAGGAAAGCAGAATTTAACTTTTCCAGCTGAAAAATAGTGTTTATCATCGTAGTGCTCTACTAAGCAAAAACGGCTATACCATGAAATGCCCGTTGAAGTCTGTCATCTCTTTGACTACCAATACCATATAGAGCAACTTTTGCATCACCTTTTCTCAATAAAATTGGTTTAACAATAATAGTATCAACGCTATTAAACTTTCCAAATAGATTAAGAAGACCAGCATCATGTAAGATATCTAAAGCCATTAGACCCTAAAAAGTTTACACAATACAAAGCAATAGGAATACAGTGAGTTTACTTTTCCAGAGAAATCATCATGATTACCATGAATACTAAAAATTGGTAAGCCAACATTAATATTAGGATCTTCATAATTGACAAGTTTAAATTGGCTATTTTCGAAAACTTCTGTAGGATCTGAGATCATTTGCATCTCAACTTCTCGATCATTTAAACAATATTTTCGTAAAAGAGCAATAACTTTATGTTCAGTATAACGTGATGGAACACTTTCATGATATAAATCACCACCTAAAAAAAACAATTATAAGAAAGTAGAACAACAAAAACAAAGCAAAGTAATAATATTTTACCAAGTAAAACAAAATCAACATCCTTTTCTGTTGCATGTTGAAGTGTCTCTTCTAATCCAATAAAAGAATCTTCATCAATAATCTTTTTTCCTTCACCATATCCAGCATGAATATCAGATGCGATTAAAATTTTAATATTATCTTGAAAATTTGTCATACTTCTTTTAAAAAAAAGTGTGTTTGTTTTTGTGTTGTTTTTCTGGTAAAAAAAATATTTGAAGCAAAAAAAGAATTTCAGCGGCAACGTTTTATTTCAAAATTGTGTTTTGGCAAAGTGTCCATAGTTATTTTTGTTTTCTGAAAAATATTTTATTGGATTCGATTTTGTGGTACATCACAATAAAAATACTTCTACTTTTTATTTAAAGTATTAATGTTAAAAATATGAATCGACCAGGAGGAAATAGTGGTGGTAAATCAATGGCACCAGGAGGAAATTCTAAAATTATGATGTCAAAAACTCAACTTTTATCAGATTATCGTAATCGATTACGAGGTGCTTTACGTTCTGCAGCTGAAAATATTCAAGGTTTATCACTTGCTGCAAAAGTATGATACTTTAAAAGATTTGCTTGTATTTATTGCTAATAATTTTAGATTCCAACAGAGGATTCACATAAACATCTTTCTCAAACAGCTCGAACAGCACATTATAATACTGTTAGAAATGAATTGGTTAATCGTGCAACGTTAATTGTTAAAGCAGCTGAAGAACTTTTAACTTTAAATAATGATGTTAAAAGTTTTACAATTTTACGGGATTTTAAATCTGTTAATGAAGCTATCATGCAGTAAGTTCTTTTTCGTTTATAAAGCGAATTTCATGAACTTTATTTAACACTGTTTACATTTTTTGCTTACACGATCACGTTTGATACTAAAAACTGATAATTTTTCAGGAGTGAAGTATCTTATAAACAGGAAGTTAGTCGTGGTGCAAATTCTTATGATAGCATGAGATTGGTCAATGCTGGAATGTCAACAGATTTGGATAAAGAATTGGCTAATAATTTTCAAAGAAATTATTAAATTTGTTGTTGTACATTTGTTTTGTTAAATAAACCTTTCATTTCTTGCAAAACTTGAAAATATTTTATATTGCAATTGGATTCAAGCCAATAAGTATTTTTACACAGTAACTTTTTATAACACAGAACCCATACATTTTCAAATTAGATGGATGAGTTAGAAAAGCCAGCCGGTTATCGAGATTTATGGAAAGAATATTTAATGGTTATGGAAAAAACTAAAAAGCCCCCAAAATTATTTAATAAATTTAAATGGGAAGATATTTTAGCGCATTTAAGGCTAATTAGCCATGACATGATGTTTGTTCAATTGTTTCTGATAGCTTACAATTGTTTAAAATTACTTTTAGTGACTTTGAACAGCATGAAGAGGTTGCACAAGTATATTGTTCAATGGCAGAGATATATGCAAAACTAGAAAAGCCATTAGATCAACGAAAATATTATCTTAAAGCTGCAAGGACATATTACAATTTACTTAAAAATAGATTTTCCATACGATATAGTAGTACGTTACCGTATACCTAAAGAATCATGCGAACATAAAATTACTTTTAGCACACACAGATTTTGGTGATTCTATGGAAGAATTATATCTAAAAGCCATAGATCTATCAATAAATATGGATTTAACACATTTTGCTGGAATAATATTTGCAGAAATGGCAAATTGTTTTATTACAGTACGGAATTATGAAACTGCACATCGATATTTTATTAAAGGTGCCCGCATTTTACAATCAGACTTCTTTGAAGAAATTGCAATAATGAAACAAATGATTTCAAATTCAAATCATTTTGTGGATATGAATGAACCCCTCTCAGATATCTTTTCACTTTGGCAACCATTTTGTAAGAAGTTCCCCCACAAAGAGACAGAAGAAAGCCCGCATGCCCCTGAAAAATCAGAGGAGAAACTTCGAGAAACAATGAAATCATTTGAGATTGATTTCATTTTAATAAGTTTAAAGCGGTTTCTGAAGCATGATGAACTTGGGAAATCAATTCTACCAGATTATGATGGAAATTTCCGGACAAATTTGAGAACATCTGTTTTGAATAAACATGAATTTGAAGAAATTTCAAAATTTATTTCTGCTGTAAAAGAAAGGAATCACTTTGATGCTGGTGCAATTTATATTACAGAATTAATGATTGGAATTGATGAATTGGGTCGAGGGCTAATTAAAGAAATATTAAATATAATTGAACAGCGACCTATCACTGGGTTAGTTTATTGTCTTTTTATCAGAAGCAATTATTAAATTATTTGTCAAACATGGGCTTCATTGTCCATTTATAAAATCCAAAGATTACTGTAGAAATTCGAACAATCTTTTGAAATTTATAAATATTAATGCATTTCTACAGTACTCTATAAAGCACTTGTTATGAGTTATATTTAAAATTTTAGGCAACCTTTAAAAGATATCGCTGAAGAAGAAGGTTTATCAGCTCGAGAAAGAATGAAAAAAATGTTTGAATATCATGCATTAAATTATCGGGAGAAAGCTCCAAAAGCTGAATTTCCTGACTAACTTTTTTGTTTCCTTTAAAAGTTTTACAGTACGCACATGTCTTTTTTATAGTAAAAGCAAAATTTATAAAAATTAATTCAAAATATAACTTTTTGATAATTATTTTTTGCCATTCAAAGAAAAGCAAGTAATCTTCTAGCTTTAATTATGTTTTTTTTAATGAAAAAATGTTATTTTAAGCATACTTTAAACAAGTTTATGCTTCCTTCCTCCTTAGAGACAACAACAACTTTTTTAATTATCAGCCATTTTTTACCTATTTTTTTTTAAAATAAACATTATTTTTTTCACGCTGTCGTCAAGGTGATTCTCTCTTTATGGGGTTTTTTTCGTGTTCCTTTGAAAAAGAGTTTTTTATACGTTTTTAATTTCTTTCTTTTATTTCTTTCACGTTTGTCTTTCAAATTTATAATATTTTTTGTGTCCACCATAAAAACTCTATCTCTCTCTTTCATTGCCATTAGAAAAGAGGTTGTTGTATTATTTTGTAAAAAATAGTAGAAGGAAAAAATTAGACAGATATTAGTAAAAGAAAGAAATATAGTGCAACTCTTTTTTTTTTGTCTTCTGACTTGTGTTCATTTCTCCCTCTCTCTTTCTTTTTCTAATGATTGATAATATTGTCTTTTCATCATTATTTGTCTACTAATAATTAAGAATACCGTTTTTTTTTATTTGTTTAAAACGAACAGTGTCGAAGAGTTTTCAAAATTGATTCGATCTTCATTTATTTGGAGTAATGGCCAGTGAAATGTTACCTCAAAATTCATCTTCTTCATCAGCAGCAGATTTATCAGCGATACATGGAAAAATTGAAAATTTTACTTTTGACAAAAAAGTTGGAAAAGGACAATTCAGTGAAGTTTTTCGAGCTCGAAATAAAATAAATGGTGAAAATGTTGCATTAAAAAAGATTCAAGTAAGTTTTTAGAGCTTGCCTGAGCTTGAATAAATACTAAACTTTTTTTTATAGCTGCATGTAATGAAAGATAAAAAAGCTCGAGATGATTGCTTAAAAGAGATTGATCTTTTACGACAACTAAATCATGAAAATATTATTTGTTATTATGCTTCATTCATTGTTGAAAAAGATCTTTACATTGTTTTGGAGCTTGCAGATGCAGGAGATTTAAGCAGACTTATACGAGTTTGTTTTTTGAAATTACTTTTTTCAGTCACAGATGAAAACTGTTTTCTTTAGCAATTTAAAAAAAATCATCGCCTACTTCCTGAACGAACAATTTGGAAATATTTTGTTCAAATTTGTCGAGCATTAAAATATATGCATTCCAGAAGAATTATGCATAGAGATATTAAAGTAAGTTAGAGAGATTACGGTAGTTGACACTTTCATGATTTAAATGATACAGTATGCTTTCCAAAAAGCATACGACAGCTATTAATTTTGTTAACTTCATAGGCTTCTACAGTAACCTCCTTTTAAAAAAACAATTTTTAGCCCGCAAATGTCTTTATCACAAAACAAGGAACAGCAAAATTAGGTGATCTCGGACTTGGAAGATTTTTTTCATCCCAAACATACAATGCACATTCCGTTGTTGGAACACCATATTACATGTCTCCTGAGAGAATGAATGGAGATGGATATAATTTTAAATCGGATATTTGGTCAATTGGTTGTTTGTTGTATGAAATGGCAGCTCTTCAGTCACCCTTTTTCGGCGAGAAAATGAATTTGTTTGCATTAATTAAAAAGATAGAAAAATGTGAATATCCTCCAATTCCATCCGATATCTATTCCCAACAACTAAGATTTCTAATTTCAAATTGTATTTGTAATGATGCTAATCGCCGAATGGATGCCAATCAAGTTACAACCGTTTCAGAACAAATGCATTCACACTTTTTGCAGCAACGCTCTCAAAGTGCTGCTGCCGTTGCTGTTTAAATTCTTTTTAGCAGAAAAACATTTTTGAACTGGTTTTGATTTTTGAAATTTATTTTTTGTGCCAATTTTTTTGTGTGTTTAAATATTTTTGAAATTATATATTTTATTTATACTTGTGTTACGGTTTTCTAAGCATATATATAATCTAAATTAAAAGCATATTGTGATAAAAAAGATTTAATTTCGAAAACGTGTTTGAATTTTACAACATTGAAATGCGTCAGTTAACGCTTTTGTACTTTTTACGTTTCACAGAAAATAGAAAAATGTGTTTTCTTTTTGCTTTAAACTTTTTTGTTTTATTACTCATGGTTATTCATTTAGAGCAATTTCAGGGAATTTATGTAATAATGGTTGTCTGGAAAATTATTTTAATATTTGTTTTTTTGGTGCTTGCTACAGTAGCTGCTTGTAAATGGATGGATGATATTCAAGAGCAAGTTGTTGATTTTAAAGTAAGTTAGTTTTTTGCATGCTAAATAATCTAATTTTATAATATTATTATTTTCTAGATTGAAAAAGAAGGATTTCATCGAGATTATATAATAAATACAAAAGTTTCAAGTATGAATAGATTTATGGATTGTAAATTAGCAATAAAAGTTTTAATTCCAAAGGGAGCTTTTGTTGATGTTGTAAAGTGAGTTTTTGTCCGTTTTATAATTTTATATGTGACGATTTGGTATAACCCAACTCCACGGCCAACCATTTGGACTAACACAAATTTTCCGTTCTTTCTTCGGTCAGAACATTAGCATTTTACATTTCTTTTTTAGTCTTGATTCAAGTTTGATCACACATTGTTACAATTCTCCAAATTTATTTGACGTTGAACAACCTGAATTTTCAAATGCGACTCGAGAACAAGCAATCTATTTTTATTCACAAAAAACAATTCGAAAACTTTTTATTATTGAAGATACTTTGGAATTTCCAGTACATCTACGATATCATGCTCCATCAGAATCCAATCCAACAAGTACTGTAAATTTTAAAACACCAGAATTATTTGTTAGCTGCCAAAATAATGATACTATAATTTTTAATGATAAAAATTGTCAAAGATTTGCTCGAAAGGTTCGTTTTCTTTAATTTATAAATGTGAGTAGTATATTTTTTATCAAAAATACTGCAAAAGTATTTTTGATAAAAAATGTTTATCAAAAATACTTTTGCAATTTATAGATTCCATGTTCATGTGGTCCATCAAAATATCGATGCAGTTATATGAAATTAAATGCTCAACCATCATCAAATTCAGGCATAACAAAAGCAGAAGTACCAGTTGGAAATTCAAAATGGGTGAGAGAAATTATGGCTGTAACATTTATTTGTATTTTTGGTGCTATTACTTTATTGCTGAAAGAAATTATTTGTACTTGCCAATCTTCATCTTCGCCTACAACAAGAATCAAAAAGAATTAGGGTGTCTAAATTTAATTCTTAAAGCTTTAACTTTGATCTCTATTTCACTTAATTTTAGTCATCTTTTTTTAAAAATAAAATAATATAATAATTTTTGGCTTTGTAAAAGCGTTAACCGAAATATTACTGTTAACTCGGATTTTTGAATGATCATTTCTTACAGTACACGTTGGAATCCAAGGGGAAATAGCGTTTTTTGCAATAAATACTTTCAACGCCTCCTTTTTTTAAAAGCTCTATTTTAAAAAAACCCAGCTGCTATCCTGCTCAGAATTTTTTGCTGATTCAGAATATACAAGGCTCATATCATATAACTTTAGTGTAATCCCAGAATCGGCTGAGAAAGTTTTATATGGGAACATGCATTTTTTTCATGTTTTTTACCGTCATATTTTTATAAAAACATGATATTTAAAAAAACTCTCTACTATCTTTCTCAAAATTTTATGCTGAATCTAAATATATAAAGCTTTAAACATACAAGTTTACTAGAAGCTCAGGATCGGTTAAAAAGGCGTTTTTTGAGAAAACGCGATTCATTCAAGTATTTCAACGATATGTTTTTATATAAACCACATATTAAAACAAATTATATACTATCTGACTCAGTTTTTTCTGCTGATTCAGAATATATAAGATTCATCTCATAAAAGTTAAATCTGAGTTCAGGATTTACCGAGAAAGTCCTATTTCCCTAAAATGTATGAAGTGATTCCAAAGTGAGTACCACGAAAACTTTCAAATCTTAAAAAAGTCAAAAAGTGAAAACAAAAAACATTCATATCAAGTATTTACAAACAAAAAATACGAGATCCAATAACAAAGAACATATAATAATAAAAACAATAAAAGAAAAATTTAACGTCGATAACTTCTTCCTTTTGCCATAACTTCATCAGAACGCAAAACACGAGCAGCTTTATTAGCATCATCAAGCACGGTATGAATTTTTCCCAGTTCTCCAATTATATCTGGTAAAGATGCAGCACCATCTTCAATTTTTTCTTTCTTTGCTTCAAGAGCTTTCGAGGAAAGATGCAAAACATTTCTAAGCTGTCGATTCTTTTGTAACAACCAATCAAGATCTAACTTTTGCTGAAAAAGTGGAAACAGTTAACAAATTATACAGTATCCAAAATAACAAACCTTTCCACCAATAACATGCTTAAGCTCTTGAACAATTTCATTTGAATATCCACGAGATTTGATGAGCTGAGCAGTAAGTTCTTCCAATGTCATAGCCATAGCAGCAAGAGGCGGATTTGAAGCAAGAGAATGTTCATTGGAATCATTTTCTTCAGCATTTTTAATCATCAACAGTTTCTGGTAAGCACGATCAAATTTTCCAACAACTTCTGGTCCACTTGAATCCAATCTATCAATGAAATATGTATGAATACGTTCTGTAATAAATGGTGGACATTCGATTGCTGTTGGATCACTGAAATCTTAGTTATTACAAAAGAACAGCATTAAAAAAACTCACTTCTTAAGTAATTTATTCACTACAGCTTTAATATATTTCTGATAAGAATCAAGTAGCTTTTCACTTTCGCTGAATTGTGCTTGAAGATCTTTGTTTTGATTCAGCAAATGTGCATTATCTTTTTTCAATGCATCAATATTCTTAGTTAATCTTTGATGTTCTCCAACACTTCTTCCTGCAGTATAACGTTGCGAACTTCCAGGTTGTCCATTTTCAAGTTCTTTTTGCATTCTTTCACATTCATCAATCAGCAAATTAACTTCTTCTGTTCTTTCGTCCAACTATAATACGATTTATAAGAGGGATAACAATGCTTACAAAAAACTTACAACTTTATTCAATTCATCACTTTCATCTTTCAATTCATTGTAAGCTTTCATTGCTTGAACCATCTAAAAAAGTTTAAATTAATTTCTATGAACCACACAGTATCTATGCATACCTGCTTCTTTGCTTGTTCAAGTTCTTGAGTTTTTTGTTTAAGTGCCATAGTTTTCGATTCAATAGAATTTCTTGCATCACGCAAAGCTTTAGATATTTTTTCCACATCATCATTTGATTCTCGAGCTTGATCATAAAGCTTCTTGAGATCATTAAAATCTTTTTCCAAATCCTTTAAATCAGCCTGAAGAGAAATTTTTTCATCAACAAGTTCTTCAACTCTTACGGTTAAATCATCTATTTCTGCTTTGGCATTATCAAGTGCATCTTGAGCTGCACGTTTGAGTGTTATTTCTTCTTGGAGCTTTGTTCGAAGTGATTTTACTTCTTTCAATAAGGCATCAGTTGTTACAATTTCAGCAACTGGAATAGGTGGTGGAAAAATAGGTGATGGACTTTGATTTAATGTTCGTTCAAGTTGATCCAAATCTGCTAATGCAATCGTTACATCATTAACTGTTGCATCCAAATCAATTGAAATAGATGTTATTTGACGAAGCAGCTCATGGAATTGTTCATTTTCTGGAATTCCTTCAACACCTTCCAAAAATTGTGGGAGTTTTTTGAGATGAAATATTAAAGGTTGAAGCATCTTTTTGAAATTTGAAACAAGAGCGAAAGCTTCATGAACATCTCGACCAGTTGCAGCAACACCATCATCTGATGTAGAACTATTACTGTTTACTCGAATTCTAGATCGATCATTTTCAAGCTAAAAATTAGCCATCAAATAGTATTAAAAATAAAAAGTAACCTACTTTTTCATGAAGCTGAGATACAGTATCTTGACTATCACCATTATTATTGAGCCCAGCAATAATATCATCTCGTTTCTTTATTTGATCCATATAAAATGCTTCCATTTCATCAAATCTTCTTTGATCTTCTTCATCAATATCTCTTTGTTCGGCAATATCCAATCTTTCATCTGCATATTGTTTGTTTTCAGCTCGAAGAGCTTCAAGTTCTTCGTTGAGCGTTGCAATTCGTTGTTCATATTCTTCTGCCGTTTGATTATATACTCGAAGACCATCAATTTCAAGAGTTAATGCATCAATTCTCGACTGATATTCTGTTGCAATAATATTTTGGGCTTGTTCCATTGCTGTTTTGCCACCACCTGTTCCAGGTCCAGCAGATTCATGTATAAGTGAATGTTCAAATTCTTGTCGCAGTGATTGTAGCTTTTGATCATATTCACGCACAGTATTACTATGTCTTTTATTTGTTTCACCAAAATATTTTCGACATTTTTCTAGTTCTACTTGTAGTCGTTCCACTTCATATCTCTTTTTATCGTATGCTTCTCCAAGTAATATTAATTCTGTTGCAACATCTTTTCCTTCATAAGTTTTGAGCTTTGGAATTTGTCTTCGAAGTAGTCGTATTTCTGTTTCTAATTGATCAATTTGTTCATCACGATCTACTTGCTTATTTTGTACTTGATTCCTTACTAAAGAGGAGATTTGTAAATACTGCTGTAAAATATTTTAAAATACTTACATGTATTAAGGATAGATGGAACTGTTTCACTTGCAAGTGTAGAATCATCTTCTAATCTAAAAAAGCATAAATTTTTTAGTTCAAAAATATCAAAACTTACATTGAATGCGTCATTGTTTGTAATATTTAGTATTTGCTGCTGTTAATAAAAAGATAAATGCAAATAAATAAAAATGGATTAATTTATTCAAAGTGGTTATAAAAAAAATGCCACCAAAAATGTTAAGGAAAAAACTTTGCATAAAAAGCGCAAAATCAAATTCCCGCTTTTGGCTATTTTCTTTGTGAGAAAAATTTGCATAGTATTTTTTATGTGGGTAAAATAAGTAAGAGGATTCTGAAACTGTTTGTGAACGGAATGTCGTTCTATTTTTTCTAAACAAACAGAATAAATATTGACTAAAATAAATGTTTTTTTTAAATAATTCAGAGTGTGGGTAAAAGAAATAAGATGATTCTGAAACTCTTTGTGATTTAGTTATTATAATTGTTAATGAAAATATTGTATGGGTGTTACAAGGGAATCAAAATAATGCAAACAGTTTTCAATATTTTTGAAATGTTATTATTTATTTAGTTTGTTTTGTGCCCTTTTAATTTCATAAATATAAAAAAACCATTTGTGCAAAAACTATTTTCATTTTTTTACCACTCTGGTTCAACTTTTGGCCGAGGGATTCTTCTTGTTACTAATGAATTTCCATCTTCTCGACGGCGATAAATAGGTGGAGATTCCATTGTTTGAGCTTGTCGATTTAGGGTTGTTGCAAGAGATGATGGAGTTCGGCTTCGCTAAAAATGATTCATGTACTAAATGATTACTGTAATATTTCAACATACAATTTGAACTTTTCGAATAACAAAAATTGATACAGCAATTAACATTAACAATGCACCAAGACCAACTCCAACAATAAAACTGACGAGCAAAACAATCTTTTTTGGAGTTACAAGGGAATCTTTTGCTTTTTTCAAAGTGTCAGGATCAGCGTAATAGCTATTATCCACCCATGCAAGAGGATATGCTCCAGATGGAACCATTGAATATCTAAAAGATGTTTAGGGTTACATGTTTACAGTATAAATTTAAATTTTTACGGTGCAGGTAGACCACCACAAACAGAATTAATTTGAAGTCTTTTTCGTGCTGCTAATACCGTTCCTGAAGTGGGTTCAATATCCAAGATTGTTTGATGCTTTGATGGATCTGGTTTAGCTCGAGGAAAGAATTGTTGAACAATTTTATCAGCTTGCATGAAATGCGGTAAACTAAATGCAATTGGACCACCTGCAAATTAAATGTAAGCTAGACGGATAAACACTTATTGTAACGCTTAACATGACTTCTGAATCTTTAATCTGTTTTTATCAATAGTTTGATAATCTTAAAGAGCAAATAAATTCTCTACCTTTACACCCTGACGCATCCAATAAACCCGTTGGTAAACAATATTCCCCTGCTTTCTTTCCATACATATCAAATGCCAACTGTCCACAAAATCCACAATTCTCTTCTAATGTATAATTAAATGCCAGCGGATCTATCACAAATCGATATGTATCAATTTCGCCAACTTTTGAATCTTCTAAATAAATAAAATCTAGCGATCGACAAACATCTTCAATAAAAGCCGATAACTTTGTATCTTTTTCAATGAATGGTGAAAAATAATCTCCATTTGTTCCACGAAATTCAGAAGCATATTCTGGATTTGTGCAGTTCTCTCTATCGTATTGATTCCACCACTCTGAAGGAGTTGAATTTGATTGTTCGAGCTTTAGAGATTGCCTTTGGTATACAACTTCTCCAACATTTTTGTAATTATCATTTCCAGTTTTAATTGTATAATAATATGTATTTGCTGTTGTTCCATTGTTGTCCTGTAATAGTTAAACAACTTGTTTTGATTTTTACATGGATACATTCAAGATTAATTTTCATCAAAGGACACAGTGTGATGTCTTCGTTTTAAAAAAGCTTACATTTAATCGAACAGGACTTTGTAACAATGCTTCAATGAAAATTTCAATTAGATCTGTTGCTGGAACTGGTGGAAGCCCTGGGACATCAATGGTTGCATTACTTAAACTGTCTTTGATTCCAGATAACATTTTAACAAATGGTGAAAGATATGTTCTCATAATAAGATCATCAACATTCTAAAAAACATGTTTGTAATCATTTTTAATATTTTAAATTCAAAAAAGGTCAACACTTTTAAACATCATAAAATTTTGCGGGTTCTGATTTAAGTACAATGGGTGACAAAATGTACATCCCTTTTTTCCCTAATTTTTTCCAATCCCCGAAAAATGATAAAAAATGGAAAAACAATTTGTGCAAAACCGTATAAAATAGTAGAAAATCGTAGAAAACCGTGGAAAGTTGTGAAAAATGTAGCACTATTTTCTACGATTTTGCACGAATTTACACAAATTTTTCTCCATTTTCGTTTGTCATTTTTCGGCGTTTGGGGTGTTGTATGGATTCCAGATGGGGTCCAAAAGTGATATAGATCTGTTCCTCAGATTCATATGTACTATTCCAAAACGTTTCATGTAATTTGGGCTTCTAGAAACAGCTTAATTAAAAAATGGATGAAAATTTCGTCAACTATTGTACAAGAGCAAAGTCTCAAACAAATTTGTTTTTCAAATGATCTGTTTCATTTATTGCTTCTGAATCAGGACGTGAAACGATGAAAAATATAACACAAATTTCCCATTCTTTTTAATATTATTATTACTTACAACAGTAATAAAGGGCCCAGCTTTAAAACCCATTAATGGAATTTGTAGTATGCCTAAAAGTGGTGCAAGCTGATCAGGGGTTACACCAAGAAGCCCATAAACTTGAGTAAAAAACCCAAAGAATTGCATATCCGGTATTGTTACGAAATCTTTTTTAGGATCACATCTCTCACATGATGATGCGGCATCAAAATAATACCAATTTTCTTCAATATATTCAAAATAATTATTATCGTCTGAGAAATTTTGAAACACATATTCATTTACTTGTCTTAAAACTGTATATTAAATGTTAAATATCGATTGATTAATTACCGATAAGTATATGGCCCTCTTTCAATTGCATCCGGTTTCATTCCACGATTAATCATTTCAAGGGCATTCGTATAATTATAAATATAATATTGCATTTGTACGGCATATTTACTATTTAGCCAATCATTTGCAAATTCATTTAACGTGTCACCATTATGCCCCAAGACTAAACTCTAAATTTTTAAGAGAGAAATTAGTTACTGTGTTTCGTGTGTAATCAAATAACTCAGTTTACTGTATCTCAAAAAGATTCATGAAGACAAAATTTTTTAAAAGCTTCCAAATAAAGCTCTTGTCTTCATTAAAACGAAAATTTTTCCAACATTTTTTGTTCTTGAAAGATATTGCAAACAATATTTACAACCTTAAATGTATTTTTAAAACTTTAATTAGTTTAGCTTCATTAATCTATAAATAAAGCGACTATTTAGATTTCAAATTCGGAAAAAGCCAAAAATAGAAATATCGATTTTGCAAAATCTTTCTTCCTCAACAGCTCCACCCAAAAATTCCTTCCAAAAATATTTTGATCATTGTGTTGTCTTCAATCCCCAAGAAGAAAAACTAACTTTTTTAACTTGACTTTTAAGAATTGCTGGAAATGCTACATACTGTAAAAGCCAGCCCAAAATAAATAATATTAATCCAATTCCAAATAAAGTTACCAAACTTCCATAATAAAGTTTTTTCCCTGCCATTTTTTTCTTCTTTCAAAAACAGAGGGAAAAAATCAAACAAAAAAATTTGGGAAGAAAAGGCAGAGAGAAAAGAGTAATTGGAGGGAAACGACCGATCAACTAATCACCGCTATTTTAAACATGCTTTTTCTCTCTTTCTTTCTGCTTTTTGGAGATTCCATTTTAACATAGACTTTTTACAATTGATAAGAAAAGAGGAAATGATCACTATAATATAACGCATTTTTATTGCTTGTACATATAATTATAAGCTCTTTTTTAGCATGCATAATTTGCAGAAGACTAATTTGTTTTCAATGACGTGTAAAAAAGTGTTTTTATTATGGTGGATAATAAAAAATATGTATGTCCAAAAAAATTCATGGGTGGTATAAATTATTTGTTTGTTTCGTTCAATTAACTTGTAACTTGGGTAGCATTTATGAATGGTTTTGCAGATTGTAATGCTTCAGTTATTTCTTTTCCAAGATCATAGTCATTGATATTGAAAGTTTGATTTGTTGCAAGTATGCTTAAGCTTGCACCTAAAAATGTGAAAAATGTTTTAAAATTTGTATCTGTTTGTCTTTGTTGAAGGCAGTTTGGTGGTTTTTGATATTTTCAATTTACAGCATGTAAAATCTTACTTCCAGGTAATTGAACAGGAATAATCATAAAATTAATTGGATCAAAATGTTGTTGTCGAAAACTTGCAGCAACTGCAATATCAGCTACATCTCTAAAAACTTTTTAGATTTAACTATTCTTTATGCTTTGCACTTTCCCAGCATTCCCATTTGATGATTCACTTACGTGCTATCAGAAAAGAATACCAATGCAGCAGAAGAATTTTGTTTAATCCGAAGTAGCTTTTCGATATTTTGAAGGGTATTTGTTATTGTAATACCTTGGGAACAAAAGTTAGGAGATTTTGAAAATGCTACAACAGTTTTGATTGTTTGTAAAATTGTTTCTTTATTGTATAAAAGGATATTGCTGCCAGAAGAAGACATTCCAATGGGATTAGGGATAGCTGCTCGAACTCCATCTTCTTCAAAAGTATAATTTTGAAAGAGTTGTTGAATTGCAAGTATTTGCTAAAACAACAGTAGAAATATCCTATACCGAAAGTAACTCTTACATCATTCAAATTAGTAGGATTTGGACATCCATTAGCTGAAAATTGTACAAAGATATCCACATTGCCGGGATATGCAAGGACAGGGACTTCAGTTGGGATATCATCTGGATCACCTTCAATATCACCATTACAGATATCATTTGTAAGAGTAAAATAGAAATTGACATCTTTGATATCAATTAATCCACCATTTTGTAAATCTTGTAAGCCTTGTGGTTGATCGTCAAAAAGTGAAACAACAATTACACGAGTTTGATACATATCAAGTAAATTTTTTCGCTGTGTTGTTGCATTTGCAATTTCAGTTGCATCTCTAGATCCCGTAAAAATTACAATATTGTAATCAACACCTTCAATATATTCTTGGGACCAAAAAAATTCATTTGCAATATTTTCAATTTGCCTAAAATTTGTTTTATAGAATTCTAAGTAAAAAAATTATTGGCAGTCATGAAGTGTGAGATGTCAACATAAACACCTTTCGGGAAAACACGTCTTTTTTGCCGACGTCGGCAACAGATCAAAGGATTTTTATCAATTTTTTTAGGAGGTAAGTGCTGCATTTTTAATAGTCTTGATAGAGTATAATAAAAAATAAAGCTTAAAAACTTGCAGTGAAAGGGAAGATCGTTCAAAAGCTGTTTCGTCATTATATTTAATGTTTGTTAAAACATCATCGATGGTTGGAATATCATCTAGCAATTCAAAGTTGCCTAAAATCAAGAGAAAATTTAGACACAAAAATACAAAATTGGTTAAATAAAAGTGTGCATCAACATTTTTAGTGTCTCCAACATTGGATGAAAAAAAGGATAACCTCCATTTACTGCTCCATTGGGTGTTGGAATTCCGATCATTACGTCATTATAGCCAAGGTGCCATCGATGATATGCTTGTGAAATTACTTCTACTTGCTAAAAAAGGTTTAATTATTGATTTACAGTTTTTCGCATTTTTTAATTACACGATTTCTGTAAGATCTAATTGAAACTTTTTAGAATTGTACAATATGGACTTGGAAAACTTTTAAATCCCTATATACCCTTTAGCAGCATCTGGAGTTCCAATAATACTCCAAAAAATGACAAAACAAAAGTGGAAAAAAGTTTAATAAGTTCGTAAAAAATGGTGAAAAGTCGTGAAAAATTGTAGAAAATCGTGGGAAGTCGTGGAAAATTAAGCACGATTTTCCACGGTTTTGCACGATTTTACGGTTTTGTACAAATTGTTTTTCTATTTTTTGTCATTTTTCGGGGCTTGGGGTATTGTTGAGGTTCCAGATAAAGTCAAAGGGTACATAGTTGTCCAAAAGTGGTAAAGATCTGTTCCCCAGCTCCATATGTACATTTTCTTTCTAAAAGTTTCGTGTTTATTTAAAAAATGGAAAAAATAAAAGAAAAAAGGGTTCAAAATTTTGTCACCCATATTTTCAAAATAAAAGTTACAAACTTTATGAAACAGTGTTTGATCTTGTACAGTTCCAACATTTGAACTCATATCCATCGCAAAAACTGTAACTGTTCGACATGGATCTTAATATTGTATACTGTAGTAATAATATATAAACAAAAGAATGCTCTTACATTGAACTGCAAAAATTGCAGAAATGATACAAGCCGCAAAAAAGAATATTGATAAAAACCGCATGTTTGAACACTATAAAAATCAATATTTAAATGAGGAAAAAGTTAAAAAAATAGAAAAAATGCTTATGGAACAGAAGTCATAAAACTTCACTAGAATGCTCTAATCAAGGAAAACGGAAAAGAAAAAAGCAGCAAAGACGTCAAAGGTGCTGCAACACCTTTTTGGGCGTTTAATTTTCAGCTATAAAATAAAAAAAAAGAATTTTTGTTTGTACATTAAAAAGTAATCAAAAAAATGGCTCTTTTAAAAGTTGTTAAACGATAACGATCAAGCTTCAAAAAGGTTATTGAATGAATGTTGATGGTTTTGATAAGTGTTAATAACACATGATTGAAACATAGCTTTTTTTAGGTATAGCTTATGTAAACCAAAATCACAGAATGTTTTTATAAAGTACATATAGCAGGCTTGTTTCTGCATTGTAATCAGCATTATTCTGTTTAACATATAAACGAAAAAGACTGCAACATATACGTGTATAGTTTCTTCAAATTTAGAAACGATTTCATTGAAGTGTTCTTCAAATTTTTTAACTGCTGTATCATAATGATATCTTTGACGTATTTCATCTCTTGCTTCTTTGAGTTGTTTTTGCTCAAAAAACTTGACGCTATAAAAAAGCAGCTCTTACATTGAGCAACCAGAATCTGTGAATGTCATAAAATTCTGTGGAGTACTTTATGCTTTTAATTGTTGATCAAAATTATCAAAACGTTTGTACTTGTGGGAAATTGAGTTGGGTTTTATCACATATTTATTTAGCTCCCGGTCGGGGCTGTTTGGCTTTATCAAAGATGACAAACGATTGAGAAAGTGAAAAAATGTAAAAAACCATCGCTTTTTGTTGTAAATAGATGCTGATTCTATTTATGCTAAGGAGATTGTTAAGGTTAATATTTATTAAAGCTGCTCAGCGGCAGTAACACATCGACTAAATCAGCAAGACAATCGACAACTAAAAATACACAAAGAAAAAACGATGATAAAAATAAGAGCGAGAGAGAGGAGAGAAAAGGATACACTTCGCCAAAAGAGTTCACTTTTTTAAACGTTTGATTTCTTTCCATCACTTTTATATTAAAAGCGATGGAAAAGAAAAAAGATAAGAAGACGGATGTTTTTACAATAAAAAAGATTGCTTTTCTTTCAGTTGAAATAAAAAAGCAAAAATTCGAGATTTGTCGTTGACAATTCTCGACAAAAATGATCCTAATTATGTCAGTCATTTTGAGTGTTACTTTTTTCAGTTCTGTAAAAACAGAATGTTTAACTTGAAAATCAATCAATTTGTTAAAGTTCATCCTTTTACCTATTTTATATGCTTCAATAATCCAATCTACCATACAGTCAGAACCTCGATTTTACGTCTTTAATTTAACACACCCTTAATCTTTAACAAAAGTAAGATTAAGCATTAAAAATTTTTTTATGAAAATACGTGGGAATTTTTTTGTTTATTTGGACCAAAATAGCGGATACAAATATTTATAAAAGCTTTTAAGTCTGGTGACAATCTTTATTTACTGACATAATGTGTGAAACATTTTTTTTTGAATACTTGCAAAAAACAGCTGTAACTTTTTTAAACTGTGGTTTCGTAAACTTAACATTGTTAAAAATAGAATATTATCGTATGCGTTAACCGAAACATTTCAGTTTTTCTAATTTTGAAAACTTAAAATTAAAGTCACAAAAACGTATCATGTTTTTGTGAAAAATTTGTAATAAAAGTTTTTAATTTATTCTTTGGCATATTAAAGAGCAGCAGCCGACTTAAACACCTTCATTTCTGGTAAAAACCAAAACGATAAAAAACAATTTGCAAAAATTAAATTATTAAAAATTGACGATTATTTTTTTGTTTTTGAATAAATTAGACACTTTTTTTGCAGAAAAAAAGAGTTGTTTAATATACGTGATATGAAATGAAATAACACATACCAAAGATGCCCATTGTTTTTCTTGGAATATTTTATTAGCATCAAAAACGAAAAAGAAAATTATTGTGTTTGTTGTTGTTGTAAGTAAAGTAAGCAAGTATCATTTGTTGCTTGCTTTGATTTTTGTTAGGTGTTGTTTATTTATCCTTTTATAGTTAGTTATTGGCATCTGTTGGACCCATGTTTGTTTTTCTTTGATATAAATAAACTTTTTTTCTTTAACGACCAACAACCTTCTGTTCTTTTTTATTGTTGGGTTTGCATTCATTTATTTTTTTTCAATAAAAAAAGATTTTCACCAGTTTTCTTTTCCTCGATGGCAAGAAAGAAAACTAAGAGAATGCCGGCCCCGAAAATGGCTTTTGTCATTTTAAAATTTCCGGTCTCACAAACTTTTTTTTAAAAGTTTTTTGATGGAACAATTTTAAAATTTTCCCAGCGTTTAAGAATAAAAATTTCGCAGATGGTAAAAGTTTGAACGGAAAAAGTTTTTAAATATGTGGGTAAAACAAAAAATGTAATAATTAAAGAAATCTTTGTCTTCTCCCTGTGTCTGTTAAATGACAAAACTTTTTAATGCTGGGTTTGGAAAATAATTTTAGGGTACATTTTTTTATGTTCCTCAATGAAAAAAAAGTTATGGTAGAATTAAAATTGACGTCGTCAGTCTGAACAAGACTTGCTTTTTTTATGTAGTCGTCAATGAATGGGGACACTGCTGTAACAGAATGGAAATAAGCATCGTTTGAAACAAGCTGCTTTGGTTTTTTGGGCAGTTTTTTTAAAATGATTCTAGTTTTGAAAATTTTAATGACTTTGTTTTAAAAGCTTTTTGAGGCCTCAATTGGGGGGAAGCTTAAATTTTTATGACTTCCTTCATTAACAAAAACTCTGAATTTTTTCTAACTTCCTAAAATTTCACTGTAAGCTTAAACCACATTTGTGTCATTCATTCCTAAATTTTAAACGATAAAAAAAGTGGAAGTCTTAATACTCGCGGATATGTGCTGTTTTATTGTTACACCGTGAAAAGATAGTATTGATAAAATCTGTTTTTTCTTCGAACGTGATTGCAGCAAATGCATTGTTTCGAATGATTTCATAAATTTAAAACATCCTATTTGATTTGTTTTATCTTTTAGCCATCGCTTTCTGTATAAAAATGTGATGAATTATTGTTACATTTTTTATAATCGTTCTCATATCTATAACGTGAACAAGCAGCCCTGTTGGGTGCTTTTTAATAAAGAAAAAAATATTAATCTCAAGTTTACCACAAATTTTTATATTATTTTAAAACAAAAAAGTAATAATTAAAGAAATCTTTGTTCCTGTGTTTGAACAAAGATTTCTTCTCCACAAAGGGACTCAGCCGATGAACGAAACCGGGGACCTATCACATTCTTAAAATTTATAGTTTTTTAATTAAGCTTTTTAAGACTTCTGAGAAAAAAAACCACTATCAAAACAACTTTGAACTTTTTCAATTTTAATTTACTCAAACTTTTAAATTACTTACTGCTTTTTTGCTTTCTTTTTTTTCTATTTTTAATTTTTTAACGTCTGAATTTCACTTTAATCAACTCTTTTTTAAACTTTTGCTTTATTTAAAAATATAAACAGATGTGTGATTTTTGTTTTTTAGCTACAGTATACGCTATTTTTGTCATCAAAATTATGGTATCTAAAGTTTACGTAGCATCTTTTTTGAATCACATTTTTTAAAAATTATCAATGGAATAAGCGTATTAGTCATTTTTGATGTGTAATTAATTAATTTTTTGTTGCCTGTTTAAACTTTTAAAATTCAAATTTAGAATAAATGAAAGGCGTTCCCTATGGGAATACCCAATATGTAAGCAGGAGATGATGAGAAAATTCACCTGTTTTTTTGTATGCATCAGTTTGAGAAAAAAAAGCTTTAAAGAAGAAACAAATGAGACACATTTTTTCTTTTTTCTTCTCACAAGATTTGTGGTGTCTCTCGAATATAACTTTTTTCTTGAATACCGTACCTGGTCACTCTAATCAATTTTTTTGTCGCGTGTTTTCACATGTTTGTTTCTTCTTTTCTTCTGTTTTCTTTCTTCTATTAAAATTATCAAAAGTTTGTTTTTTAAAAAAAGCTTTAATGCCCCAGAAATATGCGCTTACATTCTGTTTCAATTTCAATATCTTTTTTTGGAGATGTAATTTGAACATACATAAATTTTAGTCATTTGTCATTCATCCTCCCTTTATTCTTTCTTTATATTATATATTTTTTTGGATCTCCTCCCTCTTTTTTAGGTGTTTCATGGAGGGAGGCCAAGCATCAATTGCTTTTCCCTTTTTCGAAGCTGCTGCTCTTTTTTCTTTCATCATTATTATCGTTTTCATGTTTTTTTCTTTGGAATATTAAAAATAAAAACATTTATTAAGTTTTTTGTTTTTATTTACAGGAGCAACAACAACACCGGTAAAGGAAAAAGACGTCCATGCAACAACAATAAACAGTAAAAATGAATTTTTCGTTACCGTGTAATAATGTTTCAACAGCAAATGGATTCTGTCATGGCTTACCTGTTTGTGGGTATTGTTATGATATGGGTTTACATCGACATCCGAGTACTGCATATGAGCTATATAATTTGGTAAGAGGGTTTCGAATTAGATTTCAAGCTGATTTTAAGATTGCATGGAAAAAATTAAAAGAGACTGCATTTTTTCCAAAGAAGTAGCACTTTTTGAAATAGTAGAAAATCCAAAAATCCTGATTAAGGAGCAGAATAAGATGTAAATGATGCTAAAAAAATTTAAAAAACTCGTAAAAAATCGTGAAAAGTAGTGAAAAATTTAGCTGGACTTTTCACGATTTTCTACGATTTTTCACGACTTTTTTAGTTTTGTTTTCCTTTTTTACAATTTTTTTGTCCTTTTTTGGAGTATTATTAGGGTTTTAAATGGGGTCAAAGGATATATATTAGGGTCCAAAGTGATATAGATCGGTTCGCCAGGTCCATATCTATGATTCCTAAAAGTTTTATGTGCATAGTTGGTATGATATTTTAACATTCCCAGAAAAATATACTGTTCAAAACTTTCATTAATTCCCCCATTTTTTCAGTTAATTATTGGCATACTTCTCCCATTAATGGGAACATTTGGAATTTTTGGTAATTCCATTTCAGCTTTCATATATTCTCGAAAATCAATGAAATCTTCAATCAATACATATCTTTGTGCTTTGGCCTTCAGTGATATTACCGTAATCACAACATCCTTCTTTCTATTCTTCCTAGAATCAATGAGAAAGCGATCTTCAATTGCCTCAAGATTTTTTGCCCTTTTTGCACCTGTTACATTTCCCCTTGGTTTAACTGCTCAATCTATGTCCGTATTCTTAACAATCGCTGGTGCATTTGATTGTTTTATTCTTGTAATTGGTTCAGATTCAATTAAACAACGAATTTGTACTCCTAGAATTGCTAAAAGGGTAAGTCTGTTCTCTTCCTTCTAAACCAAAAAGTGCTTTTAAAAAAACAAAATTGAAAATTTATATAAATTAAATAAATGTAAATTATTAGCTCTTTTCCATTTTCTTTCGTTTCCTTTAAATTCTATTAAAATTGTGTTTAAAAAAGTGGTTTTGAATAATGGGGCAGGCAGCATCAGAGGCATCATTACATTTTTTTTGAGAGATGGAAAGCTTTTCCTTGCATGAAAGATCATAAATTTTATTTTATTCAAGACAAGTGCGCGCAATGGCAAAACATAAAAGGAAACTCTTTTATGCTGACGCAAATAAAGTTCAGCAAAAAAAAATGAAATGCATCAAGAAATAGAACAGCAACAAAAAAAGACTAGATGATATTTATATTTTTAGACAGAATAAATAAACATCTGGGTTAAAGTTTTTAAAAAACTGATTTATACTTTTATGAAAACTGTAAAGTTCAAGTTCAGAAGTATTAATTTCAAAAGACAATTTATGGAAATACAAACATTTTAACGAACATCTGTTTTTTTTAAAATATAATTTTTGCAAAACGACGCCGTCAGAATTTTTAAATAGAGTTCATTGTTACCACAGTTTTTTAAAATTTTAAGTGAGAAATAATTCCCTGATGAGTGTTTTTCTATAAACGACAATTTAATTGAATTTTGTGTTTTGTTCCGTTTTGTATTTGTTTACTCATCAAAATTTAATAGTGATATTCTTATTACTTATTTACAACAACAAAAACAAGTTAAACACCCACAACAAAAAGTAATAAAATAAATATCTTAGTTACTGTAGTCAGGTAGTCAGGTAAACTAATTACATCTGATTTTGAGCCTTTCACTTTTTTTAAGAGTTCGCTATATACAAAGATGACATTTACAAAGATCCTTAAAAGTCCAAATTTTTCAAAAATTTATTTATAGTAGTTTTTCATTTGCATAAAATTATGCAATGTTTTATTTCGTTAAACTTTTAAAGCCATTCCTGGTATCTCTTTTTTCGTGTCCTACGTTTTGGTGATGTAACTCTCTTATAAACTTTAACCTTTTCTACTAAAAGCTTTCATGCAAAAAATACAGTACTCTAACAGTAATAAAATTTACAGGTAATTGGATTTGTATTTATTCTTGCAATAATATTTAATCTTTCACATTGGTTTGAAATTTATGTAATTGATTGTTGGAGTATTCCATATTCTGAGATGACCTATGATGTATGTCCAACAGCGCTAAGAATGAGTGAAACATATATTAAATTTTATTATGCCTATTTGTATACAATTGTAATGGCTTTGGGACCTGTGATTTTGCTCGTTGTGATAAATTCATGCATTGTAATATTTTTGAGATCATCATGTTCACGTAAATCTAATAATAACAATAACTCTGGGACATCAACAAATTCAACTTCAACAACAGCTCCAGAATCTGATATTATAACATTAGTTTTGGTTATTTGCCTGTTTATTGCGTGTAATATTTTGGTAAGTTGTTGTTTTTTTAAAGTTAAAATTTAAAAGGTTGTGTAAAAACCAAAGAATTAATAAATTTTTGAACTTTAATTTAATAAAATTAAAACAAAGTTTTTGGGAAACGACAAGGTTCTCACAGAAAGAGAATTTTAAATTCAAAAAAGTTTCATGTTTCTTTCTTCTGACATCATTGTTCTTATTGATCGAAGGTTAAATAAAGAATAAACTTTTTTAAGATGCTAAAATAGGAGTGAAAAACACGATGCCATTTTTGTTGTTAGACTCAGTTTTTACAGTGGTTTTAAATGATGAAATGAAAATTTGATTATTTCAAAACAAAATAATCTTAGTAAAATCTTTTTTCAGCCGCTTACAATAAATTTCCTTGAACTTTTATTTTCAATTGAAAATACGTATATGATTGATTTATCCAATTTGATGGTAGTTCTCAATTCCTCCTGCAATTTTCTAATTTATTATGCATTTGGTTCACAATTTCGTCGAACACTAAAGAATTATTTAAAAACTTTTTGCAAGCGAAAAAAGACTATCAAATTTGCGGATGAAATTATTGCAATTCATTATTCTGGTGATAGTGAAATAATAAAGCCTGAAGATGCTTTTTTGTTGTAATTGTTGTTGGAGTTCTTTGTATAAAAAAATGATAATATGTGTATCTTTGTTTTAAGAAATTGTTTGTAAATAATATATTTTGATTAATAAAAAATATCTATATTAAAATCCTCATAATGTTTGCGAAATCAAAATATATGAAAGTTAAAACAAACATTTTTCTGCCCAAATTGAAATTTTTCGTGAAATAGAATTACATTTTTGTAAAACTCTACATTTTTCTTTATGATAAACAATGAATTTTTGTAGCATAAACTAAAAGAAATATTTAACTTGTTCAAGTGACTTTGGAATGTTAAATGGTTTAATTATGAATACCGATAATATTGCTGGTGAAATTACTGAATTCGTAATTCAAAAGGTAATCTTTTAATAAATGTTTTGTAGATAGAATACAATATTACAGAGCCCAAATTACAATTTATATTTGTATTTTGAGACAGCTTTTTTTAGCACAAATTAAAAGAAAAATTTAACTTGTTCAAGTGACTTTCCCTGCGAAAGTTGAACTTGTGGAAGTTGAGAATAATATGAAGCATCAAAGCTTTGCTGATTTGAATAATTTAAAGCTCGTTCACGAATTTTTTCATAGAAGCAAAAGAAAGCTGCAGGATGAAGGTCAACATAAAATTTATGTCCAACAAGCTCTGGACGACTCAACAGATTTGGGAGATCTCCAATTCCAAAAACGCATGAAAGATTTGTAAAATTTCCAGCACATTTTGAGCCAGTTCCAAGTTCATCTTTTCCAACCCAAATTTGATATCTTGAAATGTAATAAGATTTAAGAGGGAATGGTTTTGATGCAGTAGTATAAGATGCTGAGGAAGGGGATATACGTTTTGAACTGTATAAATCAGACATAATTTTTGAATAAAATTCTGACGAAGAAAAACCACCAGGCATGGGCAAATCTAAAACAGTTGTTCTGGGTTACTATAGGGTTTGATCCAACAAAAAACTTACAATCAGGATTTCCGCCAAGTGTGGCCCAAAGTGATTCATCAGAGCAAGATGTACGTTTCAAATACAGTAATAGTTCAAAAGTTTTTGGATGTTTTGCAATCACATTTGCGGCCTCTCTTGAAAATGTTGCAGATAAAGATGATTTCCAAAGTGGTAGTGGTGGCTTTGAAAATCGCTAAATTCAAATAATTAAATATTGAACTAAATTCTATTCACTCACACTTTTTGCATATCGATAATCATTCATGCGAGTGACTTCAGCATTAAAGGTGCCATTTAAAGCTTTAAAAATTCGAACCATTTCTAAATTAGTTTTTAACGGTAAATCCACTCCGGATAAATATTGATAATATTTCCATGGATGTCTTCGTTCATTTAGTTTATCAATACATGTTAGTACAGCTTCAGGAATCTGAGGGCCACAATATTCTATTCTTTTTGTGACCTAAAAGTGTGTGTTTAAAAAAACTTCGACACCAAGTCTATGGGAAAAAATAAGAATATCGAAACTGAATTTTTTAGGTTTAGTTTAACACGATTCTTTTATCGAAAACGAAATTCTGATTTTAAATAGCCCTGTTCGACGCTCTTAAATAAAAATAAAACTAACAAAAACATGAATATTTGGAAAGCATGATTGAATTATTTCCATTTGAAATTTGAAAGCACCAGATGAACGTCCATCTATTGCAATACAGTATGCATTTTGTGGTTGATAAAATGCTGATAAAACATATAACAGTTGTTTCATATCTTTATATACCAGCATACCGTATGCAAGCGGATATTCAGCTTCTTCTTGACTAAGCGGCTTTGAAAAGAATGAAAACGTTTCTCTCAAAGTTTGACACGTGTTTGGAGTTGCCTCAAATTGTCTCCAAAAATTCCAATCTGAACTTTCAAACTTCCATTTTGAAGCTTTTTCTGCTGCTTTTGAATATCGGGGATCTTTAGGATCAAAGAGAATTGGGCAGGAAACATTTTCACGAAATGATGGCAAAATATCCACTGATATTGATATCCTTTTTTGAATCTGTAAAATTTCTTCCAAAGAATATGGTTCTAGAATTTCAGTTTCATCGGGTGGGATACTGTAAAATGGGACTACTTTATTACTAATACATAATTAATTACCTTGAATAAAATGTAAAAATAATTTTAGTAAAAATATAAATTGTAAAAATCCATTTCTCAATTCGAAGAAAATAAAATATATTTCTTCGTCGAAATCGAATTGACATATTTAAGTATGGATAACTGAGTGTGTGAAAATATTTGAGAGGCAAATGGGAAGATATTCTTCAAAAGATGAAATGGCAAGATTAAATGAGAGATAATAATTAAAAGACAGTTATGATATAGGTGAGTTAAAAACAGAAGAGTGAGATACTTGAAACATTGATATTGAAAGGAAAAAATTGGAAAGAATTATTTACCACTATTTAAACCCCCCGTAAATTTAATAAAACATTGTTGCCATCAAAGAAGACACTTTTAAAAAAACACATATTTATTTAAATAATTTTTTACCAAATTCATCTCGATAGATGGGCCATAAATTAATACAAAAAAATCAATTATTAAACAAAAGAATACATTAAAACAAAAACACGAATCATTTTTTGCTATCGAGATTTGTTGGAGTATTTACAATGAAGACAGCTTGTGAACCACGAATTGAAGAATCCAAAGAATTTGGAAGAATAAGTGAACGATTTTCAGATGTTTGAGAAAAATTATAGAAAGATGAATCACTAAAAAACATAGAAGATTACAGTAACTTTGTAAATTAAAAGAACATACCTTTCAGGTTTAGCTTGAGCAAAATTATAATTTGAATGTGGAGCATTGCTGCCATGATGATGTTGGGGTGGTGGTTGAATAGCAGAATCAGAAGTTGGAAAAGCAACAAGTGGATGTTGATGATGATGGTGATGAGGTTGAATATGAACTGCTGATGGTGGATATGCTGCTGGATGAGTATGTGGTTGTTGTGGATTAGCAGGTGGATAACCATATTGTGGAAGCTAAAAATGGTAATTTACTACTTGTTGCTTATAAACAATTCAAAAACTTACTCTTACAATGAAACTTTGATAAACTGGATCACGAGTTGGTGTTGCAGATGGAAATGTTACAGATACAGTATCATTTGATGGGATTGGTCCTGGATATGCAGCATATTGATATGATGGAAGTGGAGGAGGTGAATATGGTTGTTGTTGATAAGATTGTTGTGGTTGAGCTTGTTGTTGCTTGAGAGCTTGTGAATGTGCAACAATCGCAGCAGAATATGGGCATGCAGAAGATGAAGCTGTCGAACTTAATCTTTGTGATGAATTTGATGATGGACATGTTGCTACAACAAATTGTGAAGAGGGTTGAGTTTTCCATGATAGTGTACTAAAAAGCTGAAGTTAAACAACTCTGAATAAACTAAATGTGATGCTTGCCTAGCACGTGAAGATGTATCAACAGGAACTCTTTGAGCAACATGACGAGAATCTTTTTGAGATTTCTTTGATCCTGATCTTGAACGAGAACGACTTCGTGATCGTGATCGTGAAGTTGAAACATTTCGACGACGTTGAACATGGTGAACTTGTTGTACAGGTGCAACTACAGGATCTTGTGCTTCTTTTGCAGTTGAAAAACACAACGTCTTAAATAAATTAAGAGTTAAAATTTGGATATCCAATATGTAAATAACTTACAGCAGTAATGGAAGCAGCCATAATTGCATGAATTGCACCAAAAATTAAACAAGCTCCAACTAATAAAATTCGAGGAACTAATTCACTTTGTAAATATGTACATCCAATTCTAAAAAATAAACTATTACCCATGAAATAAAAGAATAACCTTACTCATGACATTCTTCAGAGAAATCTTTAACAGTCATATAAACAGCAAATCCAAATTCACTAATGAAAAGTACGACACAATTAATGACAGAAAACCATGTACAAACTAAAACAAAAATGCATTTATAGAGAGGATACTGTAGCCTGAATAAATAAACTTACATGTCATACAAAATCCACAAAGCATAATCATATAAAATTCAAATTGTACACAAGTTATAACTCCCCAAGTATATGAAAGTGCTTCATTTTTTACAAGACAAACAGAAAGTATCATAGCAATAATACTTGCAACACAAATTACCATTTGAACAAAGAATCCAGACATATAGCAGCATTGTGAAGGATCTATTTGTTCTGATTCTGCTGATGCTGGTGTCTTCTTTTTTGATGCTTCAACATGTCGCTTTGATTTAGATGGCACAGATTGTCGCTTCTTCTTCTTTGATGATGATCGCTTGGATTTACGGCGCTTTTGTTGTGGCATAGATTTTGCAGACGATGTTTTTGAAGCTTTTGAAGATTTACGCTTTTTTGGTGGTTTAACATTCTTTTTAGAAGAAGATTCTGTTTTAGATTTTTTAGATGTTGATAATGATTTAGTTTTATCATCATCTAATTCATCTTCAGCTTTCATCATTTTTTATATAGCGCTGTTGTTCTTGTTGTTGATGTAAAAAGTAGAGAGAGAAGACAACAACGCAAGAAACAAGTTGTTGAAATGATTGAATAGAATGAATGTGAAGGAGAAGAGTGACTTGAAAGTTGTATGAATGTAAAACAAAAATGAAGGCATTGTTATTATTGTATGTATGCTAATTTTTTGTGAGATAATTGTTGTTTCTTACATTTGCATCAAAAAATTTTCCTACTACAGCTTTAAAAACTACTTTTCTCAGATATTTTTTTTTGCCTATATTGTACTACAAAAGCAGGCATAATTTTAAAACTTCATTTTTTTCAGTTAATAACCCTGTTTTCAAAATTAAAGATTTCACATCACTAAATATCTTCTTATCCTTCAAAAACAAATAACATTGTTACTTTGTTTTTTTAAACCACTATAAAAAAGAGTTTAATGGATATAAAAGAAGTAGCCGCAACAGAATTGACAATAATATCAAAATCACGTCGATTTTTTCTTTTGCTGTCGGTCGTCGCAGTGCTTTGTGCGCTTTTTTTCTCTTCAAGGGGGAATATCAGAAAGAAAAAATCCGGTTCAGACAGGTTTCCCTCCGCCCTTTATCTTTATAATATCTCTTTTCAACACTTTGGAATAATAAATAATAATAAAAATCTGAAAATGCTTTCCTTCCACAACAAGATGATGAAGAAGAAGATCTTCAGGCGTTTGACCGCAACAACCGCAGAAAAAAAAGCTTTCACAAAAAAAAACGAACGCTAAAAAAAATAAGATATCCTCTTTTTTTGATATACTCCTTTTTTACAAGGATACAATTCCAAAAAAAAATGAAGAAGAAGAACTCCATTATCTTGTTTTTTCTTTTTTCTGTTTGACCATTCAGAAAAAAATGGACACAGTTATTTTCTTTCATCCTTGTTTGTGTTCTTTGATTCAAAGACTTTGAATTGGTCAAATTTTTTGTTAGTTGATTTCTTTTTGGAGACGACAAAAGAAGAAGATGAAAGAGGAATAATAAAATCGGGTAAATTGAGTCCCATCTTTTTCTTTTTTTTATTTGAAACAATAATCTCTTTTTTCTCTTGTTCTTGCCTGAGGGGATTTTTTGGACAGGAATATATCACAACCATAGAATTATCATCCATATGGACTTCTCATGATGAAGAAGACGATTTACTCTTCTTTTTATTGATGTCATTTGATTAAACATCATCGTCGAATTAAGAAGAAGATAATAAACTCCTGTTTTTTGTTTCATATAATTGGACTAATTCTATTGTTTCAAAAAAAATTCTTTTAGAAGGGATTGAAAGTAGCCAGTTTTTGTTGTCCTTTTGTTTCTTTGCCTTTGGCGCTTTTATTTCTGGCTTCTGAAAATTAGCTTTAAGGTAGATTTTTCTATTTAAAATGAACGGTCATCTGGCTCGTTTAACGACTTTTTTGGGACATTTTTTTATCTCTTTCTAAAAAAAGCTTATCTAGCTACTGCATTCATAAGCTTTACCTCTACATTAACCCAAAATCCATCGAGTCAGACATCAACATCGCCGAATCTCGGGATCATCAAAACTAACCTCTTCCAAATCTTTTTTAACTCATTTTTTTCGGTAAAATTAAACTTTTCCGTTTTTTTATGATTCCTTTTTTTCGAGTGTAAAAATAACTGGAGCGAATCCGATTTTGTCCATCGTTTTTTTTTCTTCCTCCTGTAAAAATCCATCGCGTGCTTTTTTGCTGCAAAAAAGGCTAATGAGGTTTGTTTCTCCCCTATCTGTGTTTTTTTTCGTTCATCAAATGTTTTAATGTTTTTACACTTTTTTTTGAAAAAACTTTTTTATTTTGTGGATGAGAGTTTGAGGATATAATTTATGATGATGGTGATCTTTTTCCCTAAAAAATGGGCCGGAAACGCCCTTTGGGATTATAGATTTATATTATTAAAATTATATAAATTTATTATTTTTGTTCGATTTTGACACTCACTTTTTTGCCTTTCATTTATTCACAGCGGTCAATTTTTTGTTGATTTAGAGGAAACAAATTTAATGAAATTTTAAAACGTGTTGAAGTAACTTTTTGGTTAGGGGCACAGAGAGTTTTGCAAAGGCTGTTTCCCGATCAAATTTTCGATATTTTTGAAAGCGAGATACCTAAATTTACCTTATTTTGAAATCAAAATAAGATGTTCAAAATTTCATTATCACCTAGGTTTCAGTGCACCCGGTGCAATGGAGCAAAATCTTTTGATCGTGTTAGATTTATTGAAAAAGCTTTACATGTCCAGTTTTTTTTTCTATTAATCCAATTGAAGCTCAAAAGTGTAAAGTAAAAAAAAGTGTGTAAATTGCGCAGCTTTTTTTGATGTTTCTTTTTGTTGACAGCTTCCTGGGTCCTTAAAAAAGATTTCTGGTTTGTTGTGGTGGTCCTGCTGCTTCTTCTTCGACATATAACTGTTCTAATTTGCGCAAGCTCTCTTATGTTATCGTCTCTCCTATTTAAGGGAGATTCAAAAAAACATTGATAAACTCCCCCCGTTTTTTTTTCTTGCTATATTTTTTTTGATTTGCTTTGAAACCTCTTAAGAAAAAAACGAGATTTTCATTTATGATCAAAAAAATGAAGTAGCAGAAAATGGATCGAGATGAAACCGGAATTTATGACAAAAAGTTTTTAGGGGTGTCCCATCATCAGCATCAAGATGATTATTAACTGGTATAGTTGTAGTTTCCTTTTTTTTACTTTGATGTGAGAAAACAAGCTTAGAAAAAAACGAAGGAAGAATGACCACTGATATACAAGCAAATATTTGATTATTTACTTACGTACTTTTACTATTACAATTGTTGCGCTCGTGTTATAAACTCATTGTTTTACATGTGTAAAAGTTGTTGTAGCTAATTTCGTGCATTCATTGTAGGACAAAATGATTATACGTTCTTTGCTGGTAATTTCCCTATGCCTTTTGGCAGCAACAATAATTTTTGCACAACAACTTCAACTTTCACCTGCATCAAATATTAATAGTTTAGATCCATGTAAATATTTTGAAAATGTTACAGGTATGTCAATAATGAGGATTTGATATATCTCATTCTTTATCTTACCGTTATAGATGTACAACAATTAAATCATCATGAATTTGTTGCCTTTGAACAATGCGTGTATTATTTCCTTGCAAATAAAGCTCAACGAAACTCTGCCAAATTTGGTGCCGTTCATCCCATTGCCACCCTTCCACCCACATATGGCGAAAATGCACAATCAACTGTAAAAGTTAAAGTTGGCCAAATTACTCTCCAACATTTCCAATTAAATGAATTTTTAAAAGATTTAAATATTGTTGGATATATGCAACTCGAGTGGTCTGATAATCGATTATCATGGGATTCAAATCAATGGAAACTTGATAAACTTCAAATTCATTCTGCTAATCATATTTGGATTCCCGTACTATCTTCACAATCATATGACACTTCATTACGTAATGATGATGCAATGGAAGTGAGAAGACTTGAAGCAGCTTCAAGAGGAAATATCTCTGCTACAGTATCCTTTAGCCTAAAAACATTCTGTGATGACCAAGATTTCCGTCATTTCCCTGATGATGTATATAAATGCTGCTATCAGTTAGAGCCACATTTCAATCAAGAGGTCATTGAATTTGCTGTTGATGGCCTTCCCGTTTTTACTGATCCAAAATATTTCCGTGATTACGGATGGTCTGTATCTGGGACCATTCCTACTGTCACTGCTGATCCCTCGGTTGTTTCACAGCTCAACTTCTGCATTAACCTTCAACGCTCTTCTTCTGCAGTTAAAATTGAGCTTGCAATTCCAACATGGGTTTGCTCAATAATATTCTTGTTTACACCATTCATGGGAAAAATTCGTATTCAATTCTTTGTTAAACTTTTTGTTTTACTCCTTCAATTTATGGCCCTACAACTTTTCTCAAATAGAATTGCACCACATTTAGGCTCTGCATCTGCAACCCCTGTCATTTGTAAGTTTCATCTACTACACAAAAAAGTAGTTTGAATAATTCTTCTTCTTTTAGTGGCAATTCATGAATTTGCAATGATCATGAATACAATTTCAATTGTTGCCTCTGTCATTGTATGGATGCTCAGTCGCATCAAAAGAAATCTCCCACCATGGAATTGGTTGATTCGGTAAGTGTGAAAGAAAAAGATAGATAAATAAAATCCAGAAAAATAAAATGAGGGATAATAGGGTGAAAAGGAAAACTGAAAAAGGTATTGTAAAAAAAAGGATTTGAAAGATCCGTTTCTTTTTTTTGATGGTATTTAGAATTATCGAAAATGAAATTTGTTTGGAATCAATCAAACTTTTAAAGAAAAACAAAATTTTTATTTTTTACTTTTATCCTTCCTGGATATACGGATTAGCTTATAATGAAAAGTTATAAGAGATGTGCTAAATCAAAATTTTGATTTTGCGAAAAGTTTAGATTTCAGAACAAATTTTAATTTTAAAATTTTGCACAAAATTTGAAATTGTGGGTTTTGATAGGAAAAATTTAATTTTAAAGAATCTTTTTTCCACTTTTTCAAATTTCAATTTTCGCTGTGTAAGAGATAAGGACAAGAATAATCTCACAAACGTATTTCACAGCAACTAACAAAAAATAATTTTCAGAGCTTCACAAATTATTAATCGATTTATTTGTGTCTTTAATTCTGTTGATGAAAATGATGGTGCATTTGAAATGGAAAAAGGTGGATTACCCGGTGAATCAAATCCAAATTCTCGATATCAATCTGATTGGGAAGCTGCCTTCTTAGCTATTCATGGAGTTATTGTTGTTTTTCTATCAATCGTTTTTATCATTGGTTATATAATTATCCGTTAAATTAGTTTATCTGTAATTACCACAACACACACACTTACTTTTTTTTCTGCTGTAATATTTTGCACAAGTGCACTTTTTTTGTTTGAAACGGGCATTCTTTCTTTTCTTTTTTATTAGCGTTTTTGTTTAAAAATTTTTTCTGTTGTAAAAACACAATTTTCTTGTATGTACATGTATGTAGTATGTTTTTTTAAAACAATTTTTTGATGCTTTATTTTTTTATCAATTTTTTGTGGCACAAAAAATGAAAAACCGAAAGACTTTTTTATGTGATTTGAAAATATTTTAAAACACAGACAATGGAGAAAGAAACAATGAAACACACTAAACTCGATGTAAGGTATTTGCAAAAAAAGAAATATAAAAGTTAGCAAATTTTAATAACTTAAATTTGGCAGATTAAAAAAAAGAAGGAATGACTTGTTTTGTATTTTTTTATAAATTTGTTGAAGGACCTTTTAAATTAAGGTACTCCATTTGGGAGATGAAGAACGGTAACTGTAGATTTATCAAGTTCACCAGAACTAGAACCACCGGAACCTGTTAACTCTTGATTTGGCATTTGTTGATGATGTTGGGGTTGATGTTGATGGGGATATGATGGTGTAGGGAATTGTGCTTGCATATGTGCTGGTAGTCGTGTTAGCCGGGCCAGCAGTGAAGGATCACTTAACATTTGAGATTCATAAGCTTGTAGGGTTCGACTAAAATGGCCACAAATAAGATTTGCACATCTTTATCATGAAAGTGCTTACGCTTTAACGGAATCTGGATCAAGTGGAGCAGTTGTTCCATGTGAAATATTTCCATTATTATTATTGCTGCTTGGATAATTTGTGGCAGTAACACCGGGAAGCTCAATCGATGAAGAAGGTTGTAAACTTTTTCTTTGCCGTGTATCATATCCAATTTCGGTCATTTTTCGACGAGGTGAACCTTGTCGATTTTGTGTTGCTGTTGGGGGTGGATAAAATAAATCTCCTGGATTATTGTTGGATACTAAAATTTGCATATTTAGATTTATTTGGGAGATCAAAACAAACCATAATTCATTTCAGATCTATTGCTTAACCTTTCCAGCGCGGCTGCCATATTTCTTGATGGTGCATTTAGCGGCATTGGCATGTGTGGAGAAATTTGTGCAATTTGTTGTCCCGTTATTGTTGTTGGAAAGGAGGTGGATGGCATTTGCCTATTCTTCCTTGAAGGCATAATTAATGGATCTTGTAGGCTTGCTAAATTTGCTAGTGGAATTTTTTCCATATCAACTGAAAGCGCTCGCGCACGTTGTTTCTTCACAGTATCTTGAACCTTAAACATCGAATTGTAAAATTTGAATTTTCTTAACAAAAACAAACTTTTGCATTTAAATTTAAGGGTTTAGTTTTTACAGGTGGATACATCGCTGTTGCAAGGGATGAACTTGCCGGTACAAGAGGCTGTTGTGATGCCTGGCTCATCCATCCTCGATTAAGCTGTGATACATGTGTTGTCGTTTGCTTTGCGCCTTGTGGAGATTGTTGTAGTTGTTGTTGAGGATCCATTCGTAGAGGCTGATTTTCAAATTGCATTTGTGTCATTTTTCGCCTTAACGGTGGTGAAGGAGATGGGTTACCATATCTTTGTAAAAGTGGTGGTGTACCGGAAGCTGTAAAATATGCAGATAATTTGGATATTCAAAAAGTACTAATAAACTTACACTCTTCTGGTATTGATTGTTCAATAAGTGTTTCAAGTTGTTCCTTCTCTTTATCTTTATCCTTATCCTTTTTATTTAGTCTTGTATTAAATGACATTCGACTAAATTCCCTTTCTTTCAGCACTCCACCTTTAAATAGCTTTTTCTTTCCAGCTTCTGGAGATTCACTTTGATGTGATGGACCTGGTTGGGGTTCTGAAATTTAGAAGTTATTTAAATTTCTGAATTGAAAGAACTCACCATCATCCTTTTCATCTTTATGTCGATGTGCTGTAGATGGTCCTGGATGTTCATGATGAGGATGTTCAGGATGATGTGATTGAGGAGGATGATATCCACCTTGATGGGGATGAATAATATTATGCATTGGCAAAGGTGTTGTAACATGATGCGCTGGAAGTCTAGGTATAGCTTGATGCTGTTGGGGATGTTGTTGCATTGCTGCTTGAGCAACATAAGGTGGTGAAGCTTGAAAATAGCTACCCATTTGGGGATTATGTGGGTATTGTTGTGCCGCTTGTGGATTAGACAATAGCACATTATAATGTGGACCTTGATATGATTCAGGATATACTCCATGTGGGATATGTCCCCCAATCATTGGATGTGCAGCTGTTGGTCGAATAATACCTGTTTTTTCATATTGATCTAAATAGATCAGCTTTGATTTGTAGTTATTAAGACTGTAAATTTACCAGAACTACTATAATCTGTTGTATCTTCGGTAGCGCTTTCAGGCTCAGTTTTGGTTCCTGAATCATCTGCCGGCCTTCTCCTCTTTTTTGGACTTGATAATTCTGGTTGTTCTTGTTCAGGTGGTAGAGAACCTGCTCGAATATCTGCCAATGGTTGAAGTTGATATGGTCGCTGTGGATTAATTGGCGCAGGACCAGGTAGTTTAACGTCCGGAGAAATAACATGTTCATGAAAGGAATAATGCATGTGATCAGCTGGAACAGGAGTTGTTTGTGGAAGAAGAGGCACCGAGGTGGCATGACTTGGAGGAGCTGGTGGATTGGCGCTAAAGACATGTGTCCCAGAGGTTACTGGAACCTTCTGTTGGTGTGAAGGCGCCTGGAATTTTGTCATTTATCACTGATATGTCAAATCATTAAACTTACAGGTGCTGTATGAATGTCTCCTGACAACTTTGTTTCTAAATTTTGTAGCCTATTTACAAGTGCTTGAACTTGTTCCAGTAGTTCTTTATTGGTAGACAACAATTGCGTCTGCCTTGTTTGAGCTTCTATTCTCGCACTTGTTTCAGATGTTAGCTGATCTCTCAGCAGCTGAACTTGACAATTTGCAACTTGAAAATTTTGACTTTGTTGTTCATATTGATTCCTTAGCATTTGTTGATTGTATTGATCTAGATTTCGACTCATTTGTAAAGCCGCTGGAATGTTTGGAACGGTTTGTGCGAGATCTATTCCACTACCACTTGGACCTTCTTGACCCTGTTGACCTTGTTGTTGAGCTTGTAGATGTGGAGGTAGCTGTAGGGTGGCATATGGGGATACCATAACCGGTGAACCAAGTCCGTATGGAACTGATACAGATCCAGGCATCATTGGATAATAACCAGGATATGCACCAGGTGGGGGTTGTTGCTGTATGGATTGCTGGGAGGCTTGATGTGAAAGTTGAGGTTGCTGCTGTTGCTGCATTTGAAATTGATTCACCTGCTCTAGTGATTGTGCTTGGGAAAAAGGTGCACCTCCAAATGGTTGTTGTTGCTGATGCTGCTGTAGTTGTTGCCCAGCATTCCATGTATGTGAATGTGGAAGAGTACTAGAAGAAAAGCTACCACCAAAATACCTATAAAATGTGTGTTTATGATTAGTGTCATTGACGTCATCCTGTCTTACCCTTGTTGATTAAAACCCGATGTAGAAGGAGCCTGTTGGCTTTGTATTGAAGAAGAAGGTTGTTGAAATTGTCCTTGAGTTGGATTATTATTACTATTAAATGGAATACCCGTAGATGAAATAGATGGAAAATGTTGATGTTGAATGAATTGTTGTGGAACTTGTGAATTAAATTGTTGCTGCTGCATTTGTTGTTGTTCACCACCCAGTGAAGAAACTTCTGAACTAATTTTACGAGGAAACATCTGTAAAAAGTTTAAAAAACTCATTAAGTCAAAAAAGCAATAAAAAAAGCTGTGACTAACAAGTGATTGTCTTTTACTGCTCATGCCAGCAGCTGAAGGGACTTGTGTACCCGGTGAATCAGATTCTGGAACTTCAACTTCTTGTAGTGTTGCAAGTCTCTCTTCAACCATTTCTTCTAATGTTTGAGCATCAATTTCTTCACCAAGTGCCGAACTTGCCGATACTAAAAAATGAGTGGTTTTTATGACTTTTTTTATGATTAGTTAAATATCTCTGTCTTGGATGTTTTTGCTTTTTGTCTTGCCGCGTTTTTATTGAAATGTCAAAAATTTGTGGATCTTTTTTTAAATGTTTTGTTAATTTCTCTCTCTCTTAAAAAGCTTAACAAGTTATTTTTAGTGTTCAGTTTTAAACAAAAAAAACAGAGATATGATGGTTTTTGTCACAACTTGTATTTGAAAGGAAAGAAAGAAAAAGATTTTTAGTAGTGCCAAAGGCTGAATCAACAAATGACTGCTTATTTAAGCAAGTGAGAGAGAAAGAAACCACAGACACCTGGCTGACTGAAAAAAATCTTTTTGGCAAAGCAAAGCTTAAAAGCTTTTCTCCTCTCGTCAAGTTGTAATGATAAATGCTCATGGCACATAGCCTTAAAGTCTCAAATTAAAAAAATAGAAGCTAAAGGGAAATGATTGCGTCAATACGTTTTTTTTTCTTTCCTGCTTTCTTTTTTTTAAAAAGCTGCCCCATTCAATGAGATGACAATCGATCAGAAAAATTAAACAAAAATAAGAAGAGAAAAGAAAAAGCTACTTTGCTTGAAAAATCATTTTTTCTTGGGGCTTGAGGGAGATTTGAAAATGAAAAAGTAGGGGAAAAGCCATTTTTAAAATCAATCAAAATTAAAAGATAATAATAAAAAATAATGAATGACACATAAATTTTATGCAATTAAACGAACCTTTTGCTCGAATACCTTCTGATGGATTATTTCCACTTCCACTTGATTCCTCAAATGGACGCTCTTGCATTTGTTCTTGGGCAACTTTATGGCACACTTCAAATGCTTGTCCAATGGTTCGAACAACTCGCATTGCTTGACTCTGAAAAATGTTTATCTTTGAAAACATGCAAATGAGATAATGTTAAATCCCCAGGGATGAAATGTTAAGGTATATTCCCAACAATATCAAAAAGAAGATAAGAATATGAACCTCTAAAGTTGCTTCATCATCAACAGATAACTTTCTTTCAATTGGTGGAGCCCATCGAACAAATTTCATTTTGATTGGTTCTGGACGCTTTCCTGGTTTTGCCATCAGCCTTAAATAATAGAATTTTTGTTCAGGTGATAAATCTGCAACGTCTTCTTCATTGAAATTATCGATCGGGGCTCGGTCAGGAGCTGTTGATCGATTTGGTGATGCTCTAGGTGACGATGATGGCTGTTGTTCTTCAGCACCAGGAATGGCAAGCCGATTAGGAGTTCTTGGCATTGTACCATAGTCACTACTTCCAGGGACAGTAACTTGTTGACTTTTCTTTTGTTGCTGTCTTGGGTCACCTGATCCAAAAGATTTTGTACGATTAAGTGCTTGTGCAGCTACGGGAATAGCAGTGACATCAGTTTTTGAAGTTGATGGAGTTGCAGATGGTGGACGAGGTGATGAAGATGGTGATGGCCGTTGAGATGTCGTCACACCAACCGTAGTAGCAGCAGAAGATGCAGAAGGTTTTGGTGATCGTCGAGGCGAAGAATAAGGATCTGGTTGCTGCTGCTGCTGCTCATTATTTGCACTCATAATGATTGAATATGTTTTAGGGTAATGATATTAGAATGACAAAATTTGCGTTGTAAGACATTTGAATACAAAAAATATAAGTGATTCAGAATTTTTAACAATGAAAAAAACAATATAGTAGTAAAAAAACAAAATTGATTTGAATGGAACGAAAAAAGAGGAAGAAGAGGGGAGACAAACTTCGTTTTTTGCCAGATAAAAATATATCCGTGACGGCGAAGAAGAAAAAAGGGAAGAAAAAAAGAAGAGAGAGAAAAAAGGCAAGAGGCACAAAAAAATATCAAAAAAGAATAAAAAAGTATGTTAAGGAGGAGCGATATCTCTAACAGCAACTAAATGTGTATATATTGCTTACGAAAAATTAAAGACAAGAAAATGTCCGTAATCATTTTCGTTTGTTTTCTGCCATTCTCGTTCTCGTATCACTGCTGCTTTAAAGAGGGCTTTAATAATAAAAAAGTGTTGGAGATAAAAAGGCTTTTAGATCAAAGAGGAAGGAAGAAAGGCAATGAATGACACACAAACAGCTGCTGCCATCGAGATAGAGAGAGAGACGCTGATCCACAACTCTCTGCTTGCTTCCTCAAAAAAGATATTCACTGTTAATGACATTGCTTTTTTTTCGAACATAAACAGTGTGAGAAGAAGAGGAAGAGATATTTAATCCACAAGCTTGCATTTACGAACATGCAGCCATTATTCTTCAACGATAACAAAATCATCATCCTTAACAACAACATTAAAAGAAAAAAAGACAGAAGAAAGGAAGGAAGTTCGACAAGATCAAGAGAGGATGATAAATGTAGTAATATGATATCCCCATGTCATCCCCAAAAACAATATTACATAAATTTTTTTAAAATCAATAACAATTACCTTTTTTGAACATTTAAATACATTACATTTAAAAGTATTTGAAGCTCCATCTCGAGCAATATAACTAAAAATTTGAAGATCCTGAGAATCGTGTGAAACGTAGAATATCCTGTAACGAAAAATTATTACAGTAATAAAAATAGTATTTTATTTACCTATAAATAGGATGTGACATAACCAATAATCTACTTTCATCCCAGGTTTGCTCTTTTTGTTGCTTCTAAAAGCTTTATTAGTTTAGACAGATCTATTTTAAGCAACAACAACATACTTTTTTTCTTTGTAAAACAACTTTAACACCTTCAACGGAGACAACAATATCAACGGGCTTCTTTTTGATATTTCGAGCTTTGAATTCATATCGAACTCGTCGCATTGCAGCAACAATTTCAATTCTCGATGATGGACGACTAATTTCCATACTTCCAATGTACTGAAAAAGAAAGGAATTAATAATAATGTTAATTCTTCTTCTTCCAAAGTAGAGAGAGAGGGATTTGTAAGTAGTAGGGGGGTCCTTAAGCTAAAAGAAGAAGAAGGGAACACATTTTACGCAATTTCTATGCCAGCCAAAGAAAAAGTATTTTAAAATTAACTTCTTTTTTTAAAATGCAAATTGAGTGTGGTAATTTCAAGTGTTCCCTAAAAAAGGAAAAAGAAAATTAGTCTATCGAAGAAAAAACTTTTACCCGAAAAGAATGGTCACTTTTTAAATTACCAAAAAACAAGACTATCTTTTTAACGTTTCTTAAAAGACGAAAGAGACCTTTTTCTTAGAAAGTAGTAGAAATCCATTAAAGCTTTTAAAAATGAATGAATCAATGGCATATCTTTTGTTTCATTATCCCTCTCAAACATTGGTATTTGACACTCATCTCTTTTCTGAATGAGCATCTTTTTTTGGTCATATTTGAAGCTTCCGATGATGCAAATGTTTTGTGGAGTTCCTTCATTTTTAGAGTTTAAAGTGGCAATTTTATCGCTGACTTTAATGGTGGCAGCTTTTTCGTCATGTCTTTCTTTCTTTTTGTTATTATTTTTTCTTACAAAATTTTTGAAAAGCTTTTTTGCTGCTTTTTGCAAAAAACAAAAGGAACTCGTTGAAAGACAAATCAAAAAAAAGACTATTTTAGGATTCTCATTCATCTATTAAAACTTACTTTTAGCCGGAAATCGACAAAGTATAAAAGATTTTATTTTTAAAAACATGGTAAAACTGTTTTTCTAAATATTAAAAACCAATGTAAAAAATAGCACGATAAGATTTTCTTTTTCTAAAAAATGTTTTGAGAGTTCGGCTACGTAAGAAAATAATCGTGAGAAAATGTGTTCGGTTTTTTAAAAAAGGAAAACTTTTTGAGTAAAAATGCAATGCATCATCAGAAGACCCAAAAAGCTTCAAGGAATTCTATTTTGTAGATAAAAAAATAAAATGCAAACCTTTGCCTCAAAATGTATGCCATGTTGATATGCAAGTTCATTATGAAGTGGAATTCGACAATCATATAGATCGTCTTGAATAATATCGTATTGTCCACGACGCTTTGATGGCATACTCCGTTGCCACTGTTGCCGATGTCGTCGTGAAAATGCCTGGGGGCCAATCAACTGGCCTACAAAATCCATTAATGCTTCCATTTTTAATACAGTAACTTTATTTTATTTTAATATTATTAGGGTATCATTTGTCATCAACATGGATATTAAAAGGTCATTGATGATGATGACAAATGAGAGGGGAAGAAGATAAAACATATTTATGCTTTGCCATCCAAAAATAATATATTAAATGGATGGGAAAAAATAATATGTGTGAAGTCAGAAAATAATTTTTGGAGTCGGGTTCTTCTTTTTTGTCTTTTATGAAAAAAGAAAGAAAGCAAAAACACCACCAAAAAGATGATGATGATGGTAGTGCTGATGGTGGAGATGATGATGATAAAGCCAAAAAAGAAAACCCTTTAGACCCAAAAAATATTTCTTTCTTGCTTTCGTTTTTAGAAGGTGGCAAAAAAGAAGGAAGGAAAGAAGGGGGGAAAGATGTTACTCTATTTTTTTTGGCTTTCTTAAAGATGAACTTACTTCTGGAGACCGCATGCTCGAGGCGTCGACGACAGCAAACTCGAAAATGTAAAAAACTGTGGAAAAAATAGGATGAAGTAGAAAATGGGGAAAAAAGATGTTCAACAACTGCGGGATGATGAAAGGGAAAGCGAAAGAAGAGAGGTACGCCTTCTGAAAAAAATATTCATGTAAAAAAGCTGAATGTTTCCTGTTTGAAAAAAGAAAAATAGAATAAAAGCAACAAGAGCGCAATAATTGAATCACCGTTGCCAAAAAAACACGAAAAAGAAAATTCAGAAAAGTTTTGCCCTTCTTCAGCTTCATCCTTTTTCCCTTTTGAAAGCCCGTTAACGACCTTCTGAAGAAGAAAAAAAGAGAAGCAACCACGCACGGCAAAAAATAGAAATAAGAATATGCCAAAAAGAAAAGTCAAATCAAGCGAGCGAGCGACCAAGTAAGCGAAGAGCGGAAAAGTGGTCACGCAACAATAATTATGTAAAAAAAATAATGTTTGTCAATGCCTTTAGGCTATCTTCATTTGAATAAAAATATGGTCATCAATCAGAAGTCAACAGTCAAATTTTTGGGTTGGAAATTGAAAATGACAAGAAGCAACAGACAAAAAAACGTTGACAGATGTTTCTATTTCTGAACATGCTTGGGGCAAATATATTGTATTCCATAGAAAAAGTGTTACATATGTTTCCAAAAAATTTTAGGGTAAATTGAAGGTTTTAAGGCTTGAAAGCTTCAAAAACTATGTAGTAAAAAGTTTGATAATAATGATACACTGTTGATCAACAATAACAAATAATAAGGAAACAAAGCTTAATACTATTAAGTTAATAGTTTTTGATTTGAAGAGACATATTTTAATATTTCTAGAAATGACGTAATCGCTACATTTTATACTTTTACGTAGACATTTTTATCAACACATTTTAGGGTTTTAAGTTTTAAAACATTGGATATAAAAATGGCACGCCGAGAGAGAAAAAAATCGCCGTGAAAAAACTCGTCAAATCTCTCGGGCAATCAATAAAAAATGCAAAGACTTTGAAAGCGTTCAGTCGTCATCACCTTTTTTTTCTTCCTTCGTTCAAATCCGTTAACATTTTTTTTATCTATGAGGAAGAAGTTTTTGGAAGCTAAGCTAAAAAGAAAGGAAAGAAGAAAGAACGAAAGAAGAGAGATGCGCTAATAATAAAGAGAAGATGCAAGCAAGCAAGCCAAAGATAATGATAAAATAGAATGGCGACAACAACAAACACGGCGATGACGATTGTGAGATCTCATTGTTCAACAGGCTATTAACTCTCTTGTTCACTCTCTCTCTCTCTTTCCGCTGTTTCTTGAGCTTAACTGCCATCATTATCGCCATCGTCGGTAGTCGATCATAAAGCGTTTGTTTGGCGGTAATGAAAAAATAAAGCAAAAAAAATTTGTTGAAAATTTTTTTGAAAGCTTTTTTCGGCACTTTATTACACAACATTTAATTCACGAAAAAAAAATAGATATCCGCCATTGTCCGATGATATATATTTTTCATCGATGATATTTTTTGTTTTTGGGGCATGCTTTGAGGGGAGGCTTTGGCCACGCTTGAATAAACACTCAAAAATTGAAATAAATTTGAAATAAATATATCTAAAAATTATAAAATAAAAGAGAGAAGAAAAAAAGACAAAAGAAAAAGCCATTAATTGAAAAAAATTTTTGGCCAAAAAAAAAAGAGAAGGGGCAAAAAAAGAAGAAATTAAAATAAAAATGACTTGATTTAATGGTCAAAGATAAATAAACAAACATCCTGAAACATGTGTTTTTTTCTGTTTTTAAAAAAAATTAAATGTTTTATGAGGACTGTTAAAAGCAAACAAAAATAATGTTACATATTTTCAAAATAAATGGAAACGGTTTTAAAATGTTTTTTACAGTACTTGGTATACTGTAGGAGTGGTTCAGTCAATTCAAAAGCATTGTTATTTATATAAAGAGAAAAAATTGAATAATATTGCCAAATCACAACTACAGTATGCCAAATACTGTCACATTTGAAAAACTGTAAACAAAAAATTTTAATTAATCAATTGGTAAATTCGTAGTAACAAGTTTGTTTGAAATTTGATATTCCCAAAAACAAACTATCAAATAACAAAAATAATAGGACAAAAAAAATAAGGAACTTTGCGTTATTTGTTCGGATTCAAAGAGTTATCCTAATGTTTTTTAAGAACAGATAAAAAGCAATTAAACAAATTTGTGTCTAATTAAATGCAGTGATTTAAAAGTGACAATTAAAGCTAACAATTTGAATTAGCTACTTTTTTAGCGTTAAAAGGTATTCGAAAGAAGTGTACAATACATTTGAAATTACTTTAACCATTTACAGAGATATTTTAATAAAGAATAATAAAAAAAACGTTTAAAATTTAAACATAAACAGACAAACAAAAAAAAATGAAAAAGTTGAATAAAAAATATAAACAAAGTTTAAAACGTTGATACCGTAAACAATATAATTCTGTGCAACACAAAAATCCTACCCAAAAAACAGAAATTTAAAAGTAATGGTCAGTAAAAAATTATGTTTTTGTTAAAGTTGCAAAAAAATAAAACCTCTAGCGTCCACTTTTATTGTTTCAAAAAAAAGTTTTTTAGAAGAAGATCTCTTGTCCTTTTTGCCTTTCAACTTTATTTTTTTTGTCTTAAAACGGCGCAAGAAGCAAGCACGCTTCTTTCTTTTTTAGTGTCAGCTGCTTTTGTCGAAGATGAGAAAAGAGCTTTGACTTCAATTGTCTTGACTGCATCCGTCATTTTGCGCTAGGGTCCGAACTTCGGATAATAATGTGAGGAAGTGAGAAAGGAATAACTGGAGGGGGGATATTAGAAAGGATAATGAGAGAGAGTGAGATAGTTGATTAAGAGAAGTTGGTAAAAGTGGTTTTGTCACCTTTCTTCTAAACACAGAAGACAAAAAGAAAGAAGAAAAGTGTCATAAGTTGAGGCAGCAAGTGACGCAGTAAAAAGTTAAAATTATAATTGGCAGGTTTTTCATTTTTAGAAACAATAATTTTACTTTTTTTATTATTATAAAATTTAAACAAAAATCAAACTTAAAAATATTCGTAAATGAGTAATACCGTAATACAAGCTATTTATTATATCGACAGTTTCAAAGCGAAAACCTTGATTCTAAAATGAAAATAATTTTAGGGATCAAAGAAAGAAAGAATCAAAAGTTTCCACACAGAAAGAAAAAAAAGGAGTTCAAAACAAATTCATTCAAAAGTCATTTTTAGAATGGAATTTTTGTTGTTCGTTTTTGCTTTTTTTAAATTTATTGCTTTTTAAAAGGTGGAGCTGGAATAAGAAAGGGAAAGGAGAGGGAAAGGTAGTCGATTAACCAGAGACAACAACAATCACCCCAACAACTCTTTTTAACTCAAAAATAAAAGGAACTTGATCGATGCGGATTTGTCGCGACATGAATTTTATTGATTCTTTAATTAATCAAAAAAAAAGATAAATCTCGAAATTCAGCTTTAACATTACCAAAGATGGATATTGTGGGAGTGCTGAGATAAAAACAATATGAAACAAATTTTTTTAGATGTCTATTTAAAAACAAGTGCTTGACATTTTGGAGGCGGAGGAGAGGACATAAATAAAAAAAAAAGGAGAAATGCCTTCAAATATTTTTTGTGCTTCATCTTCTTCTGCTGGTTCTTCTTTTTTTGGTGATGTTTTTATATTTGACAAAAACTTTTTTTTGTGGTAGTAGCTTCCGGAAGGCAATTAAAAACGACAAAAACAATGAAGACGGAAAAGCAAAAGTCCTTTTTTTGAGGACCGACGCATTGGGAGAAGAGAGGGGACTTCCGAAAAAAAATATTCAAACAACTTTCTTTTATAAACTTTTGTCTTCTTTTAAGGATGTCCGTTATAGAGCAAAGATAACAAAAAATATCCAAGCGGAAACTTTTCAAAACTTAATTGGAATCATTTAAATTTAAATACATCCTACAGTATCACATAGAAGAATTCTTCATAAATAATTTAACGCAAAATCTAATTTGGGAAAAAACAATCATACTGTAGCCACTTTTTCCATGAGAATTTTAAAGCTTTCTCAAAATTCAAAAGAAAATGTTTTGAGAATTCTTTTTTAAAAGCAAAAACTAAAATTTTTTATAAAACAATTGTTCTAAAATTTATTTTAATCAACAAACAATAAAAGAATAACGTAACAAAAATAGACTACTAATCATTATATTATCCTAAATAAATCAAATAAAAAAAGATTCTAGACATCACTAACTAAGCTTTATATTTTTGCAATCAATCATTTTCGGCCCTTTCTTTTACCTTTTTCACTTGAAGGGTCAATAAGGCCATTTGCAACTTTCCAATCGTATATTACTTGTTCTTGACTTTGATAATTTGTTGGAGCATATCTTGAATATTCCATTGTAAATTCACCTTTTCCTTCTGTCAATGATCGAAGTTCAGAAGTATATCCAAACATTTCAGATAGCGGGGCTTCAGCTGTAATTGTTGTATAACCTTCTGCAACACTTGTATTTGAGATAACACCATTTCGTTGAGTGATTGATGTTACAACACTGCCTTGAAAATCTGTTGGAACCACAATATCACATTTCATAATTGGTTCGAGCAATATCCATTGAGCTTTTTCAAAGCTTTCTCTCATCATATTCATCATTGTATTTATCATGGCGATCTCAGTAGAATCAACGGCATGAGTCTCGCCATCTTGAATTCTAACATGAATTCCAGCAATTTTTGATTTAATTAATGGTCCTTCTTTTACAATTTCATCCAAGCCTTTCTTCAAAGCAGGGAAAAGATTTTTTGGAATTCCAGAGCCAAATGTTTCATCAGTAAATTCAACGGTTGTATTTTTCTCTGGAGGAAGTGGATCAACAACACCTTCAATTTGACCAAATTGTCCTTGACCACCTAAAAATGTTTACAAAATTAATTAAGAATTGTTAAAGCTGATGCTAAAAAAAGTCTAGAGTGCTCATGTAATTATAGGTATTTGCTAAATAATTAAATTCATTGAAAATATGTTTAAATCATTTTCGGAGTTTTTATTTAGCTGTTTAAATAAAAAAAGAGAACGCCTAATACCTTAATTTTTCTAGGTATTTTTCGAAGCCTCGGTAGCGCAGTTGGCAGCGCGTCAGTCTCATAATCTGAAGGCCGTGAGTTCGAGCCTCACCCGGGGCAATTTTTTTGTCTCATTTTTAGATATCCATTTTTAGATATTATCACACACTTTTTCTGTAAAAAAATAGTTTCCTTTTCAGTGAGAATAGCAGCGATATGATTTTTGACAATAATCACTGATTTTTCAAAGCTCTTTTTCTATCTTTTTAGAGCATTTAATAAATGATTAATAAGTTAGAAAAATAGATTTAAAAAATATCTTTTGAGTATACCTTAGCGCGAGAAACCAAAATTAAGTTTTTGAAAAAATTCCTTACCAGTTTGTTTTTTATGACGATAAAGAAATTTATATGGTGCAGCAAGTGATTCACGATATGCAACAGTAGGTCGACCAAGTTCAACAGGACAATTAAATTCATTTTTCATTCGTTGTGCATAAATTTCAAGATGCAATTCACCCATTCCACTTACAACAGTTTCTTTCGCTTCAGCATTGTATTCTTTTCGGAATGTTGGATCTTCTTTTGTGAAACGAGTTAATGCTTTAATAAATGAATCACCATCTTTACGATTGATAGGTTTCATAGACATTGAAATCACAGGTTCAGGTATGTGCATCGCCTCGCAATGAAGATTAAGTTTTTCATCAGAACAAAATGTTTCACCAGAGGCACAATCTAAGCCAAATGTAGCACAAATATCTCCAGCATATGCAGTTTGAACATCTTCCATTGCATTTGCATGCATTCGAACTAGCCGTTGTACCCGAACTTTTCGTCCATCTCTGGTAGCATATACTGTATCACCACGACTAAGTTGTCCTTGATATACACGGAAATACGTTAGTTGACCATATTTCCCTGCTTCTAGCTTAAATGCAAGACCAACAAAAGGATTTTCACGTCCTGAACTTCTTAATGGATTTAATATAATTTTCTTTTCTTCGCCATTACTGAAAATAATTGAATAATTATACGCTTAATAAGTTTTTATGAACTCACATTTCAACATTTGCTTTATTTTCAACTTCTGCAGGATTTGGTAAATATTTTACAACTGAATCAATCATTGTTTGAACGCCTTTATTTTTTAATGCCGTTCCCATCAATACAGGGACAAAAGCCCGTTTAATAACAGATCGACGAATAGCCGCATGAACTTCTTCAATTGATGGATTAATATCATTTAAAAATTGTTCACCAATTTTATCATCAGCATTTGCAAGATGTTCAATCATTTCTTGTCGAAGATCTTTTGCTTGAGCCCGTAATTCTTGTGGAATCTCGTCTTTACGAATAACTAAACCATCTTGGCCTTCATTATATATTGCTTGTTCTTCAACTAAATCAACCATTCCCTTGTAATTTGATTCCATACCTAAAAGTTAAGTAAACATTCATAATTCTAAATAACTAAATTTTACCAATGGGCATTTGAATAAAAGCAGCATTATGACCCAATTTATTTCGAAGCCCTTCCAAAGCTCGATTAGGATTTGCACCAGTACGATCCAGTTTATTTACAAAAGTAATAAAGGGTACATGGTATCTTGCCAGCTGTCGATTAACAGTAAATGTTTGACTTTGTACGCCTCCAACTCCACAAAGAACCAATACAGCACCATCCAAAACTCGAAGAGCCCGTTCAACTTCTACAGTAAAATCTACGTGACCGGGTGTATCAATAATATTAATATTTGTTCCATGCCAATCAACATATGTTGCAGCAGATTGAATTGTAATACCACGTTGTTTTTCAAGTTCCTAAAAAAATACAGTAATTGTTTTTGGAACATAAAAATAAAATGAATACCATAAAATCCATTGTTGCACCAACGTCATCTTTTCCTTTAACTTCATGCATGGAATCAATTCTTCCGGCATAAAATAAAATTCTTTCGGTTACTGTAGTTTTTCCAGAATCGATATGTGCAGAAATACCTATAATTTTTGTGAATCTTAATATACGCAAAAGAAAAATATTAGAGATGTATCTTGTAAAATTGTTAATGAAATACGATATTTCAATTTATTATCATCATATTCATTAACAAAGTGTTAATAACCACTTTGCTGTTAAAAGCTTACCAATATTTCTAATTTTTTCAACAGGTCTAATCTTTTCTGCTATTGCAGAAGGTTGAGCAGTTGATAGCAACCTTCTACAGAATGCCTAAAAAATAAAGAGTGATCAGAATTTCATAAAGTTAAATAATATTTACTTTTGAAGCATGAGACGCTAAACTCCAAATTAAACGTCGCTCCATCATTGGAAATTGAACCCAAAGGATACCCTAAAATTTTAATTTGTTAAATATTAGCAAAAATATAATTAAAATTGTGAAAAGGAGTCAAAAATTGAAGTTGGAAATGTTCCAAATTTTGAACGCAAATTTTTAACAGTCTTCTTTCTAATTTTCGGGTCAAGAGAATCTCTTTTTTCTAATGTTTAACATGTTCACGATTTTGGGCGGGAAAACGTTGCCGAAAAATACCGAGAAAAGGCAGAAAAAAAATATTTTTTTTAAAAACTCATCGATACTTTTGATGTTTATTTTTTCGATTTTTTATGTAATTGATTTGATATTTATCAATATTTTCTGTCAAATGTAAAAAGCTGTGAAAAAGTTAAAAAAAAACATTAGGCCCTTAAGTCATTTTTGTTTATTCCTCCTCCTTTGCAACCCCCTCTTCTTTTTTAACGAATCGATTACATGCGAAAAAGTTGTTGTTGCTGATGTAGTGTTTAAAGCTCGAATATTTTTTGTGTCCTTTTTTTAAAGATCGATTAAAAATTTTGTAAATAATATCAATTCCAGAGTGAATAGAAATAAAAGCAGGATATGCTTTTACATTGATTCTGCTTAACTGATAGACCCCCTATATTACATACAACTGATCAAATATGATGACAGCATCAGATCATGCATTTCAAAAATCTCTCGGTTCAGCATTTCAAGAATATTGCCCCCAAGCTGCCGGTTCATCTTCTAACACTTCAATAACAGGACTTGCAGGACATCGTAGCCCTGCTGGTGGAGCATTAGCTGGGTATATGAAGTAAGATATAAGCATTTAAAGTAACCTAAAAAGTTTAATCCGTCCCTTACAGACAGGACAGCCCTCCAGAATCACAATTTTGGCCCAGTAATGATGCTTCAGCAGTCAGTTTAATGCCAATCGGTGAAATATCTGAAGGATATCAACCACCTGCTAAAAAATCTCGGCAACAGAGCAGCCCTGAATCCAAGAGAAAAGCCCAAGGATTAACAACACCAGTTCGAAAGGTTTTTTTTCTCAGTCCCCATTAAATTCTTCAAAACAACTGAATACTTTTTTAGTATCGAAGAAAATCTCAAAATGTTACACCGTCAAGTACCTCAGGATTTGATTCCCCAAAATCACATATGACAAATTCAGTTGAAAAAACACCCAAACAACGAAAACAAACAGCAGCAGCCGTTAGAAGGACCCCTAAAACACCTAAAGATGGTAAGTGTTAAAAATTTAAATGACATTTCTTACAAAAAAATATTATTATTGACGCATGCCTTCAAAGATTTTTCCCACACTATAAGTATACCTTTGAGTTCTAGCTATTTTATAATTTTCTTGTTGGGGGTCTTACAAAAACGAACGAAGAAGATCTATTTTGTTCTTTTTTCCTTTTTTGCAAAAAAGTTGCAATTTGCAACCACAACGAACTTATTATTTTTTTGTTCTAACAAATTTTCTTCCATGTTTGAAAGTTCTTCAACAAACTAAATAATGATTAAAACTCGACGTTTAACTAATTTTGTTGGAAAAGCTTCTTCAACAACTAATTCTTCTTCTACTGTTGTTACTAAACGTATTACTGCTTCTACTACTAAACTTGCTTCTACTAAAACTACTACTACTACTACTAAAACTGCTACTAAACGATCTGCACCTGCTTCTTCTGTTGCTGCAACAATAAAAACAACTAAAAAAGCTTCTTCTACTTCAGCTGTACCAAAAAAACGAGTTAAAACCGAGATAGATGAAAATAATTATATCTATGATTATAATTATGCTTGTTATGAAGATGAACTTTTTGAAATGAAACCTGATGTCTTTAACCATTCTTCTTCTCAACCATTATTTTATGAAGAACTTTATCATCAACATCATCATGAAGTACAACAACCACAACCTTTTCATCAACAAAATAATGGGAAAACTTTAGGGAATATTCTTGGGATTAGTAGTGGGGGTATATTCTCTTTATTCTTTTATCTTACAAGCTTCTAATCTTTTAACTTTTTTCAGATACTAAAGATGATTTTGGACGACAAGATAGCTCATTACTTCGATTAACAAAAATGTTTTTAAATTTACAAAATATGCCAGATGATCAAGGAACTGTTAATTTGAATGAAGCTGCAGAAGCGTTAAATGTTCAAAAGCGTCGATTATATGATATTACAAATGTTCTTGAAGGAATCAATCTTATTGAAAAAGTTGGAAAGAATAGTATTCGTTGGAAGTATGTTTCTACTCTTACCTATCACGGTATCAATCTTACATTATATTTATTATAGGAGATCTGAAGATGAAAATGATGCATCTTTAAATATTTTAAAAGCAGAAGTTGAAGAATTACGTGCACAAGAGAATCACATTGATATGCTTTATAATAATATTACAAATACTTTAAATCTTTTAAAAGAAGATCCAAGAGATCGACCATATTGGTTTGTTTTGCTTTATCGTATAGATGTGTACCAATATATCTCTCTTTTTTATAGTTATGTTACATTTGCAAATTTACGTGAAGCTCCTTCCCTTGTTGGTAATACTGTTATTACGGTAAAAGCTCCACAAGATTCTGTTTCGGCTATTGAAGTTGCAGATCCATCTGAAACTGGAAAATTTGAAATTGGAATTAGAAATCAACAAAATCATCCATTAAATGCATACTATTTACCACCTTCACCTGGTGCTGATCCAATTGAAATGAATGAAGATCATGCTGCTGCTTCTTCAGCTGCTGCTGCAGCTCGAATGGATGGAACTGGGGTAAGATTACTTCATTTATTTTGGACTAAATTAATCTATTATGCAATAATAATTTATAGAGTCACAAGATGAATAATTATGATTATAAGCCATTAACACAACATAATAGCTTTGCTTTAACTCCATCGAAATATCTTGCATCACCGCTTAAAACTCCACGGAATCAATGTTATGATTTTGATTTTATGATGTCTCATGATCCAAATGATGGTAGTAGTACTTCACATCATCATCACCTTAATCATGGATCTCAAAATTATCCATTACATTTTGCTTCACCTCTTAAAATGACAATGTCTGATAATCATCACTATATGGGTAGTGGAATTTCATCAAATATGGATGATCTTTCATCACATGATGCTTTTATATCATTAGATCCTGTTCAAGATGCACCTCCATATCTTTATGGCCTTGATGATAATGATCGTCTTCACGATGTTTACCATTCTACAGATCAATGGTAACTAATCATCGCTAACTTCTACCTCAATATCTTTTTTAATTGTTTTCTTTTTTTCTTCAACTTAATCGTGCCAAGTTTTTGCAAATTCAGATTCTTATTTTTCTAAAGCAGATTTATTGATTCGGGGTGTTTTTATTGTTCTTGATTCTTTCGTCGTTGACATTACTTCATGTTGTGCTTTTCTTTTTCATTGACGCGATTACGGTATTTTTATTATTATTGCTACTATAGTTTTCATAGTTGTAAAGGTTTTTCTATCTCTATATTTTTCTTTGCCGAAGAAACATTTTATAGTTTCTTTTGTGTTAAATGTTTTGTTTCTTATTTTTTAAATTTTTAATTTTGTTGAAAATATTTTTCTAACTTTTTACATTTCTTTATTATTGTAAGTAACTTTTTTGTTATCTTTGTTTTTGTGGTAAGAAATAAAGAGACAAAACAATTTGAAGACTTTACAAACATATCCTTTCAACATAAAAAACTATCATTTTGAGAAGAAAGTGGGATTGTAATCTGTAATGCAGAAAAAAAGAATACTATACATTAGAATTTTTTAACTCCAAATTAAATCCAAGAAAATAAAGAATGTGAAAGAGTTAGAAACTGTTGGTTAGCTACAGTAGTTTTTAAGTTAGATGATGTTCTCTATTCAATCTATGATCAATATTCAAATAGAAACTTTTAAAACAACAACGTAAATAAATAAAAACAAATATTAAAATTCCAACTCATTTTGGCTAAAGCAGTCGTTATGGAATACGGTAGCTGTAAAAAAGAAGTGTTGGTAAAATGTTCTCGTTCTTTTCCAGCTTCTTTTTTTCTTTTGTTTTCGAAAGTGTTCGTTAAAAAAGTGTTATAAAAGCAGATGATTGCTTAAAAAAATTGTTCAGTTGTTTCAAATTCTGATGAAAGTGATACATTTATTTATTGATGATGCGGATAATAAATTTTATCAATCTTTTTTAAATTAACCTCAAAATTTTTCGTGTTTCATATGTTTTGGTTACATTTGCTGTTTCTGTTAATGTGTTTTTAATTGATTGTACGACGCAGTATGTATTGAATTCAAAAATGCCCTTTTTTGATTTGCTTTGTTTATCACTCTTTGCTTTTTTTTAACCTTGTACAATTTGTTTTTTACTAGCGTGCTAATTGATTTTTTTAAATGAGTACAGTAACAAAAAGAGATTTCAAGGTCGTCGACCTACATTTTTGTAAGCTTCCTCATTTTTTCGAGTATAAATACCGCGTATTTTTCTTTCAAACTTTCATTCTTTAATTTTTCAGCTGCTCAAGTTGTACTTTCGTCTCTCTACTAAAATTATTTTACCCAAAGAATAAATAATTATGTCTCGAAATCGTATTCTTCGGTCAACAATTGATAAAGATTTCGCTACTGTAGCATTACCGGTTCTTCTTGATTCTTGTTCTGTTTTAAAAGGTTTGAAAGGTATGTTTTATTTCTCCATTTTAATAAGATTTTTATATATTATATTTTTAGATACTATCAAAGATAATGAAGACATTCCTGTAGAAATGTCCAAGAAGCATTTACAACAATTTGTGAATTTTCACAGTCATTTTCCATCAGCTGATGCTGCAAAAGATCTTGAATGGAGCAATGCTTTCTTTCGTGAAATGTCTGAAGATGAATTCAAATCATTATGCCAAGAAGCAGATTATCTTGATTCACAACGATTTTTGGAAGCTGTTGGGGATTTTATTTTGTGCAAATTTGAAGAACTTGAAGTTCCTGAGATTCAACGCTTCTTAAATATTAATGATGACTTTTCTTCTGATGAACGTCGTAATATGGAAGAACATACTCTTGAATATTTTAGTGGTGTAAGCTTCAAAACTTCTGATGATGATACTGGTGCTCCTGATGGTAATGCTACTACCGATTCTGCTAAACCTGATGCTTCTGGCTGATCTATTTAAAGTCAAGGTGTTCTCTTTTGAATTGTTTGTTTCTGATTTATTAATCTTTTTGTTCTTTTTTTGTCGTTATACCCAAAGATAATGAATTTTTATTGATATAATTTTTGTCTTTGATTCTACCGTTTTTTTATTACATAGCCATTAGCATTTGAGCAATGATGTAGGATCGAAATTTTATTAGTTTACACTTAGAATAAGCTTGTGAATAACACATTTTGTTACTATTGGGTTAGATATTGTACAGCATCGTGAGCTTCTTTCGTGGCATTTTAATTCATAGCAAGATACACTACAACATTCATAATTATCTTTTGATATTTCAAAACGAACAAGTTTTTGTTAGGCTACGGCACAATATCTGACCTTATTTTTTGCAAAACAAATGTTGAAAAAAGCAAAGTTATTGATGAAATATTAAAATGTATTATGTAAATTATTACATGTTCATTATATTTCTGCTCCAAATCTTTTTTGTAACAATGAATATATTGATGCCATAAAAACAGTCATGAAATCACGGGAATGCCATCAACCACCAAGACGACAAATTGCAAGTTCACCAGCAAATTTAAAAGTTTCAAAAGATTTTCCTCATCATATTCGTGGATCTCCAGTTTGTGCCGACAATGGTGGTGGAAGTGTAAGCTTTCAGTTTTATTAAAAGCTTTTTTAAAACTGTTTTACAAACTTTTTAGAAAGAAATACAAAGAAAGCCCAAAAAAATACATAAAGCAAAACGCACAAAAATTTCTGACGAGAATCTTTCAGAAGAAGAAGCAGCAAAGAATAATAATAATGAAAAAAAGCAACAGGAACAACAACAAACAATTTTAACTTTGGAACCGTTGGATGAAGTTAGCTCAACAACAAATAAATACGTCGTTAAAAGAAAACTTGGTGAAGGTATGTTAGTTTTTTGAACTTTGATACTGTAGATTTGTAATTATATTTTTTTATATATTATTCGTATATCTTTATAGGTGGCTTTGGTGCTGTGTATCAAGTTAAAGCAGCAACAAAACCAAAAAATTGTACAACAAAAGTTTTTGCTTTAAAAACAGAAGCAAGAGGAAAGAATTGTCAAGATCGATTAAAAATTGAAGTTTCTGTTTTAACAGCGCTTTCAGGATGTGAAGAAAAATATCGTGATAGATTTGCAACAATGATTGATCGAGGACAAACAAAAGACTTTGTATTTATTGGTAAGTTTCATATAAAATGTTTGCAACAAAATATTCCTTTTGTTGTTTTAGTTATGACATTAGTAGGACCAAGCTTACAAATAATTCGTGATAATATTTTGCATAAAGAATTTACTCCATCAACGGCATTAAGAATTGCTTTAGAATCACTGGAATCGATAAAGGTAGGTACTTGTTTAAAGTCATTTTAAGAATACTATATAATATATTTTGTAGTGTTTACATTCTGAGATTGGTTATATTCATCGCGATATTAAACCTGGAAATTTTACAGTTGGAAATAATAAAAATTTTACAAAAATAATATTAATTGATTTTGGAATTGCAAGAAAAATTTGGACTAAAGATAATGTATTACGGTAGGCTTTTCATTTGTTTTTTATCAAAGATTTTAATCTGTATTTTTAGATTACCAAGAAAAGAAGTGAAATTTTTGGGAACTGTAAGATATGCATGTGTAAGTTTTTTTCTTAGAGATACATTTATTTCTGCTGTATTTTATAGAGACGATGTCATCGAAATGAAGAACAAGGCCGACAAGGTGATATTGAATCATGGCTTTATATGATATGTGATTGTTATAATCAGGTAATATTTATATAAATATAAATATGAATGTTGTTAATAATAATTTGTTATAGGCAGTATTACCGTGGAAAAGAGTACGAGACAAAGATTTAGTATATTGTTTAAAGAATGATTTACGTGAGAATGATGGAAATCATAAATGTTTTACTGAGCAATTACCAAAAGAATTTCGTGATATTATGTTATATGTTGATAAACTTGGATATGAAGATGTACCAGATTATCAGTTATTGAAGACAACGATTGAACAAGCTTCTAAAGGAATAAATGTAGATTTATCACAAAAATATGATTGGGAAAAATATGGTCCACCACCTTTACAAGACAGTGATGAAGAAACTGCATAACTTTTGTATAATGTATGTTTTTAAGTTGTATGTTTAATAAATTTGTGTTCAACAATTTCTAATGTGCGGTAAAACAATACCACGGTTTCAAAAATATTTATTAGGAAATACAGTGCTTAGCAAAAATAATCATTAAGTTCAATCCAAGTATCAAAAACTGCAATGTAAATTGAAAGATGTTTTGAAAAATATTAATTTTAAATTACTAATACATGTATTTTAAATAAATAAATAAATTTTTATTGCAAACATACAAAAACAAAAAATTAACAAAGGTTGTACTTATTTTTGACGAAAAGAAGCTTTCAATAAATCCAAAGAAAATTCTTTATCTAACATATCCAAATCTTTAATAAAAATTGATGACTTCATACATTCCAGCAAGTAATCAAAGCACTTTTCTTGAAGCTTTACTGAATTTGAGATAATTGAAGCATTTACGATTTGACAAACATTCATTGGTGATTTATTTTTAAATAAATATTGTTGAATTAATTCCTAAAAATTTAATTATTAGAAAATAAATTGGGAAAATTAAAACATACTTTAAGTTCGGAAATATCGTATTTATCAGAAAATTGAAGAATTATGAGGGCGTTAGAGACATTTAAGTATACGACGATTTGATAATCATATAAGAACTTAATTGCACTTTTAAAAGTTTCATAATCGAAATCAATAATTGTAACTTTGCTTTCAGAAGATTCTTTCATTCCAGATTGAATCATTTTATCAAATATACTCGATTTTGCGCCAATAACACATTTATGAACCTATAATACTTCTCATTTTTAACGAATTTACAACATTTCCTCTTCTACCGTAATACAAAAAAATTTTAACGTTTACAGATACGGTAAAAACGTAGATACTATCAAATAAAATAGTCCAAATTTATCTGCTGATCGTTTTCAATTCTTAAACGAAAAGACTTACTTTTATAAAGTTTTTACCAGCATGAAATTCAAAATCTTTGTCATCACGATTCCATAATTATTCACCCAAACCTTTAGGATTTTTGATTTCAGTGACTTCAGGATTAATACATTTTTGTTGAAATTCTTTTTCACAGCTTAAAATTCCTTCAATTCTTACAATTAAGTTGTCATCAATAAAATAAGGGTTTGCAGGATCAAATAATTCATCATATGAGCAAATTGTTCCTCCAAACATTTGATTCTTAACAAAACTTTTATTCATTTGGAAACAAATATTTGCAGATAAAATAGTAATTTTGAAGCTTGCATTAATAATAATTGGCTTAGTCATTGACAAACCCAATCCAACAGCAATTTGAATTTTTTCCATTATTGTCATAACATTGAAAAATTTGATCAATATCGGAAAATTTATTAAAGGGTTCGCCTATGAATTCGTGAGTTTTTAAGCCGTCAAGAACTTCTTTTTTGAAACTTTCCATCGCATTGCAATTGGTACTTGCTTAAAAACATTGTTTAATAAGATAATAAAAATAATAAACTTACAATTTTCGTTGAATCCATTTTACAGCTAAGACTGATGGAAAATATTTAATTATAATAAGAATAGCAAAAAACAATTTTGTTGCAAGTAATATTTTGAAACTATTGTACGAAAAAATACCTCAAAAAAAATATTTGAAAAACCAATTTATTGAAAAATTTGACACAAAAGGCGTTAATATTATAAAAACAGATTAAAATCATTTAATTTGTTAGCATGAAACAGCTCACAAATTTGTCTGTAAAACAACTTTTCGATCAAATCAAAATCAATAAAAATTTTTTCATACACAACCTAAATCATGCCTAAACAAAAGTTCTGATAATACAAATATATATTATGTCCCTGGATATTTAAGTGGAACTCCACTTGAATTTAGAAAGTGGGATTTCACAATTTTAGTATTGGTTCTCAATGAGAACTTCTCATATGAAATTCTTTTTAAATCCAACTCAAAATATTCGCAAATGAAATCTATATTATAAAATAATGAGCTGAGGGTTTTCCCCTAATACAGCATTTAAAAAATGACAATTTTGTCACTTTGTTGAGATGTTTTCAAAGGCTACATATCCGAAATTAGAGCAAAATTAAGATTCAGTAAGTACAATGATTAAAATGCATACTAATTAACGCAAATGTTGTATTCAGTTACGGTAGTTAAAAAATTGAAGCAAAGATTGGTATTTGCACAAAAGAAATCACAAGAATAGTGCTGATAATGTTTAAATGTCACCAAAATCAAATAAATTCTCTAAATCCCAAAGGAGTACAATATTGAGTCTGTCCTATAAAAGAATTACGAAATAAAAAAATCTTTCTTCTTTGTATTTTTTTTCTTTTGATTTTTTTTACCCGAGTGTTTTCGTGTTAGGAGACAGTTTTAAGAAAAAAAATATAAATTTGTAAATAAAAACTAAAAAACAAAAAACAAACTTTATAAAAATGAGCAAAAACATTGTTTTTTCTTTATTATTTTTTTATTTCCGGTTACTACAGGTTAATGGGGATATCACAAACATTAATTTTGTGTTGTAGACGCAATAAAGCATACAATCTTTTTTCAACAGCTTGGGGATGCATCTTTATTTTGACATTGAAATATATGTATAATATGTGACAATATGTAATCAACAGTTATTGCATTAAAAAAATAATAAAGAAAAAACAATGTTTTTGCTCATTTTTATAAAGTTTGTTTTTTGTTTTTTAGTTTTTATTTACAAATTTATATTTTTTTTCTTAAAACTGTCTCCTAACACGAAGAGTCTGTCCTATAAAAGAATTACGAAATAAAAAAATCTTTCTTCTTTGTATTTTTTTTCTGTTGATTTTTTTTACTCGAGTGTTTTCGTGTTAAGAGACAGTTTTAAGAAAAAAAATAAAAATTTACAAATAAAATCTAAAAATCAAAAAACAAACTTTATGAAAACGAGCAGAAAGATTATTTTTTCTTCGATATTTTATTTTATTTTAGGTTAATACAAGTAAAGGGGGATGTCCCAAACAGTAATTTTAGTGTTATAAACGCAGGAAAACATATAATCTTTTTTCAACAGCTTGTGGATACATGATGGTGAAATATTAGTGTTATAAGTAACGATAACTAATCAACAGTTGTGGAAATAAAAAAATAAAAAAGGAAATACAATGTTTTTGCTCATTTTTATAAAGTTTGTTTTTTGTTTTTTAGTTTTTATTTACAAATTTATATTTTTTTCTTAAAACTGTCTCCTAACACGAAAACACTCGGGTAAAAAAAATCAAAAGAAAAAAAATACAAAGAAGAAAGATTTTTTTATTTCGTAATTCTTTTATAGGACAGACTCATTAAAAAAATAAAAAATGTACAAACAACAAAATTTTTGTAATAAATTCTGTTAATTTTCTATCATAATAATATGCAGTTTTTCTTGTTGTAATGGCATTAACATATTTTGGTAAAGTTTTTATTTGGATTTAAATTTTTTTTCGTACCTTCTGATTCTGACTATTGTTTTTACCGTAATCACAGCTGCACAACAATGTATAACAAAAATATATGTTTGGCAAAATGTCTACAAGAGAAATGTTCACGACATCAAAAAAATTAAATTTTCAAAAATTTTTTTAAATTCACGAATTTAAAATTTATTTTATTTAATATTATCACAAACACCAAAGATATGGTACAACCAAAGCCATCAACTGCTATTAAAATTTCTGATTATCCTGTACGAAAGATTATTCGAAGTTTAATGTTCAAATATGGTGATGTTGAATATCCTGTCGAAGAATGTATTAGTTTTGTATCTTCAATTGTATTTCCACATATTCAAAATTTGGTTCAAAAAACTTTAGAAGCTGCGCAAAAGCGAAGTAATAGTCAAGGACCAGAAATTATTGATATAATATTTCAATTTCGAAAAAATCCAAAGCTACTAAAAAGATTGTATGAATATGTTTCACTTGTAAATGCATCATATCGAATGGGAAAAGTATATAATGTTGAAACGAATTCTGTTAATGAAGATAATGATGAACTTGATTCCGACGATAATAATGTGAAATGTGCTTCTGCAATGTTCGTTTTGTTAAGCTGTTTTAACGCTTGTAATATTACAAATTTTTAGTGCTGAAAAAGTATTAAATGCAATTCAAAAATTTGATACTGATAATAAATTAATTGATTATGTAACATCAAATGTAGAAGATGCATCAAAAGTTGATCGAACAAAGCGAATTGCAGCAAGAACATCATCAATGTCAACAGAAAAGTATCAAAGATTTGCAGAAGCTAGCTCATATTCATTTTTGCTAGTTGGTGGAAGAAGGTTTGTTCTTTTCCAGTTGAAAATTTGGTTTATAATAATATTTTTAGATCAGAATTATTTGATGCTGGTTTTCGTTATTATTGCAAAGCTCCAGAAGAATTTACTCATGATATGCTTATTATTTTAAATTTTTGCGCTATGGAAATGATGACTGTTCTTGTTGAATCTGCATTCCTGCAATTACTCAAACAATCAGAAGGAATTACAAAAGATTTCAAAAAACTTGGAGCAATTCAATTAAGTCATTATCAAGAAGCTGCAAAACGAATTCCAACAAAAAAGACTTAATATTCTCTCTGTGATATACTGTATTTATTTAAACGGGTTTGTAATATTATTTTAATTGTAGCAAATTGCTTTCTTTGTATATTATTTTATTTACGTTTTAAAAAATTTTTATAAAATCTATTTATCCTAAAGAAATAAAGAAGTTGAGGTTAATTTATTAAAATTAGTTTTATGAAATTGAAGCTGCTTCCACATTCACTTTTGGAATTGTTATAATCGGGCATTGATCTATCTTCATCTCCAGGCCTTCTCTTTCTGCAGCTTCAAGAGCAGCTTTATGTTCATTAATTCTTCGAATGGAATCAAGTCGATGGGGGCCAAGTCGAAGATTGTGTCTTGACCCAAACTAAAATAAATGTTTATACAATTTGTTCGAAAGAAAAATGTGAAAATTACTTGAAGCTTTTAAAAAAAGAATTTTTTCGAAAATTGCCACTTTTCTTTTTAGAAAGAAAAGAAAGTTGCTATAATTTAGGCAATCTTTTTTTTGTTACTTTTCTTTTTTTCTACGCTTCAAAACTTTTTTCTTTCTTTTTTGCAAAAAGCCTTCTTTGAAAGAAGCGCCTTTGATTTTCAGAAGAAAAAAATTTCATTTTCTTAAGTGTTTTACTTTTTTTGGGGGAAAAAACTAAAAAGAACGGCAACTAAAATCGTTACAAAAAATATTTTTGAAGTAATTTACTTTTAAGTAAACAAAGATTGTGGAATTGTAGTAATTATTTATGGATTACGGTAACTTTGCAATTAAAAGAAATAACTACAAATTCTTACCCGTTCAAATACCGTAAGCTCATCATGTTTTGAAACTAATAAAAAGTTTAATAAGAAAAAGCTGAGAATCAAAACAACCAATGCAAAAACAAGTGCCACGGCGATTGGTCCTAAATAATCGTAATAATAAAATGTCTGCTTTGGCATAATTCTTCTTCTCCTTCGTAAACTGAAATTATTTTTATTTAAATAAGATAAAAGAAAGATAAAGAAAAGCCTTTTTTGGCAAGGCCAGACAAGCTTTTAAAAACAATAAAAAAGTCTATTAATTATTATCGCTTTTAACGGAAAAACAAATACAAAATGAACGAAAAAAAAAAGAAAGAAGAGTAATGTTTATTCCATTTTTTAAAAGCCATCGTTTTTTATTTCAAATATAAATATTATGTTTCTACAACGCTAAAAACTACCACCAATGCGTTAGCTCTAAATTATTACTCTTTTATTATTTTTTGATGCCAAAATAAAAAAGAGACTAATATGTGTATTTTTCAAAGGTAGTCAGTTAGATGAGGAAGAAGAAGAGAAAAAAAGGTTATACACGGAAGAAAAACATGGCTTCGAAAAAAGAAAAACATTACTAAAAAAGCACACGCAAAATGAATGCCAAAAACTAAAAGTCAATACCGTTAACGAAGGGGACTTTATTTTTTTATAAAAGAGTCAAACAACAGCAATTGTATGTTTATCAAAGAATTAATTGTATCAGAAAATTGTAGTCAATTTGGATACTGTAGTTGTTAGATTAAAGAACTTTAATTAATATTACAGTATCCCTGTTAATTAATAAACTTTTTTTACAAATGTTTAAAAGCTGCTTTTATGAATATTTTATAGCTGCTGTAAAAAACTGAAAAAAATATGTAAAGATTTATTAGCACATTTGATTTTAAGAAAAAAGCTATAAATATATGCCAAAAGTTGGTTGTTGATATGCGCAAAAAATACAACCATATTAGTAAAATTTTATTTTTTATGTGAAAAATGAATTATGACTGATACTTTACAGAATACAAAAAAACAAGCTCCCATGAGGATAATAAAAAAAATAAATTCAATAACAACAACATTATGAGTCAACTACAGTATGACTAATTTATTTAATCGTATTTGCTTCTCTCATCTTTTTTTAAAAAAATAATAATAATTAAAGATTGATAAAAACAAACAAATAATTTTAAAAGGGTACGAAATCATTTAAAGAAAAATACGGCAGCCAAAAAAAAGTAAGAAAAATAAATAGTAACACAGTGTTTTTCCTTTTTCTTCGTCTTCCAAAAAAAGAGAGCTTATTCATCCATAGTCAAATATATATACATAAGCACTTTTTGCATACATTTTCTTTCTTCAGCTTTGCCTTCTTCTTCTTTTTCAATGTTTTTTCTGCTTCAAGCTTCTTCTGTCGACCTTATGTTAAGGCATTTTTAAAAGAGAAAATTCACAGACAAATTTTGGTTGTTTGAAAATGAATGCCATAGGCGGTCTTTTATTCTTCCTTTCTCCTTGGCTTTGCTTTCTTTTTTCTTCGGCATTCAAGCTTTCACTCTTTCAGACAAAAAAAAGAAGATGCTTCTGTTCTTTTTGTTTGTTGGTTGTTCTTTAAAGGATCTTATGACGTAATTTCTTTTTGCTGTGTGCTAGTTAAGATTAGTGCCAAAATATATGACAAAAGAATTTTTGAAAGATGTATGTCTAGATTATTTTTTTTAAAATAGACATTAACAAAATATACCGTAACCATGTTGACAAAAAGAGTTTCATTAGTGAAAAACGATTATCGCAAACCGAGAAAAATATTAATAATTGCCAAATCTCATCATAATCAAATGTTCAATATCAATGTTTTGAATTGTCCTCCAACCAATCCATCTAGAAAAATGTTCAAAAATGATTTTTCACATGTCGTCGATCTACCCCCCAAAAAAACAATTTGAAAATTATTTATTTACAAAATAATAATAAAAGAAAACAAAAAAACGAATCACTTTTTTCATTTGACAAAGCCCGATTACCGAGGAAAGTTGAGACCAATGCAAGTGTTTTTTTGGCCATTTTTTTAAAAAAAAGATAGAAAGATGACCAACAAAATAGTAAAAAAAAATAGAAAAATTATTAGAAACAAAATAACAACGAAAAACACAACTTTTAGAAGACAAAATCAAAGACATGAAAAAAATTAAAAGAAAGAAATACCGCGCATTCGCAAAAAGGGAAGAAAAAGATAGAAAGATAATAGATTGTTTAAAGATGAAAAAAGTTAATTAAAAAATGATAATAATTTGAGGAGTTTTTGGTTTAGGGTTTTTTTGAACTAACAAAAATAATAAAAAATTAAAAAGAAATAGATGGGATGAATTATGTCTCTATATATTTAATGAAGATCGTGATAGATCAAAGAATCAAAAGCATTTGAAGATGAAGAACCAAAGGCATTTGAAGAACTGATTTGATTAAAAACATGTTCATCATCAACAAATCCACTTGAAGGAATTTCAGATACATCTCCATTATCAACATGATAACCTTCAGATAATAAAAATTGTTCAACATCCGCCCAGTTATGTCCAAGATCAAGATTATCTTTATCGTCATCTAAAAAGAAAAATAATAAGCAATCAAAAAAAATATTTGATAAAATGACATACCAAGAAGACCATCTTCTCCATCACATTCCATAGGTTCATCTTCACCAACTTGTGCTAAAACTTCATTCAAAGCTTCAGAATTTATTCCCAAATCTTTTGCAACAGAAGCAAGTGAAACATCACCATCTAAAATAAATAATACCGTAATCCCAAATCATTTTAAGTACTAAAAAAATCTTACCATCAATATCATGATTTCTGTCATAAGGATGTGTTTGATCATAAAACATTACAGATGAAGATGGTTCATCAAAACAATGCTGAGGTTGTTGTTGTGAATGATGTTGAATTGAAATCGATTGATGATGATGAGATGAATGACTTCTTATCTCGGAATGATGTAATGAAGTTGCATATGCATTTACAGAAGTTCTTAGCCCAGTAACTGAACTTAATACAGTAGGAGAATTATCAAATTGTGTAACATTTGAAGGTGCAGGTGTAGCATATTGTGAAATAACATATCGAGTAGACGATGGACGACTTGGTGGAAATTGAAAATGATGTTGCTGCTCTTGTTGTTGCTGTTGAATCTGTTGCTGTTGTAATTCACGACGTCGAGTTTCTTGTTGGTCATAATGATGTCGACAAAGTCCATCAGTAATTACAGCTTCAGATGGTAAAACTGGACGACTACATCCTTCACGTTTACAGTAATCAAATAATTTTTGATCAATATTAAATAGAATGTGATCAGAACAATGATTTGCACGTGGAAGGCATGGCTTTGTACAACGAACTGTTCGCCTTGGATTTCCACTCGCATCAGAAACGGATTGCATATGATAACATCGTCGTTCACGAAATGGCCTATTTTCAGGACGAGAAAGACCACGACGATGATGATCCCGAGTTCTTAAAGCAGCACCAGCAGAATTTGGAAATAACCTTGCTGCATTCATTAGTGGAGCAGTAATAATTGCATTTTTGATTAGCTTTGATTTTTCAAGCTTAAGAACTTTCTTCTGTAAATATACTTCAACTGCAGTATTTCTTGGTCCACCACTATTATTTGCAGGCCACCAACGCGGCCCTACTTCAAGACAATCTTCATCACTGGATACATCATCATCAGACGGCTCTAATCCAAGTGGAAATAAATCAGTTTTATCAAAATCATGGTTTTCTAACACTTTCGCCATATCATCCACCGGTGGAATTTTTCGAAATGATCCACCTATTCTCATTCTTTGCCTCTTTTGTCGTAAACATATCATTTTATCCTTTCTTGGTGCAACATTTTTTCGATGACCGTAATCTTTTTGCATTTTAGTTTCTTCATCTTCTGAATCTGTTTCAACATTTTCTGGCTTTAAATATTTTGGTGGTCGTTCAAATGACAGAAATGGATATGGAGCACGATTCCCAATAATTGCATTTTCAGGATTTATTATTGCAGGTTGTTGTTGCGGTGGTTGCTGCTGCGGCTGCTGTTGAATTATTGGCATTGGAGGTGGTTCCATTTCAGGTTGTGCCGGAATAATTGCTGTTGTACCATTTTCAGTTGTTATTATTCGTGTTCCAGGTGGCAATATTTGTGTTTGTCCATTAGGATATGTAACAATTGTTCGAAAATTTGATGGTGGAATTGTACTTGAAGTCGAAATTGAACGAGATTGTGTTCGACTTGGAGGTAATGGGGGTGGTGGCATTTCAATACCAGATTGATCAATAATTTGTGGAGCTTGAATAAATGTTCCATCTGGTTGTTGAATCAGAATATCATTATATGGAGTACCACTAATAATTTGAGCTGGTTGAAAATTTGGTGTATGAAATGGCTGGGGTTGTTGCACGATAAACTGGGGTTGTGGAGGCATTTGATTGTTTGGATCAAATTGTTGCGCAGAGATTGTAGATGAATTTAGTCTTGCAGATAATTGAGGATGTTGTTTTGCTAATTGATTTTGTTGCGGTTGTTGTGGTATCATTGGACCAGCTGAAGATGGTTGAGGAGGAAAAGGTGAATGTTCAAATGTCTAAAAACAATCAAGGAATTAATTACTGTAATCTTAAAATAAAACGGTTACCTTTTGTGGCGTTGAATCCATTGAATGAAATCTTTGTGATTGAGATGGAATTGATGGTCTTCTAAATTCATGCCCATTCTGTTCATTAAATGTTGGCGGAGCTGAACCAGGAGGCGTTTGAGCCGGAAATCCAGATGAAGAAGACGGTGTCTGGGGAGTATCAACACCACCATTTTGAATAAATGTTGCTTGTAAAGTTCCATTTGGACCATGTATCAAATTATAGCTTCCAGGTGGTTGAGGGGTACCATATTCATCAACAAGTATCTGTTCACCATTTGGTTTTTGTATCAGCTGATATGTATGAGACTGTGGAATAGATTGTGACATTTCAGAATTAGGTGTATACGATAGCGGTTGTTGAGAATCGGGTGTAAAATAAGATGTTGATGGATTTTGATGCTCAAAAGATTGCTGTGAAAATTCATTACCATTTTGAGATGGTTGTGAAGACCATTGCTGATCTTGTGAATTTTCATATCCGTTATTACTGAATGATGATTGTTCAAATGGTGAATTTTGTTGTTCATCATTAAAAGAATGCATTGAAATTTCTTCAATAAGCTGTGACTGATTTGCTACATTTGATTCTGTTGTAACACTTTCACTTCCATCAATAGATATCGTACTTGCATCATCATTATTTAAAGCTTTCTTCTTCTTTTTAGGTTCACGAAGTCCTTTCATAATTAAATGTGTGGTACAATAAATCTCCGCTTGATCTCGAGGGATTGCATTTGTACATTGTACTGGTTCTTCCTTTTTAGACTTTGCACGTCGATGATGTTGACATCTATAATTACGTAATGTTTATTAGCTTTGTTTTATAGTTTTTTGCTTATGATTCATATAAAATATAATGATTACAAACCTCTTGTAAGGCGCTGTTGGATCAGATAAGATATGACGAATACAATATTGAAATTGTAAAATTGCTCGTTGTTTACACTAAAAATATAAAATTTAGTAAAATATATTTAATAAATTTATTTAAAAAATATCTTACTTTTCCCTTTTCTTTATCTTCATATCCACAAAAAACAGATGGAGTTGCACGTTCTCTTCTTCTTCTAGTAGCTTTTGGCTTTGGTCCTTCTATCGATGTTGCATCAGCTTGTGATGAAGGAGTTGCAAGCGGCGTTGAACTATCAACAACATTTGTATCAATTGGTTCTAGCGGAGGTAATGCTGCTGCAGTAATTTCATTTTCTTCAGCTAAATTAGAGGATGTTGAAGCTTGCGGTGGTGGTTCATCTAATTGTACTAAAAATAAAGAAGTAGGTTAACTTTGTTGCAGATATTACATGAAAATAAAAGAAAAACGAACCCATTTTAACATACTGTCTTCGAAATCTTTTATTTGAAGGCTGTAAATTTGAAGAAGAAAAATTTGCAGCATCTTCTCTTCGTTTCTGTGCCAAACATTTTTCTCTTAACGCGACTTTTTCAATTATGTTATCTATTGTATTTTGTGGTTCTGATGTTGCCGCCAATGAAGATGTTTCTTTTGGTGAAGACATAGATTCTTCTATTACAGATGGAGATTTTGTATTATTAATTTCAACGACTTGAATATCGTTGTCACAACCGGGTTTATTATTTGTATGAGAATCTGAGCTTTGAACTATTAAATTATCTGGGATTATACTTTTTTCTGAATTTGTTGTTTTTGGTGACGGGGTTGGAGAATGCTGTACAGAAGTTTCTAGAGCTTCTGGAGTTGGAAGAGCTTTTTCTGCTTCAGGAGAAGGAGGCAAAGAGTCAACTTTTGTTTTATAAATTTCTTCCACTGCTGAAGGTTCATGTTCAACAGAAGGAGTTTTTGGTGGTGTTTGAATTTTTTCTTCCTCTACTTTATCTGAGCTTGATGGAGTTGAATCCACTTTATCTTCTTCTTTGATAGTATAAGCTGAATCTTCTTCAACTATAACATTTTCTTCTTCAACTTCGATTGAAACTTCTGATTCAGCTATTACACTTTCCTCTTTTAAACAACCATTTTCAACAACATTTTCTTCATTTTTTAAAGATGATGAAACCAGTTCATCGTCTTCTTTTTGAGATTCAGCTTTTTCTCCATTAATTTGCACTTTATCTTCTTTTGATGCTTCAACAACATCGCTACCCGTATTTTCTACATTTGACTGCCCTGATTCTTCTTTTTCATGAGATTCTAGAGAAATTTTTTGTTTTTCTGTTCCATTTTCTTTTGGTGATTCAGATGATGAAACTGTTAAAATTTCAGAAGTTTGTGATATCTCTGAACATTCTATTTTAGTTGTGGATGGTGATACAGTGTTAGGTGAAAATGAATCCCTGATTTGTGCTGTTTTTAAAGTGCCATTATGATCAACATGATCAACAAAACCCATATTAGATAAATGAATGCCATTGGTATTATTTAATTCAAGCTCTGGTGAACCCGATGAACTTTTAGAAGCTGCTGCAGCTACAATAATTTCAGATGAAATTGGTAGCTTTGTTGTAATGTATTCTCCATCTGATGAAGATGTGGTTGGAGTTCCAACTCCACTCCTTCCAGGACTTATAATATCCCCTGCTTTATCGTATTCCAGCTGCATGCTCACATCAGAATAGCTGGCATTTGAAGGCAGCACGTATTCTATAAATTTTTTACAGTAATCATTAGTTTTTCTTTCATGCAAATAATTTTACCTTGATCAGATTCTTTACGAATATCAAGATCAAAGCAATGTTGTTCAGGGTCAAACGGTGTTGAGGGCTTGAACAGGGGTGTTGAAGTAGCGGTTGTTGTGGATGTGGCGGTTGCAGCAGAAGATGGTGAACAACCTCGTGAATTCATTGATTTAAAGTTTTTAAATAACAACTATATGTGTCTATCTTGGCGTAAGAACGCACGTTTTCGCAATCATTTCCAACAACAATTAATTTTTTTAATTGTTTAATAAACAACTTTAATAATAATAATACCCACGCTGCTGCTTACGTGTCAGAGATATTGAGTTGACTTCAGGGGGGAAAAAATGCTATAAAAAAAGAAGAATTTTATTTTAAAATCGAAAAAACAAAATAAAAAATAATGTTAAGAAAACGGATTAAAAAGGGCGCCTTTTTATTGCCAACAGGGAAAATCGAAGAAAAAGAATCGAAATTTATTTGACGGAAAAAAGGGAGCAAAAAAACGGAAAAGCAGTTTTTTCTTTAAATTTAACACTCTTTTTTCTCAAAAAAATGATCAATAAAATAAAATTTTTATTTAAAAAACATTAAAAAAAATTTTTGGAAATTTTCCAACAGCTGTACTTTTACAATTAACGCCAAAGGCAATAATAAAGCATAGCACTCACATTTCCTCTCGAGAATATTGATTGGTTTTTTCTTTTAATGCCAGAGGCTTATTAAAAATTGTAAAATTGAAGGGAGGAAAAAGAAGATCGAATACTACAAAAACGCATTTAATTCTACAACAAAATATATAAAAATGTATTTTTAATTTTTCAAAAAGAAGATTTATATCAAAATCCAACTTCTGAATTTTTGTTGTGTCATGTGCGGGTCGATATGAAGAGAAAGAAAGAAGAAAAAAACTCTTGGCGAATTAAAGTACGGTAGCGCGCGCGCTTTTTAAAAATGCTTTTTAATAAGTTTTTAATCAAAAGTTTAATTAATTCGTTATTGAAAAATGTTATTTAAAAAATAAAATTAATAATACTTTTCAAAGAAAAGTACAAAATTTTTTATATAATGTTTTTTTGAAATAAACACGCAATTTCTCAGGGAACAAAAAGAGTGCCGAACAAAGTACATTGAAGATATTCCCACGACGAAAGAAGCCAAGCATAAAAAATGTTTCAATTTTTAGAATCCAAAATAGCGCCAACGAAAGAAAAAGTGCCATTGTTCTTCATCTCCAAATATGGAAAGTGATCAAAAAATTTCTGAACCTAATTCTGTTGATTCTAAAGACAGGGATGATCCTGAGCCATCTTCGTCACCAGCAGTTGCAGGTCCTACAAATGCCGAAGATGATTATTTTGCAAATCAAATTTTATCTCTTCTTCCTATAACGGATGATGATCCTGAAAAAATTTTAATGTTTAATAAAGTCTTCGATTTTATTTCTTTTCCAACAGAAGAATTTGCTTGCTTTGAAATTGATTGTGAGTTTATTCGTTGTAAAAAGTTATATAATTTGGATCTAGGTTTCAGTTTAATTTCAAGACATTTTCGAATTTTTGGTAGTAGAGATCCATGTATTGCTGTGGCAATATCTCGAGAATCTAAAAATCCATACGCTCCTGTAATTTATACTCCTGAACAAGTCGGGCTCTTACAAGATATTGGTTTGTGTTTTGTTTATGCATTACAGTAATTACTTTCGCTCTTCTAGGTCATGCTCGAATTCTTAAATGTACACAAGAAGAATATTTAAATGCAATTCATTATGAAATTAAAGGAGATGATAAGTTTAAAGAAATAGTAAGCTTTTTTTATTACTGTAATTTTGATTTAACTTGCCGTTTTTTAGGACGAAAGAGAACTAAAACGAGCAAGATGTGTTACAATTGGGCGAAAGCGAAAAGAAATTTTAAAAGGATATGCTGATGTGCCAAAAGCTAAAAGGCCTAAAATTTCTGATAATGAAATTGAAGTTGCTGATGAAGAAATTATTGAAACATGTAATCAAATAATCGAAGAAAGAGGAAAGCGACCTTTTACACCACTTGGTTAGTTTTCTTTCTGTTATTCGATTAAATGATAATTTCATTATATTTTAGTTAGTTTATCTGATACTTTGATCCTTCAAGATTCATCATGTTTTCCAAAAACAGAAGCATTTCGTCGAAAAACTCTTGTATTCAAAAATCTCTGGCAACGTGGATATTATTTATCATGTGGTTTCAAATTTGCTTGTGACTATCTCGTTTATGAAGGACAACCTGGAAAAGTTCATAGCTCATATATTTGTCATGTAAAATCTGTCAAAGATGATATCTCATTTAAATGGATGCAGCTGCATGGAAGGATTGCAAAATCTGTTCGAAAAGAAATTTTGCTAGCATTTGTTGACGATTTTGGTGAAGTATATTATCAGAAACAATCATATTGGAATGAAACATCAATGGGAAAAGGTGGTGCACCAAAACGGCATAAACCATTTGTTCGTGAAGAAGTTAGCTATGAAGAATTTATTGATAAAAATAAAAAAGCTACGGCAACTTGTTGGGAAGATTTAGAAGATTAATAAATTTTGTTGTTTTTTTTGCTTTGCTTTTTTTGTGACGCTTATTTGTTTGAAACAAATGTACAGTATCTTTTTATGTTGTTATTACATTTGAATTGCATATCTAAACGTTGATTTTTATAGCGACTTAACATTTGATCTCTTAATTATGGTAAGTATACTGTAGTTTTTGTTAAAGAAATTAAATCCCATTATTTTAGTTATTCTTTTCTTTCTTCAAATCCCTTGTTGGTAAACAAGTTATTGTTGAATTTAAAAATGATTTTATGCTTACTGGAACTTTGCATTCTGTTGATCAATATCTTAACATGAAAGTCACAGATATTACAGTACATAATCCAGAAAAATATCCGTATATGATTTCTGTAAAGAATGCATTTATTCGTGGCTCTGTTATTCGATATGTTCAGTAAGTATACTGTAGCATTTTCTTTGTTTAAACAAATGTTTTAGTTTACCAGTTGATGGTGTTGATACTCAACTTCTTCAAGATGCAACTCGAAAAGAAATTCTTCAAAATCGTCAACAAAAGAAAGCTGATGCTCAAGCATAACAATATGAAAAAAACCTATTTATTCTTTTGTATTTACTATTTTTCTGTTCTATTTTCAATATTTTTGATTTTGACAAAGATAAAAAAAAAACAATAAAAAAATATATTTCAAAAAACCCGTGTTCAAAGTTGGCGAGCATCCCGTGTAACAGAAGGCACAATAACAGTAATACCAGGTTTATCTTCTTTTGTAAGAATAACTTGACAACCAAGACGACTTTGATCACTTAATTCTGGTGCTAAATCTAACATATCCAATTCTTCTTCTTCTGGCTTTGCGAGCCTATCAAAATGTGATTGTTCAAGAATCACATGACATGTACAGCATGCAAGAGTACCTATAATCTTTTGATATTTATTTAAAAGATAATAATAAGATAAATACAGTACCTTCACAAGCACCAAATCCATCAAGTGGTATATCCTTATTGATTACAACATCCAGCAGCGATTCACCAACAGTACCTTCTACTTCAAAAGTATCTTCAGCAGTTTTAAAAGTGACAAGTAGTTTATCTCTAAAAGTTGTAGTCAATGATAGTTTAATAAAAACCGTAAAATAAAAAATTACAAGTTACGTTTTTCAGCAAAATTTCGTTTAATAAAAACATTTGAAAATAGTAGTGGCCGAACATATGTATAAATACTTCTTAATATCATTGTAATAGGAATTTAATATTTAATTTATTTTTTATATAGAACTTTAAAAAAATATGATCGAAGATAAAAGATATGGCACAAGATTTGCAGGTGTGTAAAAAAAGATAAACCATTTTTTTAAAGTTCGTTCTGAGAACCGTTTTTTCAGTATGTCTAAAATCAGCTGCTGGGTATTTTCTAGAAATTTACAAGCTTATGAATTTTCCCATATTTGATTACCACTGCTTTCTTTTGTTTGCAAATTTTATCTGCCAATGTTTACCATAATCTTTTCTATATATATATATAGCAACCTTCGTTATAATTCTTTTCATTTTTTAGGGTGATATTCTTCTTCATGATGCCAAAAGAAGAAATATTGGATTACAGCAATGAGGATAAAGAAATTCAAATGGTTATGAATAATAAAGATGAAGAACCAGATATTATAGAGGATAACAAAATGGAAATTGATATATCTGAACCAGGACCATCAAAACCTAAAAAAGCAAAAACTTCAAAGAAGTCATCACCGGCTGATGAAGTAATTACGATATCATCAGATGGTTTTGTTTCTGTCAATAATACATCAATGAATCCATCAAAATCAAAAAAGAGAAAAAAACTTCGACATACTATTGATGAAGTAAAATCTATGGATGCCTTGAAAGCACAAAGAGATGAACAAGAACGTCTAAAACGATTAGAACAACAAAGAAATAATGTAAGATCTTCTAACAGTTGTTACGTGTATAGTAATCTCTGTATCTATTTAGACTTCTATATATGATACATATATGCCTGTACAAGTGCCAGTTTCAACCGCAATTATAGGTGAACCAATAATTATTCAAGATGATGATAACGATATTGATGTTATTGAAATTAATAGTGATGATGAAGATGATATGCCAGAAGTTATTGGAGTTTTTCAAAATCCTAAAGCAGAAGTTAAATGTTAGTTTGCATTTGTATGGTCGCTGCAGTACTTTTGTGTTTTTTAGTTAATGGCTATCCATATCGTGTTGCACCACCAATGCCTTCAGGGCCTATGTATCCTGGATTTCCACAATGTAATAATCAATATTTTCAACCTGCAAATTCCAATCCATATGTTCCAAATAATATACCTATGAATAATGGTTACCCTCCAAATAATTTACCTGTAAATAATGGCTATCCCAATGCATATGTGGATTCAAGGACGAGAAATGTTATGAAAGCTCGTGAAGATGAAGAAAATCGATTGAGGCGTCAAAGAAAGCATAATAAAGATCTTGATTCTATAGAACGTACAGAAGGAAGGCTACTTGTAAATCTTGGTAAACCAGAAGAGGAACCACCTGTTTATGTTGCACAACATTTAACGGATGTCTTAAAACCTCATCAATTGGGCGGTATTCGATTTATGTAAGCTATTTAAAACTCTAATTGTTTTTTAATCATCTTTTTAGGTATGAAAATGTTATTGAATCACTTCAAACTTATAAAGAAACTGCAGGTGTTGGATGTGTGCTTGCTCATTCAATGGTAAACGAAAGGCAGCATGCTTTTTTTGATTCTATTTATTAATTTTAGGGTCTTGGAAAAACGCTACAAATTATTTCATTTGTTGATATCTTTTTTCGTACTGTGGAAGCAAAGCATGTATTAATTATTTGCCCTGTAAATGTTATACAAAATTGGATGACAGAATTTAATCGATGGCTACCTATTCATGGACCTGATGGACAATTAATTCGAAAATTTACTGTATTTTTACTTGGTGATAGCGTTAAAGGTTTTGAAGGTCGAAGAGATTTAATTTGTAAGAATTTTTAGTTGCTTACTTTTGTTTTTATAATTTTTGAAAAATTTTTTAGTGAGTTGGAGAAAAGAAGGTGGAGTACTGTAAGTTTTAAAAGTTTATCAATTTAATGAATTTAATTTTAACTGATTTTAGATTAATGGGATATGATATGTATCGAATTTTTCTTACTTCTACAAATGGAAAACAGAATAAGTCAACAGAAAATAAAAAAGTATTAAAACGAACAGCACCAGAAGATTCAGAAAGTAAAATCAGTGATACAAGATTAATTCGAAAAGCTTTATGTGAACCTGGTCCAGATTTGATTATTTGTGATGAAGGACATAAAATTAAATCTTTGAAGACATCAGTTTCAAGTGCATTGAATCAAGTTCGAACAAAGTTTGTTCTTTTTGACTAGAAAACATGGCATTACCGTAATATTTTTAGGCGTCGTATTGTATTAACGGGATATCCTCTACAGAATAATTTGTTGGAATATTACTGTAGGTTTTTTCTATTGTTTAAAGCATTTTGATTTTTATTTCCATGAATTTTAGGTATGGTAGATTTCGTGAGGCCTTCATATCTTGGTAGCAAAAAGGAATTTATGGCGATGTATGTTATAAAAAGTTTGAACCTCATATTAGAACCAGGGATGGGCGGAATTCCGTTTCCGTTTCCGTAAAACACGGAATTCCGTCTTTTTTTTGACTTCCGTTTCCGTTTCCGTTTCCGTAGAAAAAGGGGCGGAATTCCGTAATTTGATATTTCTTAAAATTTGATTTGTTGATAGGAAAAAAGTTTGTGGAACAATATTAACTGAGTGCTATGATAGTGTTAAAGAAAAGATTAAAAAAGTGCTAAAGAATCAACAATCAATTAGTGTTGTACTTGATGAATGGTCAAATGAATCACAAACCCATTCTCTTATTGGAATATCCGCACATTATCTTGATGATAATTTTGAAAATAGACATTTTGTTCTTGGTGCTAGAACTTTAAAGAAATCAAAAGATGACGATGAAAATGAAGCATTAACTTTGAAGAAAAAGAAAAAGCTACACTCAGCTGAAAATATGGCTAGGATTGTTAAGGAAGTTTTACAAGAATATGAACTTGATGAATCCAAAATTTTTATAATTTTACGGGATGGCGCATCATCGGTTGTTAAGTTGTGCAAAATTCTTAACAAAAAATCTTCACATTGTCTTTTTTATCTTCTACAATTGGTATGTATTTATTTTGTGAAGCAACAACCATTATTCAAGGTCGAGATGCTTCTATTAGCTTTGTTGCACCGTATAATGCTGCTTTGCAAGCAAATGTTCAAAAAAATGTTGCAAAATCTATTGGTCATAAAGAAATTAATGAAGAACTATTATCAAATTTAAAAAAAAAGGTTTAATGTTTTTAAGCTTGATCAAACTTATGTTACTGCTACTCTTCTGAATCCATCTTATAAGCAAAATGATCCTGTGAAAAGCAATGAAAGATTATATTGAACAACTTCTGGATGAAATTTGCAGTGCAGAAAAAGATACACACCTTTGATGACTCTTCCACCACAACAACAGGCAAAAGTTGTATCTGTTACAACTTGCTTTTTGGATGTACTGAAAGAAAATGATGAAGATGAGCTCAAAACAAAAAAGCAGATCATCCGTGGACAACTTGAAAGATATTTTAAGGAACCAGCAATTTAATAAATTGTTATTCTATTATCAAAAAAAATGTTTCCGTTTCCGTAAAATACGGAATTCCGTCTTTTTTTGGCTTCCGTTTCCGTTTCCGTATTCCGTAAAAATATTTTCTTCCGTTCCGTATTCCGTTTCCGTAAAAAAAATTGATTTCCGCCCATCCCTGATTAGAACTTAGGGATTTTTTTTCACTGACGTCGGCACGTTTAGAAGAGGTTATGGATAATGAAAAGTCTAAAAGTTACTTTGAGAAGTTTATCAAGCACAATAAAAAATGCATTTTTATTGTTAACGTCAGACTTAAACAATTTTTTATGCCCTGGGGATTCCGATGCTGGCATGACTTTTCTATACTTCTTTTTTTAGGTATGACAGACCCATTAAAAATGGTCAATGCATGGATTCAACTCCAAGGGTTTGGATAATAAAATTTTATTTTAAAATTATTGCTTTTTTTTAAGGATATTAAAATTGCTCAACAAAAAATATATCTTCTTACTCAAGCATTGAGAGGATTTGTTCAAAGAAGATCAGCTCACCTTTTGAAAAGAATTTTACCCCAAAATTTGGAATACGTTATCATTGTAAGGAAGACACCTATTCAACATGGTAAGCTTTTTTAATTACCGTACTTTGATTATTACGTATTCAATTTAGAATTATATCGAGCATTTGTATTATACACAAAAGTGGAAATGTATTCCGCTAAAACAAAATATTATAATCCACTTAAAGCTTATTCAATTGGAACAAAGGTTTGTGAATAACAGATTGAAACATACTGTAACATTTTTTATAATTTAGATTTGGAATCATCCCGATTTATTGTATTATGCTTATCATAAACAACGAACTGCAAATGGTAATGGTGTTGCACTACTTCCAAATGGTGGCTTACCTGCAATTGCTGACAAAATGCGAATTCTACAAACAAATACTTTAACAGATTATTTTCAAATTTTTCCTAATTCATCTTCCAGTAATCAACCAAAATCTGAACCAAAGCCAGAAATAATTGATATTGATGATCCTGATTTAGATGAAATTGGTGGTGAAATTTCATATGATTGGTACTATTTCATTTAAGCAACTTTCTTCAATGAAGTATTGTTTTATAGGGCTCAATCATGTCTTGTTAATTATGAAATTACAAAACCAGAAAATAGTAACAAATTTGTAATCGCTTTTGAAATTTTGAAAGAAACTGTTGCAAAAGGAGAAAAAATCCTGCTATTTAGTTCAAGTGTTATGACATTAAATTTAATTGAAAATGTTTTATCAAAAGTTGATATGGATATGAAAGATGAAAATGGTACAAAAATTACATGGCGACGTGGTCTTACGTACTGTAAATTTGATGGCTCAACACCTGCAACGGAAAGAGAAAAGCTTATTGATAGATTTAATGCATCTCCAAAGTTACATTTATTTTTAATTTCAACAAAAGCTGGAAGTTTGGGCATAAATCTTGTTGCAGCAAATCGTGTAATTATTTTTGATGCAAGCTGGAATCCATGTCATGTATGCGCTTGCTATTTTAAAGTTTCAAAAGTTACTGTATTTTTTAGGATGCTCAAGCTGTATGCAGAGTATATCGGTATGGACAACAGAAGAAAACTTTTGTATACCGCCTTGTAATGCATAATTCAATGGAAAAAGCTATCTTTTATCGTCAAATATCAAAGCATGGCTTACAACGTATGTCTTTGTTTTTTTCTAACTATGTTTCTAAACATTTAATTATAGAAAAAGTTGTTGATGAACTTGAAGTTGAAGCAAAAATTACAAATAAACAATTGGAAGATCTGCTACAGTATGATGAAGCCCTTGATATTAATATTAATCCACAAAAGATTGATTCTGCAGAATGGAATATTGAAGATGAAATATTAAAAAATGTTGCATCTCGATATACATCTCTTATTGCAGAAGCACCATTCCTTCATGAATCAATGATATTAGAAGCTGAAGAAAAGCTAAGTGAACAAGAAAAAATTGAAGCAGAATTATTGTTGAAAGCTGAAACATCAGCTCAGCTACACAATGGCTATATTCCTTCAGCATCATCCTCACATGGTGGAAGTATAAATCTTAGTCGAAGACCTGATTTTGAAGCAATGGTGAGGGAATACAATCAACAAAATTTTGCTTATCGAGGATCATTGTAAGTTTACATGTTTTTGAATTCTTTTTTAAATTTTAAAAAATTTAGGAGGGATCTTCATTCTCAAGTGGAATATTCAGAACTTGGCTTACATCCTGTTCAATATAAAATAGCAGATCAAAATAGTATTCAAAGTAGCGTTCCACCTCCTCTCTTACCAAATCCAAATATTGTTTCACCTCTTCCACTTCAACATCCATTGCATAGGGGAAATGGATCACTATATCGTATGAATAATGCTCCTGTTACAAGAGAACTTCCAAAATATCAGAAATCAATTACTACAGTTGATGAAGGTACTTTTTATTTAGCTTATTGTATTGTTTTAAATATTAAAATACTTTTTTAGATATTGAATTACCGATTATGCATGGAGGTGGTAGAACGGCAAAACTTTGCAAAGGCGAACAAGTGTTTGTAATAAAAATGTCAGATAAAACGTATTTGAAAAGATCGGCAGGTGGTAATGAAATTATTGATGCCACATTATCAAAATATCATCATAATCGTAATAATGATAATAGTGTTATAGAACTCGATTAAATATTTATGATCTCTCTCTATGTTCCTTTATCTCTGTTTTTCACTTTTGTAATTTTATGTTAGATGTTCATATTATTTATTTATTCATTCATTATAAAACTGTTTAAACATGCATTTGATTGATTCAAAATAAATGCTTTCAGATTTTATTTTGCTTGTTTTGATTTATGCCACAATGTTTTGTTACAGTATTATAATATCTTTGATCCTTTCGTTAATTTTTTGTGGAATGGATTTTTCGAAAATTGGTTTATAAATCTTTTCTGAGTGAATTTTTACTCGTAAAACTTTCGGCAAAAAAAGTTCTTAAAAGAATATCAAATTACGAATTTGCCACATCATAAATTGCAGATAGTTGACCTAAAAGTTTTCATTCATGCGACATTCTTGTAACCATTTTTTGGTTTTCAAAAATTATTTGACTCACAGCTAACTTAATACTTTGTTTTTCTAATCTCCAAACTTTCCACTTCATTTTCAAACTTTCTTCGTATTCACACAGTTCTTTTTTAGGGGTAATGACATCACCACCTCCAATAAAACGTCCAAAAACTATGCACCGCTATTTATTTGTTTTCAATCAAACTCATGTCAATTTTCGACTTGCTGAATTTCAAGCTGTCTGTGATCTTTTCAATATCCCATTTGATGATAAACACTTTCCGCCAAATGTAAGTCTCTATTTATTTATTTATTTACATAATATATATATCAGTTAAAAAGTTATTATCACAAAGCAAAAAATAGTCAATGTTGAGCTTAAGCTTTAGCAGCAGGAGTAAAATGTTCCCCTCCAGGTGTTCTAGCGATATGTACAAGATCAGCTGTTTTTTCTCCATTTTGATCATCTGTTTGAGTAACATTTTCATAGTCACCATCATCTTCCATCTAAAAAAAGACACATTTAAATATTGATCTCAAAAAAGAGTATAAAACTTACATGTGTTGTTGTCTTTGCTGCAGGAGTTTTTGCTAAAACTTTTTTATCCATCTTTTCACCAGAAGTTGTTGCCGTACTTGGAATATTTGATGAAGATAGTGGATGTGGTTTGGATGATGCAGGCTTTGTTTTTGAAGTTGTTGTAGCTTTTGATTTTGTTTTAGATGTTCCTGCTCCTGCACTTGCGGCTGCTTCCTTTTCTTTTGATGGTGAAGGTTTATTGGCACATTTAAATAATATAAAAGTTATCACAGCAAAGCATGTTGAAATTGAAGTAAAAATAGATAAGATCATTTTTTCAAACAATAATTTTTCAATCAAAGAACGATGAATGAAAAAAATATTTTTGTGTAAAAAAAGTCTAATAAAAATAAATATTTTTTAGGAACATTTGCATATTTTTGAATACGAGAATGAAAATGATGTGAAACAAATTTTAAGCAGAGCTACGCTTCTCAGAGCTGTCTATGAATTATTTTTTGTTGCAACAGATTTGGATGAACTGGAAACTGAAATGCGTGAAAATTCTGAAGTTTTTGAGGTAACTTTTTTTTAAAATTTCATGCTAAAACTACCGTATGCCATAATTGGAATTCTGTAATAAAATCTGAATTTTAGCCGTATAACAATGAAGAAGATACATGGAAATTTCGTGTTCGACCCCAAGGCAAACGACCTGGTAGTGATAGAATAAATGAACTTCGAGAGGTTTGTAATTTGACAATTTATAAAATTGATTTTTTACAGTAATTTTGTTTTCAGCGTTTTACACCATTATTAAAAAATTTTCGAGCTCCTGTAGATCTTGTTAATCCAAAGCATGAATTTACCCTTATTGAAGATTTTCTTACTGAACCTGCCACTGATAGAAAGATATATTTTGGTCGAAAAATTGGTGATGGACAACTTTTGCTAAAAAGCAAATACAATTTGAAAGATCGAAAATATATTGGAAATTCAACAATGGATCCTGAACTCGCTTTCATACGTTTGTACTTCCAATTCCGAAGCATAAATAAATTTTAAAGTTTTTAGAAGCCAATCTCGTCCACGCTCAACCGAATGCCATTATTTTGGATCCCTTTGTTGGAACAGGTCTGTAATCAGTTTATTTATTTAAAAAAGCTTTTTTATTCAATTCTTACAATCAAAATAGCACGAATCAAAGTAAATTCAAGATGTATACAAAAGTTATTTTTTAAAGATATCTTCATTAAGACCAGCAAGAGTTTGATACTGAAAAAAAAGAGATTAAATTAATGGTACAAGGTAAAAGAAAAACATCTTACCTGAGGATCCTTTGCATCAGCTTTTGCAATTTCTTTTGGTGGTTTAAAAACTTTTTTATCCTTTGGTGGACCATCTTTCTTTTTATCATCTTTTGCAAAAAGTTCATCATTATTTAGACCAGCAAGTGTTTGGTACTGAAATATTGTAAAGGATGGTTACTGCAGATGAGCGAATACTGTAAATAACTTACTTGTGGATCCTTGGCATCAGCTTTACCAATTTCTTTAGGAGGTTTAAAATTTTTCTTTTTATTTCCACCACCACCACCAAAGAGTTCATCATTATTAAGTCCAGCAAGAGTTTGATACTGTGGATCTTTGGCATCAGCCTTTTCACCCATTTTTTCAGGAGCCTTAATTTTTACTTCACCTTCTTTATTTGCACCAAAGATATCATTATTTAATCCCATAAGAGTTTGATACTGTAAAGGAATTTTATTTAATCATTGTTGTGTTTTTTAAAAAAGCTTACCTGGGGATCTTTAGCATCTGCTTTACCAAGTTTCTCAGGTACCTTAAAATCTGCTGCAGGTTTTGGTGGTGCTGCAGGTGCAGCAGCAGCTTCTTCATTCTTATTTTGGTCACCAGTTTTTCCTTCACGAGATGGTGGTTCTTCAGCTGTTTCACCAACCAATTTCGGTACTCCATCTGCAGCTTCTTCAGTTGGACCCTTTTGTGCTGGAGTACCTGCTGTAGCAGCATTGGCTGCTTTGTGATCAACTACTGGTGGTAATTTACGTTCTTTTCGAGTCATGCGTTGAGATTTAGCCTAAAAAATACTTTATATAAAAACTTCAATAAAAGACTAGAAAAAAGCTTACATCATTTGAAAGTACGCGATTTAATTCGAGTCGCTTTTCTTCTTCATTATCATCCAAATCAAAATTTGCCAAATTAGATAGATGAAGCATTACAGCATTATTAAATCCACGTTGATCCAAAGCATAAATACATGCATTTAATTTATGAACACTTGATTCCATACTTTTGAAAACCTATAAAGTGTAATAATTAAGCAACGTTTTTGATAAGTCCAACAAAAAATGTTACCACCGAAGCCTCTTGTCCCACAAACTAAACTTACTTTTTGTATTTTCAATATTCCAATCCATAAACATACTTGACATGCAAATGCAAACATTGCTCCAACAAAAAATCCAATCATCCCAAATGTTATTGACATACTACCATCTACTTCTGGAGGTCCCGTCGTCATTGTTACTTCAAATGTTGTTAGATATTGATATAAAAAAAAAAATTTCTTTAACTTTTGATTAATTGTGGCAGCAGCTTTGTCCACGGTTTTTTTTCACGACACCACAAGCTTTTTGAAAAAAATGAGATGAATGATGACTTTTTGAAATGAAAAAACACAAATAACTCGACACAAAAAATGATTTGATTGTTTATTATGCAAATTTTTAATTAAATCTTTTTTAGGTGGACTATTAATCCCTGCTGCGCATTTTGGATCTACAGTATTTGGAACAGAAATTAATTATATGGTTGCAAGAGGTGAAGGAAAATCTGCTCGACAAGGTGAAAAATTTTTAACAAAAGAACAAAATGTTTCATCAAATTTTGTGCAGTATGACTTACAAAAATTCTTTGGTGATATTGTTATTGGGGATGCATCTCGGCATGGACTTTGGAGAAAGAATGTTCAATTTGATGCAATAATAGCTGATCGTATGTCTTTTTTGTTTACTGTAATGAATTACTTTTAAAATTTGTTTGTTTGATTTTAGCTCCATATGGTATTCGAGAAAAAGGCAGAAAAGTTGGCAATAAAGTTAGGAAAGAGCATTGGACTTTACCATCTTCTGTACAGTAAGTTTTGTTTATAACTGTTTTAAAAAAATAAAATGTTTTTTGTTTTAGTGATAGTCATTATCCTGAGAAGACAACCTACAGCCTCAACAAAGTATTTTTGGATTTATTAAATCTTTCGGCTGAAAAAATTTGCATAAATGGAAGAGTTGCCTTCTGGTTTCCTGTTCTTAAAGCAACGTAAGCTTTTGTTTTTTAAATTAAAAAAGTTTATTAAAGTTTTATTTACAATTTTGTTTTTTAATATTACGGACTTTGGCTTGTTTTCAAAAGTATACGATAGCTTTCAAAAGTGACAGATCATTTTTTAATGGCAGCAAACTTTATTTCCTTGTCCTGGAAGTTTATCAAAGTTTGTTGTACTTTCAACACATTTGAATCCATCGGGGCATTGATCTTTTGTATCACAAACAATTCCACTGTTTTTACCAACTGAGAGAATTTGCATGCCAGAAGGACATGCTAAAAAGTGGCTTATCAGGATTAGGGATATATTAGGTTTAAAACAAACATGGAAGAGTTGCACCACTTTTTGGTTTACAACAAATTCGAGAATTTGTGGCAACACTAAAAATGCAATCTGCACTTGCTTCCCCACAATCTGCAGCAACTTTACAAGCTTTTCCTGGAATTACTTCACTCCATGCATGATAACATTCTGGAACTAAAATAATTTTTTGAGGTATACGGTAATTTACTTTATTTAGAATAATAAAATTACCTGCATGAATGATTTGAAAAACTGCAAAGAAACAAGCCAAACTTAAGACAGAATTCATATTTTTTGTCCGTAATAAAAAAAAGTTGAACCGCAATTTGAGAGAGCTACCTAAAAAAAGAAAAAGCTTATAAAAGTATCAAAAATAGATGAATGAAAAAGAATAGGAAATCTAAAAATGTCATACTTTTTTTTGGGCCAATCCTTATTCCTTTTATACCTGAAAATTATTTTTGGCATCTTATTGTTTGAGGAAATTCATTGTTTTGGATGTGGAAGCTTCCACAGCAGCAACAACGGAACTGCTGCTTTTTCTTATGTTTAAACAACTTTCTGTTTCCGTTCTGTACAATGTTAAAATCGGGTGCAGAAAAAAATAATAAAAGGATTGTCTCCATTTTTCCCTGTTAGCTTCCTTCTTATTTACATTTGTTGCTTTTCAAATACAAGTAAAATTGAGCTGATCAAATTAGATCAGACTTGTTCAAGCCTTGAAAAAGTTGAGCCTCAAAGAAACAATATTTCATTCAATTTGATTAGCTGAAAGCTTTAACAAAAGCCATTGAAAAAAAAAACACTTGTAAAACAATTTTCTATATTTTATTGTTTTTAGATATTCTGAAGATGTTCTTCCGCGTCATAATGCGCTTGAAATGATTTCAAATTGTGAACAATCTTTAACAAATAAAGGCTCAAGACGTCTGCTACTTTATAAAAAACTTCGTGAACCTTTGGATAATGAAAGTGCATATGTTAAATCGGATTGCTATGAAAATCAATCATATCGTGATGGCATCTTTAAACCTGTTTCAAAAACAAATGGACGCGGTTCCCAAGGTGACGTTATTGAATAAACTATTTTTTAAGGAGTAATTTAAAACTTTTGTTGGTTTTAAAAAATAATAATTTTTGTTGTTGATTTTTTCGTTATGGGTTTTAAAATAATAAACCGTTGATTTGAAACAAGTGTAAAGTGATTTTTAAACCGATTAAAACATAAAAATGTGATTAATGCAGGAAAAAATAGTGGACATTTAAATGTGCAACTCTTCTATTCAATAGTCTTTTTTGAAGGTTTTTTATTGCAATATTTTTCTTTCGTTTTTTACAACTTATACTTTTTTTGCTGTTGCTCTTTTTTTGCAACAACACTAAAAAGTGCTTTGTTTTTCTCACATTTTGCTTGTTGTTTTTGTGAAACACAATTGGCTGTTTGTGAGAGAGATTCTTTTTCTAGGTTTAAAATTTTAAATATGGATTTTTTTTCTTCATCATCAACAGCTCGACCTGTAACATTATTTGATGGAGCATTTACTGGTAAATATATGTTAAATGCGGGTGCCCCAGGTCCACATATTTTGAAAAAGGTTGCAACAATGATGAAAGATGCAACAGCAATTGCCATGGAACAAACATTAAATTTTAATGCTGCTTTACTTCAATATGGTACTCCAAATGGACCTCCAGAATTTTTAGATGCTTTATCTTCATTTTTAAGTGCAGAATATCGAGAACCTGTTAATCGGTAATTCTTTATGTTTACCACTGATTGTTATTATCACCATTGTTTAGTGATAATTTAGTGCTATCAGCAGGTGCCACAAGTGGATTCATATATTTGTTAACACAAATATTCCCACATAAAACAATTATTTGGGCCGAACAACTCAGTTATTTTTTGGCAATTTCAATGCTCAAAACTCTTGCATTCCCAATTCAAGATATTAAAATTGAAAGTGATGGAATTGATTTGGATGATTTAGAAGCGAAATGGTCTTCGACATATTCGGTAGAGGAATGCGCTGAAGCAAAAGAAAACGGAAGCTTTCTTGGTGCACTTTATTTAGTTCCACATTATCATAATCCAACGGGCACAGAATTATCACCCGAAAAATGTCAAGCAATTGTTGCACTTGCACGTAAATATTCAATTTTAGTATTTTGTGATGATGTTTATAATATTTTACATTACAATGATAAAGTTAATCGAAGGCTGTTTGCATATGATAACCCAAAAGATGCTGATTACGGTAATGGACATGTTATAAGTAATGGAACATTTTCAAAGCTGCTTTCACCTGGACTTCGAGTTGGATGGATTGAAATGCCTTTAGAATTGAAAAAGAAATATTGGTCTGAAAGGTAATGAAGCAAAAGTACAAACATCGTCCATATAGGATGTCAAAAATTAAACTTAAATTCTAAAATCTCATTCATTAGATTGAGCCTTGTGATTTTGGCTGATTTTAAGCGTTAAAAATAGCTTACTCATTTCGTTTCAAAAAAATAGCTATTTAGAGATCTAAAAAATCCCTTAAACATATTTATTGATTAAAAATTTTTTAGTTGGATTATGAGATCTGGTGGTTCTGTAAATACTTACACTGCTGGAATTATTACTGAGCTGTTAAAAGATGGTCAAGTTTCAAATTTGGTTAAAGAGATTCGAGTTGAAAATAAAGCAAAAATGGAAGCACTTTTAATGATTCTAGCTGATGAACTTCCAAAAGAATGTCAAATTCTTCATAAGCCTACTGTAAGAGGTCTTTCACAAAATCCAGTTAAAATAAAAAAACAACTTTTAAGGGTGGATATTTTGTTTACATTAAATTACCAGATACCCTAATTTCTACAAAAGTAATTGCAGCTTTACGTGATCAACATCAACTTTTAGCTCTTGATGGACAAAGGTTTGTTTATGGAAGCATATTTTTTCAAGAACATCAGTTTTTAGTTTTTGGTCTGGTGACCCGGAAGATGCTTCACGTAAAACCCTTGCCAATGGAATTCGCTTGTCTGTTGCATATCCGCTTTTGGATGAAATTATTGAAGGAGCACATATCTTTTGTAGCACAATTAAGCATCTTATTAATTTGAAACAATAAATAATTTATGATAAACATTTTGGCATGCCTTAATTGAAAGATTTGACAAAAAATATTTTAGGTAAAAAAATTAGATACGATATTTGTCATGATAAGACGGCCAAAATTCTTTTATACAAATGATGCGTTTACAATAATTTGAAATTACTTTTTTGAGGCAGTGCACGAATCTGTAAGCATAGTTCTTTTAATGATATTAAATATCATCCTCAGATCATGATGTGCAAAACCATAATTTCTAAATACATCAAAGAACATCCTATTAATCAACTTAGTAAAAAAGTGTTCAAAAGAATGATCCAGAACGAATTGCATCACTAAAGTGTTACTATTTTTGAAAAGTATATCAATCACAATCCACTTTTTACTTCGTTCAAAAACTTAAGTTTGCCCACATGATAGTGATTACTCATGCCTCGTTAACTTTTTTTATTTCATCATTTAAAATACAAACATATATATTTTTAGCAGACGAGAGACGATCAAAAAAATGATTGAATGCAAAAAGAACAAAAAAAAGAATCTTAAAAAAATTGTTTCTTTTTTTATTATCAAAAAATGAAATTAAAGCAAGGGATCCATCCATTCGTCCACAAGCGCCCACATTTTTATTTTCCGGTTGTTTCATTTGATTTTTACAAATCTTAAAAAACTCAAAGCCGCCTAAAATAAATCCTCATCCATTATCTTTTTTAGCATAAAAAAGGAAGAAGAAGCATAAAAAACAATGGACTCATTTACTCTCAATCACCGGTTGTAAGCTTGATATAACTTGCTTGCTGCAAGGGAGAAAAAACTAGAGTAAAGGAGAAAGTTAATGATGAACAAACTTGAGTCCGATCGTCGGAAAAAAAAGAACGACGAAAAACAAAAGAACACATTGTTTAGGAAAAAAAGCAAGAAGCTTGTTTTCTCCTCTTCTTCTGTTTTTTTGCGTTGCCTCATTCAAAAAACAACACAAGCATTTGCTTGCTTTCTTGTCTTGCCTCCCTTCTTCTTCTTATTCAATTCCCGTCCGTTGCAACTTTCATCATTTGAAATGGAGGCAAAAAAGAAGAAAAGTAAAAATTTGGCATTGCCAGCAGCAAGCAATAGCAGCAGCCGCTTTATTCCTCAATTTTTTTATCAAATATTTTTAGTCGTATATATCTTTAAAATCTTTCTAAATGTCTGCATATTTCTTTTTGCACTTTTATTACTTTTAATCCTAAAAGCTTCCTAAAATTTTTTGTCTTGTCTCTTTTATCAAAGGTAATTTACCCAATTTCTTATACAAATTTTTGTCTATAAACCCATATATTAAAAAAAAACCAGTTTAAAACCAATTTAGAAAAACTAAAGAACATCAAGAATTGAGAGAGAGAAAATGATAGTGGAGGTTCAGATAATATTAGTAACGAGAAAAAGAAGAAGAAATATAAAACAAATTGTCGACATTCCATATATTTTTTTGTTACCCCCACTGTTTATTGTACCCTTATGTGTTGTTTTTTTTCATTGATACTGCAAAAGTTTGATCAACTTTCATTTCATTAATGGACCTTTTCAGACATCAAAAATTTGATTTCAATTTTGTTTTGGTTTTCTATTTGTTTTTTTCGATGAAATTAAGTTTTAATTATAGAAAAAATATATATATTAAGAAAACGGGTCATAAATTTTAGCACCAGCAAAAGCAAAAAGTTTGTTTGTTTGCTTTCGTTTTTGCAAGTTTATTTTTTGTGAAAAATCGTCTCTCAAAGATGACCTTTGGAGATTAAAAGAAAACTTAAAAGTTTGAAGAACTTTTTTGTTAAAAGCTAGCTACTCAAGAAATGTTAAGAACGTTAAAGTTGTGTTAGTTGACAAGAATTGGCTAATATTAATCTCAGATTAAGTCACTTGGATTTCCTTTGAAATTATTCTTTCTTAAACACCTTTTCTATATTTATCACATTAATAGGTCTTGTCTCCCTTATCAACCATGAAAGTGGTTAACCGACCATCTTCTGTAAAAAATAAAGTAAACAAAAAAACAAACAAAAACATTTTTTGTTTTAATTGTTTAGTATCATTAAAAGAAATCTTTGATTTAAATGAATACGGAAAACACAAAAAAATGCCGAAATTTCTTTGCTTTCTTTTTTCTCAATTGCTTCATTTTTGATGTTCGTTCTAACATATTTTTTGTTTGCTGTTCTCACGTTTATTGCATCTTTTTACCTGCTTTAATGAAGGTATTGTAATGCAAGCAGCAGCATCATCATAGAAAAGAAAAAAAATGGAATCTAATTACATTTGTTTGCAACAAATAAAAACATTTTCATTGTTGAAAATTTGTTGATAGCGGCGCCACTTTTTATTGTCTCGCTTCCATTTTCTTCACTTCTCTTGCAAGAGCCCCATTCTCGGTCTAAAAAAAAGATTGGCTCCCATTTTTTTTTGTTGCTTCTTTTTTTTGCAATGTTTTCTTTTTTACCTTTTTTTATTTGTGTTCCAAAATTTCTAAAATAGAAACAAAATATAATATTTTCGGAGGGTATTTAACTGGCTTTTCTGAGATTTAAGCGTGTTAAAAACTTAAGTTTTATTTTGTCTTCATCGATTTGTATTATTTATTTAATGAAAAAGAGTTTTTTGTTCAAGAACTTTAAGCTTGAACTTTTAAGTAAAACAAAGAAAAAAACAGAAGAAGAAGTTAAAGAAAAACAATAATGAAAGAGATTAAACTTTGAAACAGGAGCGTGTGTTAATTTTGAATCGCTTGTTTTTTGTTCTGTAAATGAAAATTTTAAACATCTAATTTGCGCCTCGATTTTTTCTACAGTAATCTTATATAATAATATCAGCGTTATTTTTAGAAATCAAAATGTCAACCGCATGGGTTACGCTAGCAACAAATGATGGATATGCCTTGGGAGCATTGGTATTAGCACATTCATTACGACGTGCAAAAACTCAACATCATCTTCATATTCTTTATACTGATGGTGTCTCAGCACAAATGCGATCTCGGCTATTAGCTGTTTTTCATAATTCTACACGTGTTGATGTTTTGGATTCAAATGATACAGAAAATTTAGCTCTTATTGGTCGACCAGATTTGGGAATTACATTTACAAAACTTCATTGTTGGCGTTTAACACAATATCAAAAATGTGTATTCTTAGTAAGCACATTTTATTGACAGATGTGATTGTTAAATTCTGTAATATTTAGGATGCTGATACATTGATTATTCAAAATTGTGATGAACTATTTGAACGTCCGGAATTTGCTGCTGCACCAGATATTGGATGGCCAGATCTCTTTAATTCTGGGGTTTTTGTTTTTGTGCCTTCAAATGAAACCTATCATAAACTCGTTGAATTTGGTACTCAACATGGAACATTTGATGGTGGAGATCAAGGTCTATTAAATCTTTATTTTTCAAATTGGCGTGAAATGGATGCATCCCATCGTTTACCATTTATTTACAATGTTACATCTGGCTCAATTTATAGTTATAAAGCAGCGTATCAACTTTTTGGTGGAAAAGTTAAAATTGTTCATTTCTTGGGAACAGTTAAGCCTTGGCATCGAGATGGTGGAAAACATGGACATCAAAATGATCATTGGGGATATTGGCAACAAATTTTCCATGAAGATGTTGTTACAAATTTGCCTAAAGGATTGGTATGTTTTTGCGTTTTGATTTGGTGTGATCTGACATAATTGAATTGAATTAACTTTTTAAAATACAAAAGTTTGAATTTTAATAGAAACATTTTTTGCACTGATTTTTGATATAATTTTGAAGGTTGAAAGACTAATTTTGTTTTACAATTTTACGGTTACAATATGTTTTTGAAAATTTACAAAGAGTACTTTTAATATCCCAGTTTAAAACTATTATCAATACTAACACATTTTTGACTCATATCTAATTACCTTTTAGAATCCAACATATATTGGTCCATTGGAAGAAGTAATAGTCATTGATCCAAGAAGGCAGTCTAGTGAGGTTCGTTATACCCCACCAAAAGCCCCAGCTTATGTAGAAATAAGATCAAATACTACAAATCCAGCTTCTAATGAGTTTTATGGTGGTGAAAATGCTTCTGTTTCTGTGCACTTAGAATCTTCTTCTCTATCGCATGAACCTGCTACTGCAACAGTTAACATTCAACATCCATTAGGAGAAGGCCAACAACATTCTGCTGAATCTAAAGAAGATGTGTGTTGTTTGTGGTTTTTTCTTTCTTTTTTCCTTTGCTTTGAGTTTTATTTTTGAATACTTTTCTTTTTTCCAAATTTTGCAGTGTGCTAGCTTGAAATTGTTTTTTTGCTTTATTTTAATTATACACAGCTAATCTTTGTTTTTTTAGAAGGAAGGAGTTCCTGGCAAATCTGATGAAGAACGCTATACTGCATGGTAAGATTTGAATCAATGAATAATCGAAAACTTAATTACGGTATTTTCAGGGATCAAGGAGCACCAGATTATCAAGGCCGTGATGCATTCTCATTTATTAAAAAACAAATTGAATCAAGTTTACATGAAGCTTTACCTGAAGCTGCTTCAGAACCACTTCGTCCGGAATCACCACTTCCAAGTCCAGATCCTGAAATCAAAAATGTTATTACTGAAAATGTTGTTCCAGAAACTCCAGTTCATGAAGAACATACCCAACAACAACAAGTTCATGAAGAATCACATCAACAGCAACAACAAGAACAACAACCTGCTGAATATGAACAACCCCAGCAACAACAAGAACAGCAATCAGAACAACATGAACAACCACAACAAGAATAAGAAGCAAAAGCTCAAAGCTTAAAAGTGTCTTGTTTTTTTTTATAATTTCGTGCCTTTTCTTTCTTCTTCAATATATTATATGCTCAATCCATCCCAGAATGGAATAGAACAAAAATGATATTATTATTGTTGGTTTTTTTAAATTGAAAACTTTTTATATTTTGAAAATTAGATTTTTTTATTTTGTAATATTTTTTAATTAATGTTAAATTTTTAATAATAAATAAAAATAAATTTTAAAAGTTTGAAAATTTCATTAGAAGCATTGTTTTGAAATTGTACTGTAATCACAGTCTTTTTTAAAAGAGTTCAAAAAATCAAAAATGCATTGCTTGAAAAATCCTACAAAAAGCTTACAAACGTTATCCATTGATTGATCTCTTCCATAGAAGTTTTCAAGTTGATGTTGATAAGATTACAACAAAAAATTTTTTCACATTGCAATGTTATGTCTCAATGATTACATTTTTTGTTCGAAAAGAAAAGAAGCAAAAAGGCATGAAAAACAAAACTTTAGAAGAAAAAACATAAACGATTATTATTACAAAAAAATGATTTAGGGCGTTTTAAAAAAATATATGTCATATACAAAAAAGCCATTGTGAATAAATAGACACACATACAATTATTGCACGTAAGTTAAAGGCCAATCGGATCTTCTTTCATGAAAGAAAAATGCGGATGTCCGAAGAAATGAAAATTATAGATCGATTTAAAAAATGGACGTTGTCTGATGTGACCAAAAAATACTTTCTTTTTTGTTTGATACCACTACTTTTTTCTGTATACTCCCCTAAAAGTGAGTGATGATCGTCGATGACATTACCTACCTCTACTTCAAGGTCGCCACGCGGCCATCCAAAAAAAATTATTTTCATGAAAAAAAACTTCTTCTATTCTTCTTGTCTCGAGATTTTGTAGTTGTTGTTGTTTTAAATAGATACATTTATTTGGAGAAGATCCCAGCATTAATTCTTATAGGTAATTGAAAGGAGAGAAAATAGAAGGATGATAGTTTGTGTGAAAAATATTCTATCAGTTGATGCTGTCATCTCTACGATCCTTGGAACAATATTATTCTTTGCTCCAGAAAAAGTTGGAAATTTTGTTTTTGTAAGTTTTATTCTGTGTTTTTCAAAACTAAAAATTAAATAATTCAAAATAAAAATACATTGGCTTAAATTTTCTTTGGCAAAAGCTGTTATGTTTTTGGTATCAGTAGTTTTACAGTAACCCTTTTAAACTCAAAACTGCGGGATAATAAAATTGAAAAAATTTATGATCGACTAAAAAAATAAACTCGTGATATTTAAAACGTGTTTATCTGAACTGTACACTTTAAACTTCGATTTTTTAGTCATTATTAATTAATTTTAAATAAAAAATCTTAACATAACAATTCTTAAAAAATTCAATAATAATAAAATATATTTTATAGAATAAAGAAACCGATGGAGTACATTGGCATTTAATTCGATGCGTTGGTGGACAAATTATTGCAGCAGGATTCTTCTTTTGGCGTTTTAAAAATCGTTCACCTGAAACTCAAAATACTTGTTTCATTTTAAGACTGACTTCTCTCATCTTTGGTTTATTGCTAGCTTTTAATACTCGTTCTGCAAATCCTGGCTTAATTAATCCTCTTGTAAGTATAGATTTTTATGCATTACAATATACCAATAAATGCTTTTACAGTATTTAACGGGAGTAATATATGCATCATTTGGAGTTATTGCAATTTATGTAATTTTAATAGTTGCTGCTCGATGGCCAATTGGTGGAACACTTTATGAACATCATGTTGGTGGAAATGGATTATTTCAGCTGGATTCCCTTGCATCAATGTTCGTTCATTAAATCTTTATTTTCCCAAAAATTGTTTTACAACGTTAGCAGAAAGTTACTAAAGGATATTAAATTAATTTAAAAACAATAAAAATTTGAAAAATCAAATTTTAGCGTAATCGGAATGGCATGGCTCGCATGTCCTCAATGGCTTTTACATCGACAAGTTAATGTAACACTTGATGCAAGTCATGATCTTTGTGGTCGTGTTATGGGTATAATATTTATGCCACACTACTTAGAAGATACCAAATTCATTTACATTTTAGGTACATTATTCGTAGCAGGTCACATTATCTCATCACATTCATTGCATTGGAAATTTCAAAAGGATCGTTCTGTTGCTGCTGAAACAAGAACCGTTGTATGTCTTTTAATTTTAGCTGCACAACTTTGGAGTCAAGCTGCATATGAACGAGATTGGGGAAAAGGACATTGGGTTGGAATTTCCCTCTTCTCTACTTGGACTGTAATTGCTTTTATCTATCGATGCTATATCTACTTTGTAATTGGTGATGATGGTGGAAAAATTAAAAAATCAAAATAGCTTTAATTTAAATCTCATCTCTTTTTTATTCGTCAATAATATATTAATAACAATAATAAATATAAAGCATTTAAAAATTAAAATACAAAGCGAAGCAAACTATTACTATAAGCACCAGAGCATACTGTAACTTCTACAGTTCCATTTAAGCAAGAGTTCGAAGTTGCCGTAGAATTGTATCATAAAGCTTTTTACGATCACCACTTCGAGAGAAAAAGCTTGAATTCTTCTTTTCAAATTCAATCATCCTAAATTAAAGCTATTTTAAGAAAATCCTACTTATAAAAAAAGAAAAAACAAACTTTTCAAGCAATGTTGCAGCATCTGAAGCTTTGACCCTTGCATATTTGCTATTTTGTTGTGTTCGTTGTGCGAGGTATGTTGTCCAATCAGCATGCATAACAAGATCCAAAAGTTGTCGAAGATGTGCAAATGTAATTGAAAGAGTTGCTTCATCAAAACCAACAACGGGACATTGTGCTGTAAACATTTCACACTGCATTACATCAAGTGAAAACTGATCCAAAGCTCCCATTGATACAGCTTTAACATCAGGGGATAGCAGCATAGAATGAAGTTGATCAGCAAGATATTTACAAGTTTGCATACAAACATGCCGTGCAAGAACCTAAACGCAATAAGGTATTTCGATCACAAAAGTACGAAAAAAATCAACGAACAGATGGTAATTGAGTAAAGGAAGTAAAAGTTGTATTCAAAAATTTAATTAAATCTGCAATATAATCACTTGCAACTCCAGATGACTGTGGCAGTTCCCAATCATAATTTGATAGTTCTAAAAATTCTCCAACTTTTTCTTGTAGCTTTGTTTCAATATGTTGTTCAACTTCAGAACGAGCATCACGAAATACTTGTTCATTGAGAGTAACCAAATGACTGCCTTCACTTCGATTGGTTAATTCTGTAATATATCTTTCAAGGAATTCACATGATCGTTCAAGATATCCCATATTAATTGTAATCTGTACTAGCTGAATTAATGAAACATTTCGATCACTAACAAAAGGCTTCAATGAACCCGACCAACGAGCTAACAAAACATTTCCATATTTTCTTACAGTATCATCTACTTCTGATGGAGATAGCTGAAGATTTTCCATAAATCTCATGCATGAACGTAGATAACTTTTTGCTTGATTAAATACGGTTGGAACAAAACGAGAAAATGGAAATTTTCGTGGATATTCTTCTTTATCCAGCAATCGCTTATAATGTGGATATTCAATGATAATTGATTTAAATTCTTCTTCATTGTTTACGGTAATTGGAGTATAATTGTCATCTCGTAAAGCTTTATCAAATTGTGCACAATATTCTTTCATTAAAATTTCATTGTATTGATCTCTAAAAAACAAACTTATAGAATTAAATTTAGTGTGTAATAAAACATACCTGAAATTTTGAAGTAGTGAATATAATGAACTGATATTGTAGCCATAGGATTTCATTGTTAACGCAAATAAAAGAATAACCTGAAAATGATGATTAATCTCTAGGTTTCTGGCAAACGTATTAATAGTATTTCATTGTATTAGTCAGGGATGAGAACTGCCGGCGGCCGCCGCTGCCGCCCGCGTGCCGGCCGATATTTTCAAAAAAGGCGGCCTTTTTTTTCACCTTATGCGGCCGAAAAAAATTTTTTTGGCATTTTTTTTCGCTTTATGCGGCCGCAAATGTCTTGCCGCGCGGCCGGCACGGCCGCCGTAAATTCGGCGGTTTTTTTTCTGCCGCTTCTCATCTCTGGTATTAGTTCTTTTTTTAAAGTTTTCAAGTAAACTATCTTTTTTCATTTGAATCATTTTTTCAACATCTAAACAATTTCCAAAATGTGTATTCATTGCATCAGTAATTTTCTGAAGGGCCATTTCATATAGATGATCTCGATATGCTTTTGTAACAAGACCAGGCTGTGAATTCATAATATGATCTTCAACAACAAAGAATCCAACAATTTTATCCAAATAATCTACTGATGATTTGATAGATTCTTGTAACTTTGTTGGTGGAGTAATAACAGTTTCAGCTTGCTTCTTTCTTTCATCACGATAATAATTTTCAAATGCTTCTTTATCACCCAACACATTAAAAATTTGGCAGCATCGATGAATAGGAGCAAAGTCAATGTTATCTGTGGCAGATAAGCTAGCTTCATATTGATCAGCCATTTTCTTTTTATCCATATCAGATGTTCGAGGAGTTCGTTGTATAATTGTGCCATCTTTTGAAAGTTGAATATCATCTTTTATAAAAGATTTTCGAGATTCCATATCTGAATCTTTCTTTCCAGAAGGTTTATAAAAGCCTGTTTGAATTGCTGTCTAAAATTGGAAACGTAACTACTGTTATTCAAAATCAAAGAAAACTCACAGCTTTAATAGCATCTTCACCAATTCTCTTCCAAATTTTTGCAACATCTTCCAAGAAACATCTCAATTCATCATATGAACTTTTCTTAATCTCATCCCTGATTGGTCCCATTGATTTTGCGAGGGATTGTGTAAAACGATATTTATTTATTTGAGATCCATATGTATGTTCTAAATCTTCTAAAACTTTTAAAGCTTGATAATATTTCTTTTGTTTCATTAAATTTTGAAGCTTTGCAAAATTCTCTAACACGGGTAAACACATTGTAATTTGTTCAATGGCAGTATTTGCATTCTTTTGTAGCTTACGATATCTAACTATTTCTGATCCCTTCTTTACAAGCTCTTTACTTTTCTGTTGAATATTATGATCTATTGCAACTGATATTTCCTACAAGTATCAACTGTAATTTATTGAATATGTCTAATTAAAACTCACTTTAATTTCCGAGCATCGACCTTGTAAATTTTTTAATTGACTCATTGAATCAATAAATCCTTGATAGTGATGTGTACAAACTTTAAGAATATTTTTATCATAATGTGCAATTCTTTGTTCAAGTGCACGAGCAAATTTATGAACATCTCCACTATCATATATTGCACGAAGAACTAAACCAATGCTACTGGAATCAGTTGTTTCAAGCTCATATAAAAAGAATTCTTGCTCTGCTGTCATCTCTGTATCTAAAGAATAATGTATTTTAGTATTAAAATCTATGAAGAAAAATCTTACAGGTTTGGTATGATGTACTTTGGGTGTCAGAGCTTCCTCCAGTTGTATCTTTTGTGCTTGAGGTTGATAAAGTTGCCATGTTTTCTTCTTTATGTGGTTATTATCAGTAAAAAAAGACAATAATCTGCTGCTACACTAATGACGACAAGGAAATGAGAGTTAATGTAACACAAAAAATTATAACACAAATAATAAGGATAAATTTTAGCTGTTTTAAAAAAATTAAAGACCAACTCATTTTTTTGAAACAAAATTGGTTATAATGGTTGAGTAGCAGATCGCCAACTTTGTCGGTAAATCATATTTTTAAAAAGCTTTTTTAAAAACTGTGTCTTTCACAATTGCAATTGAGTTTACAAAATTGTATCGATTTTGCAGAATTTCTTTAATGACAGTTAAAAATGAAATTTGAAAAGACACGTTTGTAAGCAGAATAAAAAGCGGTCTGCTATAACATTAACTTCAATGAGTGAATCATGCTTTTAAAAACGGTTTTAAAAATATATCCTCCTCATTTTAATTTGCTTTTCATAAGACTGTATAATGGAAATGTTTGCAGGAATTTAATGACAGTTAAAGGTGGAATTAAAAAAACACTCCTCTGTAAGTATAAAGGCGACATGAGCTCGCAAACATTTAGAGATATACGGACATCGTAGTAACATAAATACTGTAAAGAATTATTTTTGATGATTGTATATGTCATGTTTAGATTCTTCACAAATATTTCAGCATTAAGTATCGTAATCACCAACTAATCTGCACACATTTTAAAGTCAAAAGTATAATGCCAAAAGTAAATAACTGATTTCGAAACTTTTATCATTCTTCACATTCAAATAATACAGGGTTCTTTGACCTGCTGCAAGCAAGTTATCATTAGAAAGATAAAAAAAGCCAAAACAAATGACGAGAGTTTTTTTTGTTGCGGCTATCAATGACGAGATATTTGCATGTATACAATCGAACCTGCATTCCATCAAGAACAGTCATCATAACCATAAAGTCATCACGTCATTTTTTAGCTTCACCTTTCTTCTTCTTCTTCTTTTGGGGGTATAATCTTTCTTCCTGACTTTGCTTTTCTTGTGCCCAAAAAGAGTCTATTGTTTGCGCTTAAACTTATCAGAAACACACTTTCTCCTCCTTTCTATTCTCGATTATCAGGGCAGGCAATGAATCATTTATTTTAAAGTTCGATATAAATTGAAGAAGAAAAAGAATTTCCTATAAAAGCTGTCTATAAGCCTCCATAAAAAAAGCAATTCCTTTCTTCTTCTTTTTTTGACAATCACTCATTTTTATTTCTTCTACTTTATTGTTTGATATAGTGGGGTTCTGTAAAAAATGAAATATTTTATTACTTTTCTTTCTGCTGCTTGCTTTTTGGGCTTGTGTAATGCCGACTTTGATGAAACTTATGCAAAACAGATGGTAAGTTTTTAATATGCTACGAGCTTTCATACAAATCCATGTTTTAGATAAATTTTGCTGCTGCTTCATTTATTCCTCCACAAACAGCTAATAATACCGAGCTAGCAAAGCAATGCTTTGAAAAAAGTTTTCCAAACGGAAATTGGGAAACTTCTGATCATTATAATATTAAACCATGTGCTGGATATTTTAAAGGTGCGTTTTTAGTATGGCATTTTAAAAAGACAAAACTATAAAAGTCCGATTTTTTAGATGAATGCCAATTGATTATTACTCGATCACAATCTTTAAAAATGGTAGTTATTGCATTCCGAGGTACTGTAGGAAAAGATCAAATGGATGATGAAGCTGATGCCTCTTTACAAGATTATGTACAGTGGAAGTACGATCCATCAATGGGAAAAGTAAATCAATATTTTTTCGGTGCATCTGAAAGCTTATTTAACTATACCGTACCATACCTCACTGATAATAAAGGCTACAAAATTGCATTCACCGGACACAGCTTAGGAGGTGCAATTGCATCACTATCAGCTTTAAAGGCCCGACAACAAGGTCTTGTTGATGCAGATAAGATGACTCTTTATACCTTCGGAGAACCTCGAATCGGTGATGCTACATTAGCGAAAAAATTCCGTGACTGGATTCCAGAATCATACCGTGTCATTCATAGCAGCGGTAAGTGTAATACAGCAACTTTGTTAGCTATACAAACAAACTTTTTGCAGATCTTGTTCCACACATGCCACTTTGTGATGGAATTTTCGGTAATTCTTGCAATGGCAAAGATGGAAAACCATATCATCAACCCCAAGAAGTTTGGTAAGTAATTACAAAAGAAGAAATTTCATCATACGCAAATGTGTTTTTAGGTACAATAATAAAGATGAAACAATGGATAATTCAGTTTATACAGTTTGTAATCCCACAGATGGAGAAGATCCAAAATGCAGCAATTCCATTTCAAGATGGACTTTCCTTTTAAATATTGCATCTAGTAGAGGAGCTGACATGCACTTGCACTACTATGACCATAAGCTCGACGAATATGGACCAAAGGGTTGCAATTCAGCTGTTTCACTTGGTTTATCATTTATTGCTTTAACATTTTTATTTATTTTTAATTTAATCAAAAATTGATAACTTTAAAATATTTGTAAATATATATTATTAATTTTGTGGTAATAAAAATATATTTGTAAAATTTTAAAGTGATAATGTGTTCTTTTTGGGTTATCTATGAAATCAAGCAAGATGAGTTAGCGAGTTATAAGCAAACTGAGAATTTGGTGAAGCCCGTCCGTTAACAAGTTGATTTAAGTGTTATGATGACGAGTAGTTCGCTAAAGTATGTGAAATTTAGATTTTTGAGATGCCAACCAGTATTAGAAACACACGTTTGTGAATATTGTTTTAAACTCTGATCAGCTTATATCTTTATAAAATTGTTGTTCCACAGAATATGCTTTTGAAAAAACAGGCACAAACTAATATTAAAAATCGAGAAAATAGCCAAATTAAAAAGGCCATAAACAAACGATTATACTGACTTCAAAATCCAATTATCACGTTGCACTCTTCTTCTTTTTTCCAAAGATGATCTCGTTCTTTTTCACCACTAATGTGTTTTTCATTGCTAAAATCTTCTGTTCCCTCCTTCATAATTTTCGTTCGTTCTTCTTCAACTTCTTTTTCAAGTCATTCATTCATTTCTTTCTTCTTCGTTTTTTCGAAGATAAATGCAGGCTTTTGTCATCTCCTCCTCCCCTCTCTGCGTGACTCCAAGAATTTGCGCGAAAAGTGACTTTTTGCTCTTCCAAAAAATACTAAAAAAAGAATATTTTGCCTTTCATCATTGAAGACAAAAAACTATAATAATAATAAAGATACAATCATTAGAACCTCTTAATCAAATTGTTTCTTTCTTTCGTAAAACTAGACCCGAGCCATAAAATATATACATACGTATGAATGTCTGTTTAAAAATTCCTTATAAGAATGTAAAAATCATTTATTTTCGGCATTCAAAGAAAAAGAAGAGAAGTGAAAGGTGATGGAATCTCCTTGACCTTTGTTGCCTTCTTTTTTGTCGAAAAAAATTGCCGATCTTAACGTTATTGATCTTCCCCCTCTTCACCTCCTATTTTTTATTCATATTTCTTTTTGCCATTATCGTTTTCAAGCAATGCCAAATATCGTCCTTGATTTTACTCTTTTTTTTTATCTCCATTTTTTTCAGGTTTGAAAACCTGATTTTGCCCGAAAAAAATGTTTTTTAATAGTTACTTGTCTTAAAATATTTTTTCTAAAGGTAAACAGATTTTTTCAGTGCTGTTCGTTCTTCATTCAGGCATAGATCCTATTTATATAAAATTTTCTTAGTTTTTATGTGAATGTTTAATGGCATCTTTTACGAATTTTATCCATAAAAAACAAAGGCTAACATTTATTGAATTTCTTGATTTGTAATCGAAACTTTTTATTAATTTGTTGCAATGTCCTTTTTCAAAATTAGCCTTTGTTTTCACTGCGACATTTTTTTTTTATTTGATCTTTTCAGAGATTCTGCTATTGCCTTTTATGGTGGTGGTATTAGAAGGCGTTAAAACGCAAAACAAGTTTTTTTTACTTGCTGCAAGCTAAAAAAAATTAAACAATTGCATTCAAGCGTAGATCTCCCGTCTTGACTTCTCACTTTTTTAAAACATTTTTTCCCATTCTTCAATTTCTTCTTCTTACATTTCTTTAAAGCTTAAAGAGGCTGCTATTTTTTCTTTTTTTTTGTTGTGCGGTAAATTTTTGCTGCCGATGTGAAACAACAAAAACAACAATAACGGCTACTTCGTCATCGTTGCCTTTTTTGAGGCTCCTGCTGTACATCAGAAAAAAAAGGTGAATGGAATTCATTGAAATGAGTGACCGCTGACCACATCTCCACCAAAAAAGGGAGAAAGAGAGAAACGTAAAAAAAGGTGCTTCGTTTGTTTTCTAAAAATATAAAAATATACAAAAAAAGAGAAGAGAGAAACACGCACAACATACTTTCTATTTTTGGGGTGGTACTACTCTTTCTTCTACCTCTACTTTCTATTTCTGATGGTTGCTGCTGCTGCGTAATACGCGCAAGACTTGTGAGTCAATCCGTCATCATCGTTTCGACCATCGACGTTGTTTTTGTCGTCCCTCATTCAACCGGCTGGCTCGTTGCTAAGGCAAAATGCAAATGCACGAAGAAGAAAGAGAGGTGTTTCGACCAGTCGAAGAACCTTTATATATTTTTTCCGCTTCACCGCTTTGAGGACGACTAACTGAAAACAACAAAAAAAACTTTTTTCTTCTATTATTTATCGTAACGTATGTAATGTGTATTATTTGTTGGTGTTTTTATTTATTGTTGCATTTTTTCGTCTTCACGTCTTTCTTCAGAAACCTCTTAAACGTGTTTTTGCGCATTTTTTCACCTCGATTTTTTTTGTTTTAAAGAGTCAAAAAAAAATTTTCTGGTTCACACACTTATTTTTTTGACGTGTTTATTTATTCAATCGATTGTTGTTATTATTTCATTGTGTTTTTGCAGGTTAAATCAATTGTTTGTTACTTACAGGCAGCTGCTATTTGGTTTGCATTTATCGTTGGCTTATTAGCCTTTAGCCAGCCATGCCACGAGGTAAGAGTAAAATTTAATTTTAAAGTTATTTAAACCACTATAACACTTATTAACTTCTTGTGATTACTGTAACATTACAAGCATATAACTTTTGTAGCTCCTCTTTAATTTGAATAATCCCTTTCCTAAAATAATATCAATTTTACAGATATTCATCGAGCTTTGGAACAACTTGAAGAATATCACGCAGAATTAATTCGACCAGGAGATGTAGAACTTAGATATGCAATTGAAAAGATAATAGGAAATTTTAAAACTAAATTATTTAATGCATTATGTGATATTCAAGAATTTTATGATAATACATTAATGAATGAAAGAATTTCATTTAATCAAAAAAGTGCTGCATCAAGAGAATTTGCAGCCCGATGGGAATCAACTCCACCATTTTCTGGCGTGAGATCATATTTCCCTGCGGCTTCTGCAGCTCCTACAACTCGCCCCATCTACAGTACCACAACCCTTCCACCTTATACAGAATCTATTCAACGACCATATTCTGCTATTGGAAATAGATTTATTGATGAATTTGGAAAGGAATGGGAGGTTGAAGAAGTTGTCTTGGATATTCGTTCAGTTGGGCTTGGATTTAGTATCACTGGTGGAATCGATAAACAACCGGATCACTTAATTCGTGTAACTGAAATTCTGAAAGATGGGGCAGTTGCAAAAGATGGCAGAGTTAAAATTAATGATATTATTCTAAAAATTAATGATTTGGATTGTGCTTCAATTGAACATCAAACAGCTGTAGATGCAATCAATAATTTTGCATCAGAAGGTTTTATTCGACTTGTTGTTAAACGACCAAAAGCCAATCGATCGCTATCACAATCATATTTAGCTGATTCACATCTTCGAAGAGAAGAACCCACTTCAGTTTATGGATCACCTGCACCATTCAGATCTCGTTAGTTTGCCTTTGAAAGTAATTTATTAATCCAAAATTTGCAAAATTTAAGGATCTTTACATCAGCTCCCTATTCCTAGCCATCAACCTTCATCTTCAGTTGCAAATCAATCCTATCAATCTTTCATTCAACCAACTCCACCTGGACGTATTGTTGACCCTAATGTTGTTCTAAATCTTTATGATCCTCGACTTGTTACTCTTCGAAAGGGTGAAGGTGGACTTGGATTTAATATTGTTGGAGGAGAAGATGGTGAACCAATTTATATCTCGCATGTTTTACCTGGTGGTGTTGCTGATCTATCAGGGAATGTTCGAAAGGGAGATGTTCTTCTGCAAGTGAATGATACAAACCTTCGAACAGCAACTCATCAAACTGCTGCTATTGCTTTGAGAGGAACACCAGGGCCATTTGTGCATTTAACTCTACAATTCCGTCCACGAGGTTTGAATATTTAATTTTTATACTTAACCTAATAAAACCGTTTTTTTCAGAATTTGCTGAATTCGAAAATAAAGTTGAACGGCTAAGACAAGATATGCTTGCTGGAAGAATCTCAGGACTTCGTTAAAAAAAGAGAGACAAAATGTTGCAAAATATCTCATTCCAAATATAATTCATTCAGTTTCCCAAAAATTAAAAGTATCACTAGAATCAATTTCACTTATTTTTTTTATTTTCTATTACTCTTTCATCATTTAATGTTTTAAAGATGTATGTAAAAAACTGCCCAATATAAAACTTTGTTTGAACGATTACTGTAACTGTAAAAATAACAATGTTTATTTAAAAATATCATAACAAGATAAAAACAATAAAAACTATAAACCACATTTAAGCATACAAAATGTTCATCCCGTTTTTTCCATTTTTTTAATTCGTAGAAAATCGTGAAAAGTCGTAGAAAATTTAGCACGATTTTCTACAGTTTTCTGCAATTTTCCACGAAATTTCTAAATTTTTTCCATTTTTTTTGTCAGTTCTCGGAGTTTGGGGAGTTGTTTGAATTCCAGTTGGGGTCAAAGGTACATAGGGGTACAAAACTGATATAGATCTAAACTCACAAAGGAATTGAATCATCATTCATATCTTTGGCAGAAAATTGTGGATCACTTCAAAAATAAGAATATTCAAATAAAATAATTAACAAGATATCTTTAAATTGCAGAGACAAATGTAAATGGACAACTTTAATTGAGGAACGACCATGTTCAGTGAGGGGCAAACGTTTTTAGCCGCTGTTGAAGATGTTGATGTAACTGAAACTCTGTAATACAGCTGCAGATGCGTTTGATTTAATTGATGATAAAGATGAACCATATGAATTATCAAAAACGTTTCCTCAAATGATGTTGGATGAGTGTTTTTCTCAATTGACCAAAAATCAAGACTCCGTTCAATATGATTTTTTTAAGTAATCGTAGGGACTTGTAACTTTCTAAATAGGGTAATACGGACCAAAAAATTATATTGAAAGGGGTTTAAAGTCGATCTGATATTGCGTAACCGAGATACCGTAACTCTACTACCGTTCGTTGAGAAACATAGAAAGCCTCAGATACCTCAAATTTTACAATAAGAATTTCAAAAGGAGCCTAAAGTTTTAAAATTTTCAGATTCATATTTAACCAAATGAAAAACATAAATTTTTGTCAATTGAATGATGTTTTTGAATGAAAAATTAATTATTAAAACATCCTCTTCTTTCAAACAAAAAACCATCATCCACATTTTTTGAAAGACTTTGCAGAGATGTCGCTTGAAGATAGAGTTCTGTTTTTTATTTTTCTAGCTTTTCTACAGTAATCCACAATTTTTTTAGGCTTTTGGAAAACATTTAATGACTCCTGAAGTTTTAATGTCTCTTATTTGGCCATTAACTGTAATCATCCTTGCCTTTATTTTTTGCATGTTTTATCTTGTGCTTGAGTTAATCAGAAAGCAGGACACTGAAAAATCAAATATACGTGTATATAGTAAGTTTTTGGAGAAAATATCACAATGTGACATGAAAGTATGTGTTTTAGTACGCCCTATGATTAATTCTCGAATTTCAAGTCGTCGTCAAAAGGTTTCTAAAGTAAAACAAAGTGGGGCATGTCAATTTGGTTTTAGTGAAATTGGTGACTCTTCAAATAATAATAATAATGTTTGTAATTTACTTTATTTTCTTAATATATATCGATATTAATTTAATTATATGCTTTTAGAATTCTGTCAAAAATGAACATCAACAACCAAAAAGAAAACCAAAGATGTCATCATCCGGGAAGAAAGAAAAGGAAAAACTTTTTCAAGAATCGCATGCTGTAAGTGAATATAAAACCGCTTATTTTGCTGATGACATTTTTTAGGTTCAATTATTATCACAAATATATGATGTGACAAAATCTTTATTAAATGATTATCGAGAAGTAATTAAAAAGTTTGATAAAAATGAAGAAACTTCAAAGAATTCAACAGAATGTATCGTAAGCTTTATACATTTGATATATTCATATAAATGCAAAATATTTTCAGAGCACTGAACCTGAAGCACTTCAAAATCAAAAAGAAAGTCAACCATTGATACCTGATAATTTATCACCTGGTGAAGCTCCTGGATCTTTGGAAAGGTATATTTAACTTTATGTGTAATTTAATAATGTAAAAATTTTTTGCAGATTCCAAGGTTGTATAAATGTTAGAAATTCTCATGCATCACATTCAACTAATACTCTTGATTCTAAAGCGGGTGAACAAATCAATGATGATGTGGATGTGCCAAAAGAAATTGCACCATTTCTTAAAGTAAAATAATTTTATTTCTTAATATACAGCATTATAATTCTTTAATTTAGAATAATTCTCTTCGTTGTATTACCTATGATTTTGATGAAATTCAATCTCCAACTGCATCAAATACTAATAATAATGGTTCAAATATTTCCACTATTACTTCAATTTCCACCTCATTTGCACTTATTATATCTCTTCTTCTACTTAAATCTGGCAATGAAGCTACTACTGTTAAAAATACATATTATAGTAAGTTTTTTTTGGAGAAAAGATCATAATGAGATATGAATGTGTTTTAGCTCACAATGAAAAAACTGTCTTTCAAAGCAAGGGTGTTGCTGCGAATATTAATAAATCTCCGTATGCTGCTCCTCCAATTCAGGTTTGTATTTTACTTTTTATCTAAAACTCAACATTAATTCAATTATATCTTTAGGTAACTCAAGTAGCACCACCTGCAAATGCAAAAAATCCTCAGGTAAGATGTTTTCTTTCACCTTATACAGTAATTTAATCTCTTTTTTTAGTATCAAACTCTTGCTGGTCTTAATGAAGATATCTTTAAAAAATAACTATTGAATTAATTTTGATTCGTAAAAAGCTTTTTTAAATAAATAAACTTAAGCATTCGTTACGATGCATCCTTGATTATAGTAGTACAGTGAAAATAAATAATGGAATATCATCTTTAACTTTTTTTCAAAAATTGGCAAAAAAATTAAAAGGGTCCCTCTTTGGATTTTTACGATTTTTCGAAAAAAAATTTACTTTTTTTGTAAGGGTCCCCCTGTGCGATTTTTAGGTATCGTTCGAACCTCAATTTTCATCCCCTGTACTTGCCCAAGTGTGCCATCGGTTACTTTACATTCACAATCACTAATTTTTCTTTCTGCTTCAATTTTATCGTAAATCAAATTTTCCGCAATTTCATCAACTCCATTTTGGCAGCTATCCATTTCATTATTATTTGCAAAAAAAATTATTTTGAAAAATGTGTTTCATCCATAATTTGCTGAAAAGAAAAAGGCAAGATGTTGAGATGTTAAAAAGCTTTCTTCTGGAATATTCATTGATTGTGCAATAATTGAACAGGCGCCGCAGTCGAAGATATTGATGTAACTGAAACTCTGTGAAACAGCTGCAGATGCATTTGAATTAATTGATGGACTCGTAACTTTCAAAATAGGGTAATATTATGGACTAAAAAATTATATTAGACGAGGTTTAAATTCAGTCTGATATCGCGGATCCGAGATACAGTAACTCAGCTACCGTAGAATAGTTGAAAATCTCAGATACCTCTAATTTTATCATTGAATTTTAAAAGGAGTCTAAAATTAAAATTTCATTATTTTGAACATCTACAACAAAAACGGGATCTACTTGAAATTTCTCTTTTGAAATTCAAATGATAAACACAAATTTGTGACAAGTGAATTCTGAATGAAAATACTTTCATTAAAAAACTTACAAACAAAAAATCATCATTTACATTTTTGAAAGAGTTTGCAGAGATGTCGCGTGAAGATGGGGTTTGTGTTTTTGTTTTTTTCTAGCTTTTCTACAGTAATCCACGTTTTTTTAGGTTTTTGCAAAATCTTTAATTAATCCTCCAGTTATAATAACTACTATTTGTGCTTTAACTTCAATCATCCTTGCCTTTATTTTTTGCACGTTTTATCTAATGCCTGAATTCGGACATAGAATTGTTCAATTTTATTTTTTATATTTGATAATGAGTAAATTACTGGCAAAGCCGAATACTAAAAAAATAAAAAATATATATTGTAAGTTTTTTGGGGGAAATTACATCACAATGAGATATATAAGTGTGTGTTTTAGATCAACAAAAGCAATCAATTGGAGATATAAGAGCAGATGGTGGAGTTCAAGTTCAATCTAATGTTCAATGTCAAAAACAGAAGACTCATCAATCAAATGTCAAGGTTTGTATCTTACTTTTTTATATGAAATTCGATATTAATTTATTTATATTTTCAGAAATCAATTAATACTGTACAACAACAACCAAAAAGAAAACCAAAGATGTCATCATCCGGGAGGAAAGAAAAGGAAAAACTTTTTCTAGAATCTCGTGCCGTAAGTGAATAAAAAACCGCTTATTTTGCTGATGACTTTTCTTAGATTCAATTATTATCACAAATATATGATGTGACAAAATCTTTATTAAATGAAACTCGAGAAGTAATTAAAAAGTTTGATCAAAATAAAGAAACTTCAAAGAATTCAACAGAATGTTTCGTAAGTATTTTATATTCGATATATTCACATAAATGCAAAATTTTTTCAGAGCACTGAACTTGAAGCACTTCAAAAACAAAAAGAAAGTCAATCATTGCTACCTGATAATTTATCACATGGTGAAGCTCCTGAATCTTTGAAAGGGTATATTTAACTTTATGAAATAACTATATGTATAGTATAATAATTTAAAATATTGCAGAACCCAAGCTTGTATAAATCAAAGAAATTCTCATGGATCAAATTCAACTAATACTCTTGATTCTAAAGCGGGTGAACAAATCAATGATGATGTGGATGTGCCAAAAGAAATTGCATCATTACTTAAAGTAAATGATTTTGTTTCCTAATATACAACATTATAATTCTTTAATTTAGAATAAATCTCTTTGTCATATTACCTATCATTTTAATGAAATTCAATCTCCAACAGAATTATCAGAAAAGCCTCTTAAAGATGCATCAAATACTAACAGTGATTCGAATATTTCTACTCGTACAGATCCATTTACACTTCTAATCACACTTGCACTTAATTTTTTTTTAACTCTGCATGGTTATGGGGTTAATCTCTTCTTATATTTTCCATTCATTAATGATTATTCTCGAATTTTAAGTCATCAAAAGATATCAAAATGTAAAGCTGAAACATTGTATACCAATAATATTGTAGGCAATACTAAAACAAAAGTTTGTATTTTACTTTTTTTTTATATAACTATTAATTTAATTATATTTTTAGTGCGAACAGAATCAAAATTCTCATTCAAAAGGAGAAGCAGCATCAAAAGAAGCAGGATCAAATGATAGTGCAGAAAATCAATAAAAATCTTCTGAATAATGATAATAAATCTCAACTAACACTTAGATGTGCATCTTCTACCTTATTGATAATATAAAGTATTATTATAATTTTATCATAAAATTTTTATGCTGATAAAATTGTGCGAAAATAAAATTTTTAAAAAAACTTGTGTCTAATCTTTGAAATTCAAAAAAACTTTTTTCATGGTTCTCATTTGAAAAGGATAAGTCGGGATAAAGAAATGAAAGAATTAACTTACTAGAGCCTGAACAAGCTTCTGATTTTGTTTTGTATCTTCTTCGTTCTTCAGTTACTTTTTTTGGATCATGTTCACCATGTAATAAACGCTAAGTTAGAAAAAGCAATTGAAAAAGGCTTTATCCAAGGTACTGTATTTATGCAAACTTGTACTTTCATATAAGAAACTTTTAGAATCAGTTTCTGAAGAGCAACAAGCATTAGAAGCTGAAAAGCGTGAACTTGAAGCTGAATTAGAACATGTTGTATCTGTAGAACCAAAGATTAAAGGTAAAACAAATAAAAAATGATTTATAAAAAACTGTTTTTGAAACACAATTATTTTTAAAAAGTGATATGCGTTGAAAGCCTTTTAAAGAACAAAAATCTTACGGATATTTCCATACGAGTAAATTTTTCAGACTTTTCAATCATTTATTAGATTCCATCACCCTAAGGTTAACAACAAATATAATAGAAATGATGAAATAATATCTTCTTGGCCGTTCAAAAAAAGTAAATTTGTAGTTGGTAACAGGCTTCTGATAAAGAGCTGTTAATTATTTTCTAAATCAAAAGATACAGTATTCATTTTGTTTAAACCGCGATAACTCTGTAAATAAATTTTGAATTGTTGGTTTTCTAATTTCACAAAGACTTAAACTATAATTGAATTCAGATTTATTAATTCACAAAACAAAACAGTTAGCTTGAAACAATTTCTTTTAATAAAATGTCTATACACGTATTTGCAACATTAATTAAATGCTTTTAGGGTGCTATATGTATCATATGTATGTGCACAAAAATTATTAAACTTTCAACAAAATTTTTTGAATGTTTTTCAATTTTAACAGATAAAATAAGTATTGTATTATGTTTAACATTTGAATTTGTTTCATTGATTCGATGCTTTTAAATTTGAAAGAATAACGAAACCGTTTTTTTCAGAATTTGCTGAATTCGAAAATAAAGTTGAACGGCTAAGACAAGATATGCTTGCTGGAAGAATCTCAGGACTTCGTTAAAAAAAGAGAGACAAAATGTTGCAAAATATCTCATTCCAAATATAATTCATTCAGTTTCCCAAAAATTAAAAGTATCACTAGAATTAATTTCACTTATTTTTTTTATTTTCTATTACTCTTTCATCATTTAATGTTTTAAAGGTGTATGTAAAAAACTGCCCAATATAAAACTTTGTTTGAACGATTACTGTAACTGTAAAAATAACAATGTTTATTTAAAAATATCATAACAAGATAAAAACAATAAAAACTATAAACCACATTTAAGCATACAAAATGTTCATCCCGTTTTTTCCATTTTTTTAATTCGTAGAAAATCGTGAAAAGTCGTAGAAAATTTAGCACGATTTTCTACGCGTTTTACGACTTTATACGAAATTTCTAAATTTTTTCCATTTTTTTTGTCAGTTTTCGGAGTTTGGGGAGTTGTTTGAATTCCAGATGGGGTCAAAGGGTACATAGGGGTACAAAACTGATATAGATCTGTTTCCTCGGTCCATGTGTACGATTCCTGAAAGTTCCATGAAATTTGGTCTTCAAAAAATCGTTTAATTTAGAAAATGGAGAAAATAAGAAAAAAAGGGATGACCACTTTGTCACCCATTTTAGCTTAAAGCAAATCAGTTAAAGGGATAAATTTCGTAATCAAAAGCATCAACAATATGTTTTAGACATATTGCAGGTTTTCGATGAGCCATCAAATATTTGTCAATAGCGCTTTCACCGAAATCATCGCAGATTGTCTTTGAAGTTGTTTCAATAATTTCCCATTCTTCATCTGATAACTCATTTAACAAAACAACTCACAAAGGAATTGAATCATCATTCATATCTTTGGCAGAAAAATGTGGATCACTTCAAAAATAAGAATATTCAGATAAAATAAAAATCAATAATTCAGTTTCATAATTTCTTGACGTAGTCTTGGTAAGCTGCAGTATCTTTCATAGCTACATTACTACCAAAACGATATTCAAGACGATTCATAGAAAATGTCAAATCTTTGAGAAACTGAAGCCAGAGAAGAAGAATCTTTTTGCAAAAAGTCGTAACCAAAACCGCTTTTCGAAAATTTTGAATTTTAATTTCACATTCACGAATTTTGGATGTATGATCTTTGATATCCTTTTCATTGAATACAATCAATTCTTTGGAAGTGTTGATTCGGCCTAAATATTTAATATAAATATCAACAATTATCTAATATTTACTTTGATACAAAACTTTGTTATTCTTGTGACTCTGCATTCGATCACGTATTTCAGCCAAATTTACTTCACCTTTATTTACTTCAGCTTGGTGTACAACAACTCCACCAACAGCAGTTGCTGTAAATGCAGCAGCTGGAATTAACAATGGCGGAAACAGTGCAAGCAAATCCAGCAATCGATGTTCCAGTACTGACACCTGTTGAGATTTCCATATTTTCTTGACGATCTTCGTTAGCTTTTCCTCCTTGTTCCAAAGTTGTTTCAAGATTTCTTAATTGTTGTTCATTCTGCAAAACGATAGAAAACTATCAGCGCTAATCCTAGGATGGTCCAAAACAAGGACAACAACAAAATAAAAAAATCAGATTAAGTTAAACTTTTCACGCTTAAATTTTGAGAGATTTTTTATACAAATGGCAGACTGCATTCTGCCGCAATATGATGGATAAAATTGGAGAATCAAATTCCCATGTCTTATTTTCTTCTACCATGTAAAGGTACTGAAAAAAAACTTACTTCTTGGATTGCACGTTCTTGATCAGCGATTGAAGTATTTAAATTATTTATTTCCATTTGAACATCTGTTACTTTACGTTCACAATCACGAATTTTTCTTTCTGTTTCAGTAAATCAAATTTTCCGTAATTTCATCAACTCCATTTTGGCAGCTATCCCTTTCACCATATAAGCGTTTTTTATTCTTTTAAAAACAATAAAAAAATGACTTCAAAAATAGGGAGGGGCAACTTTACAAAAGAGATAAAAATGGTACACTGAATTTGTTAACAATGAGGGCTTCAATAAAATAAATTTTCCAATAACCGAAGCATTTGTCATAATGCTTCTCTAATAAAAACGATTTATGATATAAGTCAGTCGCATAAATGTACGAGCTACCACTTGCTGCAGCATTTTTACTCTTCCACAATTAGCAAGATATCTTTAAATTGCAGAAACAAATGTAAATGGACAACTTTAATTGAGGAACGACCATATTCAGTGAGGGGCAAACGTTTTTAGCCGCTGTTGAAGATGTTGATGTAACTGAAACTCTGTAATACAGCTGCAGATGCATTTGAATTAATTGATGATAAAGATGAACCATATGAATTATCAAAAACGTTTCCTCAAATGATGTTGGATGAGTGTTTTTTCTCAATTGACCAAAAAAAAATAGGGTAATACAGACGAAAAAATTATATTGAAAGGAGTTTAAAGTCGATCTGATATCCCGTAACCGAGATACCGTAACTCTACTACCGTTCGTTGAGAAACATAGAAAGTCTCAGATACCTCAAATTTTACAATAAGAATTTCAAAAGGAGTCTAAAGTTTTAAAATTTTCAAATTCATATTTAACCAAATGAAAAACATAAATTTTTGTCAAATGAATGATGTTTTTGAATGAAAAATTAATTATTAAAAAATCCTCTTCTTTCAAACAAAAAACCATCATCCACATTTTTTGAAAGACTTTGCAGAGATGTTGCTTGAAGACGGGGTTTGTATTTTTATTTTTCTAGCTTTTCTACAGTAATCCACAATTTTTTTAGGCTTTTGGAAAACATTTAATGACTCCAGAAGTTTTAATGTCTCTTATTTGGCCATTAACTTTAATAATTCTTGCCTTTATTTTTTGCATGTTTTATCTTGTGCTTGAGTTAATCAGAAAGCCGGACACTGAAAAATCAAATATACATGTATATAGTAAGTTTTTGGAGAAAATATCACAATGTGACATGAAAGTATGTGTTTTAGTACGCCCTATGATTAATTCTCGAATTTCAAGTCGTCGTCAAAAGGTTTCTAAAGTAAAACAAAGTGGGGCATGTCAATTTGGTTTTAGTGAAATTGGTGACTCTTCAAATAATAATAATAATGTTTGTAATTTACTTTATTTTCTTAATATATATCGATATTAATTTAATTATATGCTTTTAGAATTCTGTCAAAAATGAACATCAACAACCAAAAAGAAAACCAAAGATGTCATCATCCGGGAAGAAAGAAAAGGAAAAACTTTTTCAAGAATCGCATGCTGTAAGTGAATATAAAACCGCTTATTTTGCTGATGACATTTTTTAGGTTCAATTATTATCACAAATATATGATGTGACAAAATCTTTATTAAATGAAACTCGAGAAGTAATTAAAAAGTTTGATCAAAAAGAAGAAACTTCAAAGAATTCAACAGAATGTATCGTAAGTATTTTATATTCGATATATTCACATAAATGCAAACTATTTTCAGAAGACCGAACTTGAAGCACGACAAAAAGAAAAAGAAAGCCAATTATTGTTTCTTGGTAATCTATCACTTGGTGAAGCTCCCGAATCTTTGAAAGGGTATATTTATCTTTATGAAATATCTATATGTATAGTTTAATGATTTAAAATATTGCAGACTCCCAGCTTGTATAAATCAAACAAATTCTCATGGCTCACATTCAAGTAATACTCTTGATTCTAAAGCGGGTGAAAAAACCAAGGATTATGGTGATGTTCCAAAAGAAATTTCACCATTACTTAAAGTAAATAATTTTATTTCTCAGTCCAAAACATTATAATTCTTTAATTTAGAATAATTCTTCTCTTCGTCATATTACCTATCATTTTAATGAAATTCAATCTCCAACTGCATCAAATACTAATACTAATGGTTCAAATATTTCCACTATTACTTCAATTTTCACCTCATTTGCACTTATTATATCTCTTCTGCTACTTAAATCTGGCAATGAAGCTGCTACTGTTAAAAATACATATTATAGTAAGTTTTTTGGTGAAAAGATCAAAATGAGATGTCTGTGTTTTAGTAAATAATGAAAAGAATGTGATTTCTGTTGGCGATAAAAATAGTAATTTGGCATTTCTTTATAAAAAAAACAAGGATATTAAGGTTTGTATTTTACTTTTTATCTCAAACTCAATATTAATTTAATTATATCTTTAGGTAGATCAATCTCAAAATTCTTCAACACCTGTGGCAACAGCAGCTGGTGGAATTGCTGGAACACATGATCCAAAATAGTAAGTTCACTTTGAAGAGGGCGAAACTATTTGTATATGCTTTTTTCAGTCAAACTCTGTCTGGTATGAGACAAGAATGCTTTGGCGCTGATAAAGCTGCAAGTGGCAGCGGTGGTGGTGGTGCACCAACTGGAGGACCTGTTGCACCTGCTGTTGGTGGAATGGCTGGAACTCATGATCCAAATTAGTAAGTTTTTATCATTTCAGTTACCGTACTTTTATTAATATAATTATTTATTCAGCTAATCTCTTGCTGGCATGGGTAATGACGTCTTTGCTGCTGTTTATAGATTTTGAACTGATATTGTTTTTTGGTGTAGTAAAAACTAATAAATTTTTTTTATAAAAAACTTGTGTCTAATATTTGAAATTCAAAAAATGTTTTTATGGGTCTCATTTGAAAATGTTAGGTTGGGTTAAAGAAATCAAAGAATTAACTTACTTAAAGCTTGAGATAAACACATCTTGGAATTTTTAATGGAATGATCTAAGAATATTATAATGTAGTTTTGTTAAAGTATACTGTAATAGAAGCTTACAGCATCATATGGTTACCATTCACTGCTTGAGCCATCATCACTATCTTCCATGGAAAGAGTTCGTTTAAGTGAAATATTTGAAAAACCATTTAAAGGTGATGGAGATGGACTTGCGCCTCTTGAATTTAAATTTGATGTACCGTTCGGTGCTGGAATATCTGCTCTATGTTCGCTATCATATCCATTCATTTCAACATTACATCCTCCATATCACTAAATGGTGAAGCACATCGAGATAGAGATGGAAGTGAAGCTGTTTCAGAATATGTATCTTTTCTTTCTGAAAAAGAAGGGAGAAAAGTAACATTATTTTTATAGATTTTCTTAACATTTGCATTTAATTTTAGCAATTTGAAAACTCACACCAAATTTTTGAAGCTGAAAAAGAAAGAAATGAAAGAATTAACTTACTAGAGCCTGAACAAGCTTCTGATTTTGTTTTGTATCTTCTTCGTTCTTCAGTTACTTTTTTTGGATCATGTTCACCATGTAATAAACGCTAAGTTAGAAAAAGCAATTGAAAAAGGCTTTATCCAAGGTACTGTATTTATGCAAACTTGTACTTTCATATAAGAAACTTTTAGAATCAGTTTCTGAAGAGCAACAAGCATTAGAAGCTGAAAAGCGTGAACTTGAAGCTGAATTAGAACATGTTGTATCTGTAGAACCAAAGATTAAAGGTAAAACAAATAAAAAATGATTTATAAAAAACTGTTTTTGAAACACAATTATTTTTAAAAAGTGATATGCGTTGAAAGCCTTTTAAAGAACAAAAATCTTACGGATATTTCCATACGAGTAAATTTTTCAGACTTTTCAATCATTTATTAGATTCCATCACCCTAAGGTTAACAACAAATATAATAGAAATGATGAAATAATATCTTCTTGGCCGTTCAAAAAAAGTAAATTTGTAGTTGGTAACAGGCTTCTGATAAAGAGCTGTTAATTATTTTCTAAATCAAAAGATACAGTATTCATTTTGTTTAAACCGCGATAACTCTGTAAATAAATTTTGAATTGTTGGTTTTCTAATTTCACAAAGACTTAAACTATAATTGAATTCAGATTTATTAATTCACAAAACAAAACAGTTAGCTTGAAACAATTTCTTTTAATAAAATGTCTATACACGTATTTGCAACATTAATTAAATGCTTTTAGGGTGCTATATGTATCATATGTATGTGCACAAAAATTATTATACTTTCAACAAAATTTTTTGAATGTTTTTCAATTTTAACAGATAAAATAAGTATTGTATTATGTTTAACATTTGAATTTGTTTCATTGATTCGATGCTTTTAAATTTGGAAGAATGCCAATTGGAATTCCATTCCATTTCAGCTTCTATCAACTAAAAGAGGGTGACCGATTAAATGACCCGATCATCCAAGGTGAATGAAAGGGCAACACACACACACATTTTAAAGCTGTTTTGGCTATTATTTATTTGCTGTGTTTTTCCGTTATTCTTCGCGCAAAAAAATTCTTTTACCTTTTTTTTGATCTTCGACAACAACAATAAAAAAAACTAACGACAAACAATACCGGTTTTTTAGTCGTCGTTGATCGTACACTCTCCCTCTTCAACTTCTTCTTCTTCACCGCTTTCAAGGTCACTGTTTTTTTACAGTTTTCCCTCAATGGCATTCTTTCTTTCTTTTTTTCCTCTGTCGTTAAAAACCGCCGCCTCCGTAGCTGCCAAAAGATTGGAGATTTTCGTCAACGATAAATGCCAATGCAATCTTCTTCTCTCTTTTTTGACAGAGAAAAATTTTTGGGCGATCATGATTTTTACGATTTTCCTCTTTCTCTCCTCTATCTCATACACTTGCTTCAGTTTATTGGAGGTCATGTTTTTTAGTGTTTTTATATGAATATTTTTTGCAAGGTTAAATGCCAAAAGAAAAAATAAATGATTGGTCGAAAAGATTTGTCTCAAGTGGAAGTTTCGAAAAAAAAAGCAATTTTCATCTTTTTTTCTTTTGAAGTTTTCCTACTTCTGAGTCCTTGAAAGAGAGATAGAAACACTGTTACGTTTCATTTTATAAAATATATTCCCTGAAGCAAAACGGGTATGACTCATTTCCACTTTTATTTCGGAGGATTTTTTCTCAAATCCTTTAATTTTTACCTAAACCTTTAACGATATTTCTTTGGTTCTCTTTTTAGTTTTATGCAAATATATTCCGTTTTTTGTATATTTGCTTGTTTTAGGCGAGCGAACGTTAACCACCTGGGTTTCCGTTTCATTTTCACTATTATTATTTTGGAACGCAGAGGTTTATCTCGAAGATTGCTCCTCCTACTTTTTGCTAAAAAAAACGTGCGCAAAAAGCAAGCACGTACATGTCAGTCAAAAAAAGAAAAGAGTAAAGAATGAAAAAGCCCTTGACCGAAGCAACATTTCTCTCCAGCCATAGAATTTTGGGGACAAACGAGTGGAGACTATATTTTTCTTTTTTATGCCCATATTTGGAAGGTTAAGCGGTATTGCCGGTACGACTGCGACAACTTTTGACATTGTCGTCGTCGAGAGAGATATATGAAGGTTTTAGGTGTGCGTTCACCTCTCTCTCCTTTAAACACACGCATTGTTGTCACACCAAAAAAATATATATGCCCACCTAGCGGACTTTTTCCTTCTTCTTGTTCTTGGGTCTTCGCCGCTTTGGTCCTCCTTTTTTTTCATTCAATTTCCCTTTCACCTTTCTTTCTTTCGTTTGTGAGTCTCCCTCCTCTCTTGACTGAAACTCAAGGTGAATAAAAAATGTTTCAACCAAAAAAAATTGTTTTAGACAGGACCTTATTCGGGATGATGGTCCCCCTTTCTTTTCCTTTTCCGGGGTGGCCATTGTATTACATACTTCTTGAAAAGGAAAATTTCTTAAGAAGGTTTCTTGTCGGCAAAACAAAATGTTGCATAGTAGTTTTTTTCTTTTTTTTTATTTTTTTTTTGAAGGTGATAGATACTTGATTGACCAATTGAGGATTATACTTTCTTTTTTCCCGATCAAACAAAAGAAGAAAGATGGCATTGGCAAAAGTCAAGGAGTTCATCTAAAGGGGTTTTTGAAGTTTATGTTTTTTTTTGCAAATAAATTTGTTCTTTTCATTAATTAGTGATTTTAAGATGTAAACAAAATTTGTCCTGAAAAATGTTTTGTGGGTTCTTATTCTTTAAAAAAAACATTTTTGCAACAGTTTTGTCACCTTTCAAAAATATTTTTTTTTCTTCTTTCACTATGGTGACAAGATTTTTAAAGAGACAACTCTAAAAATTTTTTGATTTGTGTTTTAAGCTTTGACTCAATCATTCATGCTTTTCGAATATCATGATGCACAACTACCGTAACCTCTCTCTCTTGCCATCAAAACTTTCAAACTCATTTTCGCCATTTTTAATATTTTTCTCTGCCAAAAGTTTTAATTATATTAAATTTTTTGTTAAATTATTTTTGTTGCTTTCAATCAACATCTTTTTTTTTCAAATTTCAATCAAAAAAACTTTGACGGAAAAATTTCTCTTTCTTTAAGAGGAAAACTTTTGAAGGACTACTCCTATTAAAAACTGACCAAGACGTTGATTGTTGTCGTCGAATTTATTGTTGACGCTTATTTTTTTTTTCAAATCCTCAATAAAATATAATTCTTCTTCTCCTTTTTCTTCTTTACTAGGATCAATCGGCAATTACACTTCCTCTCTTTTCTTTTCTCGTCTTTCCTCAAAAATATTTAAAATCTCAAACACAAAAATAAAAAACGACAGCCGCGTGATTTTCGTTCATCGGAATTATATATATATATATTTTTGGTGTTCTTTTTCAGCTTCTCATTATTGTTTTTTCTTTTGTTGTTTCTTTTTATATTATTATTATTATTTAAATGAATTGTTGTTGACGGGAGGGAAATAAGAAGAAGGATCAATATGAAAGTTTTTTCTTCTTTTTATCACACGTTTTTTGTCTTTTAACTTTGTTGACTTTGATTTTGAGGGTTTAATATTCAATGCCATTTTTAAAAAGTCCGTTCAAAAATAGTTGGTAGTAGCCGTTTTTTGAGTCATTTATAGTCCCTGTCTAAAATTTAATTAACTCCTTCTCCAACATATTTGCCATCTGTCATATTTGGTTGTAGCTAAGAACTGCCAAAGTGAGACGAATCAAAAAATAATTAGACAAAGATTTCTTGACTTTTACTTGATCTTCTTGGCCTTATTTGAGCTTACAGATATTTGGTTTTCAAAAGAAGGTCAAATGACCATTTGATTTTAGAATTCCTTTAAACACATTGATCCTGATCTTTGAAGAAAAAGTTTCAATTTTTTTACTATCGATGTGACATTCTTTAAACACTGTTACTCCTTGTTTTACACATCCTTAAAAATGCATTCTTGCCTCTCTTGTCCAAAAAACTGTTATCAGTCAAAAATGTTTCTCCGACTAATATACATTTCTCCCTCATCTTGTTGTATTTTTCTTTCGTTAGTTTTCCATAAAAATAAAAATAAAACTTTTTGTCGAAGAAAAAGCGTGAAACAGCTTTTTCTTGCGCTTGCTTTCACGCCGCCCTTCTTCTTCTTATTTTCCCTCCCTTCACAGAAAAACTTCAAATATAATTCTAATCGTTTTTGTTGTTGTTGAGCGTGATTGCTCATCGTTCCTTCTTCTTCCATCATCGTCGTCGTCTCTCTAGGTCTTCTCATTTTAAAAGTCGCCTTTTCACGAAAAAAAAAGAAAATTGTAAGAATTCTTCTTTCTCCTTCTTTTCCTGAAGCTTCGTTATTTGCATACAAGAATTCCTTGCTTTAAGCAAGAAAACAAATTTATTGTATGTCTTTTGTACGATTTTTTCTTGCCTTATTTTATTTCGTTTTTAAAAAAAGTATTATATTTTTTTCTTACTTTTTTATATTTGGGTTTCTTTTCTGATGTTTGTTAAATAAAACATGAATGAAACGAAACGTTCTTTCCTCCAGAAATGGAAGAAGAAGAAAATGCAAGAGAAGGAAAAACAGTAGGGGAGCCGTATAATACATATGAAGACCCCCTTTCTAGAAGACCTTCTTCCTCCCAGTTTCAGTTAGTTAGTTTAATGTTGTCGCATGACAATCTTTTTTGATAGGGTTAATCATTATTTGTCCCCACCACAGAAGAAGAAAAAACACTCAATGACCCTTTTTTTTGTTATATTGATGACTATTTTTGGACATTATCTTTTTTTCATGTATTTAGACATTCTCTTGTTAATAGGAATGTTTAAATATATTTGATACAATGTTATTAGAAGATTAAACTGCTTAAGCTGTTTCAAGAGGTCAATGTTGGTCAATGTCCATCTCTTATTATATCAAGTATTTCTCCCTGCTAATTCATTCCTGTACATGCCATTTCCACGTAGTACATGAATATAAAACTTTCATTCCAGAGCATCAAAGATAACCCTTTCTACAATAAAAACTACCATCTCACACATAAGAATGTTTACGTTATTTTTCTGTACTTCATTAAATTTAATTCTCTCTCTTTTTTCCTTTTCTTATTTTTGCTCCAACTTAATGGGTAGTAGTAGTAGCCATAAAACATAAGTAAAATCAAACAAAAAAATCTTCAAATAATGTTTATGTTTCTTTCTTACTTTTTTCTTGATTCATTTTTGCAACTTTTCTTTTTTTTGTTTTTACGCATTATCGATGTTTTTATCTTGCTCATCTGCTACTTTATTTTACTTACTTACCTACCAACCTGCTACCTCCATCGCTATTCATTCCCTCAGGCCTTTCGTTTTTTGTACCCGAAGAATATTAAGCTGCTGCATCAACACTTATAGATAGATGTACCTCATTCCATATTTTTAGACTGTTTTTCTTGAAGACAGTTATTTCAGGGAGGACATAAGTAACCCATCTTTTTTTTCATTCATTTGTCCCTTTTTTTCTCCCCCTTAAATAGCGCCTTTTACATTCCGATCTTCTTCTTTCAAAAAAAAGTCGAGAAAACAACGGCCGATTACGACTTATTTACTTATTTAAAGTTTTTATTTTTCTAAATTTCTATATATTTTTTTCAGCAACAACCCTTTTTGCTCTAACACGAACTAAAAACAGCAGTAGCAAAAAGCTCAAAGGGGGCCAAGAAAGAAGAAGAAGTGAGAGAGGGGGATTCAACGAGGTGCGCGAGAGACTCAAAATTCTTCTTTCTTCGTTTGCTGCTCGATCTCCAATTCTCATCAACCAACGACAATCACATCAACGAAGAAGTAAAAAAAATATTTCTGTGATCGAAGCTTTCCTTCTCCTTCTTCAAGGGTAAACTTGACCCCTTACTTTTTTTATTATTGACAGATTTAGCAGAGTAAAATAAAAGATGTCACATAAATCTGGAGGCAAGTTTTTATAAAAAGGCTTTTGATCAAGGCTTAATTACCCTATTTTTTAGAAGCTCATCGAGCTTTGGAACGACTTGAAACATATCATGCCGAGTTAACACGATCAAGCGATCGAGAATTAAAACATGAAATTGAAAAAATTATTGCAATTTTTAAATCACAACTTTTTCGAAATCTTTGTGGTTTGTGATACTGTCTTTTATCATAACCCTTCTTAAAACGTAATCTTAACTTTTAGCAATTTACGATTTTCAAGATGATATTTTGTTAAATGAACGAATTCCATTTGATGAAAAAGTTCGACAAACAAAACGTTTTGCAGAAAAATGGGAAAATAATCCACCATTTGGTGCAGGAGTTTATAAAAGTCCATTAGATACTGGCTTATCAAGTGCAATAGGCAGTGGCACAGGACTTTTGGACAGAACTTTTGATAGACCATATACCAATGGATTTGATTCACATTCCCATGCCCCTACAAATCAATCATCACATTCTTATACTTTTCAAGAACAAAAACGTGAATTGGTTAGTTTTCAATTTTTCACATTGAAATTTTTCCCATAAAAAATGGATTAAAGGAAATCCGTATAATGAGATTAGCAAAAACGGATTTAATGGGTTCAAGCTAATCTTTTGCCTTTGAACTTTTTATATAAGCCGTTTGCATTCAAATTTATGCCAATTCTTAAAAGCCTATTGCTTACATTTTTCTTATGCTTTTTCTTCTAGACTCGAGATGGTTGGGCAACCCAAGAATATTCAACCAAAACCGTTGATGGTCCTGGTGGAGTTCAAACTCAAACAACTTCGGTAAGAGCCTTTTCTTCTACAAACTTTTTTGCTGCTGCTGCTACTTTTCTTCTGTATCTTTTTAACTCTAAAATTAAGATCAAAAAGATGAATCATCATGAAAAACATATAACAGACATTAAAAGTGTTTTTTTGCTGTCAAATAACCTCAACGAAAAATGACATAGTTTTTTATAAACCCTCAAAAAATAAAATCGAGGACGAAAAAAACGTGAACTTTTTTTTTTGCAAAAACAGAAAGAAATTGATTTTTGTTTTTGAACTTTCAGAAATGTCTTTTTTCTCTTTAAAACCTTTGAAGTTTAAACTTTAAAGATCAGAAATTAATTAATTTTTTTTATCAAAACCACAAGAATTCAGAAAGCATTAAAACTTTTCTGATAACACATTTTAATGACAAACAAAATTTTATAGTCAGCGAATTTAATTGATTCACATGGACAAGAATGGGATATTGTGGATGTTGTAATTGAAAAAAATCAAACTGGATTAGGCTTTTCAATTTCTGGTGGACGTGATCGTAGCACTGAAGCTGATCATCACATTCATGTAACAGATATTTCACCGGGTGGTGCGGTTGCAAGAGATGGAAGAATTAAGTAAGGGGAAATTTTGTGAAACAAAACAGAGCATTTAAAAATATGTGTTCAAAATTTCAAAACAGAATTATTAAAATTTTTCACAGTTTTTTCAAAATTAATTTAAACATTTTCAGTTTCAAATTTTTAAACCTCTAAAAAATTGCTTTTTTCAGAGTCAATGACATTATTTTAAAAGTGAATAATGTAGACTGCGTTGACGTCGATCATCAAATTGCTGTAGATGCATTAAAATCTTCTGGACCAGTTGTTCGATTACTTGTTAAACGACCAAAACCAACTCGATCTGTATCACAATCAAATTTAACAGATTATCGATATCCACAAACTGGTGCAGGAACAACTGGATTCTCATCTTTCAGCCAAGCCGTAACAACTGCCCCACCACTTCCACCTTCACATCATCATTCCCCTATCATTACCACAACCACAACACAACGAATACCAATTGAAATTCAACGCTTGGAAATGACTCCAAATGTTCGAAAAGTTGAACTTACAAAGGGTTCATCTGGTGGACTTGGATTCTCAATTGCCGGAGGGTATGGCAATCAACATGTTGCTAATGATAATGGAATATTTGTTACAAGAATTATTGAAGGCTCTGCAGCATATTTCGATGGAAGAATTGGTCCTATGGATAAGATATTAGCTGTTGATAACGTTATCTTTAATAATGTTACGCATGAATTTGCTGTAAATACTTTAAAATCAACAGGAAATAGAGTAATAATATATTACGAAAAGAATCCATATCCCGACTATGTTCCACCTCCAATCGATGATTCATCTCGATCAATAACTGGAATTGGGTTGGGCAATCGATCTGCATCTTCTCAACAATTCCCTGATCAACGTTCATATGGTGGCTCACAGACACATCTGGCATACATTCAACAACCAGAACTGCAACCTCGTGTTGTTACCCTTCGAAAGGGTGATGGTGGACTTGGATTTAATATTGTTGGAGGGGAAGATGGTGAACCTGTTTATGTTTCACATATATTGCCTGGTGGTGTTGCTGATCTCTCAGGGAACGTTCGAAAGGGGGATGTCCTCTTGCAAGTTAATGATACAGATCTTCGAAATTCCACTCATAATCATGCAGCATTGGCACTTAAGAATTGTCCACCCAATACTTTCGTTAATTTAACGCTACACTATCGACCAGAGGAATATGCACATTTTGAACAAAAAGTTGAACAACTTCGAAATGATATGTTAGCAAAGCAAGCAGCAATTGGTGCAGGTGTTGCACCAGGTGTTGTAACAGCTCAACGTCGAGATGTTTATGTTCGAGCACTATTTGATAATGATCCATCAAGAGATGCAGGAGTGCCACATCGTGCTTTACCCTTCTCGTATGGTGATATCTTGCATGTTGTTAATTCAAATGATGATGATTGGTGGACTGCTCGAAGAGTCTCTGAAAATGGTGAAGAAGGCCAAGAAGGTGTTATCCCCTCCAAAAAACGTGTGGAAAAACGTGAAAGACAACGTCGAAAGCAGGTCAACTTTAATGCAGGAAGTCAAAGCCTTGGAAGAAATGCAAGCATGGGTGGTGGATTAGAAGGTAGAAGAGGCTCCCGCTCGCAGCTATCATTCTCAAGAAAATTCCCATTCGTTAAATCTACTGAAAAGCTGAATGAATATACTGATAATGAACGTAAGTGGGGAAGACGATGGAAAAGGGTAATAAAGAATAAAGGAAAAAATACCAATTTTCTTCAAATAGGAGTCCCCGCTGAATTCACTTCTACCGAATATTATACAACTTGCACATCGGACAGTGATTATCGTGAGTTTATCAATGTCATCATTTGATGTGATTGACAGAATGAGTGATAATCATGTTATAATACTTATAACGATATATGTATATTGTCCGGTCCAAAATGTCTTATTTCAGTGAAGAAGTTTTTTGTTTTACAGTAATTCAAAAATATAAAATTACTTATCGTAATTTTGTGAAAAAGTTCCAAATCATTGTAGTTTTTTACTTAACAGTTTTGATTTGAAATTAAAAAACTCAAATATGTCGTTTTTCTTAAAATTTTTATTATCTGTTTACTAACAAAATGTTTTTCTTTTAGTCAACACTGTCGATGAACCAATATTCTCATATGAAACTGTTGAACTTCAAAATAGTAAGCTTTAATAATTCTTTCAATGACTCATTCTAATCTCTTTTTTTGCAGTCAATTATGTTCGACCAGTTATTGTATTGGGAGGATTAAAAGATAGAATTAATGATGAACTTGTTGGACGATATCCTGATAGATTTAGTAGTTGTGTTCCACGTAAGTTTCCTTTTGTTTTGTTTTCACTTTACGAATAACAAAAACTAAATATGATTCATACATTATTTTTCTCATTCAAAATTTTTTTTCTTGCACAAATTTACACGCTACTGTATGAGTCATGATTTTTCCTGTAAAAACGTTAAAATCGAAAATTGACCCAATGAATCATTATTAGTACAAAAAATGTGTAATTAAAATGTCAAAACTACAGTATCCCAATCCCTTCAAATTTTTAGATACATCACGTCCACCACGTGAAAATGAAGTAAATGGAAGAGATTATTATTTTGTTAGTAAAGCAGATATGGAAGCGGATGTTCGAAATAATATGTTCATTGAAGCTGGACAATTTCAAGATAATTTATATGGTACTAGTATTAAAGCTGTACGAGATGTTGCAAATGCTGGGTAAGCTTTAAACTGTAACGATTACAGTGTAAAATATTTAAAATTTTAGTCGGCATTGTATTCTTGATGTCTCAGCGAATGCCATTAAACGTCTTCAAAATACAGCAAATATTTATCCCATTGCAATTCTAGTTAAACCACAAAATGCTCATCAAATTAGGTAAAATTTTGCATGCAACAACTACAGTATAAGACATTGTTTAAAACATTTTTAGAGAATGGGATCAAAGCCAAAATGAAGCTGAAGCCCAACGTTCATTTGAACGCATTCAAAGAATTGAACAAAACTTTGGAGATCTTTTTACAGGTATGTTTTCTACTTTTAATCTCAACATTCTATATCTATATTGTTTTTTTAGCTGTTGTTGGTGGATACAATCTTGAAGATATCCTACATAAAATTATTTCAACAATTAACGAACAATCACGTCAACGAATTTGGGTTCCAAATCGACAACCACTCTTTTAAATAAAAACAAAAAATTTATCTCTTTCCTTAAAATTTAATCCCTTATTCTATTATTTATCTTTGATCTACGCATTTATCTTTTTTTAATTAAAATGACAACAAAAAAGCAACTTTTATTATTATTATTCCAAAGACTGCCATTTTTTCTTTATCTTTCCTTATGTGGACCATTTCGCTTCTGTTTTTTTAAAGATGTTATTAGCTTCGGTTGTGACCTCAAAAGGAGAGGAATTCTGTTTCATTTGTTAAAAATCTTCCTTTCTCCTTTTTCACATATCCCTTTTTCTTAAATTAACAAACTATATTATTAATTGTTAGTCCTTAATCTGCCCCATCTAATACTGCACTTAAAATACTTATTTTAGCCGCCTAAAATATTATTATTATAACTTTTTTATACTTATTTCTCTTTTATCATATAAAAAACATCAATAAACATAAATTTATTTAAAAATTCTCTTTTTTGTATTGTAAAATGTTTTAAATTTGATCAAAAAAAATGAATAATAAATGGTACGATAAATTAACCAACAGATTCTGTAATTGAAGGTGGAGGGCCAGTAATTCGAAGATTGGAATTGTCAAATTTGTAACCTGAAATTGTAACATGAATTAAAAAGGATCAAAACATTCAGAACAATTTTTTAAAAAAAAATTTTTATTAACAGTTCGAAAAGCCAGGTTACTGTAGCCTTGTACAGTAACGGTTATTAAATAGAAATCAAAAAGGGTTATTTTGAAAGACTATTTTTGAAACTAAGATCAACAAAACAGATTTGAAAAACTCACCCAAAACATATAAACAATAAAAATGACCATGACAATTTTCTTTATAATTAATTGATGCACCACGTTCTTTACATAATTCACATAAAGTATCCCAATATTTGTAAAGTCTTTCATCCAGTTTAGGAAATTTTCCACCAAAGAAGTAAAGATTTTCTAAATAAATGTTTTTGAAATGCTATAAAATTATTTTAGAAATATTACCTGACCAAAGAGCACATCTACCATGCATAAATATTTCAATGCTTTGTTTTTCAGTGCTTGAAGCTGTAACACCATCGGCCAATAAAAAGGTTGGAACTGGTTTTGTATTATCGAGTTCAATGTAATATGGTCCAAAAAGATCACCAAGATTATCCGAACATGAGTATCTTTGACATAATGCACAAATCCATTTAGTTGGAATTAAATTTTCTGGTGGATCAGGCTTAAAGAGAATGAAATTCAAAAATGGCAGCAATAAAAAAAAGAGAACTCACAGCTTGTAAACGACTTTGTTGTGCTCGTTGACCCCTTTCAATAATTGAAAGATATCGAGTTGAATGAACAAGTTTTCCATTTTTAATCATTGGATCTTTGATAATTTCATTGTCTTCCTTTAAAAAAGTGAAATTTAAAAATAGAAAATTTTGAAAATACAAAGCTACCTTTTTACTTTGGTACTTCTGTTTCAACTTTTGTACAATTCCAGCTGCTTCATCAAAATCTTCATCCTTTGCCTTCTTCTTTTTCTTTACACGTTTTTTCTTTTTCTTTTCTGGATTAACTGGAGGCATTTTAAATTAATGAAATACTATAATTAATAAATTGATTCAAAAAATACAGTGTTTCAATTTGAAATTAGAATTTGAAGAATCGGAAACTGAAAAACGCTTCAAAAAATTTTTTCAAAAAAATATTCAAAAAATTTTCACATATTATTCGCGTCAAGACTTTTCTTCTTCGGTTCATTAAAGAACCAGCCGATGAATAAAAAAAAGTCTATATAGAGAAGAGAGGAAAGAGGCAATCAAATAAGCTCTTCAATAATAAAATTTGATGGTCAGTCAGTCAACTGTAAGAAGGGGGGTCAATTTTTTCGATAATATTTCTTTTGATAATACCGATCAGAAAAAGGGCTTATTTGTTTACAATCTATCTTTGCACGGGTATGTTCTCATACTTTGTGATGACAAGGACAATCTCAAGTGTTTACCCTTCTAAAAACATTTTTTGAAAAAAAAACTATTTTTGTTACTTTCATTTTTCTCATGCATTTTCTTCATTAACGACAACTTCATTCTTGTGAGATCCCTCTCATATTTTGAAACTAAACAAATATCTCTATTATTATCCATGATGCTTCTTTTAATTCGAAAAATTCTTAAAAAAGCTAAAACTGGTGTAATCAGTAATCGAAAAATTGTACCAGAAAAATCAAATATTAATCTTATTACTCTCAAAACTGTTAAGTAAGTTATTGCTTGTTTCCTTTTCATTTTTCAAATAATTTTTATAGCGATTCGACTCCATCTTCGTCCTCATCATCTTCGGATCTTCCATTAAAAGACATTAAGGCACCATTTTTACAGCGACAATGTACTGTACAAGAGCTTGACGAAACTCTTGCAAAATTACGACAAAATAAATCAATTCGAAAAAATCCAACACCAACATATTATCGATATTCATATAATGCAACTCCACCACAATTATATCAAAATGAAACACAACCATTTGAAAATGAATTTGCTGGAAATGCATCGTCAACTGTTTCAGAAGAAGATGAAGAATATGTCCCTGTTAAAGTAAATTTTCTAAGTTAAAGGTTAAACACATCTAAATTTTTTAGGCTCGAAGATCAGGAGTAATTCGAAGAATTTCATCAAAGCAAAGACGATTTTCAAGTCCACCAATTCGTAGTGGCCATGCTTCATCTATTGATAGATGCTTTTCTCAAAATAGTGAAAGATTTCAATTTCGTTTAAGTCAAAATTTATTACCATCTATTCCAATTGAAGAAGATGCTCTATCAATTACAGAAACCACTTCATTATCCACTCCATTACCAGATCCAATGCAACCAATTGTAAATTGTTATCATTGATTATCTTCAAAACTATTTTATACCGTATACATGAATATTTCTTTTATGTTATTATTGCTTGTTGATTTTTTTCCTTTATATGTATTTTATGGTGAATATAATAAAAAATTATTATTTTATATATTTCTCAAATAAGATATACACATACCAGAAAAACTTTTGTTTGTAATAACATCTTTTTATCATTTTGTTTTTTAAGAAAAGTTGTAATTCAGAAATTTATTCATTAAGCGTTTCAGATTGAAACAGATGAGAAAAAATGAGAACTAATTTTCAAAAAGAGGGGTCTATAATATTTAAGGCTACAAGATGTCGCTGTCGAGTTATAGAGAAATTTTAAAATAAAACGTGAATATTGTAAACAAAATATTTATGTTTTTTTCATGGCTATTGTAATGAGGAAATTAATCAAATTTTACAGCTGCATAGCTATTTGATGCTTTCAGCTGTTTAAAATTGCTATTACGGTAAAAGAAAATTTTTGAAAATTTGCATAAACACTTCATGTTTGGTTGCTTTTTATTCTTCACCTTTTTTGTTTTTTCACTTTTTTATTACTATTTTTTTGTGGAAGAAGATTGCTTTCTCTCAAAGATGACTTCAAAAGCTGCTCCACCAATGCCACAAACGGATACAGAAAATAATGATAAATTGCCAGCTTCTGGAGAAATTCTTACAACAAAACATCACAAATATGAGGTTTGTTTTTTTGAAAGGGGTTTAAAACTAGCTATAATGATAAAACGTATATGTATTCAATAAACATTCTTCTTTTAAAAAATAATCAAAAACTTGTACTCACCAATATTTTTATTATTACTATAGCTTTTCGGGAAGAGATAAACAAGCATTGTTTTACAATGTTTAAAGATAGCCTTATAATAGAGCTACAAATAAAGAGAAAGGGTTTTAAAAATGGGAAAATCAAAGCTTCCTAAAGAACATTCAATTCTAGTTAAATGTAATATTTTAGGCAGTAAAGCTACTTGGTAAAGGTGGATTTGGAGCTGTATTTTTGGTGAAGCGTGAAGATGGTGAATGCTTTGCAATGAAATGTGAATCATATGATGTTAAGAAGCAAGTTCTATCAATGGATTGTAAAGTTTTACGTGGAACATTTCTCATTCAATCACCACATTTTTGTTCTGTTCTTGATCGTGGAAAATCTATTGATAGATTTCGATTTTTAATAATGAAACTAGTAGGTTTTCTGCTTGGATAGATAGATTAATGTCTGTTTGAAATTACTATTATAGGTTGGAAAAAATCTTTGGGATTTGAGAATTGAAAGAGAACCACCAAAGTTTTCATTGAATACATCTTTGAAAGCAGCAGAACAATGTTTAATGGCTATTCAAGATTTGCATACTGTTGGATTCTTACATCGTGATATTAAGGTTAGTTGTTGAGCTTTGCGAAAACGATATTTGAACATCGGATGACAAAACTTTCAATTTTGTTTTTTTTAAATAACTACAGTATCTTTTTATCTTATAGCACATACCCATCATTCAATCTTTTTAAACTTATCTATTTTTCTTATGCACTTTTTTCAGCCTGGTAATTTTGCTATTGGTCGTCCAGATACAAGTGAATTTCATACTGTTTTTATGTTAGATTTTGGATTATGCCGAAAATTTATTGGTGAAACACAACTTAAAGATTTAAGACTGGTATGCAATTTTCATTTAATGCATAAATTCTCAAGTGTTTTAACAATTTTTAGCCTCGAACAACTGCACCATTTCGTGGTACGACTCGATATGCTTCACTTGCTGCTTTAAAACAAATTGAACAATCTAGAAAAGATGATATTGGTATGTTTAAATGTATATTTTGAGAAAATAACTCGGGTATATATTTTTAGAAGCATGGTTATATATGATTGCAGAATGGACTGTTGGAGCTTTACCATGGCGGCGCTTAAAAGGTCAAGATAAAGAAGAAGTTTTACGATGGAAAGAAGATATTCGAAGTGGTGATGCACATGATGAATTTATGACAGGACTACCACGACGTGAATTTGGAGAAATTTTAAAATATGTTGATTCATTGGAATATCATTCAATTCCAGATTATGATCATGTTCATTATTGTTTACAACATGCATGCAAAGTAAGTTCTTCTTTTTCATAACAATCTTAACAATTGTTTTACAGTCAAATGGAATTATTGGCAATGAACCAGTTGATTGGGATCCAACAAATAACTATCATGGCCCAACTCATTCTGATCGTGAGAAGAAACAAAAGCTGGCAATTGCTTCACAAGGAAAAGCCTCCGCTCATACTCATTCAAAAGAATCAAAAGATTAATCTGTCATGAATGATTTTTGTGTTATTATTACTATAATTGTGTGAAAGAAGAACTTTAGTATATGAATAAATAAAATATAAATTAAACAAAAAATATAACTTCGCAAACAGAAGACACAAACTATAAATGTAGAAATGTAGGGAGAGAGGGGTAAGCCCGAATATGACGTCGCTTTTAAAACTGCCGCAAAAGTCAAAAAAGAGGATCGAAGAAGTCGGTTTTTGTTTGATATCATATTTGGATAAACCCTTGGTCTATGTGATTATGCATTTTCAACGCTGCTTAAACAACACTTGGAACGGGGTCAAACTTCTTCGATTAAACTTTAAAAGTCTTTCACCACTTGGGTTAAGATGTATCTTCATATGCCTCTATTAGGTCACGAACCGAAATTTTTAGGCTTTGACATACCCTTTTTCAAACTATGATCTTGTAGTTTGAGGACGAAATTAGGATTAAAACTCAATACGGTAGGGTTAGCCTATAACACTTGCTCAGATAATTAGCTTACTGTATAAACCAAGTATGTTCACTTGTGTAAAATTACTTTTTACCATATTGTTATCCTTGTTAAACGTCATAAATGTTTATTGCCCCTTTTCCTTTATAGGCGACTTAAATCATGTTGCTTGATTGATTTAAGTTTTTCATCGCGGTTTTCTTTACGTATTATTTGTATATACTTGTTCTTTAACATTTCTTGTATAATATCTTTTTCAGATCATGGATCTTTATTCATTGTTGAACAACACCACCGGCAACGGCAATTATACAATGGAAGAAGAAGAACAATTAATGTTTTCGGCAATAACATTTTTTGGAGGTATACTGTAACCTTATTTACAACTAACATAGTCATACTTCTCTTTTTTAGCTTTGAAAAAATGTTAATCAAACATTGCCAAAAGAAAAACCAGTTGCTGAAGTTCAAAATGAACAAATTACTGATAAAGAAAAACAAAATAAAAGGTAAGTATTTATTATAATTGTAACACTATTATTTTATGCATTACTAATTCAATTTTCAGTACACCAAAACCTTCTACACCAACAGAAAAAGAAAAAAGAAGATCAATTGCAGAAATTCAAATCAATCCATTAGATATCCAAAAATAAAAACCAAGAATTATTTCTCGAATGCAAATCAAATATTTAAAACCAAATCTTCAAACTTGTCCTGTAAGTTTTTGTAATTACCGTAATCCTGCATATAAGATATTTTAGCTTTCAAATGAAAATCGGCATCAATTAAAAATCGTATAACAGAAAGCTTAGGGATATTGGGTTTGCACCACTTCGAGAAGTAGTCCCTCCTGAATCGACATCCCATGCATTTGGAAATCCATTTAAATTAGATAAGAAAGTTGTTGCTGTTGATGAAGTGGCTGAAGAAGGTTCACCACAAACAAGTCAACGAAACGACCTGGTAGTGATAGAATAAACGAACTTCGAGAAGTTTGTAATTTGACAATTTATAACATTGATTTTTTACAGTAATTTTATTTTCAGCGTTTTACACCATTATTAAAAAATTTTCGAGCTCCTGTAGTAGATCTTGTTAATCCAAAGCATGAATTTACCCTTATTGAAGATTTTCTTACTGAACCTGCCACTGATAGAAAGATATATTTTGGTCGAAAAATTGGTGATGGACAACTTTTGCTAAAAAGTCGATACAATTTGAAAGATCGAAAATATATTGGAAATTCAACAATGGATCCTGAACTCGCATTTATACGTTTGTATTTCTAATTCCAAGGCATAAATAAACTCCAATGTTTTCAGAAGCCAATCTCGTCCACGCTCAACCGAATGCTATTATTTTGGATCCCTTTGTTGGAACAGGTCTGTAATCAGTTTATTTATTTAAAAAAGCTTTTTATTCAGCTCCTACAATCAAAATAGCACGAATCAAAATTAATTCAAGATGTATACATAAGTTATTTTTTAAAGATATCTTCATTAAGACCAGCAAGAGTTTGATACTGAAAAAAAAGAGATTAAATTAATGGTATAAGATAAAAGAAAAACATCTTACCTAAGGATCTTTTGCATTTGCAGATGCTGCTGCTTGAGTTACCTAAAGATAAAATTGAATTAATATTGAGTTTTAGATAAAAAGTAAAATACAAACCAGAACAGAGGTAGTAACATCCTGGGATTTATTGATTTGTGTTGCAGCCCCTTTGCTTTGACAAGCATATTTTTCATTGTGAACTAAAACACAGACATCTCATTGTGATCTTTTCTCCAAAAAAAACTTACTTTTTCCAACTTCAGGAGCTTTTGGTCCACCACCAGCTGCAGAAGGAGCAGCACCACCACCAGCTTTATCAGCATCATAGCAATCTTGTCCCATACCAGCAAGTGTTTGACTAAAAAATAAGTGCATTTTAGTAATCCAAAAAAAGATGTAATGTTTAAAAACTTACTAATTAGGATCATGTGTTCCAGCGATTCCACCTTGTGCAGGAGCTTTTGGTCCACCACCAGCTGCAGAAGGAGCAGCACCACCACCAGCTTTATCAGCATCATAGCAATCTTGTCCCATACCAGCAAGTGTTTGACTAAAAAATAAGTGCATTTTAGTAATCCAAAAAAAGATGTAATGTTTAAAAACTTACTAATTAGGATCATGTGTTCCAGCGATTCCACCTTGTGCAGGAGCTTTTGGTCCACCACCAGCTGCAGAAGGAGCAGCACCACCACCAGCTTTATCAGCATCATAGCAATCTTGTCCCATACCAGCAAGTGTTTGACTAAAAAATAAGTGCATTTTAGTAATCCAAAAAAAGATGTAATGTTTAAAAACTTACTAATTAGGATCATGTGTTCCAGCGATTCCACCTTGTGCAGGAGCTTTTGGTCCACCACCAGCTGCAGAAGGAGCAGCACCACCACCAGCTTTATCAGCATCATAGCAATCTTGTCCCATACCAGCAAGTGTTTGACTAAAAAATAAGTGCATTTTAGTAATCCAAAAAAAGATGTAATGTTTAAAAACTTACTAATTAGGATCATGTGTTCCAGCGATTCCACCTTGTGCAGGAGCTTTTGGTCCACCACCAGCTGCAGAAGGAGCAGCACCACCACCAGCTTTATCAGCATCATAGCAATCTTGTCCCATACCAGCAAGTGTTTGACTAAAAAATAAGTGCATTTTAGTAATCCAAAAAAAGATGTAATGTTTAAAAACTTACTAATTAGGATCATGTGTTCCAGCGATTCCACCTTGTGCAGGAGCTTTTGGTCCACCACCAGCTGCAGAAGGAGCAGCACCACCACCAGCTTTATCAGCATCATAGCAATCTTGTCCCATACCAGCAAGTGTTTGACTAAAAAATAAGTGCATTTTAGTAATCCAAAAAAAGATGTAATGTTTAAAAACTTACTAATTAGGATCATGTGTTCCAGCGATTCCACCTTGTGCAGGAGCTTTTGGTCCACCACCAGCTGCAGAAGGAGCAGCACCACCACCAGCTTTATCAGCATCATAGCAATCTTGTCCCATACCAGCAAGTGTTTGACTAAAAAATAAGTGCATTTTAGTAATCCAAAAAAAGATGTAATGTTTAAAAACTTACTAATTAGGATCATGTGTTCCAGCGATTCCACCTTGTGCAGGAGCTTTTGGTCCACCACCAGCAGCAGTATTATAATATTCTACACTTGGTATTGATGGTACATCTTCCATTGTATTTTCAGTTGACGTAGTTGCAAAATTTGATGAAGATAGTGGAAGTAATTTGGAAATAGGCTGCGTTGGCGGCTTTGTTTTTGAAGTTGTTGTTCTATCAGCAGCAGGAGTAAAATGTTCCTCTCCAGGTGTTCTAGCGATAAGTACAAGATCAGCTGTTTTTTCTCCATTTTGATCATCTGTTTGAGTAACATTTTCATAGTCACCATCATCTTCCATCTAAAAAAAGACACATTTAAATATTGATCTCAAAAAAGAGTATAAAACTTACATGTGTTGTTGTCTTTGCTGCAGGAGTTTTTGCTAAAACTTTTTTATCCATCTTTTCACCAGAAGTTGTTGCCGTACTTGGAATATTTGATGAAGATAGTGGATGTGGTTTGGATGATGCAGGCTGTGTTGAAGGCTTTGTTTTTGAAGTTGTTGTAGCTTTTGATTTTGTTTTAGATGGTCCTGCTCCTGCACTTGCTGCTGCGGCTGCTTCCTTTTCTTTTGATTTTGAAGGCTTTTTAGCACATTTAAATAATGTAAGAGTTATCACAGCAAAGCATGTTAAAATTGAAGTAAAAATAGATAAGATCATTTTTTCAAACAATAATTTTTCAATCAATTGACGTCAAAGCAAAAAAACTTGATGAATGAATAATGAAAAAGATATTTTTGTGTAAAAAAAGTTTAATGAAAATTAATCGTTTTAGGAACATTTGCATATTTTTGAATACGAGAATGAAAATGATGTGAAACAAATTTGAAGCAGAGCTACGCTTCTCAGAGCTGTGTATGAATTATTGTTTGTTGCAACCGATTCGGATGAACTGGAAGTTAAAATGCGTGAAAATTCTGAAGTTTTTGAGGTATCTTACTTTTATAAATTCTTTAGGGAACGTTTATGTCGGAACTACCGTATGCCAATTTTTTTTAATAAGTTTTAAATTTCAGCCGTATAACAACGAAGAAGATAAATGGAAATTTCGTGTTCGATCCCAGTTGGAAAAGCATTTTGGTTTTTGAATTGTAATCGACAGTATACTGATTTCCCGGGATTTGGATGGTGTGTTGCAAAACCTGAACCCGCAGTTGTTATTGCTCTTACTGATGGCCTTTTTTCATTAGGACCTCATTTTGCACCAGAAAAAATAAAACATCCAACATGTGATTTTTATAAAGAAATTTATCGACCTGATCAAAGATGTTATGGTGTATGTTTTCGTGTTCCTGCAAGACCGACCTCTTATTCAACGCAATTTGAAACTGCTACTGGTGGATTAGCAAATTTTTGTATGACAATTGGTGGTAAATTTAGTTATTTATAATTGCAATGGAAATGTAAAACATTTAATATTTGTAGGAAAATGTTTTGTTGTATCAAATAGTCGACATGTTGGTATTGCAGTTGATGCGATTCTTCAAAAATCTTTGATATTTTTAAAACTTAATTTTTTATATTCTGGTCCTGATACTGATTCTGATGGTTGGCTTTCTTTATTATTTGCTTAAATAACTGAATTATATGCTTTAGGAAAGAATTGTAATAGTACAACAGCAACAACTGATGATTCAAATTCAAAACCTGATGGCTCATCGCGGAAAGACACCTTTACGGGCATTTTAAGATTACCTCGAAAAGATTATGATGCACGTTTTCTTTGGCCAATTCCAGAAAATTTTTGGGTTGATTATAGTCTTGGTCAACTGCCGTTAAGACCTGAATGTCCAAGTGTTTCTTTCACATATGATCCAAAGCCAGCACCATCATGGAAAGATGGAAATTTATTTGATCGATATGAACTTGAGCCAAGTGCTTTAACACAATATATTTTGGAAAAGAAAAGTGGTCAATGTCCAATACATGTGGTGGGATCTGGAAAAAATAATCGAAATTATTGTTGTGGATATTTGGTAGCTGAACAAACAAAAGGATTTTTTACAAATTCAATGGATTACAAAGTTGTTGATAATGCTGCAAGGCTTACTGTAATTCTTTATTTAGTTCCATACAATTATTCTGTTTTATTATCATTGCTGGAAGAACAAGAAAAGAGTTCAAATAAGAAACATTTGACTCCACTGCTTCGAAAGAAAATAGTGGATTATATTACTCATGTACCATTATATTATTTTACTGTATGTTTTTGTTTTCTATTTTAAAATATATGAAATAAATTATTTAGGCAATGGAAAATAAAACTGCATTATTAAAATTGTTATTGCGATCTCTTGGTACTCCTGAAGAAGATTTCAATCGAATAACTTATCATTCTCGTATTTTATCTGCAATTTCAATTTGGAGAGCAAGTCTTCGTCGAGAATATGAACTTTCTATTACTACAGTACACGATTTCTTGAAGAAAGCTCCGGATACTGTACCTGAAATTGTTTGTTTTTCTTTATTAGTCATTCAGTTTATGAATATGTATTTTTTAGCCAAAGAGTAAAGTTATGGTTGAAACAATTTTTGCAAGATATGGTCAAGGCTGTCAAGAATATACTCCTGCATGCTTTACAATAGAACATGAACCTTTGGCAAAGCTAAATCCTTCAGCACTTTTTTATTCTGCAAAATATGTTTTTCGTAGAGAGTTAATAATAAACTTAACAAAAATGCGAGTTAATCTTAATTTGTACGATAGAGATCATGACCCATGTGTTGCAAGGTAGAATGCCAAGTCAAAAAATTAAACTTCATGAAGCTGGTGCGTTTAAAGGATATTGTAATATACAGTATTATTATTAATGTTTTACAACAATTTTAGAAGATTTACATAATCGAGCAATTAAAGTGATGGGTGATTTTGAATCGTATAATAGAAAGCTTAGGGATATTGGGTTTGCACCACTTCGAGAAGTAGTCCCTCCTGAATCGACATCCCATGCATTTGGAAATCCATTTAAATTAGATAAGAAAGTTGTTGCTGTTGATGAAGTGGCTGAAGAAGGTTCACCACAAACAAGTCAACGAAACGACCTGGTAGTGATAGAATAAACGAACTTCGAGAAGTTTGTAATTTGACAATTTATAACATTGATTTTTTACAGTAATTTTATTTTCAGCGTTTTACACCATTATTAAAAAATTTTCGAGCTCCTGTAGTAGATCTTGTTAATCCAAAGCATGAATTTACCCTTATTGAAGATTTTCTTACTGAACCTGCCACTGATAGAAAGATATATTTTGGTCGAAAAATTGGTGATGGACAACTTTTGCTAAAAAGTCGATACAATTTGAAAGATCGAAAATATATTGGAAATTCAACAATGGATCCTGAACTCGCATTTATACGTTTGTATTTCTAATTCCAAGGCATAAATAAACTCCAATGTTTTCAGAAGCCAATCTCGTCCACGCTCAACCGAATGCTATTATTTTGGATCCCTTTGTTGGAACAGGTCTGTAATCAGTTTATTTATTTAAAAAAGCTTTTTATTCAGCTCCTACAATCAAAATAGCACGAATCAAAATTAATTCAAGATGTATACATAAGTTATTTTTTAAAGATATCTTCATTAAGACCAGCAAGAGTTTGATACTGAAAAAAAAGAGATTAAATTAATGGTATAAGATAAAAGAAAAACATCTTACCTAAGGATCTTTTGCATTTGCAGATGCTGCTGCTTGAGTTACCTAAAGATAAAATTGAATTAATATTGAGTTTTAGATAAAAAGTAAAATACAAACCAGAACAGAGGTAGTAACATCCTGGGATTTATTGATTTGTGTTGCAGCCCCTTTGCTTTGACAAGCATATTTTTCATTGTGAACTAAAACACAGACATCTCATTGTGATCTTTTCTCCAAAAAAAACTTACTATAATATGTCTTTTTAACAGTAGTAACTATATTGCCAAATTTAAGTAGCAGAAGAGATATAATAAGTGCAAATGAGGTGAAAATTGAAGTAATAGTGGAAATATTTGAATCATTATTAGTATTTGATGCAGTTGAAGATTGAATTTCATTAAAATCATAGGTAATACGACGAAGAGAATTATTCTAAATTAAAGAATTATAATGTTGTATATTAAGAAATAAAATTATTTTACTTTAAGTAATGGTGCAATTTCTTTTGGTACATCAACATCATCCTTGGTTTTTTCACCCGCTTTAGAATCAAGAGTATTAGTTGATTTTGTTTGATTTATAAAAGCTTGGAGTCTGCAATTTTCTAAATTATTGAACTATACATATAGATATTTCATAAAGTTAAATATACCTTTCCAAAGATTCAGGAGCTTCACCAGGTGATAGAATACCATGTAACAATAATTGACTTTCTTTTTCTTTTTGTCGTGCTTCAAGTTCAGTCTTCTGAAAATGTTTTGCATTTATAAGAATATAGCAAATGTAAAATACTTACGATACATTGTTCAGAATGTTTAAACTTGCAAGAATCTAATCTAAGTTCAGCAGTCGTAGTATCGTAAGTGGTTGCAGAAATATATGCATCACATGGTCGCCAAATATTTTTGCAGCGCCAGAATCCAGCACCAGGTCGGCCAGTTTTATAGAACGGTTTGCCATTCAGATATAAAAATAGAACCTTTCCAATTTTAACAATACAAAATTGTGTTATGGTTATACCATAGTCTAATTGATCAACTAATTCCATATTTAAAACTGGTCGAGCTAGTCTTCCACTTTTTGGTTGTCGTTTATCTCGGGCAAGCATTCCACCACATTTTTTTTTTCTTCCATTTTTATGCGTTTGAAAGCAAGCTTCTTTTGCATCTCCAGCACCACCTTCTTCATGTTTACTACGGTATCTGCCACCCCGCTTTGCCATTTTTTCATTATGATCTCCCACTGTTGATACCTATAAATAACATGGATTACTGTAGGTAAATCAGAAGCATAAAAATACAAACCTCCTCTTCCTGCGACATTTCTGCAAAGCCTTTCAAAATGTTAGTGATTCAGTTAAATTAGTGAATGTCCAAGAATTCTTTATTTGTGGACAACGAATAGCAAAAGCTTGTTAACTAAACTTGTCAGAAAGGAATCTTACGCCACAAAAAAGACTCAAAATTTTTGTTTAAAAAGTTAATAATCATTATTGTTTTTTAGATGGTAGATTATTAACATCATTAATGGAATGATTATGTTTATCAAATGATATTCAACAATATTTAGCAGCAAATGAATTAGCAGATTTTTTGTTATTAATGGGAAATGAAGAAAGCTTACCAAATTTATCAACTCGAGAAGTTTTACAGTCGTTGAAAAATTTGATGCAAAAAGAAAATAATTTGGCGTTGGTAATAACTTTTATATCTATCTATTTTTATCAGTATTTATAAAAATTGTTTTGCAGACATTAACAGCTCTACAATGTATCACAAATATGCAAGAAACACTTCCACGTGCAATGCCATTTTTAACTGAAACTGTTCCAACTCTGCTTTCAAAACTAAAACATATTGAATGTATTGATATTGCGCAGCAGACATTAGTTGCATTAGATGTATTATCACGTCGAAATGCAAAATCAATTATTCATGCAGGTGGATTCTCAGATGCTGTAATGCATGTTGATTTCTTTTCAATGCCATCTCAACGTCTTGTTTATCAAATTGCAGCAAATTCTGCATCACATATTACACAATCAGATTTTGGTCTTCTTAAATTATCTATGCTTGATTTAGTTTAAAAGCTTACATTTGATGATAAGCGATGCTGTGAAGCAATTTGTACATTCTTTTATCGGTTAATAGAAAGTTTCTGAAATTCACCTGATCGCTTGCGTGATATTGCTGTAAAGAATTATGAATTTCTTTCAAAAGTTCAACAACTTTTCATGATTCAACCTTCCACAATAAATTCAGATACATTTGTGAATTTGCTCAAATCAGTTCGATTTATGTGTCTTAAATGTTCTGATGTTGTCAGTGCTTTAATTAATATGGGTATGAATTTTTTATAGGAATTTTTTTATACTACAGTAATCCAACATTTCTTTTTCTTTTATAGAATTCGGTCGTACTTTTCGTTTTCTTTTAATTGGTACTGAACGTGAAGATGCTTCAGTTGATATTACAATACGTCCATCACAATATATGCGGGAAATTATTTCATTAATATCTGAATTGTTGCCACCTTTACCAAAAATTGAATTATTTGAAATTTCATCAGCTGTTTTATAGTATATGTCAAATAGTGTTCCAGCTGCACTTGCAGCAACAGCAAAGGGTAATAATATTGTAGCATTATTACGTTAAGCTGCAGAAGGTGATTCAAGTGTATCTGTTGCATGGTAATATGAAGAAGAAATGGGAAATATGGTTGATTTTTCTGCAGAAATGACTGCACTTCTGAATCAAAACGTGCAGCTGGTTCACAAGGTTCTTCAATTTCTGGTTCCATTGCATCAACATCTTCAACAGCGGCCTCGGTTCAATTATTTAATCGAATTGCACTATCAGGGCTTATTCAAATGAAACCTTTTTATCATCTCGACATCTTGCTGTTTTGTCTTCAGCAAATTACGGATGGTTTTTTTATGTAATATATATTAATTTGTTATTTTTTAGAATTCATTGGTTTACCCTCAACTACTTCTTGCTGGTGCTTCCACCGGCATCAGCAAAAAATTTTGGATAGCAGTAAACCCTTCGGGGTTTGCTGCAAAAATGTCGCCTTCAGGTGGCGATTTTGTACCTTCGGTGCAACTTTTGCATTTGATGGGGTGTCTTCGGATGCCAAAATTTGTTTCTGTTTTTTTTGGTTAATCTGAGGGGACTATGAATCCCAGATGCGGTATCGCAAGGAAATTTTACTATTGTAGAGCTTGCTCTAATGAAATTTTGAATTATGCTCCACTTCGTGTGGTTCTGAATAATCTTTTTTTATTATATTGATTTTAATGGTAAAGCTTGCTTTACAAATTTTTCAGCTATTACCATTAATGATTTATTATAGTCAATGGAATCAGATGGGGTAAAAAAAACTTGAAGATGCAAGTACTGACCACTTTAATGATTCTTTGATTGCTTCATGAATTCTTAATATACATGGCAGGATTTTGTTTCAATTTGAAGGAATGCATCAAATGATTGAAGAATTACATATACGCTCAATAACAACCAACAAAATGCAAAAAGTACTCATATATAAAGAAAAAGCTGAAGTTGAAGCTTGAAAAAAAACTTTTCCAACAAGCAAAAAAGCAGAGGTAAAACAAATAAAGAAATTGCAAAACTTTTAAAAGCTGATATTTTTTGCGACGAGAAAATGACACTCAAAACTTTAACCAAAAAACTTGTTTTAGAAAACGTTTTGAATAAGTGAAGAACAAAAATATGATAAAATAAATGACATCAATTCATTTAAAAGTTTTTGTGTTATTAATTTGTAATGTTACAATAAATCGATCTAACATATTGTTTAACTAAGCTATTTTATAGCATTCAATCAACGTCGCCCAACCGACAAAGTTACAGTAAAATGGAAATCTACAGTATACTATGTGGGAAAACATTCAAAAAGCTTATTTTTTTGTAATCGAAATGTCTCTAATAACCCAGTTTTTTGATAATAGCGTATTTTTTCTTTTGATTCATCTATTATGTAAACCTGTTTGTTTTAAAACACATTTTTTTTATTTTTCATATTTATTTAGTTCATCATCACAAACATATATAAAATACATAGTAATGAGTACAACATGACTGGCTGAAAAAGCACTTAGCATCATAAGACAATTAAAATACAAAACATAAAATAGTAAAAAATCAATGACTTGATTTAGCGTAAAAGTGAATTTTGTATAACAAAATACTATAGCAATTGATTTAAATTATACTTAAAAATTTCAAGACTAGGACTATTTTTTTACAACAAAAAGCTTACAAGGTGATAGAGAAATTTCTGTATTAATATACAAAATTAACAATAGAGGGCTTAAAACTGATGCATGCGGAGTTCCAAGATTAAAAAGATAAGTAGATGATAAACAGCCTGTGACCATAAATTTAAATGTAGGATTTAAAAAAAAAACAAGCAATCCAATGGAATACTCTTCTTTGAATTCCGTAACATTACATTTATGTAAGAGTTTATCATGAATTAACAAGTCTTATACTTCCAAAATTCCAGTAGATATTGCATTCATTCATATATCTTAAAAAGGCTTTCGATTCTGTAACGTTCATTAAAATATGTTAAAAGTTGAGTAGCTGTAGATTTATTTTTCATAAATCTATGTTGTTCTTTTAACAAAAGATTATGGAAGGTCAAAAATGTGACTAATTCGTTTTTTAAACACGTTTCAAAGACTTTACAAGCTATTGAAGTGAGCGAAATAGGGCAATAATTGCTGGATCGGCAAAGCTTCCCTTTTTGTGAATTGGAATAACAATTGAAGTTGTCCAATATTGAGGTAAACTTCCAGAGGATAACGAAAGATTAAAAATATATGACAGAACAAATGCTAAAGAAAAAGAGAAAAGAACATTGTGGACAAAAAAATTTGTTAGTTCTATTTTTCATTAGTAATAAAAAGTATGTTAGAGACTTTTCTGTTGTATATTTTAATTCCAATTGGATTTTATTGGGCAATAACATGGCTTTTAGAGCAGAAACAAATCGATGGACTCAATATGAAAGTTGTATTAATTACAGGATGTGACAGTGGTAGGAAGGAGAGGATTACTGTAACTTTAAAAACTAAAAAAACGTGTTTAAAGGATTTGGAAGAGATTTGGTATTTAAATGTTCCGATGCTGGAATGCCCGTTTTAGCTGTGGAATAATTTTAAAATAATTTTAAATTTAGGATTTCATGGCATTGTAAATAATGCTGAATTCCTAGCAATACATTGTGGGATGATTTGTTAACGGTAAAGGATTATAAAGATGTAATGGATGTTAATTTTAATGGCGTTATTCGAGATGCTTTTATGCATCATGTTAGAAAAGTAAAGTATGATTTAACAAGAAAATTTTTCTCTTTTCAAACACAGCATTTTCAGAGGCCGAATTGTAACAGCTTCTTCAATCTGCGGCCGAGTTGCTCTTCCCCTACTGGGCCCATATACCTGTTCAAAATATGCCATTGAAGCATTCTGTGATACGCTAAGAATTGAAAATGCCATTTTTGGAGTTTCAGTTAGCATAATTGAGCCTGGATTTTTCAGGACAACTTTAACAGATCCCTACATTAGAACAAAAGTATTTGACGATGTCTGGAAACGAACTCCAAACGAAAAGCGTGAAAAATATGTTGAACATGTTTTTGAATACACAAAACAACAAATGCTTTCTCGGCTATCCAATAATTGCAATGAAAAAAAAATATCTGGTTGTAGATGCTTATTTTCATGCTTTAACTTCTGCACATCCACGTGCTCGTTATCCCGTTGGTTTTGGTGCAACATCTTTGTAAGCTTTCTTATTACAGTCGAACCTCGTTATAATGCGCCTCGTTATAATGCAAACCTCTTTATAATGCGCTTTTTTCGCGGTCCCTTTATTTTTTTATTTATTTTTTTATATTCATTCTCAACACATACATAGTAAAATACAATTATATGTCAAGAAGTACAACACAAATGGCATAAAGCTCTTACAATGTGAGGCAAGAAAATCAAAATTTTCACTAAGAGATTTTATAAAATAACATACAAATTAAAAGCTGATTAAGGATTTATACACAATTTCATTGTCCGACAAATCATTTAATTTCGATTTAAATATTGACAAAGTAGGAGAATTTTTTACATTAAAAGGACGATTATTACAAATGTTTGTGGCACGGAAACTAAAAAATTGTACAACAGTATCATTGTAAGGAGTATAACGAGGTTTGAATGATAAAAGATCATAATTTCGCAAGCGAGTGTCAGGGAGTTGAACGAATTCAGAGAGCTCTAAATTAACTTTTCCATGAAGGATTTTGTAAAAGAAAATAAGGTCCGCTTTTGATCTTCTAATTTCTAGAGTATCGATTTTTAAAAACTTGCATCTGTCAAGAAAATCTTTTAGATGGCAGCGTTTAAAAATTCGATCTGTGAAAGAACGTTGAACTGATTCAATTAAGTTTATTAAACCACTTTTAAGAGGAGAAAAAATAACCGAATTATATTCAAGACAAGGTCTTACATAAACCGTGTAAGCAAAAATAAGTAAATTTGGGTCATTACTTTTTAAGATAAGAAAAATAAGGTTTGATAATTTTGCAGCCTTTTTTACTATTTCGGAAATGTGGGAGTCAAAAGTTAATTCATTGTTATAAATTATACCAAGATCTTTGAAATCGGTTACGGTAGGTAAAGTTGTGTTATCGAGGTCATATGATAGGCAAAAGTTATTTTTTCCAACATGCATAATCACAGATTTTAAAGTTGAAATAAATAATTGCCTGTCATTGCACCAATTATTGAGACAAATGAGAGAACTTTTGAATCTTAAATTAACAATGCTTACATCATCATGAAGTTTTACATCATCAGCAAAAAGAAGGGAAAAAGAAGACACAGTTTCAGGTAGATCATTAATGTATAACAGAAAAAGACGCGGGGATAAGACGATACCTTGGGGTGTTCCAATTTTATAATCTTATAAGAAGTAGAATATGTTCCATTAATAAAATATTTGAAGCTTTTGTCTTTTAAAAAGCTTGATATCCACTTTAAGATTTTACCTTGGATACCGTATCGTTCACATTTAAACAAAAGTTTATCATGAAAAACAGAATCAAAGGCTTTTTTGAAATCAATAAAAGCAATATCAAGGGGAATTTTAGAGTTAAAAGATTCTAAAATATTATTAAAAAAAGTTAAAAGTTGAGATGCAGTTGATCTATTTCCCATGTAACCAAATTGACGGTTAGAAATAAGGTTAAAATGAGTTAAAAATGAGAGAAGTGTTTTTTTAAGACAACTTTCAAAAGCTTTACATCCAATGCTGGTTAGAGATCAAAAACGTTGAGGAAACAATAGTTGCAGGTTCTGAATAGTTGTTCAGTTTGTTAGTGAACTATCTTGCCGAATTGTAAATTAAAAACGTTGAGGAAACAATAGTTTCCATGTTCTGAATAGTTGTTCAAATTGTTAGTGAACTATCTTGCCGAATTGTAAATCAAAAACGTTGAGGAAACAATAGTTTCCAGGTTCTGAATAGTTGTTCAAATTGTTAGTGAACTATCTTGCAGAATTGTAAATCAAAAACGTTGAGGAAACAATTGTTTCCGGGTTCTGAATAGTTGTTCAAATTGTTATTGAACTATCTTGCCGAATTGTAAATCAAAAACGTTGAGAAAACAATAGTTTCCAGGTTCTGAATAGTTGTTCAGTTTGTTAGTGAATTGTAAATTGTAAACAATTCGGCAAGATAGTTCACTAACAATTTGAACAACTATTCAGAACCTGGAAACTATTGTTTCATCAACGTTTTAGATATACAATTCGGCAAGATAGTTCAATAACAATTTGAACAACTATTCAGAACCTGGAAACAATTGTTTCCTCAACGTTTTTAATTTAAAATTCGGCATGACATTTCACTAACAATTTGAACAACTATTCAGAACCTGGAAACAATTGTTTCCTCAACGTTTTTGATTTACAATTCGGCATGACAATTCACTAACAATTTGAACAACTATTCAGAACCTGGAAACAATTGTTTCCTCAACGTTTTTAATTTAAAATTCGGCATGACATTTCACTAACAATTTGAACAACTATTCAGAACCTGGAAACTATTGTTTCCTCAACGTTTTTGATTTACAATTCGCCAAGATAGTTCAATAACAATTTGAACAACTATTCAGAACCTGGAAACAATTGTTTCCTCAACGTTTTTAATTTAAAATTCGGCATGACATTTCACTAACAATTTGAACAACTATTCAGAACCTGGAAACTATTGTTTCCTCAACGTTTTTGATTTACAATTCGCCAAGATAGTTCAATAACAATTTGAACAACTATTCAGAACCTGGAAACAATTGTTTCCTCAACGTTTTTAATTTAAAATTCGGCATGACATTTCACTAACAATTTGAACAACTATTCAGAACCTGGAAACTATTGTTTCCTCAACGTTTTTGATTTACAATTCGGCAAGAGAGTTCACTATCAAATTAAACAACTATTCAGAACCTGGAAACAATTGTTTCCTCAACGTTTTTAATTTGAAATTCGGCATGACAATTCACTAACAATTTGAACAACTATTCAGAACCTGGAAACAATTGTTTACTCAACGTTTTTAATTTGAAATTCGGCATGACAATTCACTAACAATTTGAACAACTATTCAGAACCTGGAAACTATTGTTTCCTCAACGTTTTTGATTTACAATTCGGCATGACAATTCACTAACAATTTGAACAACTATTCAGAACCTGGGAACAATTGTTTCCTCAACGTTTTTAATTTAAAATTCGGCATGACATTTCACTAACAATTTGAACAACTATTCAGAACCTGGAAACAATTGTTTTCTCAACGTTTTTAATTTGAAATTCGGCATGACAATTCACTATCAAATTAAACAACTATTCAGAACCTGGAAACAATTGTTTCCTCAACGTTTTTAATTTGAAATTCGGCATGACAATTCACTAACAATTTGAACAACTATTCAGAACCTGGAAACTATTGTTTCCTCAACGTTTGTGATTTTCAATTCGGCAAGATAGTTCAATAACAATTTGAACAACTATTCAGAACCCGGAAACAATTGTTTCCTCAACGTTTTTGATTTACAATTCGGCAAGATAGTTCACTAACAATTTGAACAACTATTCAGAACCCGGAAACAATTGTTTCCTCAACGTTTTTGATTTACAATTCTGCATGACAATTCACTAACAATTTGAACAACTATTCAGAACCTGGAAACAATTGTTTCCTCAACGTTTTTTATTTACAATTCTGCATGACAATTCACTAACAATTTGAACAACTATTCAGAACCTGGAAACAATTGTTTCCTCAACGTTTTTAATTTCAAATTCGGCATGACAATTCACTAACAATTTGAACAACTATTCAGAACCTGGAAACAATTGTTTACTCAACGTTTTTAATTTGAAATTCGGCATGACAATTCACTAACAATTTGAACAACTATTCAGAACCTGGAAACAATTGTTTCCTCAACGTTTTTAATTTCAAATTCGGCATGACATATCACTAACAATTTGAACAACTATTCAGAACCTGGAAACTATTGTTTCCTCAACGTTTTTAATTTGAAATTCGGCATGACATTTCACTAACAATTTGAACAACTATTCAGAACCTGGAAACAATTGTTTCCTCAACGTTTTTTATTTACAATTCTGCATGACAATTCACTAACAATTTGAACAACTATTCAGAACCTGGAAACAATTGTTTCCTCAACGTTTTTAATTTCAAATTCGGCATGACAATTCACTAACAATTTGAACAACTATTCAGAACCTGGAAACAATTGTTTACTCAACGTTTTTAATTTGAAATTCGGCATGACAATTCACTAACAATTTGAACAACTATTCAGAACCTGGAAACAATTGTTTCCTCAACGTTTTTAATTTCAAATTCGGCATGACATATCACTAACAATTTGAACAACTATTCAGAACCTGGAAACTGTTGTTTCCTCAACGTCTTTAATTTCAAATTCGGCAAGATAGTTCACTAACAATTTGAACAACTATTCAGAACCTGGAAACTATTGTTTCCTCAACGTTTTTAATTTGAAATTCGGCATGACATTTCACTAACAATTTGAACAACTATTCAGAACCTGGAAACAATTGTTTCCTCAACGTTTTTAATTTGAAATTCGGCATGACAATTCACTAACAAACTGAACAACTATTCAGAACCTGGAAACTATTGTTTCCTCAACGTTTTTGATTTACAATTCGGCAAGATAGTTCACTAACAATTTGAACAACTATTCAGAACCTGGAAACAATTGTTTCCTCAACGTTTTTAATTTGAAATTCGGCATGACAATTCACTAACAAACTGAACAACTATTCAGAACCTGGAAACTATTGTTTCCTCAACGTCTTTAATTTCAAATTCGGCAAGATAGTTCACTAACAATTTGAACAACTATTCAGAACCTGGAAACTATTGTTTCCTCAACGTTTTTAATTTGAAATTCGGCATGACATTTCACTAACAATTTGAACAACTATTCAGAACCTGCAACTATTGCTTCCTCAACGTTTTTGATTTACAATTCGGCATGACAATTCAATAACAATTTGAACAACTATTCAGAACCTGGAAACTATTGTTTCCTCAGCGTTTTTAATTTGAAATTCGGCATGACAATTCACTAACAAACTGAACAACTATTCAGAACCTGGAAACTATTGTTTCCTAAACGTTTTTAATTTGAAATTCGGCATGACAATTCACTAACAAACTGAACAACTATTCAGAACCTGGAAACTATTGTTTCCTCAACGTTTTTGATTTACAATTCGGCATGACAATTCACTAACAATTTGAACAACTATTCAGAACCTGGAAACTATTGTTTCCTCAACGTTTTTAATTTGAAATTCGGCATGACATTTCACTAACAATTTGAACAACTATTCAGAACCTGCAACTATTGCTTCCTCAACGTTTTTAATTTGAAATTCGGCAAGATAGTTCACTAACAATTTGAACAACTATTCAGAACCTGGAAACTATTGTTTCCTCAACGTTTTTGATTTACAATTCGGCAAGATAGTTCACTATCAAATTAAACAACTATTCAGAACTTGGAAACTATTGTTTCCTCAACGTTTTTAATTTGAAATTCGGCAAGATAGTTCACTAACAATTTGAACAACTATTCAGAACCTAGAAACTATTGTTTCCTCAACGTTTTTGATTTACAATTCGGCATGACAATTCACTAACAATTTGAACAACTATTCAGAACCTGGAAACTATTGTTTCCTCAACGTTTTTAATTTGAAATTCGGCAAGATAGTTCACTAACAATTTGAACAACTATTCAGAACCTAGAAACTATTGTTTCCTCAACGTTTTTAATTTGAAATTCGGCATGACGTTTCACTAACAATTTGAACAACTATTCAGAACCTGGAAACTATTGTTTCCTCAACGTTTTTGATTTACAATTCGGCAAGATAGTTCACTAACAATTTGAACAACTATTCAGAACCTGGAAACTATTGTTTCCTCAACGTTTTTGATTTACAATTCGGCAAGATAGTTCACTAACAATTTGAACAACTATTCATAACCTGGAAACTATTGTTTCCTCAACGTTTTTGATTTACAATTCGGCAAGATAGTTCACTATCAAATTAAACAACTATTCAGAACCTGGAAACAATTGTTTCCTCAACGTTTTTGATTTACAATTCGGCAACATAGTTCACTATCAAATTAAACAACTATTCAGAACCTGGAAACTTTTGTTTCCTCAACGTTATTAATTTGAAATTCGGCATGACAATTCACTAACAAACTGAACAACTATTCAGAACCTGGAAACTATTGTTTCCTCAACGTTTTTGATTTACAATTCGGCATGACAATTCACTAACAATTTAAACAACTATTCAGAACCTGGAAACTATTGTTTCCTCAACGTTTTTAATTTGAAATTCGGCAAGATAGTTCACTAACAATTCGAACAACTATTCAGAACCTGGAAACTATTGTTTGCTCAACGTTTTTAATTTGAAGTTCGGCATGACAATTCACTAACAAACTGAACAACTATTCAGAACCTGGGAACTATTGTTTCCTCAACGTTTTTGATTTACAATTCGGCAACATAGTTCACTAACAATTTGAACAACTATTCAGAACCTAGAAACTATTGTTTCCTCAACGTTTTTAATTTGAAATTCGGCATGACGTTTCACTAACAATTTGAACAACTATTCAGAACCTGGAAACTATTGTTTCCTCAACGTTTTTGATTTACAATTCGGCAAGATAGTTCACTAACAATTTGAACAACTATTCAGAACCTGGAAACTATTGTTTCCTCAACGTTTTTGATTTACCATTCGGCAAGATAGTTCACTAACAATTCGAACAACTATTCAGAACCTGGAAACTATTGTTTGCTCAACGTTTTTAATTTGAAGTTCGGCATGACAATTCACTAACAAACTGAACAACTATTCAGAACCTGGAAACTATTGTTTCCTCAACGTTTTTGATTTACAATTCGGCAAGATAGTTCACTATCAAATTAAACAACTATTCAGAACTTGGAAACTATTGTTTCCTCAACGTTTTTAATTTGAAATTCGGCAAGATAGTTCACTAACAATTTGAACAACTATTCAGAACCTGGAAACTATTGTTTCCTCAACGTTTTTGATTTACAATTCGGCAAGATAGTTCACTATCAAATTAAACAACTATTCAGAACTTGGAAACTATTGTTTCCTCAACGTTTTTAATTTGAAATTCGGCAAGATAGTTCACTAACAATTTGAACAACTATTCAGAACCTAGAAACTATTGTTTCCTCAACGTTTTTGATTTACAATTCGGCATGACAATTCACTAACAATTTGAACAACTATTCAGAACCTGGAAACTATTGTTTCCTCAACGTTTTTAATTTGAAATTCGGCAAGATAGTTCACTAACAATTTGAACAACTATTCAGAACCTAGAAACTATTGTTTCCTCAACGTTTTTAATTTGAAATTCGGCATGACGTTTCACTAACAATTTGAACAACTATTCAGAACCTGGAAACTATTGTTTCCTCAACGTTTTTGATTTACAATTCGGCAAGATAGTTCACTAACAATTTGAACAACTATTCAGAACCTGGAAACTATTGTTTCCTCAACGTTTTTGATTTACAATTCGGCAAGATAGTTCACTAACAATTTGAACAACTATTCATAACCTGGAAACTATTGTTTCCTCAACGTTTTTGATTTACAATTCGGCAAGATAGTTCACTATCAAATTAAACAACTATTCAGAACCTGGAAACTATTGTTTCCTCAACGTTTTTGATTTACAATTCGGCAACATAGTTCACTATCAAATTAAACAACTATTCAGAACCTGGAAACTTTTGTTTCCTCAACGTTATTAATTTGAAATTCGGCATGATAATTCACTAACAAACTGAACAACTATTCAGAACCTGGAAACTATTGTTTCCTCAACGTTTTTGATTTACAATTCGGCATGACAATTCACTAACAATTTAAACAACTATTCAGAACCTGGAAACTATTGTTTCCTCAACGTTTTTAATTTGAAATTCGGCAAGATAGTTCACTAACAATTCGAACAACTATTCAGAACCTGGAAACTATTGTTTGCTCAACGTTTTTAATTTGAAGTTCGGCATGACAATTCACTAACAAACTGAACAACTATTCAGAACCTGGAAACTATTGTTTCCTCAACGTTTTTGATTTACAATTCGGCAAGATAGTTCACTAACAATTCGAACAACTATTCAGAACCTGGAAACTATTGTTTGCTCAACGTTTTTAATTTGAAGTTCGGCATGACAATTCACTAACAAACTGAACAACTATTCAGAACCTGGAAACTATTGTTTCCTCAACGTTTTTGATTTACAATTCGGCAAGATAGTTCACTATCAAATTAAACAACTATTCAGAACTTGGAAACTATTGTTTCCTCAACGTTTTTAATTTGAAATTCGGCAAGATAGTTCACTACCAATTTGAACAACTATTCAGAACCTAGAAACTATTGTTTCCTCAACGTTTTTAATTTGAAATTCGGCAAGATAGTTCACTAACAAACTGAACAACTATTCAGAACCTGGAAACTATTGTTTCCTCAACGTTTTTAATTTGAAATTCGGCAAGATAGTTCACTAACAATTTGAACAACTATTCAGAACCTGGAAACTATTGTTTCCTCAACGTTTTTGATTTACAATTCGGCAAGATAGTTCACTAACAATTTGAACAACTATTCATAACCTGGAAACTATTGTTTCCTCAACGTTTTTAATTTGAAATTCGGCAAGATAGTTCACTACCAATTTGAACAACTATTCAGAACCTAGAAACTATTGTTTCCTCAACGTTTTTAATTTGAAATTCGGCAAGATAGTTCACTAACAATTTGAACAACTATTCAGAACCTGGAAACTATTGTTTCCTCAACGTTTTTGATTTACAATTCGGCAAGATAGTTCACTAACAATTTGAACAACTATTCAGAACCTGGAAACTACTGTTTCCTCAACGTTTTTGATTTACAATTCGGCAAGATAGTTCACTATCAAATTAAACAACTATTCAGAACCTGGAAACTATTGTTTCCTCAACGTTTTTGATTTACAATTCGGCAACATAGTTCACTATCAAATTAAACAACTATTCAGAACCTGGAAACTTTTGTTTCCTCAACGTTATTAATTTGAAATTCGGCATGATAATTCACTAACAAACTGAACAACTATTCAGAACCTGGAAACTATTGTTTCCTCAACGTTTTTGATTTACAATTCGGCATGACAATTCACTAACAATTTAAACAACTATTCAGAACCTGGAAACTATTGTTTCCTCAACGTTTTTGATTTACAATTCGGCAAGATAGTTCACTATCAAATTAAACAACTATTCAGAACCTGGAAACAATTGTTTCCTCAACGTTTTTGATTTACAATTCGGCAACATAGTTCACTATCAAATTAAACAACTATTCAGAACCTGGAAACTTTTGTTTCCTCAACGTTATTAATTTGAAATTCGGCATGACAATTCACTAACAAACTGAACAACTATTCAGAACCTGGAAACTATTGTTTCCTCAACGTTTTTGATTTACAATTCGGCATGACAATTCACTAACAATTTAAACAACTATTCAGAACCTGGAAACTATTGTTTCCTCAACGTTTTTAATTTGAAATTCGGCAAGATAGTTCACTAACAATTCGAACAACTATTCAGAACCTGGAAACTATTGTTTGCTCAACGTTTTTAATTTGAAGTTCGGCATGACAATTCACTAACAAACTGAACAACTATTCAGAACCTGGAAACTATTGTTTCCTCAACGTTTTTGATTTACAATTCGGCAAGATAGTTCACTAACAATTCGAACAACTATTCAGAACCTGGAAACTATTGTTTGCTCAACGTTTTTAATTTGAAGTTCGGCATGACAATTCACTAACAAACTGAACAACTATTCAGAACCTGGAAACTATTGTTTCCTCAACGTTTTTGATTTACAATTCGGCAAGATAGTTCACTAACAATTCGAACAACTATTCAGAACCTGGAAACTATTGTTTCCTCAACGTTTTTGATTTACAATTCGGCAAGATAGTTCACTATCAAATTAAACAACTATTCAGAACTTGGAAACTATTGTTTCCTCAACGTTTTTAATTTGAAATTCGGCAAGATAGTTCACTACCAATTTGAACAACTATTCAGAACCTAGAAACTATTGTTTCCTCAACGTTTTTAATTTGAAATTCGGCAAGATAGTTCACTAACAAACTGAACAACTATTCAGAACCTGGAAACTATTGTTTCCTCAACGTTTTTAATTTGAAATTCGGCAAGATAGTTCACTAACAATTTGAACAACTATTCAGAACCTGGAAACTATTGTTTCCTCAACGTTTTTGATTTACAATTCGGCAAGATAGTTCACTAACAATTTGAACAACTATTCATAACCTGGAAACTATTGTTTCCTCAACGTTTTTAATTTGAAATTCGGCAAGATAGTTCACTACCAATTTGAACAACTATTCAGAACCTAGAAACTATTGTTTCCTCAACGTTTTTAATTTGAAATTCGGCAAGATAGTTCACTAACAATTTGAACAACTATTCAGAACCTGGAAACTATTGTTTCCTCAACGTTTTTGATTTACAATTCGGCAAGATAGTTCACTAACAATTTGAACAACTATTCAGAACCTGGAAACTACTGTTTCCTCAACGTTTTTGATTTACAATTCGGCAAGATAGTTCACTATCAAATTAAACAACTATTCAGAACCTGGAAACTATTGTTTCCTCAACGTTTTTGATTTACAATTCGGCAACATAGTTCACTATCAAATTAAACAACTATTCAGAACCTGGAAACTTTTGTTTCCTCAACGTTATTAATTTGAAATTCGGCATGATAATTCACTAACAAACTGAACAACTATTCAGAACCTGGAAACTATTGTTTCCTCAACGTTTTTGATTTACAATTCGGCATGACAATTCACTAACAATTTAAACAACTATTCAGAACCTGGAAACTATTGTTTCCTCAACGTTTTTGATTTACAATTCGGCAAGATAGTTCACTATCAAATTAAACAACTATTCAGAACCTGGAAACAATTGTTTCCTCAACGTTTTTGATTTACAATTCGGCAACATAGTTCACTATCAAATTAAACAACTATTCAGAACCTGGAAACTTTTGTTTCCTCAACGTTATTAATTTGAAATTCGGCATGACAATTCACTAACAAACTGAACAACTATTCAGAACCTGGAAACTATTGTTTCCTCAACGTTTTTGATTTACAATTCGGCATGACAATTCACTAACAATTTAAACAACTATTCAGAACCTGGAAACTATTGTTTCCTCAACGTTTTTAATTTGAAATTCGGCAAGATAGTTCACTAACAATTCGAACAACTATTCAGAACCTGGAAACTATTGTTTGCTCAACGTTTTTAATTTGAAGTTCGGCATGACAATTCACTAACAAACTGAACAACTATTCAGAACCTGGAAACTATTGTTTCCTCAACGTTTTTGATTTACAATTCGGCAAGATAGTTCACTAACAATTCGAACAACTATTCAGAACCTGGAAACTATTGTTTGCTCAACGTTTTTAATTTGAAGTTCGGCATGACAATTCACTAACAAACTGAACAACTATTCAGAACCTGGAAACTATTGTTTCCTCAACGTTTTTGATTTACAATTCGGCAAGATAGTTCACTACCAATTTGAACAACTATTCAGAACCTAGAAACTATTGTTTCCTCAACGTTTTTAATTTGAAATTCGGCAAGATAGTTCACTAACAAACTGAACAACTATTCAGAACTTGGAAACTATTGTTTCCTCAACGTTTTTAATTTGAAATTCGGCAAGATAGTTCACTACCAATTTGAACAACTATTCAGAACCTAGAAACTATTGTTTCCTCAACGTTTTTAATTTGAAATTCGGCAAGATAGTTCACTAACAAACTGAACAACTATTCAGAACCTGGAAACTATTGTTTCCTCAACGTTTTTAATTTGAAATTCGGCAAGATAGTTCACTAACAATTTGAACAACTATTCAGAACCTGGAAACTATTGTTTCCTCAACGTTTTTGATTTACAATTCGGCAAGATAGTTCACTAACAATTTGAACAACTATTCATAACCTGGAAACTATTGTTTCCTCAACGTTTTTAATTTGAAATTCGGCAAGATAGTTCACTACCAATTTGAACAACTATTCAGAACCTAGAAACTATTGTTTCCTCAACGTTTTTAATTTGAAATTCGGCAAGATAGTTCACTAACAATTTGAACAACTATTCAGAACCTGGAAACTATTGTTTCCTCAACGTTTTTGATTTACAATTCGGCAAGATACACTGAAAAAAATGATGGGTAAAATTCGCCCCTTGAAAGGGTGAATTTTACCCCCAAAAAGGGTCCCCAAGCGGCATGCACCTTCTAAATGGGGGAAAATTACAGTGTAAAAAACACCCCCAAAAAAGGGTGTTTTTTACCATTTTAAAGGGTAAAATTCGCCCTTTATGCAGGCAAAATTAGCATTAAAAACGGGCAAATGTTAACCGTTATATACCGTAAAAATCCCTCCCTTTTACCGTAATAATTTCCCTTTACCTCCCATTCCCTTCCCCTTTTCCCCATACACAGTATATAATAGAATAATGAAAATTTATTATTAAAGTCAATTACAAAAATGTACATAACAAAACAAGCAATTAAAGATATCAAAAGAAAAACAAACAAAAACAAACAAACAAATTTATTATTGATGAGCATCACCATTTTGATCACGATCATTTGAGCTAGCACGGCTTGGTTCTTGTTGTGAAGTTGAAGATGTTTCATTAGCACGATGATCAATAGTATCTAAAAAAAAGCATATATAACTTTCTCTCACACAACAATAAATTACCAACCTTTTAGTTTCATAAGTTTTTGAAGAAGTTGCATTCTGCTGGTTGAAGCCGCTTTTGCATATCCCATAAGACTTTCAAAAAATCTAACAAAGCACTTCACTTTTTCATCATATTTGAGATTGAAGAGCCATGTAACTTCCATAAAAGATTGTAAAGCATCAGCAAAAGTTCCAGGAACCTAAAATTTAATTAAATTATTATTGAATATAAATCATGTTAAAAAAAAGTACCTTTAATGGAACATCATCAACAGCAATCCAGAATGTAACTTCAGGATAAGTTCCAACAGCAAGAATTGCTGGCGCAGTAATTCCAGAATCTTTTTTTTGCTTTAAAGCATTTCTAACGTCTGAGCTAGTCTAAAGGAGAGAATTTCATTAATGAACATATAATAAACGATGAAAAACATACCGTACAATCAACAACAAGTCTACCGTAATCAGAATTTTTTCCATGAGCTTTTTCCATGATTAAATCAGCGAGTAATTGGCCAGCTCGAATTTCTGTTTCCCCTAAATCATTTCATTTAATATAAGTATTAAAGTAAAAACATACTTAAGGATAATGCTTCTGTTGCAGGTTGAAATGACATTTCATAAATTGCAGGAATCAGCTCTCGAAACTTCTTTGATAAATCAAAAATGGTTGATTTACGAGTGGCAACAAATTTTTGATATGCTTGATGAATCTAAATATGCAAGATTAAAAACATAAACAAAAACAATAAAGCTTACCAGCTGAACATTTCCTTTAACTTGAGGGAACTTTGCGAGAAACTGAGAAACCATACCACGTTCATGTTCTTTCATTTTAAGCAAAATTTGAACCCATTTGAATAGAAGATCACTAAAAGCACAACATTAGTAGCTATAGCTGCATCTGATAATTTAACATACCCTGAATTTTCAAAAAGTTTTGCCACTTTTGTGTCATCAGGTTCTTCATTCATTGCAGTTGACATCTTATTGATTTCAGCTTCAACAGAAACATCTTGATTTCCAAAATTCATCCTTGGAGCTTTACCAGATAAGCTTTTTCTTCTCTTTTTGATTCTTTCATCTAGATTTCCTCCACCATTAGAAGTAGTAATATGTTTGAAATGGGTTGATGCAGATAATGAATTAAGCATAGTTGCAAGTGATTCTCGATCAGATCGTGGAAAAGCAAAGCTAAAAAATACAGTAGTTAAAGAAAGTCATAGCAAATAAAAGAACAACCTTGGTGTAACAACTGCAATCAAATCCATTACAACACCAAGAACAACAAATACAGCTGATTCATGGAGATCAGGTTCAACATTTTCTCGCAACATGTAAATTGCAGCTTTTGCAATTTCACGATCATTGATAAAGTCATATAAATTTTCCTATAAAAATGTGAAATAAGGGAAAGAAAAGAATCAGAATAACATACTGTTTTAACCATTAATGGTGCACCAGGTTTATATTCATCATATTTTTGTAAAATTTGAGCGCGATTTCGATGAAAGAAAAAAGCAATATGATCTTTCTTTGATGGAGTTTTTGCTGCTGGTGCAGAAGCAAGACGTTGAACTTTTGCAGGTCTTTGTGGTGTTGAATTTCCATCACGAAGTGGCGCCAAAGATGCTGCATCTTCATCATTAAAATCATTTGAAAAAGCTGGTGTTGAAGGCAACGATGGTGTTGATGATGTGGAAGGTAATGCATATTCAGCTGAAAATTAATAAAACGTTAAAAGAGTACTATAAAGAAAAATTGTTACCTTCAATTAATCTTGCATCAATTATTTCATACTTGTAACCAAGTTGAATTAAATCATTTTCACTTCCTAATTCAGCTTTACTTCCACCATGATCAATTTCAAAAAACTTGAATTGTGGATTCATATTTAAATGTAGACGATCGCGTAAGCCATGTTTTATTAAATCTTTAAGAATTAAATTATCATCAGAAACTCTCCAACGAGTGGAAGCCTTTGTATTACATTCTTTTAAAACATAAAGATTAATAAGAGAAGACATTTTTATCTAAAAAATAAATGTTTTTAGCAATTTTCAGCTAAAAACAAGAAATGCCAAGCACAACGTAGTACAAGCGCGCTAAAAAATGATTGTGAAAGAAAAAAGAAAAAGAAGAAGAAGCAAACGAACGAGAAGCTTCTTTCATTAAAAAATTAATCAATAATCAATAATCACCAAAAAAGCGCTGCACAAAACTTTGCACAGCGCGCCAAAAAGGATTGTGGAAGATGAAGAAAAAGGACACGAATCTTTTAAAAAAGTTAATGAATAAATTAACAGCGCCAAAAAATGTGAAAAATTTTTCTTACAGTAATACTTACAGTGTAAAAGCATGGGGAAGTCGAACATACATCCCATGATATAGTTGCATAGTTTCAAAGAGCAGAAAATTTTTTGGATGCATTTTTTGTAGTTCAAATGTTTCAGAAACAACAAAGCAATAACTTTTTTCATCGAAATTTAAAGTACGGTAAATTTGGACCATAAAAGTATCATTTTCTGCTTGATTTAATATTCTTCCAAAAACCGGTGTATTTTCAACAACTTTCAATACAACTAGAGTGTCCTTTTTATAATTGCGTTTATAAATTTCTGATAAAGTTTTTTCTATATATTTGCCTAAAATTAAAAGTAAAGATTACTGTATTGTTATGTGTTTTAAAAAATTATTACCTCTTTTCATTTTTTGAAGAACCGTAAATATAAATACTTGATGTTTCCATGCGAGCGTCATTGGCAAGCTTTTGACACATCTGTTTACGTTTGAATATTGCTTGAACATTTGATGCTTGGCTTCATATCTCATTGACCATAAATGTCTTAAAGACCCATACAATTCAATAATAAAGGGATAATGAGATAGGTAATGAAGCTTTATTGTAACTTTTCCTCCAAGTTCTTTGTAATTTGCAAAAAATTCAGTTGTTAGACTTTTTAATTCATTCAGCATTTGAGGCGTAACATCAAAAGCCATAATAATATCGTAAATTTTTTGAAATATTAATAATAGCTTCCATTCTTCATTGTCTTCTGCAGGATTTAATCGTGCAAGTATTAGAGGCAATAAGCGCACAAATGTTGAAATAGTTGCAGCAGTCATTCCTTTAAGCCTTTCTTTTATTTGTGATTCGTCAACTGGGCGTGGAATATTACAAGCATCTTTTCCATAAAACGGAAAATCTTTTATTGCATTCCAAACACATTGATAATTATCAAAAGATTTAAGCACGATTGGAAGAAAATGGCGAATAAACCCTTGAAAAGTGTCATGCATCATATCCACTGATGGCAATGATTGCACATGGTAATGTCGAAGATCATTGAGGCAACTGTTTTCCTTTAAACCATTCTTCTTTATATTTTCTTGATTTCCTGATGCAAGAATGTTATCGTAATCTTCTGCAGTTCTTAGACGAAAATTATCAGCAATTGATAAATCTTTAATTTCCGCATATGAAAAATCACAAATTCGACAACATTTATCACCACTGAAATGCTGCTTATATCCGCCCCACACTTGTAATTCCAAATTGTCAGCGACAATATTAAATAATACAACTGGAAAATATGTTTCTATTCCGTTAATCATTATATCTATTCCATTTTGTTCCAAATCATCTAATTGGGGGATTACGGTGGCTCTCAATTTATCTTGAAAATTTTCCTTCATATCATCGGCATATGCCAAAAAGCAAAGAAAGATGTGTTCCATTGAAGAGTGCAATTCAAGTGGTAAATTTAATATTTTGAAATAACATCCTTTCATTTTGTAAATTGAAGCTGTTGCTGTTTGAAGAGGATTAGTAGTACCATAATCGTCCATATACAATTGAATAGCAATGTAATCACCATTAAGTTTCTGAAATTATAAAAATTAGAATTTTAAAATTGCATAGTAAAATTTTACTTCTAATAGATCTTTTCCTCTTCGACCACTAAATGGATGACAGTATGTTGTAGCATTGCGATAAGTTGATGGCAAAATAATATTCTTGGTAATATCTTCATTTTCAAAAACAGCTAATAATGTTGATTTAATAGATGCCTGTGCCATAAAATCGCGTTTTATTGTTTGATCTTCACCATGAATAGTAGCTGTGGCTTCCATTCTATCGCATAAGGCATATGGTGTTGGTCTAATAAATGAATCATTTTCTTCAATATCTTTTTTGCGTAAGTATTCACTTTTTGTATTTTTCCATAGATTTTCAAATAATTCATAAACTTTTTCTAATTCGATATTTTTAATATTTAATAAATTTAGAGTAGAAAGAATTAGTTCTTTTTGATGTTGACAAATATCATCGACAACTTTTTTGGTGAGACTTGTATCAGCTAATTTTGTAATCCAAAAATCATCACATATATCTTTTACAGTTTTCAAAACTTGTAATATTTCTTCTTCTTGTTCTTTTTCTTCTGTTATTTCTTCAGCAATTTCACCAGTTCTCTCTGACATATTCATTTCATCATCACCATAATCAAAATTAATATCCGGTGGAGATTGATTCGATGTTTTAGAATAACATTTAACAAAATGTCTCTTATAAGTATTATATACAACAGATTTTTTGGTGTCACAATTCTTACAAGTAAACTTGTTAAAATTTGATTGATAATGCTTACAATGAAGCAAAAGAATATGATCACGATGGGCTTGATCACTCATTTGTATTTTATTACAGCCTTCAGCGGGGCATAAAAATTGAGCATTCATATTCTAAAATATATTTTATAGAGTATCTTAATACAGTTATAAATTAAAACGCGAAAGAAAAAAACCAAGGTGATGGAAAGAAATGAATGGTACATTCTTTAACTTTTTTATCGGTGGTCAATGACTGCCATTGCAATTGCTTGCCATTAATTATTGACCTTTTCAGTTAAGTACTTTTTGCTTCTTCAGTTTACTTATAACAATTTTGCAGTTAAACTCTTTTTATGTGAGTACTGTAATATTCGATAATAAAAGTCGAAACATTTTTACATTGAGGTGTTTAATGGATAATTTCAGAATTTGCTTAAATTTTAGTTTATTTTTTAATATCTTATTTTCCAAATCATGAATTACGGTAGCGCTGGCATTGCGCATGTTGTGGCTTAAAAAGTACAATGTAAATGCTAAAAAAACAGTAAAAGAATAATTAATTTTTTGAACACTTAATAATATCAAAATCATGAAAAATGTCCTATATTATAATCCTTGTTCTGCCTGTCTATCAATCAAACAAAAACGATTTTTTTCATCACAAAAACTTTATTATTTTATAAACATAAAACAAATGAAAGCATAAAAACAATGTTAAAATAACAAAGTAAAAAATTGTAAAAAAACAGTGTTTGTACATATGGACTTTTATCAGAAATTACAGCACTTTCTGAAAATTTCAGCTTTGATCGTGCATCATACTTATCATTTCTTCCATAATTTTGTTGTTGCTGTAATTGCAGATCATCATGTGGTGAACGAGATCTTGAACGTCTTCTTGTCAGCACTGATTTGCTTAAATTAAAATAATATTCTCGTATACGGTAATTATCGCCTCTAAAAAAGTTGTGTTTAATCAGAAAATATACATTTAACGTAACCAAAGCTTTTGGTTACGGTAACGTCCCATAAAATATATACACAAAGTTGAAGCAACTTACACTCTATCAGAACTTCTACGAGGATTTTGATTAATAAGTTTTTGATGAGGTTGCCACGAACATTTCTGTCTGGATTACATGGTTTTGCATTAATTAATTTGAATAATGGTGTAGTAATGCTTGTACCGAATTTATTAAATCATTGATCGAAAATTTGATGATGGAATAGATGTAATATATTCTGGTGGAAGAGATACTGTAGCTTCAGGTGCTGTAGAGCCTGTTGAAAGTTTTGGAGCTAAAAATAAAGTAAAATAGAAAAGTTCTATAGAAGAAGAAATTAAAAAAGCAAAATACCATTAAAATATGATGGTGGTGGATTGGAGTTTATGTAAGCTAGATTTTCGTTTACCAGGCCATACAGAAGTTGTAACACGTTCAACCAAATCTAGTGCACGAACTTTGCAAAGATCAGATTGAAGAAAAGAATTAATTAGTGTTGATTTTCCAGCATTACCTTTTTTATTCATCCATTTAAGGTAAATATTCTAAAACAAATAAATTAAGCATCAAAATATCCAACACAAAACTTACAGTAATCAAATTTTCAATACCATAACCAGTTCTAGCAGAAACTAACGTGGTATGCATGATATTAAATATATCAGATAGCCCAGATTCTTTTAGTGCATCAATTAAAGCATCTCGATATCTTTTTAAATATCCACTTTTTGCATCTGGTGGAAGATGGCATAACACCAGCAGCACCTTCATTCATTGAATGATATACATTATTCTGTTTTAATATGCAGTATTCATATGATTATTCTCAGCAGCTTGTTGCTTTTGCAGCTGCTGTTGTAGCTGTTGCATTTCTTGTAATGCAGCTTCAAGCGTTTGTTGAATTTCTTTTGTTGTTGGATATGATGTTACCATACGAGAGGGTGGTTTATATTCTTTTGAATATTCATGTATATTTCTCTAAAGTAGCTTTGTAAGAAAGTATTAAATGTAGATAACGGAAGACAAACTTGTGATGGAAGATTCGTCTCAATATCTCCAATTGTAACAACCAAACTATCATCATCACTTTTAAAGCTTTGTCCAAAATCAACTAAAAAGGAATATAAATTATTGCAACACTAAAAGTAAAAAACAAACCTTCATCTCCAGTATTATTTGCAAGTTTCTTATTGCTGTCGATCAATCTGTAATAGATGAAAGATGAGTAATAGTAGATATATAATCATTAATTATACCAACAACAACTCGTTGGAAAAAACAACGCACAAAAATATAAAGCAATTCACGCAAAATATAGATAATTAACGTCTAAAAGTCTAAATTAACCAATTTTTATTAATATGTTTTAATAATCAATCAAATAACTTTTTTTAAAAAGCATTAAGCTTTTATTTAATATTTTAATTAAATATTAATTAAAAAAACAAAAAGAATCTTTTTTTAAACAAAGCCTCTTTTAGAAAGAGAAAAAAATTGGGAGTTTTGGCGTTTTGCCCCTGAACCTTTCACAACGCGCGATTTTCGACACTAAAAAAGGTCAAAAAAAGAATGTTTTACACAGGGCGTTTTAGGAAAAGTAACCCTTTTTTTTCAGTGTAGTTCACTAACAATTTGAACAACTATTCAGAACCTGGAAACTACTGTTTCCTCAACGTTTTTGATTTACAATTCGGCAAGATAGTTCACTATCAAATTAAACAACTATTCAGAACCTGGAAACTATTGTTTCCTCAACGTTTTTGATTTACAATTCGGCAACATAGTTCACTATCAAATTAAACAACTATTCAGAACCTGGAAACTTTTGTTTCCTCAACGTTATTAATTTGAAATTCGGCATGATAATTCACTAACAAACTGAACAACTATTGGAAACTATTGTTTCCTCAACGTTTTTGATTTACAATTCGGCATGACAATTCACTAACAATTTAAACAACTATTCAGAACCTGGAAACTATTGTTTCCTCAACGTTTTTGATTTACAATTCGGCAAGATAGTTCACTATCAAATTAAACAACTATTCAGAACCTGGAAACTACTGTTTCCTCAACGTTTTTGATTTACAATTCGGCAACATAGTTCACTATCAAATTAAACAACTATTCAGAACCTGGAAACTTTTGTTTCCTCAACGTTATTAATTTGAAATTCGGCATGACAATTCACTAACAAACTGAACAACTATTCAGAACCTGGAAACTATTGTTTCCTCAACGTTTTTAATTTGAAATTCGGCAAGATAGTTCACTAACAATTCGAACAACTATTCAGAACCTGGAAACTATTGTTTGCTCAACGTTTTTAATTTGAAGTTCGGCATGACAATTCACTAACAAACTGAACAACTATTCAGAACCTGGAAACTATTGTTTCCTCAACGTTTTTGATTTACAATTCGGCAAGATAGTTCACTAACAATTCGAACAACTATTCAGAACCTGGAAACTATTGTTTCCTCAACGTTTTTAATTTACAATTCGGCAAGATAGTTCACTATCAAATTAAACAACTATTCAGAACCTGGAAACTATTGTTTCCTCAACGTTTTTAATTTGAAATTCGGCATGACAATTCACTAACAATTTGAACAACTATTCAGAACCTGGAAACTATTGTTTCCTCAACGTTTTTAATTTACAATTCGGCAAGATAGTTCACTATCAAATTAAACAACTATTCAGAACCTGGAAACTATTGTTTCCTCAACGTTTTTAATTTGAAATTCGGCATGAGGTTTCACTAACAATTTGAACAACTATTCAGAACCTGGAAACTATTGTTTCCTCAACGTTTTTGATTTACAATTCGGCAAGATAGTTCACTATCAAATTAAACAACTATTCAGAACCTGGAAACAATTGTTTCCCCAACGTTTTTAATTTGAAATTCGGCATGACAATTCACTAACAATTTGAACAACTATTCAGAACCTGGAAACTATTGTTTCCTCAACGTTTTTGATTTACAATTCGGCAAGATAGTTCACTATCAAATTAAACAACTATTCAGAACCTGGAAACAATTGTTTCCCCAACGTTTTTAATTTGAAATTCGGCATGACAATTCACTAACAATTTGAACAACTATTCAGAACCTGGAAACTATTGTTTCCTCAACGTTTTTAATTTGAAATTCGGCAAGATAGTTCACTAACAAACTGAACAACTATTCAGAACCTGGAAACTATTGTTTCCTCAACGTTTTTAATTTGAAATTCGGCAAGATAGTTCACTAACAATTTGAACAACTATTCAGAACCTAGAAACTATTGTTTCCTCAACGTTTTTAATTTGAAATTCGGCAAGATAGTTCACTAACAAACTGAACAACTATTCAGAACCTGGAAACTATTGTTTCCTCAACGTTTTTGATTTACAATTCGGCAAGATAGTTCACTAACAATTCGAACAACTATTCAGAACCTGGAAACTATTGTTTGCTCAACGTTATTAATTTGAAATTCGGCATGACAATTCACTAACAAACTGAACAACTATTCAGAACCTGGAAACTATTGTTTCCTCAACGTTTTTGATTTACAATTCGGCATGACAATTCACTAACAATTTGAACAACTATTCAGAACCTGGAAACTATTGTTTCCTCAACGTTTTTAATTTACAATTCGGCAAGATAGTTCACTATCAAATTAAACAACTATTCAGAACCTGGAAACTATTGTTTCCTCAACGTTTTTAATTTGAAATTCGGCATGACGTTTCACTAACAATTTGAACAACTATTCAGAACCTGGAAACTATTGTTTCCTCAACGTTTTTGATTTACAATTCGGCAAGATAGTTCACTATCAAATTAAACAACTATTCAGAACCTGGAAACAATTGTTTCCCCAACGTTTTTAATTTGAAATTCGGCATGACAATTCACTAACAATTTGAACAACTATTCAGAACCTGGAAACTATTGTTTCCTCAACGTTTTTAATTTGAAATTCGGCAAGATAGTTCACTAACAAACTGAACAACTATTCAGAACCTGGAAACTATTGTTTCCTCAACGTTTTTAATTTGAAATTCGGCAAGATAGTTCACTAACAATTTGAACAACTATTCAGAACCTAGAAACTATTGTTTCCTCAACGTTTTTAATTTGAAATTCGGCAAGATAGTTCACTAACAAACTGAACAACTATTCAGAACCTGGAAACTATTGTTTCCCTCAACGTTTTTGATTTACAATTCGGCAAGATAGTTCACTAACAAACTGAACAACTATTCAGAACCTGGAAACTATTGTTTCCTCAACGTTTTTAATTTGAAATTCGGCATGACAATTCACTAACAATTTGAACAACTATTCAGAACCTGGAAACTATTGTTTCCTCAACGTTTTTGATTTACAATTCGGCAAGATAGTTCACTAACAATTTGAACAACTATTCAGAACCTGGAAACTACTGTTTCCTCAACGTTTTTGATTTACAATTCGGCAAGATAGTTCACTATCAAATTAAACAACTATTCAGAACCTGGAAACTATTGTTTCCTCAACGTTTTTGATTTACAATTCGGCAACATAGTTCACTATCAAATTAAACAACTATTCAGAACCTGGAAACTTTTGTTTCCTCAACGTTTTTAATTTGAAATTCGGCATGACAATTCACTAACAATTTGAACAACTATTCAGAACCTGGAAACTATTGTTTCCTCAACGTTTTTGATTTACAATTCGGCAAGATAGTTCACTAACAATTTGAACAACTATTCAGAACCTGGAAACTACTGTTTCCTCAACGTTTTTGATTTACAATTCGGCAAGATAGTTCACTATCAAATTAAACAACTATTCAGAACCTGGAAACTATTGTTTCCTCAACGTTTTTGATTTACAATTCGGCAACATAGTTCACTATCAAATTAAACAACTATTCAGAACCTGGAAACTTTTGTTTCCTCAACGTTATTAATTTGAAATTCGGCATGATAATTCACTAACAAACTGAACAACTATTGGAAACTATTGTTTCCTCAACGTTTTTGATTTACAATTCGGCATGACAATTCACTAACAATTTAAACAACTATTCAGAACCTGGAAACTATTGTTTCCTCAACGTTTTTGATTTACAATTCGGCAAGATAGTTCACTATCAAATTAAACAACTATTCAGAACCTGGAAACTACTGTTTCCTCAACGTTTTTGATTTACAATTCGGCAACATAGTTCACTATCAAATTAAACAACTATTCAGAACCTGGAAACTTTTGTTTCCTCAACGTTATTAATTTGAAATTCGGCATGACAATTCACTAACAAACTGAACAACTATTCAGAACCTGGAAACTATTGTTTCCTCAACGTTTTTGATTTACAATTCGGCATGACAATTCACTAACAATTTAAACAACTATTCAGAACCTGGAAACTATTGTTTCCTCAACGTTTTTAATTTGAAATTCGGCAAGATAGTTCACTAACAATTCGAACAACTATTCAGAACCTGGAAACTATTGTTTGCTCAACGTTTTTAATTTGAAGTTCGGCATGACAATTCACTAACAAACTGAACAACTATTCAGAACCTGGAAACTATTGTTTCCTCAACGTTTTTGATTTACAATTCGGCAAGATAGTTCACTAACAATTCGAACAACTATTCAGAACCTGGAAACTATTGTTTCCTCAACGTTTTTAATTTACAATTCGGCAAGATAGTTCACTATCAAATTAAACAACTATTCAGAACCTGGAAACTATTGTTTCCTCAACGTTTTTAATTTGAAATTCGGCATGACAATTCACTAACAATTTGAACAACTATTCAGAACCTGGAAACTATTGTTTCCTCAACGTTTTTAATTTACAATTCGGCAAGATAGTTCACTATCAAATTAAACAACTATTCAGAACCTGGAAACTATTGTTTCCTCAACGTTTTTAATTTGAAATTCGGCATGACGTTTCACTAACAATTTGAACAACTATTCAGAACCTGGAAACTATTGTTTCCTCAACGTTTTTGATTTACAATTCGGCAAGATAGTTCACTATCAAATTAAACAACTATTCAGAACCTGGAAACAATTGTTTCCCCAACGTTTTTAATTTGAAATTCGGCATGACAATTCACTAACAATTTGAACAACTATTCAGAACCTGGAAACTATTGTTTCCTCAACGTTTTTGATTTACAATTCGGCAAGATAGTTCACTATCAAATTAAACAACTATTCAGAACCTGGAAACAATTGTTTCCCCAACGTTTTTAATTTGAAATTCGGCATGACAATTCACTAACAATTTGAACAACTATTCAGAACCTGGAAACTATTGTTTCCTCAACGTTTTTAATTTGAAATTCGGCAAGATAGTTCACTAACAAACTGAACAACTATTCAGAACCTGGAAACTATTGTTTCCTCAACGTTTTTAATTTGAAATTCGGCAAGATAGTTCACTAACAATTTGAACAACTATTCAGAACCTAGAAACTATTGTTTCCTCAACGTTTTTAATTTGAAATTCGGCAAGATAGTTCACTAACAAACTGAACAACTATTCAGAACCTGGAAACTATTGTTTCCTCAACGTTTTTGATTTACAATTCGGCAAGATAGTTCACTAACAATTCGAACAACTATTCAGAACCTGGAAACTATTGTTTGCTCAACGTTATTAATTTGAAATTCGGCATGACAATTCACTAACAAACTGAACAACTATTCAGAACCTGGAAACTATTGTTTCCTCAACGTTTTTGATTTACAATTCGGCATGACAATTCACTAACAATTTGAACAACTATTCAGAACCTGGAAACTATTGTTTCCTCAACGTTTTTAATTTACAATTCGGCAAGATAGTTCACTATCAAATTAAACAACTATTCAGAACCTGGAAACTATTGTTTCCTCAACGTTTTTAATTTGAAATTCGGCATGACGTTTCACTAACAATTTGAACAACTATTCAGAACCTGGAAACTATTGTTTCCTCAACGTTTTTGATTTACAATTCGGCAAGATAGTTCACTATCAAATTAAACAACTATTCAGAACCTGGAAACAATTGTTTCCCCAACGTTTTTAATTTGAAATTCGGCATGACAATTCACTAACAATTTGAACAACTATTCAGAACCTGGAAACTATTGTTTCCTCAACGTTTTTAATTTGAAATTCGGCAAGATAGTTCACTAACAAACTGAACAACTATTCAGAACCTGGAAACTATTGTTTCCTCAACGTTTTTAATTTGAAATTCGGCAAGATAGTTCACTAACAATTTGAACAACTATTCAGAACCTAGAAACTATTGTTTCCTCAACGTTATTAATTTGAAATTCGGCATGACAATTCACTAACAAACTGAACAACTATTCAGAACCTGGAAACTATTGTTTCCTCAACGTTTTTGATTTACAATTCGGCATGACAATTCACTAACAATTTGAACAACTATTCAGAACCTGGAAACTATTGTTTCCTCAACGTTTTTAATTTACAATTCGGCAAGATAGTTCACTATCAAATTAAACAACTATTCAGAACCTGGAAACTATTGTTTCCTCAACGTTTTTAATTTGAAATTCGGCATGACGTTTCACTAACAATTTGAACAACTATTCAGAACCTGGAAACTATTGTTTCCTCAACGTTTTTGATTTACAATTCGGCAAGATAGTTCACTAACAATTTGAACAACTATTCAGAACCTGGAAACTATTGTTTCCTCAACGTTTTTGATTTACCATTCGGCAAGATAGTTCACTAACAATTCGAACAACTATTCAGAACCTGGAAACTATTGTTTGCTCAACGTTTTTAATTTGAAGTTCGGCATGACAATTCACTAACAAACTGAACAACTATTCAGAACCTGGAAACTATTGTTTCCTCAACGTTTTTGATTTACAATTCGGCAAGATAGTTCACTATCAAATTAAACAACTATTCAGAACTTGGAAACTATTGTTTCCTCAACGTTTTTAATTTGAAATTCGGCAAGATAGTTCACTAACAATTTGAACAACTATTCAGAACCTGGAAACTATTGTTTCCTCAACGTTTTTGATTTACAATTCGGCAAGATAGTTCACTATCAAATTAAACAACTATTCAGAACTTGGAAACTATTGTTTCCTCAACGTTTTTAATTTGAAATTCGGCAAGATAGTTCACTAACAATTTGAACAACTATTCAGAACCTAGAAACTATTGTTTCCTCAACGTTTTTGATTTACAATTCGGCATGACAATTCACTAACAATTTGAACAACTATTCAGAACCTGGAAACTATTGTTTCCTCAACGTTTTTAATTTGAAATTCGGCAAGATAGTTCACTAACAATTTGAACAACTATTCAGAACCTAGAAACTATTGTTTCCTCAACGTTTTTAATTTGAAATTCGGCATGACGTTTCACTAACAATTTGAACAACTATTCAGAACCTGGAAACTATTGTTTCCTCAACGTTTTTGATTTACAATTCGGCAAGATAGTTCACTAACAATTTGAACAACTATTCAGAACCTGGAAACTATTGTTTCCTCAACGTTTTTGATTTACAATTCGGCAAGATAGTTCACTAACAATTTGAACAACTATTCATAACCTGGAAACTATTGTTTCCTCAACGTTTTTGATTTACAATTCGGCAAGATAGTTCACTATCAAATTAAACAACTATTCAGAACCTGGAAACAATTGTTTCCTCAACGATTTTGATTTACAATTCGGCAACATAGTTCACTATCAAATTAAACAACTATTCAGAACCTGGAAACTTTTGTTTCCTCAACGTTATTAATTTGAAATTCGGCATGACAATTCACTAACAAACTGAACAACTATTCAGAACCTGGAAACTATTGTTTCCTCAACGTTTTTGATTTACAATTCGGCATGACAATTCACTAACAATTTAAACAACTATTCAGAACCTGGAAACTATTGTTTCCTCAACGTTTTTAATTTGAAATTCGGCAAGATAGTTCACTAACAATTCGAACAACTATTCAGAACCTGGAAACTATTGTTTGCTCAACGTTTTTAATTTGAAGTTCGGCATGACAATTCACTAACAAACTGAACAACTATTCAGAACCTGGAAACTATTGTTTCCTCAACGTTTTTGATTTACAATTCGGCAAGATAGTTCACTATCAAATTAAACAACTATTCAGAACTTGGAAACTATTGTTTCCTCAACGTTTTTAATTTGAAATTCGGCAAGATAGTTCACTAACAATTTGAACAACTATTCAGAACCTGGAAACTATTGTTTCCTCAACGTTTTTGATTTACAATTCGGCAAGATAGTTCACTATCAAATTAAACAACTATTCAGAACTTGGAAACTATTGTTTCCTCAACGTTTTTAATTTGAAATTCGGCAAGATAGTTCACTAACAATTTGAACAACTATTCAGAACCTAGAAACTATTGTTTCCTCAACGTTTTTGATTTACAATTCGGCATGACAATTCACTAACAATTTGAACAACTATTCAGAACCTGGAAACTATTGTTTCCTCAACGTTTTTAATTTGAAATTCGGCAAGATAGTTCACTAACAATTTGAACAACTATTCAGAACCTAGAAACTATTGTTTCCTCAACGTTTTTAATTTGAAATTCGGCATGACGTTTCACTAACAATTTGAACAACTATTCAGAACCTGGAAACTATTGTTTCCTCAACGTTTTTGATTTACAATTCGGCAAGATAGTTCACTAACAATTTGAACAACTATTCAGAACCTGGAAACTATTGTTTCCTCAACGTTTTTGATTTACAATTCGGCATGACAATTCACTAACAATTTGAACAACTATTCATAACCTGGAAACTATTGTTTCCTCAACGTTTTTGATTTACAATTCGGCAAGATAGTTCACTAACAATTTGAACAACTATTCAGAACCTAGAAACTATTGTTTCCTCAACGTTTTTGATTTACAATTCGGCATGACAATTCACTAACAATTTGAACAACTATTCATAACCTGGAAACTATTGTTTCCTCAACGTTTTTGATTTACAATTCGGCAAGATAGTTCACTAACAATTTGAACAACTATTCAGAACCTAGAAACTATTGTTTCCTCAACGTTTTTGATTTACAATTCGGCAACATAGTTCACTATCAAATTAAACAACTATTCAGAACCTGGAAACTTTTGTTTCCTCAACGTTATTAATTTGAAATTCGGCATGATAATTCACTAACAAACTGAACAACTATTCAGAACCTGGAAACTATTGTTTCCTCAACGTTTTTGATTTACAATTCGGCATGACAATTCACTAACAATTTAAACAACTATTCAGAACCTGGAAACTATTGTTTCCTCAACGTTTTTGATTTACAATTCGGCAAGATAGTTCACTATCAAATTAAACAACTATTCAGAACCTGGAAACAATTGTTTCCTCAACGTTTTTGATTTACAATTCGGCAACATAGTTCACTATCAAATTAAACAACTATTCAGAACCTGGAAACTTTTGTTTCCTCAACGTTATTAATTTGAAATTCGGCATGACAATTCACTAACAAACTGAACAACTATTCAGAACCTGGAAACTATTGTTTCCTCAACGTTTTTGATTTACAATTCGGCATGACAATTCACTAACAATTTAAACAACTATTCAGAACCTGGAAACTATTGTTTCCTCAACGTTTTTAATTTGAAATTCGGCAAGATAGTTCACTAACAATTCGAACAACTATTCAGAACCTGGAAACTATTGTTTGCTCAACGTTTTTAATTTGAAGTTCGGCATGACAATTCACTAACAAACTGAACAACTATTCAGAACCTGGAAACTATTGTTTCCTCAACGTTTTTGATTTACAATTCGGCAAGATAGTTCACTAACAATTCGAACAACTATTCAGAACCTGGAAACTATTGTTTGCTCAACGTTTTTAATTTGAAGTTCGGCATGACAATTCACTAACAAACTGAACAACTATTCAGAACCTGGAAACTATTGTTTCCTCAACGTTTTTGATTTACAATTCGGCAAGATAGTTCACTATCAAATTAAACAACTATTCAGAACTTGGAAACTATTGTTTCCTCAACGTTTTTAATTTGAAATTCGGCAAGATAGTTCACTACCAATTTGAACAACTATTCAGAACCTAGAAACTATTGTTTCCTCAACGTTTTTAATTTGAAATTCGGCAAGATAGTTCACTAACAAACTGAACAACTATTCAGAACCTGGAAACTATTGTTTCCTCAACGTTTTTAATTTGAAATTCGGCAAGATAGTTCACTAACAATTTGAACAACTATTCAGAACCTGGAAACTATTGTTTCCTCAACGTTTTTGATTTACAATTCGGCAAGATAGTTCACTAACAATTTGAACAACTATTCATAACCTGGAAACTATTGTTTCCTCAACGTTTTTAATTTGAAATTCGGCAAGATAGTTCACTACCAATTTGAACAACTATTCAGAACCTAGAAACTATTGTTTCCTCAACGTTTTTAATTTGAAATTCGGCAAGATAGTTCACTAACAATTTGAACAACTATTCAGAACCTGGAAACTATTGTTTCCTCAACGTTTTTGATTTACAATTCGGCAAGATAGTTCACTAACAATTTGAACAACTATTCAGAACCTGGAAACTACTGTTTCCTCAACGTTTTTGATTTACAATTCGGCAAGATAGTTCACTATCAAATTAAACAACTATTCAGAACCTGGAAACTATTGTTTCCTCAACGTTTTTGATTTACAATTCGGCAACATAGTTCACTATCAAATTAAACAACTATTCAGAACCTGGAAACTTTTGTTTCCTCAACGTTATTAATTTGAAATTCGGCATGATAATTCACTAACAAACTGAACAACTATTCAGAACCTGGAAACTATTGTTTCCTCAACGTTTTTGATTTACAATTCGGCATGACAATTCACTAACAATTTAAACAACTATTCAGAACCTGGAAACTATTGTTTCCTCAACGTTTTTGATTTACAATTCGGCAAGATAGTTCACTATCAAATTAAACAACTATTCAGAACCTGGAAACAATTGTTTCCTCAACGTTTTTGATTTACAATTCGGCAACATAGTTCACTATCAAATTAAACAACTATTCAGAACCTGGAAACTTTTGTTTCCTCAACGTTATTAATTTGAAATTCGGCAAGATAGTTCACTACCAATTTGAACAACTATTCAGAACCTAGAAACTATTGTTTCCTCAACGTTTTTAATTTACAATTCGGCAAGATAGTTCACTATCAAATTAAACAACTATTCAGAACCTGGAAACTATTGTTTCCTCAACGTTTTTGATTTACAATTCGGCAAGATAGTTCACTAACAATTTGAACAACTATTCATAACCTGGAAACTATTGTTTCCTCAACGTTTTTAATTTGAAATTCGGCAAGATAGTTCACTACCAATTTGAACAACTATTCAGAACCTAGAAACTATTGTTTCCTCAACGTTTTTAATTTGAAATTCGGCAAGATAGTTCACTAACAATTTGAACAACTATTCAGAACCTGGAAACTATTGTTTCCTCAACGTTTTTGATTTACAATTCGGCAAGATAGTTCACTAACAATTTGAACAACTATTCAGAACCTGGAAACTACTGTTTCCTCAACGTTTTTGATTTACAATTCGGCAAGATAGTTCACTATCAAATTAAACAACTATTCAGAACCTGGAAACTATTGTTTCCTCAACGTTTTTGATTTACAATTCGGCAACATAGTTCACTATCAAATTAAACAACTATTCAGAACCTGGAAACTTTTGTTTCCTCAACGTTATTAATTTGAAATTCGGCATGATAATTCACTAACAAACTGAACAACTATTCAGAACCTGGAAACTATTGTTTCCTCAACGTTTTTGATTTACAATTCGGCATGACAATTCACTAACAATTTAAACAACTATTCAGAACCTGGAAACTATTGTTTCCTCAACGTTTTTGATTTACAATTCGGCAAGATAGTTCACTATCAAATTAAACAACTATTCAGAACCTGGAAACAATTGTTTCCTCAACGTTTTTGATTTACAATTCGGCAACATAGTTCACTATCAAATTAAACAACTATTCAGAACCTGGAAACTTTTGTTTCCTCAACGTTATTAATTTGAAATTCGGCATGACAATTCACTAACAAACTGAACAACTATTCAGAACCTGGAAACTATTGTTTCCTCAACGTTTTTGATTTACAATTCGGCATGACAATTCACTAACAATTTAAACAACTATTCAGAACCTGGAAACTATTGTTTCCTCAACGTTTTTAATTTGAAATTCGGCAAGATAGTTCACTAACAATTCGAACAACTATTCAGAACCTGGAAACTATTGTTTGCTCAACGTTTTTAATTTGAAGTTCGGCATGACAATTCACTAACAAACTGAACAACTATTCAGAACCTGGAAACTATTGTTTCCTCAACGTTTTTGATTTACAATTCGGCAAGATAGTTCACTAACAATTCGAACAACTATTCAGAACCTGGAAACTATTGTTTGCTCAACGTTTTTAATTTGAAGTTCGGCATGACAATTCACTAACAAACTGAACAACTATTCAGAACCTGGAAACTATTGTTTCCTCAACGTTTTTGATTTACAATTCGGCAAGATAGTTCACTATCAAATTAAACAACTATTCAGAACTTGGAAACTATTGTTTCCTCAACGTTTTTAATTTGAAATTCGGCAAGATAGTTCACTACCAATTTGAACAACTATTCAGAACCTAGAAACTATTGTTTCCTCAACGTTTTTAATTTGAAATTCGGCAAGATAGTTCACTAACAAACTGAACAACTATTCAGAACCTGGAAACTATTGTTTCCTCAACGTTTTTAATTTGAAATTCGGCAAGATAGTTCACTAACAATTTGAACAACTATTCAGAACCTGGAAACTATTGTTTCCTCAACGTTTTTGATTTACAATTCGGCAAGATAGTTCACTAACAATTTGAACAACTATTCATAACCTGGAAACTATTGTTTCCTCAACGTTTTTAATTTGAAATTCGGCAAGATAGTTCACTACCAATTTGAACAACTATTCAGAACCTAGAAACTATTGTTTCCTCAACGTTTTTAATTTGAAATTCGGCAAGATAGTTCACTAACAATTTGAACAACTATTCAGAACCTGGAAACTATTGTTTCCTCAACGTTTTTGATTTACAATTCGGCAAGATAGTTCACTAACAATTTGAACAACTATTCAGAACCTGGAAACTACTGTTTCCTCAACGTTTTTGATTTACAATTCGGCAAGATAGTTCACTATCAAATTAAACAACTATTCAGAACCTGGAAACTATTGTTTCCTCAACGTTTTTGATTTACAATTCGGCAACATAGTTCACTATCAAATTAAACAACTATTCAGAACCTGGAAACTTTTGTTTCCTCAACGTTATTAATTTGAAATTCGGCATGATAATTCACTAACAAACTGAACAACTATTGGAAACTATTGTTTCCTCAACGTTTTTGATTTACAATTCGGCATGACAATTCACTAACAATTTAAACAACTATTCAGAACCTGGAAACTATTGTTTCCCCAACGTTTTTGATTTACAATCCGGCAAGATAGTTCACTATCAAATTAAACAACTATTCAGAACCTGGAAACTACTGTTTCCTCAACGTTTTTGATTTACAATTCGGCAACATAGTTCACTATCAAATTAAACAACTATTCAGAACCTGGAAACTTTTGTTTCCTCAACGTTATTAATTTGAAACTCGGCATGACAATTCACTAACAAACTGAACAACTATTCAGAACCTGGAAACTATTGTTTCCTCAACGTTTTTGATTTACAATTCGGCATGACAATTCACTAACAATTTAAACAACTATTCAGAACCTGGAAACTATTGTTTCCTCAACGTTTTTAATTTGAAATTCGGCAAGATAGTTCACTAACAATTCGAACAACTATTCAGAACCTGGAAACTATTGTTTGCTCAACGTTTTTAATTTGAAGTTCGGCATGACAATTCACTAACAAACTGAACAACTATTCAGAACCTGGAAACTATTGTTTCCTCAACGTTTTTGATTTACAATTCGGCAAGATAGTTCACTAACAATTCGAACAACTATTCAGAACCTGGAAACTATTGTTTGCTCAACGTTTTTAATTTGAAGTTCGGCATGACAATTCACTAACAAACTGAACAACTATTCAGAACCTGGAAACTATTGTTTCCTCAACGTTTTTGATTTACAATTCGGCAAGATAGTTCACTATCAAATTAAACAACTATTCAGAACTTGGAAACTATTGTTTCCTCAACGTTTTTAATTTGAAATTCGGCAAGATAGTTCACTACCAATTTGAACAACTATTCAGAACCTAGAAACTATTGTTTCCTCAACGTTTTTAATTTGAAATTCGGCAAGATAGTTCACTAACAAACTGAACAACTATTCAGAACCTGGAAACTATTGTTTCCTCAACGTTTTTGATTTACAATTCGGCAAGATAGTTCACTAACAATTCGAACAACTATTCAGAACCTGGAAACTATTGTTTGCTCAACGTTATTAATTTGAAATTCGGCATGACAATTCACTAACAAACTGAACAACTATTCAGAACCTGGAAACTATTGTTTCCTCAACGTTTTTGATTTACAATTCGGCATGACAATTCACTAACAATTTGAACAACTATTCAGAACCTGGAAACTATTGTTTCCTCAACGTTTTTAATTTGAAATTCGGCAAGATAGTTCACTAACAATTTGAACAACTATTCAGAACCTAGAAACTATTGTTTCCTCAACGTTTTTAATTTGAAATTCGGCATGACAATTCACTAACAATTTGAACAACTATTCAGAACCAGGAAACTATTGTTTCCTCAACGTTTTTGATTTACAATTCGGCAAGATAGTTCACTTACAATTCGAACAACTATTCAGAACCTGGAAACTATTGTTTGCTCAACGTTATTAATTTGAAATTCGGCATGACAATTCACTAACAAACTGAACAACTATTCAGAACCTGGAAACTATTGTTTCCTCAACGTTTTTGATTTACAATTCGGCATGACAATTCACTAACAATTTGAACAACTATTCAGAACCTGGAAACTATTGTTTCCTCAACGTTTTTAATTTGAAATTCGGCAAGATAGTTCACTAACAATTTGAACAACTATTCAGAACCTAGAAACTATTGTTTCCTCAACGTTTTTAATTTGAAATTCGGCAAGACATTTCACTAACAAACTGAACAACTATTCAGAACCAGGAAACTATTGTTTCCTCAACGTTTTTGATTTACAATTCGGCAAGATAGTTCACTATCAAATTAAACAACTATTCAGAACCTGGAAACTATTGTTTCCTCAACGTTTTTAATTTGAAATTCGGCAAGATAGTTCACTAACAAACTGAACAACTATTCAGAACCTGGAAACTATTGTTTCCTCAACGTTTTTGATTTACAATTCGGCAAGATAGTTCACTTACAATTCGAACAACTATTCAGAACCTGGAAACTATTGTTTGCTCAACGTTATTAATTTGAAATTCGGCATGACAATTCACTAACAAACTGAACAACTATTCAGAACCTGGAAACTATTGTTTCCTCAACGTTTTTGATTTACAATTCGGCATGACAATTCACTAACAATTTGAACAACTATTCAGAACCTGGAAACTATTGTTTCCTCAACGTTTTTGATTTACAATTCGGCATGACAATTCACTAACAATTTGAACAACTATTCAGAACCTGGAAACTATTGTTTCCTCAACGTTTTTGATTTACAATTCGGCATGACAATTCACTAACAATTTAAACAACTATTCAGAACCTGGAAACTATTGTTTCCTCAACGTTTTTAATTTGAAATTCGGCAAGATAGTTCACTAACAATTTGAACAACTATTCAGAACCTAGAAACTATTGTTTCCTCAACGTTTTTAATTTGAAATTCGGCAAGACATTTCACTAACAATTTGAACAACTATTCAGAACCTGGAAACTATTGTTTCCTCAACGTTTTTGATTTACAATTCGGCATGACAATTCACTAACAATTTAAACAACTATTCAGAACCTGGAAACTATTGTTTCCTCAACGTTTTTAATTTGAAATTCAGCAAGATAGTTCACTAACAATTTGAACAACTATTCAGAACCTAGAAACTATTGTTTCCTCAACGTTTTTAATTTGAAATTCGGCATGACAATTCACTAACAATTTGAACAACTATTCAGAACCTGGAAACTATTGTTTCCTCAACGTTTTTGATTTACAATTCGGCAAGATAGTTCACTAACAATTTGAACAACTATTCAGAACCTGGAAACTATTGTTTCCTCAACGTTTTTGATTTACAATTCGGCAAGATAGTTCACTAACAATTTGAACAACTATTCATAACCTGGAAACTATTGTTTCCTCAACGTTTTTGATTTACAATTCGGCAAGATAGTTCACTATCAAATTAAACAACTATTCAGAACCTGGAAACTATTGTTTCCTCAACGTTTTTGATTTACAATTCGGCAACATAGTTCACTATCAAATTAAACAACTATTCAGAACCTGGAAACTTTTGTTTCCTCAACGTTATTAATTTGAAATTCGGCATGACAATTCACTAACAAACTGAACAACTATTCAGAACCTGGAAACTATTGTTTCCTCAACGTTTTTGATTTACAATTCGGCATGACAATTCACTAACAATTTAAACAACTATTCAGAACCTGGAAACTATTGTTTCCTCAACGTTTTTAATTTGAAATTCGGCATGACGTTTCACTAACAATTTGAACAACTATTCAGAATCTGGAAACTATTGTTTCCTCAACGTTTTTAATTTGAAATTCGGCATGACGTTTCACTGACAATTTGAACAACTATTGAGAACCTGGAAACTATTGTTTCCTCAACGTTTTTAATTTGAAATTCGGCATGACAATTCACTAACAATTTGAACAACTATTCAGAACCTGGAAACTATTGTTTCCTCAACGTTTTTAATTTACAATTCGGCAAGATAGTTCACTATCAAATTAAACAACTATTCAGAACCTGGAAACTATTGTTTCCTCAACGTTTTTAATTTACAATTCGGCAAGATAGTTCACTATCAAATTAAACAACTATTCAGAACCTGGAAACTATTGTTTCCTCAACGTTTTTAATTTGAAATTCGGCATGACAATTCACTAACAATTTGAACAACTATTCAGAACCTGGAAACTATTGTTTCCTCAACGTTTTTAATTTACAATTCGGCAAGATAGTTCACTATCAAATTAAACAACTATTCAGAACCTGGAAACTATTGTTTCCTCAACGTTTTTAATTTGAAATTCGGCATGACGTTTCACTAACAATTTGAACAACTATTCAGAACCTGGAAACTATTGTTTCCTCAACGTTTTTGATTTACAATTCGGCAAGATAGTTCACTATCAAATTAAACAACTATTCAGAACCTGGAAACAATTGTTTCCCCAACGTTTTTAATTTGAAATTCGGCATGACGTTTCACTAACAATTTGAACAACTATTGAGAACCTGGAAACTATTGTTTCCTCAACGTTATTAATTTGAAATTCGGCAAGACATTTCACTAACAATTTGAACAACTATTCAGAACCTGGAAACTATTGTTTCCTCAACGTTTTTAATTTGAAATTCGGCATGACGTTTCACTAACAATTTGAACAACTATTCAGAACCTGGAAACTATTGTTTCCTCAACGTTTTTAATTTGAAATTCGGCATGACAATTCACTAACAATTTGAACAACTATTCAGAACCTGGAAACTATTGTTTCCTCAACGTTTTTAATTTACAATTCGGCAAGATAGTTCACTATCAAATTAAACAACTATTCAGAACCTGGAAACTATTGTTTCCTCAACGTTTTTAATTTGAAATTCGGCATGACGTTTCACTAACAATTTGAACAACTATTCAGAACCTGGAAACTATTGTTTCCTCAACGTTTTTAATTTACAATTCGGCAAGATAGTTCACTATCAAATTAAACAACTATTCAGAACCTGGAAACTATTGTTTCCTCAACGTTTTTAATTTGAAATTCGGCAAGACATTTCACTAACAAATTGAACAACTATTCAGAACCTGGAAACTATTGTTTCCTCAACGTTTTTAATTTGAAATTCGGCATGACGTTTCACTAACAATTTGAACAACTATTCAGAACCTGGAAACTATTGTTTCCTCAACGTTTTTGATTTACAATTCGGCAAGATAGTTCACTATCAAATTAAACAACTATTCAGAACCTGGAAACAATTGTTTCCCCAACGTTTTTAATTTGAAATTCGGCATGACGTTTCACTAACAATTTGAACAACTATTGAGAACCTGGAAACTATTGTTTCCTCAACGTTATTAATTTGAAATTCGGCAAGACATTTCACTAACAATTTGAACAACTATTCAGAACCTGGAAACTATTGTTTCCTCAACGTTTTTAATTTGAAATTCGGCATGTTCAACGTTTTTGATTTACAATTCGGCAAGATAGTTCACTAACAATTTGAACAACTATTCAGAACCTGGAAACTATTGTTTCCTCAACGTTTTTGATTTACAATTCGGCAAGATAGTTCACTATCAAATAAAACAACTATTCAGAACCTGGAAACTATTGTTTCCTCAACGTTTTTAATTTGAAATTCGGCAAGACATTTCACTAACAAATTGAACAACTATGCAGAACCTGGAAACTATTGTTTCCTCAACGTTTTTAATTTGAAATTCGGCATGACAATTCACTAACAATTTGAACAACTATTCATAACCTGGAAACTATTGTTTCCTCAACGTTTTTAATTTGAAATTTGGCATGACGTTTCACTAACAATTTGAACAACTATTCAGAACCTGGAAACTATTGTTTCCTCAACGTTTTTAATTTGAAATTCGGCATGACAATTCACTAACAAATTGAACAACTATTCAGAACCTGGAAACTATTGTTTCCTCAACGTTTTTGGTTTACAATTCGGCATGACAATTCACTAACAATTTAAACAACTATTCAGAACCTGGAAACTATTGTTTCCTCAACGTTTTTGATTTACAATTCGGCATGACAATTCACTAACAATTTAAACAGCTATTCAGAACCTGGAAACTATTGTTTCCTCAACGTTTTTAATTTGAAATTCGGCAAGATAGTTCACTAACAATTTGAACAACTATTCAGAACCTAGAAACTATTGTTTCCTCAACGTTTTTAATTTGAAATTCGGCATGACGTTTCACTAACAATTTGAACAACTATTCAGAACCTGGAAACTATTGTTTCCTCAACGTTTTTGATTTACAATTCGGCATGACAATTCACTAACAATTTAAACAGCTATTCAGAACCTGGAAACTATTGTTTCCTCAACGTTTTTAATTTGAAATTCGGCAAGATAGTTCACTAACAATTTGAACAACTATTCAGAACCTAGAAACTATTGTTTCCTCAACGTTTTTAATTTGAAATTCGGCAAGACATTTCACTAACAATTTGAACAACTATTCAGAACCTGGAAACTATTGTTTCCTCAACGTTTTTGATTTACAATTCGGCATGACAATTCACTAACAATTTAAACAACTATTCAGAACCTGGAAACTATTGTTTCCTCAACGTTTTTAATTTGAAATTCAGCAAGATAGTTCACTAACAATTTGAACAACTATTCAGAACCTAGAAACTATTGTTTCCTCAACGTTTTTAATTTGAAATTCGGCATGACAATTCACTAACAATTTGAACAACTATTCAGAACCTGGAAACTATTGTTTCCTCAACGTTTTTGATTTACAATTCGGCAAGATAGTTCACTAACAATTTGAACAACTATTCAGAACCTGGAAACTATTGTTTCCTCAACGTTTTTGATTTACAATTCGGCAAGATAGTTCACTAACAATTTGAACAACTATTCATAACCTGGAAACTATTGTTTCCTCAACGTTTTTGATTTACAATTCGGCAACATAGTTCACTATCAAATTAAACAACTATTCAGAACCTGGAAACTTTTGTTTCCTCAACGTTATTAATTTGAAATTCGGCATGACAATTCACTAACAAACTGAACAACTATTCAGAACCTGGAAACTATTGTTTCCTCAACGTTTTTGATTTACAATTCGGCATGACAATTCACTAACAATTTAAACAACTATTCAGAACCTGGAAACTATTGTTTCCTCAACGTTTTTAATTTGAAATTCGGCATGACGTTTCACTAACAATTTGAACAACTATTCAGAACCTGGAAACTATTGTTTCCTCAACGTTTTTAATTTGAAATTCGGCATGACAATTCACTAACAATTTGAACAACTATTCAGAATCTGGAAACTATTGTTTCCTCAACGTTTTTAATTTGAAATTCGGCATGACGTTTCACTGACAATTTGAACAACTATTGAGAACCTGGAAACTATTGTTTCCTCAACGTTTTTAATTTGAAATTCGGCATGACAATTCACTAACAATTTGAACAACTATTCAGAACCTGGAAACTATTGTTTCCTCAACGTTTTTAATTTACAATTCGGCAAGATAGTTCACTATCAAATTAAACAACTATTCAGAACCTGGAAACTATTGTTTCCTCAACGTTTTTAATTTGAAATTCGGCAAGACATTTCACTAACAAATTGAACAACTATTCAGAACCTGGAAACTATTGTTTCCTCAACGTTTTTAATTTGAAATTCGGCATGACGTTTCACTAACAATTTGAACAACTATTCAGAACCTGGAAACTATTGTTTCCTCAACGTTTTTGATTTACAATTCGGCAAGATAGTTCACTATCAAATTAAACAACTATTCAGAACCTGGAAACAATTGTTTCCCCAACGTTTTTAATTTGAAATTCGGCATGACGTTTCACTAACAATTTGAACAACTATTGAGAACCTGGAAACTATTGTTTCCTCAACGTTATTAATTTGAAATTCGGCAAGACATTTCACTAACAATTTGAACAACTATTCAGAACCTGGAAACTATTGTTTCCTCAACGTTTTTAATTTGAAATTCGGCATGTTCAACGTTTTTGATTTACAATTCGGCAAGATAGTTCACTAACAATTTGAACAACTATTCAGAACCTGGAAACTATTGTTTCCTCAACGTTTTTAATTTGAAATTCGGCATGACGTTTCACTAACAATTTGAACAACTATTCAGAACCTGGAAACTATTGTTTCCTCAACGTTTTTAATTTGAAATTCGGCATGACAATTCACTAACAATTTGAACAACTATTCAGAACCTGGAAACTATTGTTTCCTCAACGTTTTTAATTTACAATTCGGCAAGATAGTTCACTATCAAATTAAACAACTATTCAGAACCTGGAAACTATTGTTTCCTCAACGTTTTTAATTTGAAATTCGGCAAGACATTTCACTAACAAATTGAACAACTATTCAGAACCTGGAAACTATTGTTTCCTCAACGTTTTTAATTTGAAATTCGGCATGACGTTTCACTAACAATTTGAACAACTATTCAGAACCTGGAAACTATTGTTTCCTCAACGTTTTTGATTTACAATTCGGCAAGATAGTTCACTATCAAATTAAACAACTATTCAGAACCTGGAAACAATTGTTTCCCCAACGTTTTTAATTTGAAATTCGGCATGACGTTTCACTAACAATTTGAACAACTATTGAGAACCTGGAAACTATTGTTTCCTCAACGTTATTAATTTGAAATTCGGCAAGACATTTCACTAACAATTTGAACAACTATTCAGAACCTGGAAACTATTGTTTCCTCAACGTTTTTAATTTGAAATTCGGCATGTTCAACGTTTTTGATTTACAATTCGGCAAGATAGTTCACTAACAATTTGAACAACTATTCAGAACCTGGAAACTATTGTTTCCTCAACGTTTTTGATTTACAATTCGGCAAGATAGTTCACTATCAAATAAAACAACTATTCTGAACCTGGAAACTATTGTTTCCTCAACGTTTTTAATTTGAAATTCGGCAAGACATTTCACTAACAAATTGAACAACTATTCAGAACCTGGAAACTATTGTTTCCTCAACGTTTTTAATTTGAAATTCGGCATGACAATGTACTAACAATTTGAACAACTATTCATAACCTGGAAACTATTGTTTCCTCAACGTTTTTAATTTGAAATTTGGCATGACGTTTCACTAACAATTTGAACAACTATTCAGAACCTGGAAACTATTGTTTCCTCAACGTTTTTAATTTGAAATTCGGCATGACAATTCACTAACAAATTGAACAACTATTCAGAACCTGGAAACTATTGTTTCCTCAACGTTTTTAATTAGAAATTCGGCAAGACATTTCACTAACAATTTGAACAACTATTCAGAACCTGGAAACTATTGTTTCCTCAACGTTTTTAATTTGAAATTCGGCATGACAATTCACTAACAAATTGAACAACTATTCAGAACCTGGAAACTATTGTTTCCTCAACGTTTTTAATTTGAAATTCGGCATGACAATTCACTAACAAATTGAACAACAATTCAGAACCTGGAAATATTGTTTCCTCAACGTTTTTAATTAGAAATTCGGCAAGACATTTCACTAACAATTTGAACAACTATTCAGAACCTGGAAACTATTGTTTCCTCAACGTTTTTAATTAGAAATTCGGCAAGACATTTCACTAACAATTTGAACAACTATTCAGAACCTGGAAACTATTGTTTCCTCAACGTTTTTAATTTGAAATTCGGCATGACAATTCACTAACAAATTGAACAACTATTCAGAACCTGGAAACTATTGTTTCCTCAACGTTTTTAATTTGAAATTCGGCATGACAATTCACTAACAAATTGAACAACTATTCAGAACCTGGAAACTATTGTTTCCTCAACGTTTTTAATTAGAAATTCGGCAAGACATTTCACTAACAATTTGAACAACTATTCATAACCTGGAAACTATTGTTTCCTCAACGTTTTTAATTTGAAATTTGGCATGACGTTTCACTAACAATTTGAACAACTATTCAGAACCTGGAAACTATTGTTTCCTCAACGTTTTTAATTTGAAATTCGGCATGACAATTCACTAACAATTTGAACAACTATTTAGAACCTGGAAACTATTGTTTCCTCAACGTTTTTAATTTGAAATTCGGCATGACAATTCACTAACAATTTGAACAACTATTCAGAACCTGGAAACTATTGTTTCCTCAACGTTTTTAATTTACAATTCGGCAAGATAGTTCACTATCAAATTAAACAACTATTCAGAACCTGGAAACTATTGTTTCCTCAACGTTTTTAATTTGAAATTCGGCAAGACATTTCACTAACAAATTGAACAACTATTCAGAACCTGGAAACTATTGTTTCCTCAACGTTTTTAATTTGAAATTCGGCATGACGTTTCACTAACAATTTGAACAACTATTCAGAACCTGGAAACTATTGTTTCCTCAACGTTTTTGATTTACAATTCGGCAAGATAGTTCACTATCAAATTAAACAACTATTCAGAACCTGGAAACAATTGTTTCCCCAACGTTTTTAATTTGAAATTCGGCATGACGTTTCACTAACAATTTGAACAACTATTGAGAACCTGGAAACTATTGTTTCCTCAACGTTATTAATTTGAAATTCGGCAAGACATTTCACTTACAATTTGAACAACTATTCAGAACCTGGAAACTATTGTTTCCTCAACGTTTTTAATTTGAAATTCGGCATGTTCAACGTTTTTGATTTACAATTCGGCAAGATAGTTCACTAACAATTTGAACAACTATTCAGAACCTGGAAACTATTGTTTCCTCAACGTTTTTGATTTACAATTCGGCAAGATAGTTCACTATCAAATAAAACAACTATTCAGAACCTGGAAACTATTGTTTCCTCAACGTTTTTAATTTGAAATTTGGCATGACGTTTCACTAACAATTTGAACAACTATTCAGAACCTGGAAACTATTGTTTCCTCAACGTTTTTAATTTGAAATTCGGCATGACAATTCACTAACAAATTGAACAACTATTCAGAACCTGGAAACTATTGTTTCCTCAACGTTTTTAATTAGAAATTCGGCAAGACATTTCACTAAGAATTTGAACAACTATTCAGAACCTGGAAACTATTGTTTCCTCAACGTTTTTAATTTGAAATTCGGCATGACAATTCACTAACAATTTGAACAACTATTTAGAACCTGGAAACTATTGTTTCCTCAACGTTTTTAATTTGAAATTCGGCATGACAATTCACTAACAAACTGAACAACTATTCAGAACCTGGAAACTATTGTTTCCTCAACGTTTTTAATTTGAAATTCGGCATGTTCAACGTTTTTAATTTACAATTCGGCAAAATAGTTCACTATCAAATTAAACAACTATTCAGAACCTGGAAACAATTGTTTCCTAAATGTTTCTGATTTCAAATTCGGCAAGACATTTCACTAACAAATTAAACAACTATTCAGTACCTGGAAACAATTGTTTCCTAAATGTTTCTGATTTCAAATTCGGCAAGACATTTCAGTATCAAATTAAACAACTATTCAGAACCTGGAAACTATTGTTTCTTCAACGTTTTTAATTTCAAATTCGGCAAGACATTTCACTAACAAATTAAACAACTATTCAGTACCTGGAAACAATTGTTTCCTAAATGTTTCTGATTTCAAATTCGGCAAGACATTTCAGTATTAAATTAAACAACTATTCAGATACATGAAACAGTTGTTTCAAGTACGTCTTTAATTTGTAATTCGGCAAGACAATTCACTAACAAATTTAACAACTATTCAGAACCTGGAAACTATTGTTTCCTCAACGTTTTTAATTTGAAATTCGGCATGACGTTTCACTAACAAATTTAACAACTATTCAAATCCTGGAAACAATTGTTAAAACAATAAATTTTCAGCATGTTAATGGAATTCTTAATACTTGTTCTGCCTGTACCTCTTTAATCTCATCTGCAGTGGAAAAGAATGAAGTGTGTGATGATCTCAGTGCCCTTGGATAGCAAGATTCAATGTTGTTTATTGGAATGTACAATCCCTCGATGATCGTTTGGTTGTGCTTCGATATTGAAGGAAAAAAGAAAAACCCATGGTAGAATAAGAAACACTGTAAGTTATTATATCATACAAATTAATTTAATTTGCATAATCGCTTATAAAACGACAAATACAGTAGAACTTTTGATGGGGTAAAAAGGATCATGTACCTATAGGTATAAGCTAAATTTACAGAAGTTTTAAAAAAATTTCATCGAGAGGTTTTAATATGGCGGGCTATCAAAAATGTCAAAAAATTTGCATTTTTCCCGGGGGCATAAAAAATCAAAAATTTATTTTTTTTGACCAAAATTATGAAAAACGGTAATTTTGAACTCTCCTCTATCCATTAATACCAAAATTATAATTTGTACATTCGCCAAAGTGCTTAAATCTTTTTTTGAACATGAGCTCTTTTTTTGTCACTTGTTTTTCTCTTTGACGAAAAAAGCAACAAACGATGCGCTGTGCAAATTTCCTCTATTATACGGGGGATAGGGATAGCAAGAATGTTTTAGCTATAATCACATAGTTCAAAAAATTCATCAACCAAATTTTATAATCATCCTATCAGTAAAGTTAAGCACGTTAAATATGTCGCATATCATATTTTCGGCAAATTTGAGCTTTTCGGCCACACACATGCTTTAATTAAACCTTCTTCATGTTTGCGCATTCTTGGTTTACATAACGACTATCACACTAATAAAAACATGCTCTGTACCTACCTTGTTTTGAATGCAAGCCTTGCTAGGTTAGCAGCCTTTATCGGCGGCAGCAGCGCAGGAGGAGAATTTAAAGAAACTTTTAATTTAAACATTACTATAACACTACATTTAATTTCAGGTTATTAATAAAGTGCTCCTTTTGTGCCTATGTATTCACATCTGTAATAAAAAATGGTGAAACGGTAATGAATTTTGTAGGCCCGTGGATTTACATGTTGATTATGGTTAGTTACATTCCCATGATGACCTTTTGGATGCAGCACATTGGCGGAAGACAAAAGAACAAGGCTGAGCTTCCCTGCTTGAATTCCGTGCCAGAAGAAATCTTTGAAATGGTGAAGAAGAATGACCATTAAATCCTTTTGCCTTTTAATAATTTGTTATTTAGTTATATAATTGCCAATGTATCATATTTAAAAATTTTTTTGTTGATTTTTAATGCAAAATATGCGGAAATCCGGGTCAATCTCCGTATATCCCCCAAAAATCTGTCCGATTCAAAGATACCTAAAAATGCTTTTGAGGCATGATAACTAACCCCCATAGACACCTTTTAAAGAAGAAATTATAATTTTTCATCAAAAACTAAAAAATTGGCGTAAGAAGAACCAGCGGCACGAACTTTCCGAATTACCAGATACATTGAAAAAATAAAATCTTCCATTTTGACAACCTGCGCATCAATGGGTTACGGTATTTACAAAAAATGATCATCATTTTTTGCAGGTGAAAAAATTTACAAAAATTCATGATGCTTTTTTGTAAACTTTTTTCATTTACAAAAAGTGATGATGACTTTTTGTAAATTTGAAAAAATCGTTTGCAATTTGAAAAGTTTTTTGACAAACTTTTCAAATAGTAAATTTTTCTTACAATATGAAAGATTCTTGCAACTAAATTTTTGGATTGTGAATTTTCTTTACAGTTTGGAAGTCTTCAAAATGAATTCTTTTAAGCCGTAAATTTTGTTTACAGCTTAATATAAGTCATAAAAATACCTCTTATTAGGTAAATTTCAAAAAGGTTTTTAAAAAAATTTCTCATTTACCGTTTGAAACGTTTTCAACTTTTTTTGGTCAAGTTTCGAAAAACTTTATATTTTACCGTTTTATATGTAGGGACCGTCATTGTACGTTTTGAACAGTTTGCCAAACAAAAAAAGTGATTACAAAAAAATGAAAAAAAATGTTTCTTTTTTTCTTTTGCACACATGTTTGTCCGTTGAAAAAGGATGAACGCTGCAGCTTTCTTTCTTCTTCCTTTGCAAAAAGAGGGATAAACATTTGTGTAACAAACATCGCGTCAAGATTTTTTTGGACAAAATCATAATCACTTTTTTTTACAAGCTTTAACTTCTGATCAGTGTTCTTTCGCCGCCGCCGCCGGCGGCGTGGCGGCGGCGGCGATGTTTGAGGAGCGGCGGCGGCGCTGATTTTTGCCCAAAATTTTTTAAAATCGTTGGAATTTGTTTGGATTTCATACAGATTAATTAAAGTATTGTGCATATTAAATCTCTTATTTATTCCTATTTGATGGAATATATTTCACCACCTTTTCTAATGCTGCAATATCATTTTTAAAATTCAATATGAAAAAAACCGAAAACTTCTGCTCCTCGTGGCAAAAATATTGCAGAAAGTATATTAAACCTATTTTCCATCATGCCTGAACAATAGACAATGAAATAAAAAATTTTTAAAAATTTTGGAATTTTCACGTACTCCCCCCTTTGAAAAAAATTTTTGGGCTCTGGCGGCGATGCTCGACCAAAAACGAGTACACTGCTTCTGATGGCTCAAAAAGCTTCTAATTAATTTTTTAAATTTTTTTTGTTTTTATTTTTAAATTCTCCATATCCGGAAGTACCTAATGGGATATTGCACAACAGCAAAAGATAAAATTTATTTTCACGTCGGTGGTCCCTAAATATATGGAATCAAATTCTTTTGTAAAATCGTTAAACTTTTGAATATGTGGTAATGGGAGTGATACATTATTTCGATTTTCGGCCATTGGAATAATATTTTCTTCACCAATTAGTTTTTTTGGAGCTTGAGCTGATTCAGATTCAGCTTCAGAAAGAATACGCGTTCTTTTTATCCCCATTGGAATAGATAAACTATAAAATTATTTGCTGAAAAATAAGTATATAGAGATGTTATAAAAAAGATTGGTATGTGATTAAAATAGAAAACTTCCCTTTGAAATAATTTGTAAATTTATATTATAAGTTAACCAATTTGTTTCAGTTGTAGAAAAATATAATATCACGAGCTTTTGTTGTAAAAAAAATATCCAAAAAATTCAAAAATATTTAGTTGGAATAGTGTAATAAATTTGGGAATATTTTTTTTAAAAATTTTATTTAATCGAGAACGAAAAAATAAGACCGACGGAAGAGAGCGAAATTTTCTGATATGTCTATTAGGAATCAGTATTTTGTTTGAATATTGTGGAAAAATATAAATATTCATTATTTATACAAACATACATACATGATAATGACTATCAATTATTTACAAATAATTACAGTAATAATAACAATTATATAAACACCTAATGTTTGAAAGACAACGGGGCAATAAATAAAGAAAAGAGAGATTACCGGATTAATTTTGTCATGAAAGCATTTTCAAGAGTATTTTCATGTCGAATAATATTACCACAAAAACTATTATCATCAAAAGCAAAATCAGGCTGACATGGCGCTGATTCAAGAGATCTTCCAAAACATGATAAACCACCTCGAGATGGAGTTGAACATAATCGAGTTCTAAAGAAATAATATGATGTTATTTTTTACCGTTCGCCAGAAAATGTGCTAAAAAAGACCTTGTGCGAGTGCCAGTGCCTTGACAGCCTGTGCAAGGTGACCATTCTGACCAGCTACCCCAATGACCATCAATAGAATCTATAGAAAGGAAAACGAGTGAGTTTTGTAAGTGAAAAGGTATGTGTGTTTGAAAAAAGTGCATACTTGGACAAAGTTCTGTTTTACAAATGGATGTAACATATGCAAGCCCAGAACACGCTTTTCCACCATTTAATGGTTTCGGAGAAGAGCATGTTCGTTGACGAGATCGATGTGAAATTCCACATGGTGCAGTGCAATTAGACCAAGAAGTCCAACTATTCCAATCCCCTGTTATTGCTAAAAAGTGGTGACAAAGAGAATGTGTGATTTTGCTATTAAGACCTATGAGGACAACTTACATTTACCACATTTTGAAGGATCTGAACAAGATTTTAGTTCAAAATCACTTCCAATACATTGTTTTCCACCATTTGAAGGACGGGGATTAAGGCAATATCGAGTACGAGAACGCTGGCCATTTTCACAAGGGTTGGAGCAATTACTCCATGACGTCCATTCTGTCCATCCACCATCAACAGGTTGTTCGAAACAAACTGGAGATGCTGGTTGACATGGCCGTTGATCAAAAGAATACCCAAGACAATATGAGCCACGATTAGATGGAAGTGGATCGGAGCACATTCGATTACGAATTTGATGTCCGGAAGATCCACAATCTTTCGAGCATTTTGACCAATCTGACCAAGGAGACCAATTACCTGGTTCTGCTTCTGTAATTTATTTTCTTTTATGAAAATCATTTTTAAGTTTCATTGAATGTGGCTTACGACAATCAGTTGGATCACATTGTCGTTGATCAATAATACTTCCAGGACAGAATCCTTGCACCGTTGGATCCCGAATAGTACAAAATCTTCGACGAAATTGTGAAAGAGTAAAGCAGCTACATTTGCTCCAGCTACTCCAAGAAGACCAAAATGGCTCTAAATTTATTTTTAAAAATATGGTAAATAAAAACAATTTAAATATACTCATTTCATCTTGAGCAAGGATAAGTTTTGCAGGTAAAATGGGTGAACCACATGCATCAGTATTGCACGGCCTTTCTTCTTTTGAAGGGCCGTCACAAAGAAAAACAAAAAGTGCACGACATTTTCGTTGCCGAAATTGTCGTCCACCTCCACATGCTACGGTGCAAGCAGACCATTCAGACCATGGAGTCCATTGGTTTGCTGGAAGATAAGTTACTGTAATGATGTTGAATTCCAATAAAGCTTTTAAGGGAATTCGAACCTTTTACGGAATCACAACTTTCTCGATTACATTCTTCTAACTCAAAACCTAATCCCTTTGAAGAACAATCTTTTCCTTCAGGGCATAAACGGATTCTGAAAAGAATGTTTGTTTGAAAAATACAGAATCATAACTCTGCAAACAAACCTTTCTCTTATGCCACCACCGCAAGAAACTGAGCATGGCAGCCAGTCCTGCCATTCCTCCCAATTCCTAATATTTGATGGAGCATTTAATAACTCACTGAATGGTGGACTTGTTTCAGCTGTTGCTTCTGGTTCTCCGCTTGTTGCATCATTCATTTTACAAATTTCTTCACAATTTTTTACATCCAATTTATCGCCTAAAAATTTGCATATTTTGTATTATTTTCTTTGAACATAAAAAAAGTTCTTCATTTCATGCATCAACACTTTTTTTGTTTGAAAGAAATAAGCTCTCATCCATCATCTTTGAAAACATTTTAAAATGGATCAAATAGAATTATCAAAAATTACAAAGTCATTACAAGATTTATCAAATAGTGTTCGATCTGCATTTACTCTTGTTACAGCTGTAGTTGCATTACTTATTCTACTTTTTGGTGTTTATGCTTTTACGTGTTTTATTGAAGAATGGACAAAATGGAAGGAACGATCAAAGGAAGTAAGTTTTGATATAACTATTTTAAAAAAAAGTTAAATATCGTTTTTTAGAAAGGAAAAGTTGTTGAAAAACAAAATCGAAAAAAGCGTCGAACATCACAGTCTTCGAAATCATCTAAATCATCAAAAGCGTCTTCTAAAAAAAGAAAAGGTTCCAAATCTTCTTCTTCTAAGTCATCAAAAACTTTAAAGTCATCATCAAAATATGCAAAAAAGTTTGAAAAACTTTTAAAGAAAAAAGCCGAAACAAAATCAAAAGAAACAACAGCTGCAAATTCATCAAAGAAAGAAATAAAATCTGAAAATGCTCCTCCTCCAGGTCCACCTCCAAAAAAAGATGATAAAACTCATGTATCATTTGTTAATGCAAAAGAAAATTCAACTCTTACAGCACCAAATTATCAGAAGGTATGGCTTTATTTTTTTTTCTAAGATGCATGTTGTTATAGATTGAAGCAAGATGGCCAAAATCAGCACCATTAACAACAGCAGCAACAGCAACTTCAACGCAAGGAAAGCCAGCAGATTCAGATGTCTCACGTCGAAGTGATGTTTCAACATCTTCAAAACAATTTCATGATTCAAAATGTCCTGGAACAGATAGCTTTGGAGCTTCAGTTTCATCATTCTCATCATTTTCATCAACTGCATCTTCATCACGACAGAAATATGGTCCAGAAGATTTTTTTGCGCCACCATCAGATCAAGCATTAACAAAGGGAACATATCTTACAAGTAATGATCTTAAAACTTTATCATCTAATGCTTATGGTAGTGCTACTAAAGTTAAAACTCCTAATGATAAAAGTGGTAAAATGAATAATTGTAAGTTTTGTTTGTGTTATAAATTTTTAATTGTTTATATTCCAGTTCCTGTTGGTCCTTTGAAACTTTCATCACAAGACTATATCATTTATGCACCACATGAAGTTCCATCGCCATTTAAAACAGATAATGCTCAAACTGCGATTGTGAGTTCTTGCATATCTCACAATATTATTCTTGATTTTATTTAAATTATTTTAGGAATTTTCTAAAAGTAGTCCTCTAAGAACTCCACCCAGGAATCAAACTGTTGTTTCAATTCCATCTTCGCCAATGGCTACAACTATGGTTTCAATTCAATCAACCCCTCCAGCAACTTCACGTACACAAAATTCTTTGTCTGCTCAAAGTCCTGCTCTTGCGTCAACTCCTCCAGCAACTTCAGCAACTCAAAATTCATCAAGCCTTCAAAGTCCTGCTGGCACAATTACAACAAGTGAAGAAAAGAAATAAATATATATTTTTTCGTTAGCGTTCGTTTCCTTTTGTATAAGCAAAAGAAAATTAATGTATGAATTTTCTTCTCTTTTGTTGTAAAATAAAATATGATTTATTAAATTTTAAAACTGACCACCTCCGCATTTTTCAGCATCAATAGGTGCACCTTCAACTCCAGCTAGGAAATTAATTTGACATTGTCGATCCCGTGATCGGAGTTCAAAGGCTGAACAAGTGTCACATGGGGAATCCCAGGAGCTCCATGGACTCCAAGTTGGACATGGACCAAGCACACATCGTTTCTCTTCATTTGTTGATTCAACAACAGGGCAGTTATCTCCAGAAAGGCATTTTCGTGTTCGACTTTGTATTCCTTCTCCACATGTAGCTGAACAACTGCTCCAAGAAGTCCATTGACTCCATAAATGACCATCTAAAGATGAAGACTTTGGACAATCCTGCAAATACTTGAATAAATGAGTTTATAATTAATAAAGGAAAACAAACTTGAACATTGCAAGTTCTTGCTTGTTTACTATTCTCAGCACATAACATTCCATTACAAAGTCTCTCACGTAACTGAAATCCTATTCCACATGTAACACTACAAGCTAACCATTCACTCCAGGTTTCTTCAACGCATTTTTGTTCGGTGCAAACAGTAATCTGTCGAAGTTCACCTTCACAACCACCTTCTTTGGAGCATGTACGTGTACGAGATTTTTGCCCGGTGCCACAGCTGGCTGTGCAAGGTGACCACTCTTCCCATGTAGACCACTCAGGGCATTGCTCTTCACCACATGGCTTTGATTCAGCCAAAATTTGACTACAATTAGAGCCAGAAAGGCAATCCCTTCTACGTGTAGATTTTCCACCTCCACATGTTCTCGAGCACTCAGACCACATAGACCAATCTGAATATTCTTCACATCTTGGAGGCATTGGTGAGCATTGCCTTGTCTCTTCTGATTTACCAGAGCATTCCTATAAGATTAAATTTGATAGAGAAAGGATTTGAAAACTGAAGGATAAAAGGGTTAAAGTTTAGCATAACTAAAAATAGAAAGTTACCAACGAATGAAAAAGTATAGATAGATTTGAAAGTTGGAAGAGGTACAAATGGAGCAAACCTCAAAAATATCAATACTTCTCACTCGTCGGCGACTAAGTATTCTATGAGTGTGCCGTGTCTTTGCTTTAGCTGATAATCTTTTAGGTGCAGTTTTAGACTTTTGTGGTGCTTTTGCTTTAAGTGTTTTAGGAATAAGAATTACCGATGATGGAGCCATGCATTTTCGGCTACGTTTTTGTAATGGTTTATCTTCTGCTTTTAAACATGTTACAGGGCATTCTGACCACGGGGACCATGAATCCCATTTTAATGTTGGTTGCTTTTCTTTCACTGCTGGACAATCTTTTGCTTGTGCCACAACTGCTTTATTATTGCATGATAAACTCTACAAAAAAATGATATTGTAATCGATGGGGAGATGTTTCAAAGATACCAAACAAGCTCCAGAAACACAATATTGCCCAATTCCACAAGGTGAACCATTTGGAAATTGTCCTTTATTTCGAATCAGCTCTGAATCAGATACATGACACCAAATTTTGCATGGCTGGGTTTGATCTAAAATTTAAAACTATATCAAATGTTTTGAAGCTAAACTAGCTAAACGCACGTAAAAAGCTTCTTCCACTTAGTTGGCGATCTGGTCGAGTTGGGTCATTCCGGATAGCCGTACAAAGTCGATCCCCAAATTCTTGTCTTGAAAGAGCCTGACATGTAGAAGTAGCTTCGCCACAAACAATTCCACGAATATTTGAGCCCTGACATGGATGTCCTCCATTATTTGGAGCTGGTTCTGTGCAGGTTCTCAATTGTCCTTTCATTGAAATACTTCCTGAGATTTGGCACGGTGTAATGGGGCAAGATTTTTGTGCTGATGTCCATTCAGACCATCCACCATGAATGACTTTCGGTGGTGGTAAACCTTGGCGCCATGGTTCACATCGGCCTTCTTGGCACCATTTTTGTGAACCACAAAATGAACCTTCAAGGGCCGGATGTGCAGTTGAAATAGTTGAGCCACTATTTCCACACCATAAAATTCGACAAATATCCTAAAGGTATGGAATTGTAAAAGGATAAAGAAATACGGCAATCTTACATCCATATTCCTTCCAACAGGGATTTCAACTTGGTAATCTCTTCCCCAAAAATATGAGCATTGTTGATCGGCTGTAAATCTTTGACCAGGTAAACGGCCATCACTCATATGATCATGAGCATTAATAGAAAATGCTGGATCTCGAAGGCAATTTCCTCTTCCACTTTGACTATAAAAGTTTTCTGTTAATAGTGCCATTGTGGGAGACTAAACTAACTCTAATTGTAATAGAAAAGCATTAAATTCTCTAACTGAACATGTACTCCATGTTGTTTTTCCTGCGCCATTCACAGCACTCATCAAACAACAGCTTCTTCCACATTGATCTAAAATCATTTAATGTAACTTAAATAATTAAAAAATAGAATAAAATATTTACTTTGAACACCATCATGCACCATTCCCATGCTGTATTTATTTCATTATAATATTATTATAACGTCAGAAGCTAAAAACTTACTTATGCCCCATTTCATGAGCTAACACAAAACTTCTCCCCAAATGAAGCCCTTCCACAAGACTACAAGCAAATAACTCATCACACATTCGTGCAACTGGCGCAACACCCGCAACGCTTGTTGTTGTATGATAAATATCATAACCAGTTAACAGAACACCATGATCCCAGTGTCCTGGATCAGATAGATCTGTGCCCGGATTAATACGAGCTTGATATCGACAAAATGAATCTAATAAAGTTTGAGCTTGTCCATTTTTATGGATTGATGTTTCAAGTGGTGGAGGTTGCTTCTTCCACATTTCAAATCTTACAATTACGACATCTAAATTTGGCGTCAGGGTTGGCTGCTGATAAAGAACATGAACATTATTGATCAAAGCTAATGCAAAATCTGTTAGATGTTGATCAGCACTTCTCGAAAATTCTCTTTCAAAATGTTCATAAAGTTTTGAATCTAAGAATAGCCCAATTTCAAGGGTTATTGGATCATGCTGGGGAAATATAAATAATGAATCCAGTTTTGCTTCAGACGGGATTGAATAATTTGCTGGATCAATAATTCCATCTAAAATTATATAAATGTTTTTGGGAAGGGTTTAGGGGGAGAAAACAAGCTTGAGCAAAAAGATCACACAAGCAACAACAAAAGCGGACCTTTTATGGCAACAAAAGCAGGCGCTTCATCAATTGACTTACTAAGCGACAATTCAACGTCACAAAATTCTGCAGATGAATCATCTTCATTGAGTTCAACTTTAACTGGTTCTTCGCTAAATGAAAAATGTTCTAATGGATTTATTAAAGCTGCATCACGTTTGTATACCAAATGATGTTCATCCTAAAAAATTATAAACACTTTTAGGCTTGAAATATTTTAGCTGTCAGAATGGAATTCCAAAAATACTAAAGCAGAAAACTTTTGACGTTTTGTTTTCACTCACATACCTGTTCACTCTTCAATCGTTCAGGTACAGTTTGTAACATCAAAAAATGATCATCCATAACAATTACTCCCATTAAATTATTACAATGTGATATTGCAGCTTTAACGTTGTCATGACTTTTAACACTACCATGATAATGACAATCTGTTTTAATATCCAATGGTAAGCCTTTTGTATTTGTAATCGTTCCATTTTTGTCATGTATTACTGAGATCAAATTTGGACTAATTAATTTGCTATTTGGTATTAGCTCAATTTCATATGTTGAATTCCAAGCATCAAAATTAATTTTTCGTAATTTACCATTTGGACCCGTTTCACGTCGCGTTCGAATTAATGTATATTCTGGGACAAGGGATTTATGTTCTACTCCAAAAGTGTATATTAGTTCACGTTTTGTTAGTTTATGATGTAATCCCTAAAAATTTTTTGTAGCAAGTGTTTTCAGAAAAAGATATAATTTTTGATTATCAAAAAAAGATCAATTGATAAGAAAAAATATCGATGATATAAAAAATCGATATTTTTAATGCTTGAGTTTAGATGTGAAACATTTGTTTGGAAAATACAATAAAACTTACAGTAACCGCAGAAGAATGCCATACAACCACTGAGATTGTGTAATGTAAAAATAAAATAATTAAATTTACCATTTTGTAATAATAAATTTAATTCTTGGTAAATAAATTAAATACATTCGAAATATAAATAAATAATTTAAGAATTAAAATATATTTGAACCGAAAGTAATAAATAGTGACCAAATAATAATAATACTAATAATTGTGGACCTCGTTTCCTTTTTTTGCTGTTTGACTGGTTTAAAACAACCGCTTTTTTCCTTTTTTTGGACGACGACAAGTTTTTTGAACGTTTTTTTTTTAATTTGACGATGAAAAATAATTCACGGTCACCATAAAAGTAGGAAGGTGACTCAATCAAGAAATATATTATAGCTTCTATTGCCGAAGGGGATTGCTGCTTCTATCCATACTTTCTTTCCTTTTTGGTGTTAAATCTTTTCCTCTCTCTTTCTCGAAGTAGAAAACCCGTGGCGATTGAAATCAATCTGGCTTTGCTTTGATAATGATCCGCAACGCTTCAATAATTCTTGCAACACCAAAAAATATATAAATGTAGCTGCTCCTGCTGCAAAAAAAGTTTCTATAGATGTATGTATAAAAAATAAAGGATTTAAGAAATCTTCGGATGTCTGGTGATGGCGGCAGTGGCGTAAAAAATACACATATGTAGCGTAACAGAAGAAAAAAACGAAAGATAGATTAGAGATGGATTCAGTACGAATGAAATATTTTTTATACAAAAAAATTGTAGAAATCTTCAATGGAATGACGATTATCGGTATTAGAAAAAAATGAATGATAAATCATAGTAAAAAAGATAGAACAGTAATACGAAATTTTGAATTAAAAACTGGCTTGAAAATAAATCGGTTATATCCGAGGGTTTTAAAGGGATTTCAAAAGCAAAGATTTGTGGCCATTTATTTTGGTCAACAGAATAAAACAAGGCTAATATAATACAGTCTTATATAAAAAAGTTGTAACAATACTACCGTATTTTAAAGACTGTAAGTTACAGCATCCAAAAATACAAAACTTTAAAAAGTAACAAAAAACACCTTTTCCAAAAAAATTTTTTTAAACAATGTGATAATTTTTTAAAACCCGCAAAAAGATTAATTAAAAACCATTCAATCTTCTTCCTTTCTTCCGCATTTTAACACCGAAATTGAAAAAAGTTTTCATTACACTTTTTTTTCTTCTTCAGAGATCAGAGAAACAGAAGAATGAAAGCTTCTTTGATCCTTTGACAGAGCTCTCTCGAGAAACGCGTAAAACACAGCCTTTATCAATCCATAAAAAGGTTTTTGAAAAAAACAGGATTTTTTCAGATAAAAAAGATGTGCTTCGCCAGAATGATGAAAGAAAGATGGATCCATCAAGGTGACATAAAAAAAGTTTTTTCCAAGCTGCTGCAGAAGCTTGTAGTTCAAAAGAGGTCATCTGTGAATGAAAAAAAAATGAGGAAAGAGTTTTTGAGGTTAAAAAGTGAAAGTTTTGTGTAACTCTTTTTTTTCAAAGAGAGAGATCAAAATCGGATTTCTGTTGAGAAAGAGATATGGATAGAAGGAGAAGAGGATCAAAGCAGAAGAGAATCAAGAGCTTATGAAGCGAAACGGATGCGCTTCCTGAATTCCTGGAAAAGGCCGACTGCCTGGAAAGTAACACAGCGGGTAAAAAATGTGTGGCAGTTTATGGGAGAGAGAAATACTAAAACTGGATTAAAACTGTTTTTAAAATACAATACAGGAAACTGGTTTAAGTTTTAAACGGAAGATTTATTTAAATTTTTTTGGTCTATGAAGTTTTGAAAAGGACGAGAAAAAAGTTGCCAAAACATAGAAAAACACAAAAAAAAACAATACAGCAAAAATGTGTAAAATAAAATAATTAGTATTGATTGCAATCAATATTGACGAACAAATTAGAAGCTAAAACGATAATTAGTGATATGTATTTTAGCTAGTTTATTATTTTTTTCTCATAAAAAGAAATTTCAGGAAAAGTGAAAGTTTTTTAATTTTTTCAAAAAAGTTTTAAACCAACAAGTAGCTTTTTTCCCTCCATCACCTCTTTCTTATGAAAAACCATGACAGATCGGATCGTAAAAAAGATAGAAGTCAAAAATCATTACATTACCATTGATGGATTTTCTTACAGTCAAAAAGAATTCGCACGTTCAGAGATAGACGCCTAGAAACTTGTCGCTGCTGCTTCTGAATTTCGAATAAGAAGAAATAAAAAAAAGTGAAAATTGTAAAATTAAAAAAGAATAATCAAAAAAGAAAGAAAGAAAAAGGAGTGAAACGAGGTCGTCGCCTTTTCTCCAATGGTGGTGGTCATTTTTTCCTCTTTCATCTCCTCCGGAAATACAAAAGAAAAAAGGGAAAAGCGACAAAAGTCAAAGAAATCAAAGGCAACAAAAAAGCGTTTAAAAATTATTCGAATTTTTTTGATCGTTACAGATTAGATATATCCTTTTCCTCCGACTTTGATTTATCCCTGATTACGACATGCACTGATCACTGTGAGATCGGCTTTTAAAGAAATGGTTTATAGAAAAAAAATTAGAATTCCAAAGAGTTAAAAAAGTGAAAATGGACTATATTTTTGAACAAAGACCTCAATCGAGTTTTTAGTGAAAAAAAACTTGTTTTTATTTTATCAACAAGCAAAAGTCGGTCAACGATGCAACTTTCGTTTTTTTCACACACAAGTTTTTAACAATATCAATTTAACAATAAAATTTTAACAATAATACCTTTGCTTTCTATTTATGTTGTTTTAAATTTGTTAAAATCTACAAAGTATTTTTTGTGTTTAAAATGTATGCTGTTTTGATTTTCTGCAAAACTTGTGCAAGCCTAGAATGTGTAAAAACATCGAATGGACCACCACATATCATTTGGGGTCTATCATCAAGCAATTACGTTCTTTGTCGAGAAGATCTCATTGTTTAGATTCATGTATGAACCCCAACAGAATGTTATTTTTAAAGTTGTTAGTGTACTATTGGTTATTATAATTTTTAAATTTCCATGTAACACCAATGTTTTGTCCCCTACTTGGTTCCTAATGTGTACTAAAGGTGCATTTTATTGATAACAGTTGTGCACTTGCATATTTGCAGATTTACTATTATTAGATGTAGCTCGATTTATCCCAAATTAGATGTAACCGGATTTATGCTTGAAACTTTTTGTTGATAAAATTTAAACACTAACTTCTTAAATATAAATAATTTGTCTGTTTCATGCTTTTTTGAATCTTTAATTTTAAATTATTTTATTTTAAATTAATTAATTTAAGCATTTTAAATATTATTAATTACACGTTCGAATTGCCATCTTCTTTCTCTTTCCTTTTTTCACCAAACAGTAAAAAAAGAACAAGAATCAGAATGAATTATTATCTTTTTAGACAACTAAAAATAACAAATTTCAAAAATTGAACCATTGAATCTTGTGGAGTTTTCTTTTCTTCTGTTTCTGTGTCCGTTGAATCAACTGATTGCCGAAATGTTTCACCATTCCTCCAAGCTTTAAATGTTGCATAATCCATATGTGAAAGAGGATATTCGGTATCAATAGTTTTTGGTTCTTTTAGCAATATTGGTTGTGGCTTATTTGTATCAGGGCACTAAAAATGGTTTATAAAAATCATGTCACTTTGGAAAGGGTTTTTTTTGTGAATGAAAATGAAAGGTGATATCAAAGAATCAAGGCTAATCTATTTCAAAAAGTTTTTTAAAAACTAACCACAGATTTTCTTTTTGCTGTTGGAGCAGAAAATGAAACCCTTTTTGATTGTTTGACACCAAAAAGGTCAACATCTATTTCATGCTCGGAAAGGATCAGCAAAGTTCCTTCTGATAGACTTCTGCGTGCAAATGGTAGTACACGATAATCTAAAAAATAATTTAAATGAATTAAGTTAAATTTTTTTAGGAAATTTTTAAGTGACGTGATAACTACAGTAATTTTAAACTTTTATGGTTGAGACAACTTTGAAAAAAAAATTCTCATGCTATCAAAAATAGAACACTTCTTTTTTATCTTTTTTTTCAGAGATCTCTATTTTTAGAAGTATTCAGGAAATGAAAGTTAAACCATGCCGTGGGATATATATTTAAATGTCATCTTCTTTAAAAAGAATGATGATAGACAATGGCAATTTGATATGTTTAATCCAAAACACAAAGATATAAAACCTTCTTTTTTTGTCATAAAGAAGAAGCGCAAAGAAACAAATGCTTACATTTTTCGATAACGGCACTTTTCTTTGGATTTGCTTTTTCAGCATAAAGGGAATGATTGGCAACAGAAAGGGAACGGCGGCGTTCAACACGTCGCTCATATTTTTGTCGAATTTTATTTAGCTCTGGATCAATTAGTAGCTGATTGAGGCGAGTTTTACGCGGGGAATTAAATGCCCAATTTACATGCCGAACTTCTTCAAAATCTGTTGCAGCAGAAGATCGAGCCCGTAATACACAAATTGGATTTACTCTTGGTGGAGTATTTTCACCTAGAAAAAGAACATAATGGGTTACTGTAGCTTAATATTGGAAAAGTCACCATTCCAATGCCGAACAAAATAATCATGCGCCGCTTTAAGCTTTACCGGATCAGAATGTTTTCGATAAACATATCTTCGAAATTTTCTTTTTCCTTCTGGTGATTCTTCTTCTGTTATGGAGCGTAGATCAGAATCATGAATTGTGGCTGTTGTTGTTTTTGTTGAAGTGGGCAAAGGCATTTGCCAACTTTCACCAAACATGTTTTTTGACTTTTTCACACTAAAAATTATAAAACTTTTATTCTTTTTTGTCAAAAACAAGGAAGGAAGAAGAAAAAACAAGAGCGAGAAAAATCGTGTTGCATCAGAAAATTTTTTGGGGGAATGAAGCAATAACAACGACCCGAAAAAGCAAAATACATACATGCGTTAAAGCAGAAGCAGCACATAAGACCTCCGGTGGGGATTTTAAAGGCGCGAAAAACAACCTGACAATTTTTACAGTTTATAAAAAAATAGGAAGGAATTCCTATGGGGAAGAAGGAAGGAAAGAGAGAGAGAATGACCAGTTCTAGGGAATTGAAGTCCGCTGATTGAATTATACGTTTTTCTTTCCTGTAGTCTTCTAACTTTTGAACGGTCAAAACTAAAAATTGAAAAGACGAAAAAGATGTAAATTAAAAAGTGTCAAAATTACGGACACTTTCTTCTTCTTTTTTTTAGGCGGCAATGATGGCGTCGGGACTGCCGGGACTGATAGCGGAAAAAAAGGGAAAAGTAAACAAAAATACGGAAGAAAAAAAAAGTTGACAGAAAATAAGAGCGAGGAAAAAAATATGTGTACAAAAATGGAATCGGATTATTTCTTAACTAATCGCCTTGTTTTTTATTGTTCTCAACTTGAATGCAGCAGCAACATCTTTCACACTCTCTCTCATGATGTGATGATGGTCATTGAGTGTTAGTTATTGAAATGTGAATCATTGATATAGCAGATTGAAGGAAATCAAATTTGGAACAGACATCAGTAGAATGGAGATCAAACAGATATCACTCAACTATAGATACCTTATGGGCTATCTTTAGGACATGTACCAATCGATATTAATGGATCAGTGATGCCAAAAAAATAAACACGCTTTTATCAATGTAAAACAAATTTTGTAGGGGATTTTCGGCTACTTTTTTTAATAAGTCCAAATTACTTTTATTTATAAGTCAAAAATCCAGCTCTACACAAGTCAACTAAAAATAAGATACAAAAAGAAGGAAATGATGACAGAGATTTTTACGGAGAAGATATTTATAGAGAAAAACTGCTGTTTTCTATGCCATCCATCCATTGATAGCCTTGAGAGGATTAGCAGGAAAAAGCAAAAAAGAAAGGCTTCATTAGCATCAAGAAGGAAAAAAAAGAAACGGAAAAACAAATAAAAGCTTAAATAATCTTTTTTATTACTTTAAAAAAAAGAATCTTTTTTTTTCAAAACCCGCCTTCTTTCGTTCCTTTTTTGTTGATAGATAGAAAGAAGATAGCAGCAGAAGCAGTGTAGTAAAAAAAAAGTTTACTTTTAAATAATATTTTTCCCTCCCAAAAATGTATGTATCTTACTATATATACCAACTTCAACCACAAAAAAAAGGAGGAGGAGGACATCAATCTTATCTATCTATCAAAAAAAGAGGCAAATAAAACAAAAAACATTTATTTTATTCAAAAAAAACTAAAACTTTTTTTCGGGAAAAAAGTGTCGTCTTTGGCACATTTTTTTGGTGCCCTTTTCTCTCCTGGTGGTAAGTTATGTTTCATCATTTTTCATAAAAATAAAACAGTGCGATGCCCGGAAAAAAAACAAGCTGCATCAGCAACGGCAACTATGGGAATCACATGTAACATGTTCGTTCAAGAAAAAAATCCTTGTATAATTTTTTTTTGAAACAAAAACACAGAAGCTAAAAAACAATCCAAGGAGCTGCTTGCAGCAGTAGTAACAGAAAAAGCGAATGATGTTTTGGTTGTTTTTCTTCGGCAATGTTCTTCTTTTTTAAAGAAGAAGAAGAGACCATTTACGTGACCTTTTATTTTGCATTTTGAACAAAAGACTCTTTTATGGCTATTTTTTTGAGAAGACTAAAAGTTTGGCCCTCCTTCTTCTCTTTCTTCAGGATGAAAGTTTGCGGAAAACAGAAGTCAGCAGTTCGAAACAACAATTTTGGCATGCTTTGATTCCTTTTCCTTTCTGTCCCGCTTATTTTAAATTTTTTAAACGCTTGTTTTTTTTGTTCTGACTAAAAGAAATATAAAAGAGGGAAATGATGAAGTTACAAACAAAAAAATTGTTATGCTTTATTTTCAAGGAATAATAAAAAAAAGATGGTGATGATGATGACAAGAAAAAACCTAAAAAAACGTCTTTCTTCAGAAAAAAAAGTTTCGGAAATTTAATTTTTTACTCAAAAAACATTGAAGCAAAAGCAAGCAACAAAAAAATAAACAAATATACGGAAAAAATAAATCTTTGAAATTTTTTGTCGTCTTCGGCGTCTCGGCCGTCGCCTTCAACGGCATTTAGTAGATGGCGAAATATGCGTAGAAGAAAAAATATAATTTTTAATTTAAACCGCGGGAAAATTTTTCTGAGAAAAATAATGGGGAGAGAGATTCTGCAAAACAACAAAAAAAGAAGATGGAAATAAGTTTGCACCAAAGTTCTTTCAAGCAAGCAAGAAGAAGAAGAAAAGAGGTTTAATAAATTATTCAGATTTTTTGTAAGTGGGTTACGGTAATCCTAGAGACTTTTCTTCCTTGTTTTTCTCAAAATGGCATGTTTTCTTTAAAAGAAAAATTTTGAGAAAAAAGAGGTGTTCAAAAAAAAGCAGCCGATTTTTTTGTTTAACGAAAAATCAAAGACACATTTAACTAAACTTTTTTTTCAGATTGACTCATAAAGTCAGTAAACAGTTGAAAAAAGAGAGAGATCTCGAGCTAAAAAGGTCTCCGATAAAATTTATATAAAATCTATCTTTGGATGTCCAAAATCTCTCTCTCTCTCGCATCACATCGCAGCCACTGAAAGTACAGAAGACAGGAAGCAAAACTAGTTTTTTACTTTTATTTCTGCTTAGCAGTCCCAGCAGCAGCAGTAACAGCAGCAACCAATAAACTTTGTCAAAAAATTGTTACTTTTTTTGACCAGAAATAGTCACAAAAAAAACAGAAAGAACGGAAATGGAACCATTTTTTGGAACCTATTTTTTGGCTTTTTAAATACTTTTTTTGGTCTGTGCAAGCACCAAAAGTTTAAAAAAATATATTATTCCTAAAAAAATGCCAAAATAATAATAATAGTTTTTGTCAGAAAGAAAAAAGCTTTTTGGTTAATAATTTTTTTAAAGAAAAACTTGGAATATTCTTTTAAAGAACTAATTTTTTAGGCGTGAGAATTTCTTACATTTTTCATTATTCTTTCAGGGAATAACGTAATTGCAACATTTTTGGTAAAAAGAAATTGTATGAACAAAACTCAAAAAAGTTTTTTTGCAAAAAATAATTAATTGTACTTTTTTGAAAAAGATTTGAAATAGGTGGCTCAGCAAAAAAAAGAGAGAGATTGTCAGAGTTACAGCACAGAAATACGTGGAAAATAATTTCTGTGCTGTAACTCTTTAAAAAAAGTGTTAATTAATTTAATTCAATTTTAAATTAAGGCAGACATGAATTAATTTCTTTTCAGAAGCTTAACAACTTAATTAAAACATTTTTAAAATAGAGATTCCATTACTAAGAAAAACTGAAGAACAATCTCTTTTATGAGTGAAATGATATCACACAACCACCACTAACATTCATGGCTGAATAATTCCTTTTTTTATATACCAATTTGTTGTTTTTCACAATAACAAAGATTTTTGGCACTTTTTTTGAAAGAAACAATTTATGCAACAGAAGTGTAGAGAAATAGATTACTGTAGATTGTAGTAGTCCTGAAAGAAGAAAAAAAAACAAATACGGAAGTAAGTAGCTGTAGTTTTTCTTTCTTTCTTGCTTCTGCTGCTGCTGCTTTTGCTGCAAATACACAAAGAAAAAAAGAAGGCATTATTGCCCACTTGTGGTCACTTGAGAATTATTATTTTTTTTTGATATCAACACAAAAAAAACATGAATTTTTAAAAAAAATAATTGTTTCTAATTTTAACAAAAAAATAAAATATCTAACATTTATTTATTCAAAGAATCTTCCACATATCTCTCTCTGTATCTCTCAAGAGGATATCAAAAACTACAGTTGATAAAAAAGTTATCTCTCCAGTGGCTATCTCAGAAGTGATATGACATTTATTTAAAAAAATATTTTTTTGGTTTTACCAACTTTTAATAACAAAAAGTGATAATTAAAAGAAAGAAATAAAGGTCGAATATATGACAGTAACTTTCGCTTACTTGCTTATTTTAAATGTCAAACGAAAAAGAGAGACTCTAATTATAACATCTTCTTTTTTCTTTCTTAATTAATTCCCAATACGCTTACACTTGAAGCAAAGATAAAGTAGATGAAATAAAAAAAGTTACACTTACTTTTTTTAAATGACAAAATTTTGTCGTTGTTTTAATAGGGATAAATAAAAAAATAGAGAGAAAAAGAGACAATGGTAATCCGATGTTTTATTTATATTACAGATGTGCAAAAAACGTCAGAAAATCTTTTTCATTGAAAACTGTTTTGCAGATTTTTTTATTGAAATCTTTGTTCTGTTTTTTTTTGTGAATGGAAAAAGAGTCCTGAAATAAATTTTCTGTAGATGTTTTTAAAGTAAAACAAAATAAGCCAGGATTTCCGTTAATATTCAAAAGAGAGAAACGATGAAGCAAAATTGGCTTTTTAACTTTGAAAACGAAAAAGCGAAGATTGAAATATGTAAGAATGAAATGACGGGCAATTATTGTTTTGTTGGTGACAGACAACGACGACAAAATTCATTGAGACAACAGTTAACTTGAGGGAAAAAAAGATTATTATTTTTTGGTCGACAAACGTATTTATTTCTTGGGATCTTTGAACATACAAAAATAAAAACAGTTTTTAATCTTACAATTGTTCTTTTTGGTTTTAAATTGTTGAAAGAGATAATTGGCGATTATATATAATTTTAAAGCATTCTTGTCTGATAAGCGTTAATTTGGTCAATTACTTTTTTAAAAAACATTTTTATGTTAACAATTAAACTATCATACTTAATTTTTACAAGGGGTTCTAGTTACAGGAAGCACATTATACGGTACTAAATCATACCCCCTAAAAACAAAAAATAAACACAATATTTTTGCCGCAATTTCAACATACTCTCAAAATTCGTAAAAGACAGAGTCAACTGACCACATGCTAATATAAATAAATAACCAAATATAGTATACGCTATTATTATCAAAAAAAAGATTAATTCAAAAACTTTTTTGGCTTCTTTGTTTTTTACTTCTTTCAAAAAGTTCTTTCTTTGTGTTTCGTGAATTTTAATCATTGAACCAAAAAAGAAGAATAAAGAATTGGAATATAATACTTTTATTATTCGTATATTTTGGAAGTCTTTCTTCAATGAACTTCCATATCTATCTTTACAAATAAACAACAAATATAAATTATAATTTAATCAAAAAACAAAACCCGTAAAAAGATATATTATACATAAATTTTAAACCGAATCAACTTGAATTGCAGAATCGTTTTTTTCTACGGCTGTTGGAGGTGATGTTAGCCAACCGCTAGTTTCTCGATTTACGATCGAGTCGATATCGATGTCTGTTACCAGATATGGTCGAAGAAGAGATCCTGGCACAATTCCTTCTTTAACAGGATCATAATAATCGTATTCAAAATCTTCTAATGAATTGATGGATGATGCCCGTGCAGGTGAACGAGCTGTTCGAGGTGTTGACTGAACACTTAACTGAATGCCAATTGAACGTTTTGCAACTGAATACGGATGTTGAGGATTTGGTGGAGAATCAGCAAAATCCCCAGTCAGTCGAGTCATATCAGTTTCGCCTGATCGAAACATTTCTGCATCAAGTCTATAAATTATTGATTATTTATGAAGTTATAACACACTATTTACCTTTGACTTAAAGATGTTAACAAAGCTTCAGAAGCTTGTGAACCATTTTGTTGGCGTTTTTTCTGTTGATATTTTTGTGTTGCGTAGGTGCAAAGCAATGGTGGAAGAGCGATCAGCGATAGAATCACTAATGCCACCGCAATTAGCAACACCAAAATTATAGTATTCTGACAAGAATTTGAAGTACAATGTCCAAATGCCCAGCTTAAACCGAGTTGTGCCGAATATTCCCTTGAAATGGAAATTAGTTTTGAAGTATCTTTTGTAATTGTGAAGTCAATGAAGAAGCTTGGATTTTCTTGTAACAAAGGTTTTGGACTAGCTTCAAGTAATTGCTCAAAAAGTATATAAACTTCTGTATCAAGAGATAACTCCAATGATGTAAGCTTTGATTTTTCACTTGACCATGCAATTTCCTATAAAAATGGTGTTGTTTAGTATCATACTAGTATGATTTGTGATTGTCCAGAAACAAGGTAAACAGTTTTAGAAAAGTTATCTCATATCCGTTTAATTGCGGAAAAGATCAAAGAAAGCGACCTTGTAAAAAATCGGAAAAAACAAAAATTTAAAGTTTCTGTTAATATCAAATTTTTATAGATTATTTACAAAATTACCTTAGGTTGTCCATGTAAAATTCGAAGTAAATCTTCTGGCCCTTCATTTCTTTTTAAAATTTGTAAATGTAGTTTCGTGTATTCTTGTCGAGGAAAAATCCAAAGCAAAGTTTTATTTTTGCATCGAAATTGCCTTGAGGCAATTACAAATCCTTTATGATGTAGTAATTCACATCCACAATGACATGAATCATTTGAAGTTGATGCTGTTAAAGCTTCCATCATTCGTTGATCTGTTTCATCTGCAAAAAGTATTAACAGTGTTTACATTTGCTTTTGTATTATTATATTTAGTAGCTTTTACCTTCTGTACAATTCCCAATATTACATTGTTTTGTTTCCAAAGGTGGTCCTTCACAAAACTTTCCACGATTTGGTGCCGGATCTGTGCAAGTTCGAACACGTTTTTGAATTCCATTTCCGCAACTTTTTGAACATTCAGACCACGGAGTCCAAGCTGCCCAATTTCCGTCAACTCGATGTACTAAAAAAACGTGTTATTTTCTATGGAATATTTTAAATAAGCTTTCATGACTTTGCATAAGTTTATTATTGCCAAAAAAAAGTGCCAATAACGTGACTGGCTTTTTTAAAAAATCTTTAAAGATTATCTGTTTTTCTTTGAATTATTAAAATTTAAAAAAATTTTATTTTTATTATTCCAGGTCCCTCGTTGTTTTTGCGCTAAACATTGCCTTTAAAATATAAGGCAAGCTTTAAAGTCATCGGAAGCTATTATATTTACGACTTTGAAGCAATATCTCATTTTGCGCGCTTACTCGCTCGCGCAAGATATGGAATAAGCGAAGAAAGAGATTGACTGACTATGTCTTAGATATATGTGAGAGATAGAAATGAAACCATATTACCGGCGGTTCGGATATAAAGTGCGCTAATGAGCTTTGTTAACCCAAAAATATCTCTCTCTCCTGCTACTTCTTAAGGACACTTGAGATTTTATATAAAAGCAAAAAGAAGCCCGATATACATTTGTGCTCAAGCTAAGATCTTCTGTCAAGATTTTTCTTTCTCCCTGTTGCAAAAGTGAAAATGAAGCAAATTTGCATAATTTTGCAATATTTCTCTCTTTTTAAAAAGTCAAAATTAAAGAAATGTGAAATTTGAGAATTTCTTTTTTTCCAAAAATCTGTTTTTCATTTAAGAACTTTGTTTTTGGCACATGTGTAATTTGTTGAATGAAAAGAATCAAAAATGAGGAAATCATACAATGAGAGATTTTAAAAAAAAGCATTGAAAACAATTGTTGTAAGGTTTCAAGGAAGAAAGAAAGACAAAAAAATCTCAAACCTGTCGTCGCCTATTTTATTTTTGCTTTCAAAACGGGTCAATTATCTTTCAAATATTGCTTCCTTTTTTGGTATTTCTTTTCTGATTGATTTATTTATTCATCAGAAGATTCTGTAGACGTAAATTTAAAAAAAATAGGAACGTTCTTGCTAAAAAGAATGACAGCAGCTTAAAAAACAACTTATTATCAAATAAACAAACATGCTACTGTAACTAATCATGTGCAGCAAAGCTGATAACTTTTGGCCTCAAATTTCATCCACGCTTTTTCTCTCGTTTTAGTAATGCAAAAAATAAATTGACACTTTTACTTTTTTTAATTAAGTGTTACTTTTCCTCAAATTCCATTTTCGTTTTTTGTTGGACTCAATTGCTTTGTTTGGGTTAGAAAAGAAAGAAAAAATACTTGGGTGGCATCAAAAGCTATTGAACCCTTTTCTATTTTTTGGACGTGTGCTTGATGGATGGGTTTTTTGCACTTACTTAAGAATTAAGAGTTTTAATCAAAAATAAATATAGATATATAAAAAAGTATACAACTATATACAACCCTTCATCATCATCATCATCATCTGTCGTCGTTGCTTCTTCTTCATTGCTTGAGCTTTAAAAATAAGCAGAGGTAGCAATTATGATAATTGCAACAATGTTGTTTTGTTTGTGGCTTCTTCCTTTCTTTTGTATTCGATTGTTTTTGTATTAAACAGAAAGAAAGAGAAAAGATACATACAAAAACAAACTCAAAAATTCACAAAATGGACGCGCGCACCCGTTTGAGTATGAGCAGCAAGTAAAGCAAGCGTATGGCAGATGTGCATTCTTTTTTGTATTAATTTTATGATTGGTGCTAATTGAATTCAAATGAAGCATGCAAAGAAAAAAGAATGGCAGACTCCACAAACAAACGGTAAATGTAAAGTAAAGAATCACTTACTTGGTTCTGTGAATACACATCTTCGATCCCATTCACTTACTCGATGACTTTTATCATCGACTGAAACAAGTTCAAAACAAAATTTTTTATAAATAATATCAAATTGTGAACAGGGGATTGTTGCCATGGATGAAAGGGCAGAAGAATTTGGAGGAAGAGCTGGAAATTCTTCAACATAGATCCAATCTTCTGGTAGACCTTCTGGTCCATCTAAGATTGCTAAAACACGAATTCGAAATTGTGTTGTTGAAGTTGATGGAAGAGGGCATTCAGGGAGTTTCCAAGTAAGAGAAAAATCACTGGTACAATGTGGGAAAATACTATCTTCACGAAAATTTACTGTAGGCTGAATTTCTGTCGAGTTCAAAGGTAGCTCCTAAAAATTACAACTCATTAAAATTTCTCAAATTATAGTTATGTGTACCTTTACAGTATCCCCAATTTGAAAACGATAAATACCACGATGTAAAAAATTATGACATCCAAATATCGCTTTTCCATCATCAGCTACCGTAACATTGCTTATTCTTTCCCAATGATTCTGACGCTTTGGAAATATTTGAAAGGATCGATAATCAAGGAATACTTTTAAAAGCGTTGAACAAGTTGATGAAGGTCTTGTCACAGAAATTTCAACAGGTGAAAATAAATTTCCTGTTGAATTTATTGAAATTGAATAATTCACAGCTGCAAAAGTAATATTTGCAATTTGTTCATCATTTTCTGCATTTATTAAAACAGGAAAATGTGAAGCTGCAAGTTTTTGTGAACAAATACAATCAACTTTTAGGCTTCCATCTGTGTCTGCGATGGTAGTGTTGGAACATTCCGAAATTGTGGTAGGAGTATTTTCAATGAGAAAAGCAAATGAATCATTCTGATTTAGTCCAGATATCAGAAATGGTTCACCAGCAAGTGGAGGTGACGGTGTAAATATCACCGATGAAATAGATCCATTGAGCTCAATGAGGTAAAATAATAATACCAATATTTGAATCCAATTAAGCATAATTATTAAAAGATAAACAGCACTGACATTTCAGAAATATGATAATATTATTAATCCCTTTTCTGCTAAAAAACGGAAGCTTTAAAACAAGTTGAAAGAAGAAGAAAGGGGGTATGTAGTAGAAAAACCTAAAAACGAAGCAAAAAATACCGCCTCCGTTATTTTCCAAAAAACTCCACCCTTTCTTTTTTTGCTGGCTTCAAAAAAAACGCGCACGAAATTTTTTTGTTTTCACGGATAAACATTATTTTTTTTACGGAAGTCGAAAAACAAAGCACGATAAAAACAAAATTCATGAAAAGTGAGCTTCAAGGAGCAGCAGCAGCTCAAAAGTCAACTTTTCAATATATATACTTTTATGCTCCTTAAAGAAGTAAGTAAGTAAAAGTAAGGAAAAACAAGAAGTTGAAACATATATAAACGAAGAAAAATTTGAAAGAAAGAAAAGCAGACTAATGAGAAAATTTTTTTGGGCATTTTTTTGTCTTTGCTTTTTTTCAATTCAAACACAAGGAAAAAGAAAAAAGTAATAATCTCAGTTAACGCAAAATGCGTTACTCGAAAATGCGTGAATAAAAGTACTGACTTCGGAAAGTCAAAATTAATGGAATTTTTTAACTAACAAAGTATAAAAAAATCTCAACTTTTTTTGCTTTAAAATATTAAAAATTGTACTTTTAGAAATAATTTTCTATCAACATCAGCATTAAAGATGAGGGAAATCACACGCACATTAATTTTAGGGTAAAAACAAAATTATATATTATTGCTTCGAGAGAGAGAAGAAAAAACACGCTTAAATTTTTGATAAATACTCGTCACTCAAAGCAAAAATATGAATGCTTCAGAGACAGATATTTTCAATAGTTAGTCATCCATCTTTCAATGAAATTCTTTTTTGGGGATGTTGAATGCTAAATTAATTCATTTCCAATTATTTTTGTTTCATTCCATGGCTCTCCCTTTCTTTTTTGAGGTCCTTTTCGGTCGTTTTTGGAGAAGGGTTTTTGACTCTTTTATGGGAGCGGTGAAAAACATTGAAACCTTATTCCCCCTTTGAATGAATCGGGTGCCAATAATATAAAAGTCCTAATCCTGGTTTCCCTCAATGAAAAATGAAGTAAAAAAAAGTTAAAAGAAATGAAAGCGCGCGAAACCCAAGTAAAAGTGGTTGTGGTGGTCATTTTTAGTGCCGTCGGTAATGAATGAAATTGCCGCAAGCGGTCGCCTGCGTTCGAGCTTTTGAAGCTTGAGCATGCTTGGGAAAAAGCGATTAGTCAGAGAATGGGTTAAGTACTAGAGGGGATGGATGGATAAGTAACTAAGCAATACAGTTTACAAAATGAAAATGGATATATTTGATTAAACTGTTTAGGTAAAAAGAGAAGTATGGGAAGATTAAATATTCAGGTAAACTTCTTTAATTTGTGTTTGAATAAAATGGCTACAGTAACTTTGAATATGACTGTGTGAAAACTACGTTAAAAATAAAGTGTTTAAACAAGCATGTGAGCTCTTGATGTTACAGAATTCAAATCTTAACTACATAAAGTTAAAATTAATTACTTTGGTAAATATAAATTCGAAAAGATGAAAGACATTAGATGTAAAGAAACAATAAAAAATATTAACGCAAATGCAAGGATATATTTTTTTGCAGTGCTGCTCCGCCTTTAAAGCTTTCATTTTTCAATTCCTCGTTTTTTTTCTTGGAAGTAAAAAAGAGAGAGATATATCTGAGAAAAACCATTTTAGCAGACATTATTCGTTAATCGAATTTAAACCTAAAAACATAAGCAAACATTTTTTTGGTCGTGAATTGAATCGGAAATTGAAAACATAAAAAAACAACAACAAATGCATGCAAAAGCTAAAGTGGCAGTGATGGCAATGTTCAAAGTCAGAAAAAAACAAAAAAGTAACAAATTTATTTTTTAACAGGACGGCGTCAATGAACGGCAAAAAAACAGAAGTAGCACTTATGAATTCCACTTGAAGATCCTCTTTTACTTTCAACCACTTGACGGAAAGATATAAAAGGAAACAAAAAGAATTATGTCGAATTAAATCAAAGTGGATGTCAACTATAAAAAGTGTCTAAAAAGAAGGGAGATCCCAGGAGAGAAAAAATTTGAATAACGGCAAAAACAAGGCAATACATTGAGCGATTGAAAAAAAAATTTGGAAGCTTGTAATAATCGTCATCGATGCGACATTAGCCAAGCGTAAGCAAGACGAAGAAGGCCGAGACGAAGAGAGAATGTTGCGCAATGAAACAGCTGGATACAAGGTCGGCATGAAAGGGAAGAAAGTGTAAGATTGAAGAAAATAATTGTTTTTGAGAAGAAAAAAAAGGTAAAAGCAAAAGGTAATTTTGCAGAAAACAAAAACCCAAAAACAAACATTACTAAACACAATTCTAAAAAAGGTCGAAAATTTAAAAACAATGAAGTCATATATTTTTCAAAATGGCATATGTTTGTATAATTATCCTTCACAATAATGACCTCGAGTCTCTCATTCTTCAACCAAAGAATATATATTTCTGCAAACTAAAAAAACGGGATAAATATTTCTTTCATTCATTCAAGCATAAACTTTTTGCTTGCATTGTTATTTTGTGTTTTTGAACACAGGTGTAAATTTTTTAAATTTAAGTTTATTGAAGTGAGAGAAAAAAAAAGTAAACAATTTTTTTACCACAAAAAGCTGCACAAAAACTAACACTATTAATCGCTTAAATTATTGTTATTGTTTTTTTTTGCAAAATTTTAAATTCAAAGAACAGTTTTTATAAACTAGTTATTAGAGCCATGTTTTAAGTCATCAGTTAAAGCTTTGAGTTTTTCTTGTTCAGCAGAAATTTGAAGGCATACACTTTTCATTGTTTCAATGTTTCCACTTTCTAGAGCTGATTCAAAATATGTCTAAAAGCCTTTTGTTGTATAAGGGTATATGGTAATTGACACTGACCTCTTGAAACATATTCCAAACATTTTTAAGAATTTCAAAAGCATCATTTATTGGAGTTCGATCAACAAGCATGTCATGAATCGGTGAACGAAGATATGCGACTTCTTTACTCATTTTCTGAAAGTATTCGTATTGAAATTATTGCACCACATTTCATGACATTCTCTCACCTCAAGCTCTTCTTCAATGTAATCAAAAATTTTTAAGCATTGTTTAATATTTTCCAAAACTCCAAATTCCTCTGATTTTGGGCTATATAAATCATCAAGGCCAATCTGAATAAATTGAATAAAAGCAGGTTTTATTTCAGCTCGAACATATGGATCTACTGTAAGCGGATTATCGGATTCAGAAAAAAGATCCGAAGTTAATTCTGCAACACATTCCTTCAAATTTGTGCCAATAATTCGGGCAAATAATTCAATCGTATAAAACAGAGCTTTTTGAAGCCATTCTTTTGTTGAAGCTGATTCTTTTTCGGCCAAAAGTAGAGTTAAAGTTTGGAAGATTGCATGAATTCGTGTAATTCGGTCAGATGTGAGCTTTGCAGAATCTTCAACTTTAACAAATTTGAGTTCATAAAGGGAGAGTTCAAGCCATAAACGAATTCGAGTGGTTGTATTCTGAAAACAAAAAAAGATTTTGGGGGATTTTAATTTTTAAATTGTAAGTATTTTAGTTTTACATAGAAGTGGTGTGACATTTACACATTTTAAAACTATACTTTTGGTGTCTAATAAAGTTATATTTTGAAGTCAAAAGTCTAGAAAAGTTGCGCCAGCCACAAAGAAATCAAGGTTATGCAAATTTTTAAGCATCTAAACTTTATTCATTTTTTTACATTTTATTTGATGCACATTTTTTTTCTGCAAGAATCATTCTCATATAAACTCGCTTGAAAACTGAAAATCAACTGTTTTAAAGACTTTTTTTTGGATGAAATACAAATAAATGGCTTCAACAATAAATTCAATATTTTTTGAATCTGAAGATGGCAGCAGCGGCTCTTTAATATTATCACTGATAGCAACATTTGCAATTATAATTTTTGGAATAAATGGATGTCAAACTAAAAAGAAAACACGAGGACAACATCCTGGAAATGAAACTGCCCCAGCTGGTGCTGTTCAACAACAACAAGGTAAGCTAATTGCTTGATGGAGGTTATTGTTATTGTTTATTCTTTTTTAAGCTGCAAAACCATATAAAGTTGAACATTCTGTTCGTTTATCCATTCATGTACCGTATGAAGAAAGTGAAATGAAAATGCCTACAGAAGGTGGTGATACAAGTAAGTGACAGTTTTATATTCAACGTGATAAATTTATTTTAAAAAGCTATTTTTTAGAAGTTTCAAAACAAACTACTCAGGGAGATGAAAATGATACAAAACCTGATAAAAAGGTTCGTTAATTTTTTTTATGGTTTAATGGATGCACCTTTTGTTACTCTACAAAAATAATATCTCTGCTTCATTTTACTTTTTATTGCATGTATATGTTATTAGTAAAACCTATGAATCCATACTTTTTGTGATCGACTAGTAAATATTATGAAAATCCTTTTTAAAACTCTCATATCTTACTTGGGTTTTAACACTTAAACCGTAACTTAGAATTACTGTCAGAAACAGTTAAGATTGTCTTGGTAATTTTTGAAGCGCAAATTCTATTAACTTTGTGATGTTACTTTGTCACTTGATATGGTAGTTTTTAAAACTAATTTTCATAGTTTTTACTCGTCGATCATAAAAATTACGGACTTATAAATATTAATAATGACATATATAAATTTTAACGTTTTGGCTATCGTTTTTGAATATAACTTAAAATAACAGAAAACATTTTTAGTCATTGAAAAAAGATTCATCGGATAAGAAGCGATCAAAGAAGAATACAATTGATCTATTGAAAACCGATAAAACCGAAGATCAAACAAAGCCATCACCACATGAAGCACCAAATACTCCTGGAAAATCACCTGCACAAACTGCAAGCGCCACAGGGAAAGGCTCAACAAAAGAAATGTTGGTACAACAAACTCAACCTTCTGAAGGACAAGAAATTGATCAAACTCAAGTAAATTCTGCTAAAGATGGAAAAACAACAAAGGCATCCAATAAAGATAAGCTATCTAATAAAGATCATCAATAATTATTCTATAAAATTATTTTTTGTGCAAACTTTTTTTTATTTTTGTTTTACATGTACTTTTTTGTAAAAAAATAATTTTTACAACTTACTGCTTCTTTAACAAATGCATAGATTCTTGGACGTAATAGAGATTCAACAGATTCGACGGAAGAATGTTGTTGCTCAGTTAGGGATAGAATCGAATCCGTTCGTGATTGGCCATTATTCTCAGAAGATTGCCAAAATGCTTGTCCCAAAGAATCACAAATAAAATTTTCAAATTTTTCAATTTTTGATTGCCATTTTTCACGTGCTCCAGAGGGGTTTCCTGCCATGGCATTATTGGCAAAAAGCAGCATATCCATTTGTCTTTCAAATGTCATCTTTGAGCCTAAGATTAGTGTTCCTAAAAATTTAGAGTTATTTAAATTTGACAGCCACAATATTGAAAAACGAACCAATTTCAATTAAACGTTTAAAGCTTCTTGAGCTTTTACAGTATCCAACAAAATATGATTGATCGAGCTCACTTTTTTCTTCCATTCTTTCGGCTTCTCGTGAAACAACAAAAACAAATTCATCAGTTTCATCAGGGATTTTTCTGGCATTACTCCATTTCAGTTGAAGAGTTCCTTCTTGACTTGGAACAACAGAAATTTCATGTTGAACAATTTCTTCTATTATTTGCCGCTTTGCTTCTTCTTTTTTCTCGTTTTCAACTTCTTGCTTTTCGGAGACTTTCTTTGAACTTGTTTCATTTGATTTTGAACGCTTCTTTGATTTTGTTACTTTTGGCTTCATTAATTTCCCTGGTTGTTTTTGTGGGGATACGGTAACTGGCTTAATACCTTCTGAAGGTTTATGATTTGGATCTGGTGGGGGAAGGGCTTCTGAAACTGGAGGTCGAGGAGTTGAAATATCATTTAAAAGTAAGGCTTCTGGAAGGGTTGGTGGAACTTTAAGCTGTTGATTCTGTCGGCAAACAAGTACAAAAATGCACCGCCTTTCATTATTAAAATCCATCATAAAATTTCGAAATGGTGTTACATCCTTAAACATTTGTAAGTTATTAATAAGAAAAAGTAGAGACAAAAAATTACTTGTTGTAAAACAAAATTAGCTAAAATTGAATCATTAATATCTTCAAGATGAAGACGCAAATGCCTGAGAATCCACATTTGACTTGTTTCCTGTTCATCAATTTTTGGGGGAGAAGATGGTTTTGGAGGTTGTGGTGGTGGCTTTGATTCTACGACCTTTACCTTTTTGGAAGTCTTTGCTGGTGATGCAGCAGCAGCAGAAACAACATTCTGTTTTGCCTTCTTTGTTTCAGTTTTTGTCTTTGGCATTTCAGAGCTTGGATAAACTTTTGCTGCCACAGTCGCTGATTTTGACCGTTTTTTAACAGCTGATTTTTGTTTTTGTGGAGATGGCGGACGTGGAAATAATGTTGGTGGAATTTTCGCTGTCGCTTTTGCAGGAGATTTCGATTTCATTTTTGGCATTATATCAAAATCAATTGATGAAAATATCAAGGTTAACAGTTTTACAAATATTACACTTATTACAATGGCACACAACGTGCCTTTAAATAATCTTTTTTTTAAAAATTACAATCTCTCCGTCGGGCTAACGTGCCGTTTTCAAAGAATTTTGCCAAATTTAACTTTTTTCTTTTTTTACGATTTTCTCAGGTCTAGAAGTCCGCATAAACCGGAACTCTTTTTTAGGAACAACAAAAAAATTCTTCCGTGATTTTATGCTCGAATTGCTTTTTTTAAATTCTTGTACTTTGCTTTTTCGTAAAAGACACAACACAGTTTTTGTAAGATTTTATTTATTAAACCTGGAAGCGAAGAAGTGGAAACAAAAAATAATAAAGACTTAAAAAACCGTGAAATAACTTTTTTATAAAAAAGGCACATTTTTGAATAGAGGGTTTTTTCTGTCAACAAAAAAAATAGAGGAACATCTGAGATTTGAAGCATTTGTGTATGTATAGTACCGATGATTGAATCTTAAAAAGTAAAAAGTACAAAAAGGATCAAGATGATTCATAAACAACCAGAACAGCCTTCGATATTCTGAATCATCTTTTCACCCAAGTGCACCAGATAAAATAAACAAATAAAGCCAATAAGGCAGTTAACAAAAATGAATGAAAAAGAAATATTTACAAAAAAAAGAATTGAAAATGTAAAAGCTTTGAAAAAGATTTTCTGCTAAAAATTGCCTTGATTGACAAGTTCAACAAGATTAGTTGTATACTGTAACTGAGGTTGTCAAACAATAGCATTTGTTAACAAAAATATCAATTACAAAACTTTAACAATAAAAATAATAAAGACGTATTATAAGAGAGAGATCACAAAATAAAAATTACACGTAAACAGGACGTTTATCACGTGGCCAAAATGGAAATTTTTTTCGAAAATCTTCTGCAACTTTTTCGTGTATAACTGGTTCATTCGTGTTTACTCGATTCTAAAAAATTTAAAGAATTAAATAATATTTAAAATTTTGAGTGAAGTAAGTCCTGTGGTATATTTTAGGTGTCCTGATTCAGAGATTGATGAATCAGTGAATGAAACGATTAAACGGACTCCACAGAAGACCATTACTTCAATCATTGTCTCTGAATCAAAACTTGTCAAAATACTTTGTAACACATGAAAAAATTTCTTTGTTGCAAAATTATTATTATCTATCTTGCTTACCGCATAATCTCTAAATTCTTCAGGACGTCCCATTCGAAGTGATTCATCTCGAACTCGTTGATAAATTTTTGCTGCAACCAAGCAATTTGCAATGAAAGCTGCCGCAGCACAAATTCCAAGTAAAAATGTAAAAAAATTAAATTCAAATTCACTTTTAACAATATATACGATAAAAGCGGACATTAATAAGGCATTTAAAAATGTTGTTAAAATTGCTGTTGGACCAATCAAAGGTTCACGAGAGGATTCTGGATTCACAAGATGCAGTTCATCATCTTCTTCAACGAAATCCTCTGGATCACTTGCAAGTCGTTGATGTCTCATTTTTTTGAGTGTGAATAGCTTGAGTGTGGGGAACTAAAAAATTATTGTTAAGGTGAAGGGGTACGGTAGAAAATATCACAACTGGAAACAAATCCGAAAAATTTTCAAATCGATTAAAGAAAGATTGAAATAAATCCAAAATTCACGCATGCATTTATGACTGAAATAAATAAGTATTTTCTCAAACATTTACATCAAAAAAAGAAGACAGACTCTTTCTCAAGTTTTCTCCGACCAAAACTTTGGTTGGTTGAAACAATGCTTCATTGAAGTAGATGGAGATCGCGTCGTTCCAAAAAAATATTTTTTGTTGATGGAAAAAGAATAGTCTTTGAAAAATGTTGTGCTGTTGTAAAAGTAAAAGAAAATTGTCGTGCCTGTTTTTGCCCCCTTTAAAAAGCATTAATGTTTTATGATATCTTAAAACCGCTTTCTTTCTTTTTGGCAAATGCAAAAAATGGCCACACGCAATGTCCGAAAACAAAGAAGAGAAAGAAAAGAAACTAATTTAAATAAATATTTTTAGTTGCATCAAAAAAATTTTATCGTTTTTTACGGTTTTTAAATCTTTTATTTTTAAAACTAAACTAAAGTCTAATTATTTTTAGTTTCAAATAAAAAAGAAATTTGACCATTTTTTTGGTTGGGGTTTTAATTTTACACTTTTTATGGCATTTTTTTATTTCGGCTAAGCTTTTTGTCGGCTGCTACTTTGCATATATGCTTCATCAGATGTGGATGGATGGACATTGGAAGCAGCCAAAAAAGAAAAGAAAGCAGAAATTAAATCCTTTTTTGAGATTTCATGCAAAAAAATGAGTTTGTACAAAACTGTTTTTTAAAAAAAATTTGGATTTCATCAAAGCAAAATTAAAAGGAGCAATAAATTTTAAAAGCCGATTAAATGTTGACACTTGATCCATCAAATTAAAAAGAGAAATCAAAGGAAAAAGACTAAAAAACGTTCAATCAAACTATGTATATAGTTTTTGAAGATAAATGGAAGACAAAAATTGAAAGTGACAAGAATCATGCCAAGTGCATTTGGAAAGTGAAAGTGAGAACATCTCATTTTGATACAATTTGATAGTCGTGAAAAATATGGGAGAAGAAAAATAGGTGTAAACAGAAGACGACAACATTTTGAGCTCTTTCCCATTGCCATGAATAGGGAAAAAGAAGAAGATACATACGGAAAGGTAGCAAAAAAAAAAGAAATAACCGTAACAGTTTGTATCTTTTTTCAAACAAGCACACGATAACTTTATTTATTTTTTATTTCATCTCATGAGAAAAAAAGACATCAGTGGTGGTGGGGGTTTATATCGGATGTGATAAAAAAAAAAGAAAATATAAATATTATTGTCATTAATCTTTTCTATAAAAATAATCTTTTACAGATTTGCTACCACTCCAAACAATAATGAACCGAATCAAGAATCACATCTTTAAAAGAAGCTTTGATTCTTGGCTTTTCTTTGTTTTTTGTTTTTATCCTTCAAAGTCCAGTCACAAAATTTATAAGGGAAGGAAGTAAAAAAGGCAAAGGGCAATTTGAAATCCCAAAGGTAACAAAAAAAAGTATAATAAATTAAAAACAGTTTTATAAAATACGATGAAAAAGGAAGTTATGTGACCTTGAAAAATAAGGGTTTAATAATATACGTTTTTTAAAACAAATTTTTCAAGTTTTTTTTCTTTCTTTTGCTTTCAAGGTTTTTACTTTGGGATTTTTTGAAGTAAAGAAAAGAAAGATTGTAGGCAATTTAAGTGTTGTTGTTTTTGGCTGTCCAACAAAAAAGAGAGGAAGAAGACCAAAGGTATATAATCAAAGTGCAGATTTCTTAGAATCTTTAAAATCAGTTTTTTAAAAAAAATATTTAGGCGTTTTCCAAAAAAGAGAAAGAAGTTTTTTTGGGTTAAATTGAATTTGTAATTTCATCACGTTGTTTTGGATAATCGATCATGAGAGAGAAAAAAAGTGTCAAGTCAAATCCATTTTTTCACAAACTTTTTAAACTTTTTTTTAAAAATGCCACAAAAAAAAGCAATGAATCAATCGAAACCAAAAAAAAAGTGAACTGCGCAAAAAGAAAAAGGCAAGGATTAAAGGAAAACAGAAGAAGACAGAAGGAGGGAAAGTTTTTGAGAGGAATCTTTTGACAGGCAACACAAAAAAATGAAAGGAAGAATCATTCAATGACAAAAAATAAAACAGAATTGCGCGGAAGAAGAAGACTAGAAAAGTATGAGAGAAGGTTGGCTGGTTATTAGTTGATGGCTGCTGCTGCGCAAAAAAAAAAGAATTTCAACAAGCAGTCGGCAAAGCAGCAATAGGAATGGTTGTTGTACACAGACAGGTGTAGGCATTTTTCCTATATAATAATAGTAGGGGAAAAGGAAAGGGATGGGAATCAATGGTTTTTTTAAGGTTTTAAATGAATGAATAGAGACGCACAGAAAAAGAGATGAAACATTCAGCATGAATCAATCAAGCATCAAAAAATAATACAGAAAAAAAGGAAAGATTTGTAATGAGGAAAAAAAACTGTTAGAAAAAACAAATGATTGTTTACCGTACGAAAAAAAATGCAAAAAGTTTTTGTCTAAAGTTTTTAAAGAAAATAATGAAAAACTACAGTACCCCAAATAAACTTTAAAATATCAAATCATCTTTTTTAAAGCCAGAAAAATGCGTTAAATACCAAAAAATTAAAGCTTCTAAGCTCAAAAGTTACCAAAAGTATAAAAACATGATGCTTGAATACATCCAATTTTATGCTGTTTGAGTCATATACACTCAAAAACACAAATGCTGTCATCAAGGGAAAAACAACAAAAGGTAAAAAATCCTTTTTCTTTCTTTAATTATGAAAAAGATATAGGACTTAAAAAACAGACGACGACAAAGTCATGCGTCTCGGAATGTTCTTTTAAATAAAAAGAAAAAAACGGAAGAAAAACATAATATCTCAGAAAATAAAAAGTTGGCATCGAACCAACCTCAAATGTAATACGTAAAAACGGCTGCTGCTTCATTCCAGTGAGAGCAAAGAGAGGGGTTTCAATTGCAAAAATCAAAATTGACTTAATTTTGGTTGTCTTCTTCTTCGTTGCCTTTTCCGTTTTTGCCCTAAGGCAATAAAAAAATTTAATTCTTTCAAAACGTTTTATAAAATGCTTTAATAATGTTTTTATTAGTAATTGAAATTTGATATTTTTCAACAAAAAAAACTTTTTGAATCAAAAAAGTGTAATGTAAAAAAATCATAAACTTTAAAAGCCAATAAAAGTTGCTACAGTATCCTAATGGGTGCTATAAAAACAATCCCATAAAAAGATTTATTTTTAGAAAAGAAAATCATGTTATTTTATTGTTAATGGAAATTCCAAAAACACCTGTTTCAAAACACTATAAAAAATAGGTATGTATTATTTGAGATTAATTGTTAGCGGCTGCTGCTGCTAATTTGTAGTACTAATAAAAAACAAAAATAGCACAATGCAAAAAATTTCATAGTACTTTTGAAAAAAAAATTGTACCGTAAAAAGCACTTTCTTGAAATCTAAAATAAACAATAAACAGCTTATAACAGTATTATATTTCATCTGATAACATAGAAAAAAATAACAATAACATGAAAAAATAACAAGGCTACAGTAATGATCTTAAATAAATGTCTTTCCACTTTTAATTAATTTTTCACCATATTTTTCATAGAGTTCGCCATCCATTTTAAAAGCTTCTGATGGTTCTCTCATAGTCAGCGCAATTCTTCTATCAATAATATGATGTGAAAATATTCCATGTCTCCATTCATAGCGAGCTTCATCAAACATTGACAGCAAAAATCGACGTTGCATAAAAACAAAAACAATTTGTTTCTTTTCAGAATTTTCATATGTCATTACGCTATCACTTAGCAGATTTAGGCTGAAAAAAGGTACACTGCATAGTTAAAGATATGTTACAAATTTTTTATACCTTATAAGACGATTACCCCATATCCACCAATCATCCTAAAAAAGAGCGTTATTATATTTAAAAAATAATAATAACGAAAAACAAACTTGATGAAGTTCAATGGCTGACAATCTTGATGGCTCATATTCAAGATTACAAAGCTCGAAAGGTGTATACTCTTTCAAAATACCATTTGATTTCTCTTTCATTCTTTCCAGTAGTTGTTTAGCATATTTTGGAACTCCAACAAATGGCTCACATTTAACTTTTTTATGTTTAAAATTTACTTTTGGACCATAATCCTAAAATACACAGATACAATGAAACAAGTTTAATAAATTCAAACATACTTGTTTACGTCTGCCACTTTGTGATAAAGCCCATGGAGTTTTTTCAATATCTTTCACTAATTCATTTTCTTCTTCTTCACTCAAAAAATTATCCAAAATAAGCAAACCTTTAAGTTTGATGGATTGAATACTTTCTAAAACATCAGAAGACTGTTGTTGAAGCCAATTTGAATGTTTTTGAATATCTGCTACACTTGAATTCGTTGAAATATTTGGTGCTGAATAGCATTGTTGATCAGCAGGATTAAAAACATATGTTTGATAATCTTTGAAAGATTGGTTACTATTTTGAGAGTTTAAACTTTTAACACGTTCTGAATTGATACAAGAGGCACAATATCGTATACCTTTACATCCACATGTTGATGTTAATGAAGAATTAGAAGTTAGAGTCATTGGGACAAAATAGTTAAAATTATAGTTGCATAAATATCAATAGAAGACCGACAGTAGGTGATAAATAAAATAAAATTTTGATAAAACTTTTCAATTTTGAACATTTGGCAAAGTGTAGACAGTGTGACAAAATGCTAATTGAAATAAATTTTTTGACGGTCAAAAATGGTTCCTTTCTTCTTTTTTAGCGTTTTTTTCTAATTCGATCAAACGTAAAAAAGTGTAAAGCTTCAGTCTGGTTGTTTCCTAAATTTCTCTCTGTCTGCTGAATTACAAAATCAAAAAAGTAAGAAGATGTCAGAACCCGATGAAAAACCAGAAGTTGGATTTGTAGATTTGGTTAAATCATACCGTAAGTGCTTTAAAATTTTAAATTCTCTTTGAATGACTCATATATTCAATAATTTATTTAGTAAATCAAATGGTTGAACCTGATGGATATTATGATGATATTCCAATTCAAGAAAGACGTAAAAAGTTATTACAAGCTGAAGGGTTACCACTTCCAGCAGAATCTGATGAGCCATATGTTATTACAATTCCAAAATCAAAATATGTTGAAAATCCTGCTCCTGATGCAGAAGTTCCAGGCTTCAATAAAATGAAGCTTTCTCCACATATTTTGCGATACAAATATGGTGATGCCATTCCATTCGATGAAAATCAAAAAGAATTTCTTGATAAATCTCGTGAACATTGGAAACGAATTGGTGAAACTGAAAAGCGTATGTTTGAAGCTTATTATGGTGAAAAAGCTACAAAATCAATCTATCATCCTGATAATCGTGGACGTTTACCATATTGGATGCCACAACCTTAATCATGGTAGTAAGAGATTAATCACAAATTCAGTTTTTGTGTAAATGATTGTTGTTGAATCTGTTATCTTTTAATTTCTTATGTTTTATATTATATCTATATAAAAGGCTTTATTTGTAAAATATATTATTATTTACGTTTTAAATATGCAATAATTCGTTGAACTGATGCTTCAATTTGTTTTGATTTAATTACTTGAAAGATTGATTGAGATTCAATGAAATCAAGGAAACGAAAGTAATCACCAGTTTTACCAAAATAAACCATTTTTGCTGCCAGAATTCTAGAAAGAAATTGAATTAATAAGGTTAAAAATACAGTAATCGCTTACATTGTTCCGTCATCTTTTAAAGCAGCATTCATTGAATCATGGAGTGAAGCGTAATCTGCAGCATCATAAATTGTCTCAGATGTAAGTATGTAATCAAATCTGAAAGTGTTCAACATTTTTATGTCGTTTCAATTAAATTTAAAGCTTACTTTTCGTTGCATTCTTTACTAAAAGCTTCCCAACTTTTTGCAATTGCTTCAAATTTTGATCCATCAAAAGCATTCAATTTCAAATTTGGTTTTGTAACCAATTCTATAACACTTTCATTCTAAAAATGATTACTGTAATTTTATAAAAGCGTATTGTATCCCTTACATAATCTTGACAAATAACTTTTGCGGCACCTTTTTTGAGAGCAACAATTGACGGCAATGCTGCTCCACAACCTAACTAAAAATATATTCAACTACAGTATACTTCTTTGTGAACAAAAAAACAAACTTCTAAAACTTTTTTGCCATTCAAATCAACATCTTCCAAATGAGCTGACAAATCATAACTACATTCCCAAACTTTTAGACCACCTTCATAGACATGTCTATCAAGATCCGATGAATCAATGCTTGCAAATTCTTTTATAAATTTTTGTTTATTTTTTTCAACGGCATTTTCAATAGCTAAATCACTTAGCCGTTTAATCCGTTCGCCAGCTAATACTATTTCTACAACATCCGTCATAATCCTAAATAAACAAAAATTACAGTATGCCACACATGGTTATAAAAAAGAATAATTTATTGCAAGGTTTTGATATATACCTTTTTTATAAACATAACAATTCAATAACAAAAAATTTTATTAGTTACCAAAGTAATAATTATAACCATTATAGTACCGAATAAACATCCGAAAATTTTCACTGAGATCATTGATTGGAATAAAGCATAAGACTTCTGAAATGCTAATTCGACGAAGGACATCTTCAAGTAATTGCATAACTATTGGAGATACATATCTCTGAAAACAGTATATGTATAAATTTGCTTAAAAGCAAAAACAAACTTTTCTTTTCAATAAAATAACATTTCCAGGAGTAGGTAAGCCATCAAGTTCAAAAGTATCCAATAAAATTGCCATAATTGATAAAGAGAATCTGCTAATAATTCCACAGACTGAATTTGGAACTGATTGTATAATAACTTTTTCAGCATCTGATAGAATCATCATTATCTTATTAATCATTTCTTTCTTTGATAAAATCCATGGTGTAAAAATAAATGTAGTAGAGCCATCAGAATTGGGATAAAGATTATTCAGATCTTTGAGATGTTGCAATTCACAAAAATCTGATATTGGATAATTTTCATCATAAATACATAGCATTGGATTAATAATTCGTCTATCAAGTGGTATACTTTCATACGGTACTGAAAGAATTTTCCTTTGTCGAAGCCACGCATCATTTATAAATGGAGAAGCAGCGAAATGAATTCGGCTAACATCAATTCTTTCCATTGGTATTGGAAAGAATGGCTTTGTTGAAGCTGTTAAATCCCAATACTTTCCAGCAGGTAATTTTCCCCTAAATTCAGTCACAACTGTTTGTTTCTCTTGTTCAATTTGGCATTTTAAATATTGAGACATTGAAAATGTTGCAAGATTAAATTCTATCATTTCTACTTGTTTATTTGCAAAAAATGAACTTGCTGTGTCAAGTTTCTGAAAATAGTGGTACTGTAAGCATAGTGTTTAAATAACGTTTAAAATCTACCGCCAATGTTTCAGTGCTTTCATCTTTTTCAATTTGACCAAGATATCCAAATGCAATAACATAAATTTCAGAATTTCCAGGTTTTGATGGAGCAGGTTTTCGAAGATGTACTTCTTCAAATGATCCCATAATACGTTGAAGAATTTCACGACTTTCAGGTCGAAAGAATGTAAACATTTTAAGTACTAATGATCCACCTTGTTCCAAAGCATTCATAGCCAAAAACGCTTCTCGAGCAATCAATTTACATACTAAAAATTCATAATAATATTACACAATATTAAGGCTGTCCACTGAGGCTTACCAAGTTTTTCTTGGTCTTCAGGATTTCCAGTGCAATCAAAGCTTCCATCACAAGTTACCAAATCTTTTTTACCCAATTTTTCTAAAAATATTCATGCAAAAATACAGTATACCACATCTATCAGAAGCTTACCAAAATCATTTTTATTCAATTGAAAAATATTTCCAGAATCTGCTTCCCCAAAAAACATTCGATCTGAATTTCCAAGAATAAAGGCATCTTCAGTGAGCATTCCATGAATATCATTCCATTCATAATGTGGATTTAAGCTATTCATATTCCATTCAAAGCTAGCATCATCCAATGTATCAGCAATTGCAGCAACAAAATTTCCAGGTGCTTCACAAAGATGCAGAGTTCGGAGCTTTTGATATTTTCCTTTTAATAATTTTGGAAATCGTTGTAATATATCAATCATTTTAAGATATGCTCGAGTTTTGCCATATTCTGCCGTGGAAGTCTTTCCAAGTGGATGTGTATATTCTGTATGAGCACGCCACTTTGATTTATGTTTAAATATTCCAGTTTGAGATCGAGCATTATTCAATTTACTTTCTACTTCTACAACATCTATTTCACATCCGCTGATCGCCATTTGTCCCTTTAATACCAGTTCTTTAATATTCAATGATACTGTAATTTTCTTATACGTTGCAAATAATTTTCCATCTTCATCATCCATGATGTACAAAAGCTTAAAAATATGGAATTATAAATTAAATGTTTAGAACAGTATTAAAGACGCAAAATATAATAAAAGCGCGGCGGTGGTTCACAACGCCAACAAAAAGAACTTGAACAGAATACAGTATACTGTTTATTAAATGCAAAATTTAAAACGTTTCTTAATCTTTCTATTGTAAAAATCTGTATTGTTCTCAAAACCAAAAATTATGTTAACGTTTTTGAATAAAAAATGTGGAAATGTAACCCTCATCAAAAAACTTTCAAAAATTACAAAATCCAAATAATAATTTTTTTATTCAATAAAAAGGCATTTTAAATATAATAAAAAAACAATAATAATATAACAATAATTAAACGAAATTATGAAAGAGCAATTGATACATTGCATGTCTCACTAATATTGACTTGAGCACATTTACTTGGGATTGATGATGTTTCATTTGATGAAAGAAGTTTTGCATTGTTTGATGAAGCTAATGTGGCAATAAATTGAGTAGTATCTTTTAGCAGATCTTGTTCAGCATCTGATGCAACAATAAAAACTAAAAAATGAAACCATATTAGAAATGATTAAGGTAAAAAATAAATTGCTTACTGTCAGTTTTAGTTTTAGGTAAAAGTTTATGTTCAGTTCTTGTTGATCGAACTTTCTTTACAATTTCAATTGCAAGATTGATACGTTCTTCCAATTTTTCATCACGGAAAGGATATTGTTGAGCTTCAGGAAATTCACAAATATGAATACTAATTGCTTTTACAGATGACCGTTTAGGAATTCGTTGCCATAGTTCTTCAGTAATAAAAGGCATAAATGGTGCAAGAAGGCGTAAGGCAGTATCTAAGCAAAGATAAAGAACATGTCGAGCAGCATTGATTGCAGATTTATCATCTCCCCAGAATATTTTTTTTGTCGCTTCAATGTAAAAGTCGCAGAAATCATAGAGATAAAAATTGAAGATAGCAGTTGTAGCTTGTTGGAATTTATATTCCCCAATACTTTCATCAATTTGTTCAACGGCATATGCAAGACGTGAAAGAATCCATTTATCAATAGCAGATTCAGCACCAGTTAGTTTGTATTCTGTATCGGGTTTATATTCACTACTAAGTTGCATCAGTGTAAAACGAGAGCCTTGCCATACTTTATTGCAGAAATGTCGATATCCTTGTACGCGTAAAACATCCAAGTTAATATCACGTCCTTGACTTGTATAAGCCATCAATGCAAATCGAAGTGCATCTGTACCACATTCTGGAATACCATCTGGATAATCTTTAGCTTGGCCTTCTTTAGCAAGTGCAAGTTCCCTAAAAATAGTAAAATATAAAAGTTGAAAGAAAGTGAAAATTTACCTTGGATCCAAATTTCCATTTTCAAGTTGTTTTTGAAGTTCTGCTAATGAACAGCCTCGAATTACCTAAAATAATAACATTTAAAAAATGTTTGCTAAAATAATAAATTAAATTTGAAAACTTTACATCAAGTGGATCAATAATATTTCCTAATGATTTGCTCATTTTACGACCATGTGCATCTCGAACAAGTGCATGAAGATAGACATCTTTGAAAGGAAGTTTTCCTAGCAATTCTTGTGACAAAAATACCATTTTAGCTACCCAAAAGAAAAGAATATCATGACCAGTTTCAAGTAATTGTGTAGGGAAAAACATTTCCAAATCTTTTGTTTGTTCTGGCCAACCAAGAATAGAAAAGGGCCACAACCCTGAAGAAAACCAAGTATCCAAAACATCTTCATCTAAAAATTTTATTGCATTTAATTGTCGTAATCATACGTTAGAAACAAACCCCATTTGAGAGTAATTTTATCTTCAGAAACATTAAATTTCTTTGCAGCTTTTTCAAGTGCTTCTTTTTCATTAAGAGCTGATACCCAATAATTATTGTCAGATGGATCACCTTTTGGAACACTTGAATCATTTACAATAATAAAGTAAGCTGGAATACGATGTCCCCACCAAAGTTGCCGTGAAATACACCAATCTCTAAAATAATGCCATAATGTTAAATTAATACAAATGAGTTTGTTCATACCGAATGCTTTCAAGCCATCGATTCCAAGTATTAACATGAAATTCAGGAATAATGCGAAGATCACCCTTTTCTACGGATTCCATTGCTCGCTTTGCCATTTCATCACATTTAACATACCATTGAGCTTTGATAATTGGTTCAACAATATCTTTTGAACGAGAACATACTGGAACAACCATTGCGTTATCTTTTGTTTCAATGTAAAGACCATTGGCTTTAAGGCCTTCAAGAACTTTTTTACGAGCATCAAATCTTTTAAGACCAGAAAATTCTCCACAATTATCAAGAAGATTTCCATTATCATCCAAAATATTAATTAATGGTAGTTTATGACGAATACCAACTTCATAATCATTGTGATCATGGGCAGGAGTAATCTTTACAGCACCAGTACCAAATTCACGATCAACAAAAGTATCAGCAATAATTGGAAGCTTACGATCAAGGAATGGATGTTTACAGAACTAAAAGCTTTAAGGTTTAAAACACCTTTGATCGATCGAAATATCTTGCCTTTCCAATTAAATGATGATATCGGTCATCTTCAGGATGTACAGCAATAGCAACATCACCCAACATTGTTTCGATACGAGTTGTTGCAACGATTACCCGTTCACTTTCTTCACCTTCTGATCCATCAATTGGATATGCAAATGATACAAGAACACCAAATTCAACTTTTTCATCATATCCTGGTACAGGTAATAAAGTTCTTCCAGTAATTTCTTTTTTATCTACTTCAATATCAGAAATTGCAGATCGAAGTGTACAAGACCAATTTACTAATCTTGTACTACGGTAAATCACACCTCTTTCATGTAGTATAATAAATGCTTCAGTGACTAAAAAATAAATGGCTATTAAACTATGATTGTTATAAATTAATAACAAACCAGCGCGTTGCATTTTAGGGTCCATTGTAAATACAGCTCGATCCCAATCTACAGCAGTACCCATTTTACGAAGTTGATCATAAATTACATGTCCCTTTTCATTCTTCCATTTCCATACTTCTTGGACAAATCCATCACGACCAACATCATGACGAGATTTATTTTGTTCACGCATAAGCTTCTTTTCTACTACTACTTGAGTTGCAATGCCTAAAATAAATAAAACAGTTGTTTTGTTTTTTAAATAAGTTATTTATACCAGCATGATCACAGCCAGGATTAAATAATACAGTTTTTCCTTTCATTCGATGATATCGAGAGACAGTATCTTCTACAGAAGTAGCCAAAGCATGACCCAAATGAAGAGTACCAGTAACATTTGGAGGTGGAATAGCAACGGTAAAATTACCCTTTGGATTTGGTATACTGTAAAATACAAAAGATAATGAAAATGATAAAACAGATTCACAAAAATACCTTAGATCACGATTGTATTCTGGTTTAAAAAGGCCTTCCTTTTCCCAGAACTCATACCATGCACTTTCAACATATTTTGGAGAATAAGCAGATGGAAGTTCGCATGTAACATCCTTCTTTTCACCCGGTTTTGTATTTGCAGTATACTCGGTAATTTGTTTTACCTTTTCATCCTTCTTCTTTGACTAAAAGAGTATTATATTAGAGACAAACTGAAAAAGAAAAGGGCTTACTTCTTTGGGTTTTGCAGCAGCCTTCTGTTCTTCAAGCTTTCTTTGCTTTTCTTGAAACTTTGCTAATTTTTCATCTTGTTTCTTTTTCTTTTCAGTTTCTTTTTTAAGTTGAGCTTCAGTCTTATTGGTTGCAGGAGGTTGTTGTTGATCAGCCATATTTAACAACTAAAAATTTACAGAAGTTAATGTAATAAGGTCTTTAACAGAACTTTATATATCAAAATAAAATCTAAATACTCATTGCTATTAAACGTTAGATAAAAATGATGCAAAAAAGAGAGTTGTTTTTACATGATGCAAGCTTGCGCAAATATTCTCAATTGCATGTTTACTCTCTCTACAATGTTGTTTTGAGGCTATTAGGTATGTATGCATTGAGAGGCATTTTGCCAAAATATTCAGATTGTGCTGACCACCACATCAAACATGTCCATCGCAATGGCCATCGGAAAACCTTTTTCCTCCATATAAACTTTATGATAAAATTCCATATTAAATTTTAACTTTTTAAATCAATTGATGTCTTATGTATTTACTATAAATTCTGGTTCATAAGTGTTGTTGTTTACAACTTGTAAGGAAATATTTTCTTTTAGGAATGAATTTATTCATAGCGATAAAATTACACACATTCACAACGTTTTCAAATTTTAATCAAAATGTATCTAAAACATTAATTATTCCAAAGGTGGAATTGGAAGTTTTGTTTGTGTTTTGAAAGACAAGAAAGTATTCCAAAATAATGCAGCAATTTGAACAAAAACAACTCGAAAATTCAATGGCAACAAATAAAAATTAAATAATTGAACACAGGGCCAAAATTTCATGCCATGTTTATAAATTCCCCAATAATCTGCAACTAATTTATCCCATGATTCTTTTATTCCATAACCTTCCAAAAGTCGAAGATTGTAAATTACAGATGCAGAAAAGAATGGGGCAAAACATATCTGAAAAAGGCGGGGTTACTGTAATTACTGTTAGATAAATGTAAAAAGGTTTTATTGTACGTTGGTAGGTATTAGTACTTTAAATGAAATGTATTTTTATTACCTGATCAATTGCGACACGTTTTAAAGGCAAAAATCGTGGATTTCCTTTTACTCTTTCTAAAACATGAAACCAACGATTTAAAATTGGAGAAATATAAATGAAAGTTAATCCAAAAAATCTTGCAGTTCTCCATAGATCATAAGTATCTCGTCCACGTTTTTCAATTAATGTTTGACAGATTATATCACCGGTTGCCCCAATTGTTCCTGTAACAAATATACTGTATAACAATTACAGTATCCTTCAGTAATTTTATAAACCATTTTTTGATATTCTATTTCTATGATCTTTGTCATTTCTTTTTATTGCTATCAAAAAAATATAGCTCTCCCCCGACTATATTTCATTTTTACACATTTTAAAAAAGGCGAGAAAAACATGTGTACAAAGAAATTTAAAATAGAGGGATTCTGTTTGTTTTCGCTTTTTGTTTATCTCATTTTTTTTCAAAAAAGAACACAGGTTTCGAAAACACATTTTATACAATTGTATATTTAAAAAAATAGGGTTCATAAATCATTAGCCATAAAAGTAGACTTGAAAAAACTACAGTTCACTGTTGATTCTAACGTTTTATTGAAAGTAGTAATTTTATTAAAAAGAGTTATACCAGATGATATCATTTGAGTCAATAACGGTCTTGTGGCTAAAGCTCTTTGATAATACCGTAACATTTTGTAATATGTTTTACGTCATCAGCTGCTGCCACTGTAATCTGTAATAAAGAACACGTTTAAATTTCTAATTGAAAAATCAGACATTTTAAAAATATATTTATAATGTTCGAGTGACAGACGAGCGTTATTAAGAAAAATGTATTCGCGTTTGGTTTTTATCCAATTTCAAAATCATAATGTGTCCCATCTTTAACTGTTACAAAACAAATTAATTTATTACCAAGACAAACATCATTCAATAAACAATCAAAAACGCAGTAATCAACAAAAAGCATTAATAAATATAAATAGATTTTAATGAGAATGATGAATTCTTTGTTTTGATTCATGTTGCATATAACTAATAAAAATATTCCAAAAGAAAGCAACAAATTGTATAACACAAATACGAAAATGAATAGGAACAAATGCAAGATTAACAAATTGAACAAATGGCCATACTTTCCAATTTGTTTTTACAACATCAAAATAAATTGCCCGAGTTCTTGCAAAAGCATCACCAGGTGAAACAGTTTCAAAAAAATTCAATGAGAATAGAACAATTCCTGTAAACGTAGGAGCAGCTACCAATTGATCAAAAGCAACTCTTTTCAATCCAACTTTTGCTTTTTCTTTATAACCAGCAGATGCAGCAGCAGGAGCAATGAATTTTTCAAGAAAATGAAAAAATTTAGATGTTATTGGAACCTATAAAAAACATATAATAAATAAGCTAATAGTTACAATAAAAATAACTTACAACTAAGCATGAAATTAAGAGAGCAAATCGGCCAGTACGAAGTAAATCAACTTTTTTATGTTTTTCAACAAATTTTTGACAAACAAAATCACTTGTTCCAGCAAGACATGCTTCAAACATATAATCATTATTAACAAATCAAGTTATAACAACATACCTGAAATACTCATTTGCGTTGGTAAAGTAGGCTTTTTCAGAGCAGACCGAACATAGTTTAATGCAAACATTTAAAGAGAAGTTGATGGATGTTGTTAACAAATAAAATTTATTGTTATAGAAAAGATGGCAAACCATTTTGTTAAAACTGTAATATATCATCTTTTGAATGCAAGAAATTTGAATAAATCTTTAATGAAAGCCTGAAAATCGTTGAATAACTTTGATTTTTTGTCTTTGGTGTACCATAGAAAACAGCTGGATTAAAAAAGGCTGAAGCAGGATTCATTTTTAAAGCTGTTTTCACTGTTTCCAAATCAGTCCATTTGTACCATATTTTTCGCAATTTTATCCTAATAATTTCTTGAGAAATGTAAATAGACTCTATCATGTTGTTGTTGTTATCATCCATTGGAACTTATATATAACTATAGTAAACCATATTCCGAATTTCATGCTCATTATTATCTTATTTGAAAAAAAAAGTCTACAAAAAATTTTGTTTGCAATTTGAAAAATATTAAATTTTAAACGGTAAAAAGTGGAGAACGAAAAGAAAAAACGGTATGAAGTGAGTAATTTGGCTTAAACATTAGAAAATACAACTTTAGCCGGGCACTTTTAATGTAAAAAAAACATGACTAGATCTATAGAATTTGTTTATTGAAATTGTTGTGAAAATTACAGACTTCTTTCATTTTTTCCTCTGCTTTGATTACAAAAATGTTTTGTTCTCGCAACGACTTCTTTTTTGATGAGTTGTGAATTTTTTTTACAAAAAAAATCGTTTGCAAAATATTGTTGCTTCCTTTTTATTATTCCATCAATCTTTTATTAAACATAGTTGAATTCTGATTTTTCAGTTTATCTTGTTGTTATCCATCATAGTCTCCCAAACACTTTATCTGCAACATTGAAATTTGTTTTCCGTGATTGCACTTGTTTTACTGCCGTATTTGTTTGTACTTTATTCATTCCTTTCAATGAATCATCATTACAAAAAATATAAATTGATTTTTTTCAGCTTTTTGCTTGCTCATCATTCTTTAATAATAACGTGAAAAGTATTTATCTTATCTTAACGTCATCAAAAGTAAGTTTCTTTTCTTTTTTATCTGGGGCTATATCATAACTTTCATTTCCACCATTAAAACCTTTAACCATCTAAAAACATTCATGAAAAACAATTGAATATACTCCGTTATGCACAAAATGCTATGACATATTCATCGAATATGTACTTTTTAGTTTTGGCCTTTTTTATAAATTCGTATACTATGTTTTTTGTTAAAGGCGTTTGGAGATGAGTGGTAATAGTGATTTTGGAATTGTTGAAAATGTTCTTGGATATATATGATGGTGGCGTGAAATTTTGATATATGGATAAATTAAAAAAACTATGTAAATGGATGATCTCTTTTTGTGTTAATGGAAATGTGGAACATGTTTGCAGCAATTTTTAGATGCCTGGTTATCGCTCATCTCGTCGTGATTCTCGTTCACCAAGTCCTCGCCGTGGTGGTGGAAGAGGTGGCTCCCGTGAAAGATCTGGTTCACCTACACCTGTAAAACGACTCCATCTTGCTGATCTTGATGAAACTGTTACTCGTCGTGGTGTAGAAGATGCATTTGGAAAATTTGGTAAACTTGCTGATGTTTGGGTTGCATCATATCCACCATATTTTGGTTTTGTTGTTTTTGAACGAAGTGATGATGCTGCTGATGCATTGAAAGCTATGAGACATGGACGTATTGGTGATTGTCACATCAGAGCTACTGTTGGTATGTTTACTGAAAAAATACTTTTTAGCTGTAAATAACAATTGGTTTTTAGCACTTCCACGTGGTTCACGTAGATCTCCAAGACCTTATCGTCGTGATGATCGTGGCTATGGTGGTGGTGGCCGTGGGGGCCGTTATGATGATCGTCGAGGTGGTGGTGGATATGGTAGACGTGATGATCGTGATCGAGACAGACGCCGCTCTCGAACCAGAAGCCCTCCACGTAAACGTGATTATTCCAGATCTCCTAGCCGGTAAATTTTTGTTTTTTAATTATTTTTTTTAATATTAAATTTTTTTAAGATCACGCTCTCCTCTTCGAAATGGTAATGGTCGTGGACGTTCACCAGTTGCTAATAAATATGATGACGTCAGTGAATAAATCTACCAGTATGAAATAATCGAAATTTTTATGGAAATGTCACATTCCTTGTTTTTTTATCTTTGTTTTGTAAACTCGATTATTGGGACTGTATCATTTTATGTTTTGTTTTTTATTATTTTTTATATAATAATTTTTTTTAAAACATTGTTCCTATATTTCTTTGCAAAGCTTTTTATCCACGTTTAAAACAAAATGTAAAACTTGTTGTATGTGTCTTAGCTTTAAAAGTAATTGAAAGCATATTGTTCTAGCAATATCTTGGAAACGCATTTTTCAAAAAGCTTTGAGAAAAAACACATTTTTTAAAAAAAGGTTAATATAAAGCATTAAAAAACAAGGAACAAAAAAGAAAACGGAGATAAAGAAATTCACCATAAACAAATATAAACGCAATTTTGGGAAACAAAATGTGCTGAAGAAATAGACTCTTTTTTAAAAAGGGTTTTTAGTGAGCTTGAAAGACTTCCACAAAACCTGATGCTTGAATTTTGATTTTAAAAAGTTTGTGTATCTTTTCGCCGATTACTGTAATGCTTACTGTAAAGTTGAACATTTTGGGGATTTTTTATTGTTACCGTATACCACCATAGATTGGGCTTAAAAACCAAAAATTACTTAAATTTTTATTTTTTTCGTTTTCATGAAAAAAGTGTCATGGAAAAGAAAGAAAGTAGGCCAACATGAACAAAAGTGCATATTGCCCGCAAAAATTATTCTGTTGCTGTTTTCTGTTTTTCTCTTCTCCCTCTTTTTTCTATTTGCGCCCCGTTTTCTTTTTCTTCTGCTACAATGGTAGTGGGCTCTGTGCCTCTGTAGCAGCAGCCGAGCAGTATAGTCGGAATTGAATAAGATCGATAATCGTGGTAACTGCTGCTCAAAACCTCTTTCTTTTTTTCATTTTTCCTTTGCATTGCGAAAAACCCTCTAACTAAAGAAGAAGAAATGCGTGTATATGTCTGTGCACTCACTCATTCACTACTTCTCTTTCTATATATTTTTTCTTTCTATATGTGTGTTTATATATTTCATTGTCGTCGTTTTGTTGAGCTGATGTATGTGCCTTTTGCGCTGTCGCCAACCAACAATCTTTCTTTCTTCGTCTTTTCCATAGAGAGGAGCTCTGTCTCCCCCCAGCAACCCTTCTTATCGATACCATTTGAATTTCATTCTTTTTTTTATTCTCTCGTGATACATTATAGCACAGACATTTTTGTATTAATAATTCCTGTATACTGTAAATTTTTCGTTTGCTTTTGTTTTCCCATTTTTGTTTCATAACAACAAACATTTAATCGGTTTTTTTCTATTTTTCAGTTTTTTGGTTGCTTGCTCATCATTCTTTCCTCCTCTTCTCTCATTCATAAATTACGTAAATAGCTTTTTCTTTCAACGTCATCAAAGTAAGTTTTGATTTTTTATTCTATACATTTTGGGGTTCTGCCATTGACGTGTATTCCACTAAACACAAAATTTAAAGATACCCAAAGCCACTCTTAAAAATACCTTTGAGATTTGCATCAGAAAAAAAAGCTATGACATTTACGGTCTTTTTATTTCATTAAGCATCTATAACTTTACTGTTGTCATTGTTTGCCTTTTTCGGTTTTATTTTCCATAACTATTTTCGGCAAAAAATGTACATTTCTTGTGCTTTCAGCCTTGAGATTTATATAAATATGTTTATGTTCTTAATGCGTTTGGAAATGGGTGGTGTAAAAAATATGATTTTGAATCAGTTGAAAATGTTCTTGGATATGGTAGTGGCGTGAAATTTTGATATATGGATATACCTATAATAAATAAATGGATGATCTATCTTTATGTTATTGATTTTTTGGTTTTGTGTTAATGGAAATGTGGAACATGTTTGCAGCAATTTTTAGATGCCTGGTTATCGCTCATCTCGTCGTGATTCTCGTTCACCAAGTCCTCGCCGTGGTGGTGGAAGAGGTGGCTCCCGTGAAAGATCTGGTTCTCCTGTTAAACGACTCCATCTTGCTGATCTTGATGAAACTGTTACTCGTCGTGGTGTAGAAGATGCATTTGGAAAATTTGGTAAGCTTGCTGATGTTTGGGTTGCATCATATCCACCATATTTTGGCTTTGTGGTTTATGAACGAGGTGATGACGCTGCTGATGCATTGAAAGCTATGAGACATGGGCGTATTGGTGATTGTCACATCAGAGCTACTGTTGGTATGTTTACTGAAAAAATACTTTTTAGCTGTAAATAACAATTGGTTTTTAGCACTTCCACGTGGTTCACGTAGATCTCCAAGACCTTATCGTCGTGATGATCGTGGCTATGGTGGTGGTGGCCGTGGGGGCCGTTATGATGATCGTCGAGGTGGTGGTGGATATGGTAGACGTGATGATCGTGATCGAGACAGACGCCGCTCTCGAACCAGAAGCCCTCCACGTAAACGTGATTCTTCCAGATCTCCTAGCCGGTAAATTTTTGTTTTTTAATTTTTTCAACTAATGTTGAATTTTTAAGATCACGCTCTCCTCTTCGAAATGGAAATGGTCGCGGACGTTCCCCAGTTGCTAATAAATATGATGACGTCAGTGAATAAATCTACCAGTATGAAATAATCGAAATTTTTATGGAAATGTCACATTCCTTGTTTTTTTATCTTTGTTTTGTAAACTCGATTATTGGGACTGTATTATTTTATGTTTTGTTTTTTATTATTGTCAATATAATAATTTACTTTGCTTTTGTTATTTACCGTTTTTATTGAAAATTAAAGTTTAAAAAAAGAATTTGTTTTGGTTTTCTAATTTTTTTTGTGGTTTTAATTCCGCTGTTATATTTGATAATGATTTCCATGTTTCCTATTTTTTCCCCCTAATACTGTAATTTTACAGGTTTGTATACGAAGAAATGTGCTTTGAAGGGTAAAATAGAAGCATAAGCGTTTTTACGTGTTTGATTGACGAGTCGTCCCTCGCTATCCCAAATCGCATTCCCTTATTTCGTCACGACGGCCGACTATATTTGTGTGTATACTCCTGCTTTCACAGGCATCAACAGTAGAAAGAAATAAAAGAAGAAGAAAAAAATATATTTCTAAAGAACGGCAAATAAAACCCTCCGTTTATATTTTTTATTCAACCCCACGAATGCAGACTGTTTAAGGGAATTCATTTATTTACAACCCCCCTTTTCCCTTCTTTTTTATATTAAATTTTATTTGGTGCCGCGGAGATTTAAAATGTTGGCAATGAGTTATGCACCACCATATGAAGTCAGACTGCCATGCTACTGTAAAGATAATTGTTCCAGTTGTGGGACACCTCGAGAAGGTGATTTAAAAGTAAGTTTTAAAAATTTAAAAAAAATTGCTCAACTAATATTTAAAATTAAAAATAATCCCAGACAGTTTTTTGTTTCATGAGTTTTTAAAAGAAGAGCTATTTGACCTTGAAACAGTTAGCCTTGTTTTCCGTTTTTTACAGTATACTCATAAACTAAAAAATCGGAAGAAAAATTAATTTGAAAAAAAACTAAATTATCTTCACATGGAAAGCATACTGTATTTTAAAATAACATTTTATAAATTGTAAAATAACCTTAAGAATTAAATTATTTAATTTAAAACTTGTTTTTTTACAGATTGTTGCAAATCATCATCTTCGAGTTAATGACTGCACTGATTACATCGTCACACATTTTCTTGGTCGAGGTGTTTTTGGACAAGTTGTTCAAGCATTTCGAGTTCAAACAGGAAAAACATATGCTGTAAAAGTTTTAAAGAATACACCATCATATTATGAACAAGGAAAAACAGAGCTAAATGTTTTACTTCGTTTGCTTAAATATGGAGCTGAACGACAACCCGTTGCATATCTTGTTGAAGCATTTGAGCTTACTGGGCATTTATGTTTAGTATTTGAGCTATATCGAGAAAATTTATATGAATATCTTAAAAAGAATCGATTTACACCTTTATCAGTATCAAATATTCGATATATTGGTTTTCAACTTCTTCAAGCATTGGATTTTTTGTTAGTCTGCAAAGTAATCCATACAGGTAATTTTTCCTTTACATACCCCACAGTTTTTGTGATTCATAAATAAATTAAAAAGTTGAACACGCATGAAAAATATCATTTTCAACATATCTTTTACAGACATTAAACCGGAGAATATTATGTTAACAAGTGGAAATCGTGAATTTGAAATTAAGCTTATTGATTTTGGTTCTGCTGTTGTAACAGATCGACCCGCAATTGAATGCTGCTATTTACAATCAAGATATTATCGATCCCCTGAAGTACTAGTTCGATCTGAAATTACCACTGCTTCAGGTACCGTATTACATTTCAATGTTAGCAATTACCGTAATACCTTATGTTTTAGATATGTTTTCGGTTGGTTGTGTTCTTGCAGAACTTTACATTGGATATCCATTGATGGCGGGAAACAATGAGTACGAACAACTTCGATTAATTATTGAAATGATTGGACCCTTGCCGAATAATTTAATTGCAAGTGGAAAAAGTGGTACACGATTCTTTAATTTCTTTTTGGGAAATGATAATCAAGTTATTGCAATGCTAAAACCTGAAGAACAGATTGATCGAATGTCTGTTTTCAAGGAAAAAAGAAAACAATGCCATAACATTCGGAATCTCAATGAATTGCAATATGTAAGCGTTTGATTCAATGCATACTGTAATATAATTAATAATAAATTTTAGTATAAGCGTAGTTCTCATTACGATGAGAATTCTCCATCATTATTCCCAGCAGAATATGAAAGATTTAATTTTGCTGATTTATTGGCAAGAATGTTATGCACAGATCCAAAAAGAAGAATTATACCACAAGTTGCAAAATGTCACAATTTCTTTAGGTACTTTTACATTTAATTGAATGCATTACAATAACCTTTTCTTTTTTTTAGTTCATATGATGCTGCAGCAATTAATTTACAATCACATGTTGCAACGTCACCACAAATGTTACAGATGGCTGCAGCCCAGCAATCTCAAAATGCTCTAAATCAATATCTTCCAGCTTTAACAACAATCTATCAACAGCTAACATTTATTCCACCACCTGTTACAAATGTTGCAGCAATTGCTCCTCAACAACCAATGGCATTTATGCCAACTGCAGCGATATTTCCAAATCCTGCTGCGCTACAATCATTTGGACATGTAATTCAGCAGCTGATAGCGCCTGCAAATCAATATGCTCAGCTAGCAGCAGCTCCAACCTTTCCATTAATGACAAATCAAACGTTGAATCAACAGCCACAAATTACTCAACAACAACAAATTCTACTGGCTCAGCCACAACTTACTCAACCACAGCTAATGATTGATCCACAACAATTTTGTTACCAATTACAAGCAAGGCCAGCCAGTCGAAGTCGTTCCCCGCTGTGATACATATGTAATTAATGGATTACTGTAATACAGGAAATCTTTTTGAGAGAAAAATATTCAGTGCAATTTAGACACAAAAGTATCTGATAGGAGGTAATAATCATCAAAGATACGTTTGTTCTACTACAAATCTTTTATTTTAATTCTAATCATTTAAAAAATTACAAAAAATTTTTGAAGTCTAATTCATCTTTTTTGCCAATTAATCGGGTTTTTGGCTTTCATCTTTTAACACTTTCTTTTTTTTGAATCCTTTTTTTGCTAACTTATTTTGTTTGTGCTTGTTTGTTTGAGACATCTTCGTTTATTTTTGCATATATATTTGTATGAGACGAAAAAGTAGGACTCTTTTCTGCTTTTGAGCCCATTTTTTATGAAAATCATTAATATTTTTGTGTCCATTGTTTCGTTTTCTTCCATCTCTTTTTAAAAAAATATATTTGTTTTTATCCTCTTTTTTATTTGTCATTATTATTTTGATTATTGTATTTTTTGTATCTGTTTTGTACTTTTCATTATCTTAAAAATTATCCATTCTCTCTCTCTAACATTCACTCATCATTATATAAAGCTATATTTGGACATAGGTAGTAATTACTCTCTTTCTTCTTTTCTTTCGGATAAAGAAAGAAGTTTTTATTTTAACATTTATTTTTTACATGTATACTTATTTTTTATGCACAAACCAATTTTTTTATGAAATGTGTATCTTCTTTTCTGGCCGGTATTATGGTATCATTGATTTTTGATACTCTATTTAGAATTTTTTTAATATTTTCTTTTACTTTTATCCGATATTTTTTATTACTAAAAAATTAAATAAAGAGGATGTCGGGCTTATTATTTTTTATTTGTGTTGGATTTTGAACATTCACATGTGATAATACAAAAAAAGATAAATTTGTTAGAAAGCAGAAAATCCCAGGGGAAAAAGACAAACATAAATTACAGTAATATCATTTTGTTTATCATTTTTTGAAAAATAAAACTGTCAAACAAAAAGAAAGAAAGCAAGTTATTGATGAAAGAAAAAAATAATATTTATGGACCTTTAATGAGCCATTGTTGTCAGTTGTGTTTGTTTTTTTTCTTTAAAAAGGGTCACTTTTATTTAACGAAATATAATAGTTGTAAAAAAAGGTGATTTACCTTGAACCCATTTTTAGAAACTTTTTTATAAAAAATTTAATAAAAGCATTCATTAAAAAAAATTGAACATATATTTTGCTGTTTTTCAAGAGTTTCAAAACAATGATTGACATTAATCACAGATTTATATGACCTATTAAAGACATAAAAAACAATATGGAATGTTCGGAAATGTTGGAAAGCGTTTTTTAATATCTTTGTTAACAGACATGTTAGATATTTTTGTAAATAATATTAATAATACTGTTTTGACTTTTTCTGAAAATGTACAGCTTGCACAACCATTTGGTAACTATGCTTATAACTCATTCATACTACCGTATCATTGCCTATAACGATTGCCTTGAAATTGTTTTTGTTATTAACATTTTTCAAGCAATTCAAAAAAAACAGATATCCAGTATTTATTATTTCTTTTTTTTTAATTCTCTCTGTCATTATCGTTTAACGCCGAATTGAGCAATCACAACGTAACAAAATGAAATAAATTTGAATGCAAAGTCGATTGTCTGGTTTCTTAAAAATTATTTTTTATATCGTTCTCTATCGCATCTTCTGTTTTTTGTTTAATCCTAAAAAAAAGCTTGTTTCTTCAAAATTTATTTGAAAAACGATAGAATCATTCAAAAGAAAAGAAGATAGAAGAAAAAGAACGTGTTCCAAAACAAATGTGTTTTTTCTTTTCTTTGATGCAATAAAAATTTTAGCCATGATTTTTTTTAAAGCACGATTATTATTATTTGTTTCCTTATGAAATATCTCATTTTTGCATCTTCCGTCTTGTATTTATTTTTTTTGTGATGATAACATAAAACTTTCATTTTTTTGCCACGGGCATTAAAAATTATACAAACATTGCAAGCTTGTTTTACACAATAACTTTTGTCCATTTTTTTACAGATAACAACGACAAAAAAAACTTTTGCTTTTACACTTTTTTTTCGGACAATAAAAATATGGGTGAAGCCGCTTTTATTTCAATGTTTGATTAGGTGAATTTTGTTGTTTAAAAAAGTTTCACCCTTTTTTCCCTTTCTTCTTCCGTTTTGCGTCATTGATAAAGAAAAAACATCCACTGGCAAGCTTAAACAGAAATTTGGAATTATTGTAAAAGTTTTATTCAAGCTTTTGAATTTTTTTTGGACACGTTTGATCAGATTGTAAATATTTTCTGATTGTAAGGTTTTTGTAAAAAATACAGTAGTTTTAAGAGATTTTAGCTTTTTTTTGTCGTTGTTGCCATCGGTGCTATGACAATTGACACCGATTTCAACTCCAATTTTATCATTAATTACCGAGACGGAATCACTGAAAATCAAAATCGTTTTCTTCGAAATGATCGGTACCGGAATCGAGTTGCAATGGCATGTTATAACGTTATAACAGTTATACTACTATTACCATTATTAAGGCCTTTTGAGAAACTATGGCATTTTATTCGATTTAAATTTCCCGTTTCGTACTTTCACTATTACGGGTGACAAAATGTTCATCCCTTTTTTCTCTTATTTTTTTCATTTTTTTAATTTAACGATTTCTGGAAGACCAAATTATACCAAACTTTTAGAAAATGTAGATACGGTAACAGATATATATCACTTCTGGAACCCAGTATACCATTTGACCCCATCTGATACCCTAAAACCCGAAAAATAACAAAAACAAATAAAAAAAAGTTTAAAAAACCGTGGAAAATCGTGAAAAGTCGTGGAAAATTCAACACTGTAAAAAATAGAAACACCCAACACCCAAAAAATGGAAAAAAAACTTTTAAAAAGTGATGGAAAATTGTGGAAAACCGTGGAAAATCATGAAAAGTCGTGCTAAATTTTCCACGACTTTTCACGATTTTCTACGATTTTTCACGAAATTTTTAAACTTTTTTTCATTTTTTTTTGTAATTTTTCGGTGTTTAGGGATATCAGATGGGGGTCAAAAGTGCTATAGATCTGTTCCCTAGATCTATATCACGTTTTTTGTATCAGAACATTTTGTTTTCTACAGTATTCCATAATTCAATATTATTTTAAATTTACAAAAAAATTTTTATCTTTATTTTGAAAAATTGATAGAAAGAATTTTGATTGAAAGTGAAGCTGATGAGCTTATTTTATAAAAAATTATTAATGACAAAAATTTGTAATTTTTCCTTTGTATATCTCTTTTTCTTAGATAATGAAAAGAAGAAAGATGCTATGGATAAAAGTTATTCTTTATCAATTTCAACCATTTCAATCATTTTCACCTAAAAATCATTATTAAATGCAACATTCCAGAAATCTATTATTCTTTGAAAAAAAAATTAGAACGGATCTTCTTCCCTTTTGTTCTGCTTTTTTGCGGCTGCCTTTTTTTCTTTATTCAATTTCGAATCAAAAAAGGGCCGGAATGTTTTTATTTGTGAAAAAGAAGAAGGAGAAAAGATGGGCGACGACGAAAACTGATTTATCACACCTTGACGATGATGATTGCTTCTGTTGCCGCTGATGATGCTGTTCAAAAAAATGAATGAATGCTCTTCGCAAAAAAATAATATTAAAAAAAGTTTTTCCGTTTTTAGCGCTCTTTTTTTTGAACGGACAATAAAAAATAAAAAAACGCCGATCGCCATTTGCGAAAAGCCAAGGCCGATCAGAAAAAAAAGTTTTTTTTGTGCCTGGTATGACTTCCTCTCTTTTCTTATTCCTTTTTTTGTGTTATTCCTGCTCAAGCAAGAATTTCAAGGACTCGGTGTTTTTTCTCTCAAAAATTAAAAACTGAAAAAAAACTCATAAAGTTTTTGAAAAAATATTTCTTTTGTTAATTCTTGATGATATCAGTTGATTCATTAAACTTGATTGGGTTGCTGGAAATAAGTTTGGTTAGGTGAGAACCTTCAGATGATTGGACAATAAAAGGTTTCTTTCAAATATAAGATTTTACTGTTGGAAAAAGTTAATGAGTCATTTTTCCGCAATGACTGATGATTTGGGATTGATCAAGATTTGTTCGTCGCTTTAAATCATTTCTTTAATCCTGCAAAAAAAACGTCATAGAAATTATGAAATAACTTCCTACTACTGTCTTTAGTTTATCTTTGAACACATCAGATTCACTCCCCTTGTGTTAGCTTTGATTATCTTGAAAAACTGCTGAATCACTTTGTTTAAGCTTTGAAAAAGTTCTTTCAAGCTCTGTTCATATTTACTTTCAGTTACTTTTAATTTCTTTGTTCTATAAAATCGACTACAGTGTTTCCCTTCCTTGCTTACAACTTTGATTAAAGTTCATTTTAGAAGACATTTTTTTAAAAGCTTATACATCATTTTTTTAAACGTAAAGATTAATCCTCGCTTTTCTTAAATTTTTAAACTTTAAAATATTTGACAAAATTCTTTTTACTCTATTTTAAGCCTGTCTGCGCAATCTATGGATTTTTATTTTTTGCTTGTTTGGCAGCAGTACCCCCGGTCAAAAGCGGCTTTACAGTGTTTTTTGTATTAACGGTAAAAAAGTAACTTAAAGTTGAAAAAACTATTGTCCTCAAAGAATAAAGTAAAAGGAAATAAATCATTGTTCCATTTGTTTCCTTTGTGTAAAGTTTTTCCCCTTGTTTTTTTTTGACACAAAATATTACTCACTCACACGCAGCTTGTTTTTCTTCGATCACAAAAAAGAGTTGTTTTTTTCTTTGATGTTTTCGTAAATCTTTTCTTTGGTCATTTCTTTTGTTAAAAAGGGTCAAAAATATTTTTAAAAATAATGTTTCAACCTTTTGGTTTTTCACAAAGTGAGGGTATTTTTAATGATGTTTGTACACATTTTTGCAAATGTTTTGCAAATATGGTGTTTTTAAAAAACGCAGCATTAAAATTTTGAACGACAAAAGTCCACTCTAAAATTTTTATTTTGTAAAAATAAGTGGTTAAGATTATCTCTTTTGGATTGCGAATATCGAAAAAAATAAAAGGGTCGATCGATTGAAGTTAATCAAATCATTTCTTTCTTTTTCCTCTGTCAAATTTCCCGAACAAATGTTTTGATTAGCACTGATCTTTGTAGAAAAGTTATAAAGGTTCTTTTTTCGACGTAAGTTATTTTTGAGTCATCCAGGTTTTAAGTTTTGTTTAGAAAGAGTATCTTTTGTTTCAAGTTTGCAGATTTGAAAGAAAGTTTATGGTTTTATTTTAACTTTTGTTTGAAACCTGTCACCTCCCATTTTTTTGAGTCTTTCACAAAAATGAATCAAACTTTTGAATCATTTATTTTTTAAAACTTTCCCAAATAAATAAATCATTGATTCTGTCGTCTTTAAAAGAAAAAAAGAAGGATATTATATATTTTATTTGAGAGAGATAAACCAAAGTTTCCGTTTGAAAAAAAATTGAAAGAAGCTTTCGTTTCTCTGCGCAGAAAAAAGTAAGGTTTCCTTAAAAAATTTCATCTTTTTATTTTGCTGTTGCTGCGATCCGTCACCTCACTTACTTTTTCCCTCATTTTTTTTATTAACATTCTTCTGAGGGGGGACAGCTGGTCCCCCATCTCTCTTTTTGCTTACTTCTTCTTTGGGGCTTGTCTTTAGTAGTTTTTGCGTTAATTCGTTTCTCTTCTCTCTTTCTTTCTCCTTTATGTCGTTCTTCAAGGCTTTGAAGCTCGCAAAAATAATAAAGAAAAAAGAAAATGCTGCACATTTTAGTCAATTTTAAACGCGCGAAAAAGACTGTTCATCATCATCTCTTTCTTTCTTTTCACATTTTTTTTGAACAAAATATAACTCATCTCCACTTTAGTTTTGGAAAAAAGACTTTTTTCAAATTTACTTTTTTTATAATTTAATAACCTTTTTTTCGTGAACAAAAAAGTTTTGATAAACAATTTCGAGTAACCCAAACCCTTTTCAACAGCAACGACAAAAGAAAAACCTTTGATCCATTTTTTTTCAAAATTTGCGCGCAATTTTTTTGTCTTTAGTTTTTTATCGGTTTTAAAACATTTGTCCTGTTTTTTTCTTCATCTAAGCTGTCGTAAACTGTCAATCGAATATCTCCCAAATAAAACTCTCATTTTTCTTCATGTTTTTTTTATTTTCAATTAAATTCTTTTGTTTTGATTTAAAAATTTGCGCAGAGTTTTTCAAATCATGGATTCAAATGACTTTTTTTTCATGAGTTGTTGAATTACAATTCTAAAATTACAACTGTTTTAACTTTTTTTTAGCTCAAGCTCTTGTGAAAAATTTGTGAGGTTACTGTACTTTAAGTTTATTTCGTAATGCTTTTTGTCTTGATAAGAAAATGCGTAAATTTTTACAACAATTCAATTGTTTGCTATTTGTTTTGCAAAAATGCTGTACTATTTTTGCAAATCTTTTCTTCTATTGAGTTATGTTTTTCGTTGACAGACAAAGAGTGTCCCTTCGCCACTTATGTTTCAAACACCCCCAATTTTTCGGATTTTACTTAATTTCTTTTGGGAGAAGTTTTATTGTGTTTTAAATAAAGCTGTTTAAATCTTAGTTTTTTTAGTGTTTGATTTGAGTTCAAGATATTTCAATAGTGTGTTTTTTATACTATTCAACATTGAAAAAATGGATTGATTGATTCTTTCTTACTTCTGTTCATTTTTTTTGTTTTGACCTAAACTTTTCTCAATCCTTCTTCTTCTTCACGCATCCTTGAAAAAGAAAGAGAGAAACAATTTTCAAGTGTTGTAAATTTTGTTCTTTTCTTCAAAATTGAAACAAAAAAAACGTCAATCCGTTTCTTCTTTCATTTCTTTCTTTCTTCAAGTTGATGATGATGGTTCATTCTTGCTGGTTTTCTTACATAAGAAATTTTGATGATTTCTGTAATCATTTCTTTTTTCTTTTTGGTTCAGCTCTTTTTTGTGATATTATACTTTTTTTGCTTTTGTTTGTTTTAAACAAAATTTCTCTTGACTTCTTCTTCCTTTATTTTTTTTGAATATACATTTTAGATAGAAGAAGAAGCAATTTTTACTCCGTTTCTTCTGTTAAAGAAGAGTCTATTTCCTTCTTTCTTCCAAACAAAAAGAAAAAGGAACGGTTGCTTCCGTTTCAAAGAGAATAAGGAAAGAAGGCACACCAAAACAAGTATGTATAAGCTTTTCCGGACGACGACCATCATCTTTTTCTTGATTCCATTGAGACTTTTCTTTTTTGTTTTTAGAATAGCTTTTTTTCTCATTTTCTATTTTATTTTTTTTTCAAAAAAGGACAATTTTCTTTCTTTTTTCCCTGTCCATGGACAATGTCACATTGTCAGTTTGAATAGAGGAGAGAGAGAGTGGTCATTTGAAAAAAGATTTTAAAAAAGAAATAGTTTTGCTGCATTGTTTTTAAAGCAAAAAAGCATATACATTTTTGCAGGAAAAAAATAATAGTAAAAGATAAACAAATTTTGATTTAATATAACTTTTATTAAAACATTTGTTGGCTTTTCTTTTTGCTTTTGACCAGTAACAGCTGCAATTTTGACGACTACAAAATACAAATTATTATAGCAGCAAAACAAAAATTTTAAGCTTTTGAAAGCCTCAAAGGCTTTATTTTTATAATCAAATTTCAAAAAAAAAGTGAGGAAGAATTGTTTGTTGATCAGTTTTTGATTTTTTGAGTGACCACTTTTCAAAAATAATTCAAACTTTTTTTTGCAATTGTCCAGTTTCTGTCTTTTTGCAGATTCCAGATGCTTCTTTATCAGAGAGATATCTGATTTCAGAATCATAAACAACGAAAAAAGTTTGAAACACTCTCTCTCTCTAGGCGGTCTTATTCCATGGAATGCCCCAAGGACATCTGCTTATTTTATTATCCCCTCTCTATATTCTTCTTTCAAAAATGTCCAACCATTTTTTTCATTGTTTCCTATTGTCTTAATCAACTCATTCACTTTCTTCTCCTCAAAAAATTTTTTTATAACTTTTAATTGAGCCGTTATTCCTTCTATTCTTTCCAAAAAGAAGTTTTTTGGAATAAAAAAAGTTTAACCCACTTTAGACAGAAGTAGAAGAAGAAAAAGTGTTCTATCTATCTGCAACAACATAAAAGGGGAAGCATTGAAAAATTCTATTTTTTTTTACTATTTCCGGTAGCAACAAAAACTATTCGACGACGGAAAAAATCCTTATGTTTTGAAACTTTTTTTTAAAAAAAATATTTTTAGAACATTGCTTCTTTATTTTGCTTGCTTGCCTGCTTTTACTTTGCATTTTTTTGAATAAAGTTATTTAATGAATTTTTTTTGTCAGTGACACAAAAAAAATAGTTAGTAGTCTTAGTTTGTCGCACTAATACTACTAACTAACAAGCTTAAAGGTTGTTGTTTTGAAGGAAAAAAAAGAAGTGCTGTGCTTTTTCTCTCTCTTGCTTGCTCTAAAGAAGTTTTTTCACAGTTTTTATATTGAAAACAAAAAAACACTGTTTTTGAAGGGTTTTCTTCTATCTGCGTGTAGGAGGAGGGATACCGTCAAAAAAAACGTTGTTAATTTTTTGCAATTTTTCTATAAAAATTCCAATTTTCAACAGATACTTTTTCTTTTACTTTTTAGTAGAAAAAAAACTTTTTTGAACTATTTTATTGCTTTTTTTCCTCCAAAAAAGAGCAACAACGACATTGCTTTTTGCAGCTTCTTCTTCTTCTTCGGTGCCCTTCTTCTTCTTCCATTTTTGGACTTGGACAACCTCGAGTAATGCCTCTTCTATTTTTCCGGTCGAATTACGCGCTTTTTTCTCCCCGTTCCCTTGAGAAATCCCCCCCCCCTTTTTCTTCCACCACCAACAAAAACACTGTTGCGGGACACTCGTTTTTATAAAAAAGAATAAAAAAAAAGAAGAGCAGCTTTCTACTGAAAAAAAAGTCTTCTTGTGGTCCAAGAAAATGAAAGTCTTTGAGTATGAAAGTAGAAAAAAAAAGTGAAAAATACTACATGCATTTTTGTTGTTGCTGCTTTTTCTTCCTTTTAGAGAGATACATGACTAACTTTTTTTATTCTTGTTTTTGGGAGGAAAAAAATTGTTGGAAAACAAAACTTTAAATCTTTTCCTTGTCATCTTGAAAAGGAAGAAAGGATTCTTCTGTTCAATGTTTATGATGATGATGGTGGTGGTGTTGAGCAACCTAGTACGTTCTCGTTCAAAACTTTAACTTTTCTGGGAGGAAAACTAAAGAGAAAGATATTGCCTTTCAGTTTTTTTTCCCAAAAGAGAGAAATACAGCTTTTTATTATTCATATAAACTTTTTTTTTTGAAAAAAATGACCTTTAAAACATAAAGAAAAGGGATAAGCAGACTTTGATTTTTTTTGTTTTTTTACTAAAGCTGCTGCTGTTATAGAAGAGCTATTGATGGTAAAGAAAAAATGTAATAATGTTCGTTTTTGAACAGAACAGGAAAAAGATTTTTTTTAATGAGTTTTTTTTGAAAGAGATGATACAAATTATATCCCGCTTCTTTTTCTTTTATATTTGTCTTTGACCATTTCCTTTTTTGAATCAAAATCCTCCTTTTAGATCTTTTTAGATCAGTTTAATAACGTTTATTAAAACTGAGAATTAAATATTTTGATGATTCATTTTTTTTACCACCACCAAAAAAGTTTTTCTCTCCTGTTGCTGATAGATTACAATCATTTTTTTACACTTTTTTTTTCAAGTTTCGCCCACTTGATCAATTTGTTGTTGTTTGATACTACTCCTATTATTTTTTTTCAATGTGCAAAAAAAAGTATCATGACTTTTTTCATTCTTTTTTTTCAGCGTGTTTTTTTTACTTTAAAAAATCTTCTCCAAGTGCTTTTTCTCTCCTCCTCACCTTCAAAAGAAAATGAATGTTGATTGACTTTCATCAACATCAACGACGATGAAAACGACTTTTGGCTAGCCTTTTTTTCTTTTGCTTACATACTTTTTCCTTTTCTCAATTGATTATTGAAAGTTGTTAAAAAACTAAAAAGCAATGACTCGCCGTTTTCTCCCCTCTCTTGCTTCAACTTTGTCATCGATGATGATCGTCATTGGCCGACGACGACTATCATCGAAGGGTTTTTGTTTTTACTTTTAATTTGATATCAAAAAATAGAAGAAAGATTGAGTGATATTATTGTGAGGGGGTGCCAAAAGGTACTCTCTTTTTTTCATCCCATCTAATATCTATCTAACTCTTCCTTTATCTTTCTTCTGGCTGATTTTACTTTTTGTCACATTTATTATTATGCTTTCTTTTCTTCTCTCTTGTTCAAACAAAAAGAATAGATGTTCAGCCACAAATAATGATGGCAACAAATCTCTTTTTCTCTCTCCTTTTTCTTTTGCCCCAATGTGATCAGGTGTTGTCACCATTCAAAAGAAAAAAAATGCCCTCTCTAACTTCTCTGTTTTCGTGTTTTTTCTTTTTTTTTTAAAACAAAAGAAGCCCTTTTGTCTCCTTTAATCGATTGATTGTTTTTCCTTGGTCCGTTTTTTTCTTTCCTTTACTACTTTTGAATACATATAATATCGGTGACTAATTCCTTTCAATTTTTTTATAAATATTTTTTTCATTACTAAAACTTTTTTTCATCTAATACCTCGGGGAAATGATGCATAAAGACCTATGTTCCTTCTCACTTTCTTTTTTTATATTTATTTATAAAAATTCTTTTGTAAAACTTTGAAACACATCATTTATTGTATAAATGGCCAATTAAAGGAAAATTTTGGGAATCAGTTTTAAAAGAAAGCTAAAAAGTGAGAAATGTGAGAACATTATTTCCTTTTTTCTTTGAGAAGTGATACAGTATTACAGTACTTTTTACCTTTCATGACTTTGGTCACTAATAAACATGTGTTTTGTTGTTGTTCAAATAAAAAAATATCAGTAGCCATTAAAAAAACAATTTTTCAGCTCTTTTTTCTCTGTTAAAGCCATGAATGAACTGCTGATAAGAAAAAAAGAGTCAGGAGTGTCCACAATCTGTTCTTATCAGTTGTCAACATTTTTTCAGAAAAAAACTTCTTAAAATTATTTTTTAACGGAAGCTGTTACAGCGTTGAACTAAAAAAACAGTACGAAAAAATTAAGTGCAATTTTTGGAAATGTTCGGAGGCAGTTAAAAATAAGGAACGGAAGCCAAATAAAATTAATGAATAAATTTCGTGTATGCGTGTTATTTATTGTAAACTTATATAACGATACTATTTGATTTCAATTATACATAGCTACATTTTTAAAAATATTAAAATTTTCAGGAAAAAGACCAGAGCAAAGAAACGTGCGCTTTTGCGCGCGCGTTATTATTGCCAACTACTGAATTTTAAAAAAAGAAGAGTATATTTTTTATTATTGTATTCCTTCTTTTTTTAATATTAAAAAAGTATCCAACAATATTTGAAAAGAATTTTTTCCGGGTATATTTTCAAATATATTCATTCATCCCCATATAAGCGGAAGAAAAGAAAAGTGGTCCATTTCAAACATAGCCGTGCAGCACTGACTGAACTGCGCAAAATATTCATTGAACAACTTTTTTGCTTTGCCGAAGAAGTGACCACTCCGTTGTTTGTCCTGGTACTATAGTACTAGTATTAGTATTGTCGCTGACTGCCGCTTGCCTTTTCATTTCAGCTGATTCATTTTTATTCTTCGTGTTTGTGTGGGTCAAAAAGTAAGAGTTTGTTCGTGTTCATCCCCCCAAAAACAACACACTCTTCTCTTTCTCCCTTTCTTTTTTTTTACAACACACATATACTTTCCTTGGATTGTGCCAAATATATATCTATCTATATTTTTCTTCCTTTATTGCTGCTGTCTTTTTTTTGTTGGGAAAAATATATATTTATATCCACAAAAACAGCACACATTTTGGCCAGTGTCCCCAAAACACAAAAAACAACAAGTGCTTGTTTTTTTGTCAGCCCCATCTTTAGCATCACCAAAATTATCATTGAAATTATTAAAGACAAAATTTCCAGAGCCCCGAAAATCAACAACAACATCATTCAAAATAAATTCTCTCATTAACAACAAAGACGGAAGTGCCTGGTGGCTGTGCCCTGCGGCCAAATAATTCTTTTTTGATCAATAATATATCCCTTTTATCCCCGTATATTTTGTTGAATTATTAGCGGTGAAAAAAGAAGTATTGCTATTATCCCCGTATTTCAAACATTCAAATATATTTTAATCAATATATCTCTTTCAATCTTTTGTGATCCTGATATTATTTTATTACTGCCAATATCAATCTTCTTTTTCTTATATCAATTTTTTAAATATTATGAGATATCAGTTATTATTATTATTCAAAAAGAGATAAAACAAATATTTTAAACATGGCTCTTGACGACATTGACTTAAATTCGCTCAAGGTTTGTAAAGTTTCATTACCAAATTTAATTTAAAAGAATTTTGAAAATAATTTTAATTAAATTTTTTTATTACCCATAAAAACTTTTTTGGAAGGCTATAAAAATTATCATAAAAAATATTTATTTATTATAGGAGCCTGCAGGAATTTTTGATCTCATGGAAGTTGTTGGAAATGGAACATATGGTAATAATAATTTAAATTTGGATTAACAGTATAAAACAATTTCTTTTATAGGACAAGTATATAAAGGTCGGCATGTTAAGACTAAAGAATTAGCTGCCATTAAAATTATGAATATTAATGAAGAAGAAGAGGAAGAAATTAAAATGGAAATTAATATGCTTAGAAGGGTAAGTAGCAACACAAAAAATCTTTAAAAATAGATATTTTTTAAAATAGCAATAAAGACTTTGTATTATGTAAATGAGTATACTGTAGAATTTGAAATTTGATCGTTTAAAAAGTTGTAAAATTTTAAGACATTAACTATCTTGATTACTGTAGCATAAAATTTTAGTATTCCCATCATCGAAATATTGCAACATATTACGGTGCATTTATTACAAAGCTTCCATCAGCTTCTGGAAAGCATGATCAACTTTGGCTGGTTATGGAATTCTGCGGTAGTGGGTCTATCACTGAGTTAATAAAAAACACAAAAGGTGGTTCGCTGAAAGAAGAATGGATTGCATATATTTGTAAAGAAATTTTAAATGTAATTTTTTTATATCTATTCCATTTTTTATAGTAAATCTTTAAATTACAGGGTCTTGCACATTTGCATAAAAATAATGTTATTCATCGAGATATTAAAGGCCAAAATGTCCTCCTAACAGATACTGCCGAAGTTAAGCTGGTTGATTTTGGTGTTTCAGCACAACTTGATCGAACAGTTGGAAGAAGGAATACATTTATTGGTACACCATATTGGATGGCCCCGGAAGTAATTGCATGTGATGAAAATCCTGATGCAACATATGATGCTCGATCAGATTTATGGTCGCTAGGTATTACAGCTCTTGAAATGGCAGATGGTTCTCCGCCACTATGTGATATGCATCCAATGAGGGCATTATTTTTAATTCCAAGAAATAATCCTCCACGACTAAGAAACGGAAGAAAATGGTCAAAGAAGTTTAATGCTTTTATTGAAACTGTGCTTGTGAAAGATTATACAATGAGGCCATTCACAGAAAAGCTACTAAATCATCCATTTATTCGTGATCAACCACCTGAACGACAAACTAAAAGTGCCATCAAAGAAACAGTAGATCGAACAAAGAGACATAATCGAAAAGATGAAGGTGATTATGAATATTCTGGTTCAGAGGATGATGAACCTGGACCACAAAATGGACATCATCATCGTGCACCCGGGGGAGCACATGCTGCTGCGAATGGTCTTCCAGATGATACCCTTCGGCAGGGTTTTCAAAGACTTCAACAACATTCTCGTGCTCTTGAACAACCTGGCCCACAGCCCCTTCAAAGAATTCCAAATCAAAATGCTAATCATGTTCCAATTAATATTCAACCGGCAAGATCTAGTGGTGGTGCATATCCTGTCAAAGAATCTTCAAGAGACCCTGTAAAAATGCGTCCAACACATGCTCTTCCAGCTGCAGGTCCTTCATCAAGAATAGGTGCAATGGGATCTCCACAAGATCATCATCATCGATCTCGACAATCAAGGCCTGTCTCGAATCAGCTGGATCAACGTGGAATGTCACCACATGTCCTACGAAACCCAGCAGCTCCACATTTGGAAGCTTTAGCAAATTATGATCGAAAAAAGAGGGAAGAAAAAAATCGAGAATTATCTCGAAGAGAAAGAGACAGAGATTTGCAAAGAAGAAGTGAACGAGAAAGAGAGCAAAGAAGCGATCGGCCACGAAATGGTGGTCCACAACAGCTTGCTCGTGTTACAGCATCAATACCAGCAGCAACACCAATTCGAAAAATGAGTGAACCAATGCTAAATCATCGACAACCAGAAGATTTGGATATTTTGGCAAATGAACTATCTCGAATGGGCCATCAACAAAATGGTCATTCATCATCATCTCCGCCCCCACCAGCTCCACCTCCACGTGATGCTTCAATATCAAGTGTACCAGCGGCATTGGCGGCTGCTGCAGCTGCCTCGAGCAATGGCACATCAAGTGATCTTGAAAGTCCAGGCAGTGATACTTTGATTACTTCAGAGTCTGCAAAAGTTGTTGAAATTGATGGAACTCTTCGTGGCCCCAATAAACCACTCCCTCCAACACCAAATGATCATTCACCAGATGACGAAATGCCCATTGAAGATGGCACCCTTCTTGCATCACATAAAAAGCAACGAAGTACATCTCGATCACGTGAATCTCCAGAAACTCGTTCAAGACTTTCTATTCTTGGCAAAGCTGCTTCTGTACCAGATCATCGCGGTTCAGATGTCCCTAGATCTGCAGAGCTTGTGCTTGGAGGTGCTCATTACCAAAAGCACCATCATGGCACAAATGGTTCATCTTCAAGTTCATCAAATGGTTCACAAAATCGTCCACATTCTTCTTCACCAGATGATTCCCCATCAGATAAACGAAAGCCATATCTTATTGCAAAAGCTTCTGGAGCAGCAGGAGCAGCTTCTGCTAATCGTCGAAGCCCATCTCTTCATCATGCTACACCTGCAACAATTTCACCAAATAATCTTGGTGGAATTTCTAGAAATGGCCTAAGTGCCAGTAATGGACATATGATGCCACCGGATATCCTTCCAGCAGACCAACAAATCCTTGTAACCTCTTCCTCCAGGTCCTCCCAACAACATCTTGTTTCACCTGAAGATATTTCTGGAGAAGTTGAAAATGATGATGACGACGACGATGATGAAGATGATGACGAACCAGAAGAAATTACTCGTCGTCGAATGCTTCCACATCAACCTAAATCTGCTGATTCTCATTCCATCGAAGAAGTAAGTTTTTTACATTTTTTTTGAGCTTCTTTTCTTTAAGGGTCTACAACGGTCTTTCAAAAATATCTAATTATAAATTTACGCTACAGATTACATCACTTTTTGGAAGCTTTTATGTGAGTTTTAAAAAGCATCACTTAAAACTTTCTGTTTTTACTTTTTTTGATTTTTCTTTCTTTTCTTAAGAAATTTTTAGATCAGAAAATGATAAAAATTATTCAGTAATCTAATTGGCGATATGGATTATTGTATACTGTAATTATCATGAAATGATCTGATTTCACTTTCAAAAAAACTTTTTTTACCCACTATTTTTGAAAACTTCTATCCAAATCTATCACAAAATTTCTTTTCCTCTTTTTCCATTTTTTACTTCTGTAGCAATACATTTTTATTTTTGAGTTTTTGTGGTTTTTTATTTCTTTTTTTTATTGTTTGATGATTGTTGTTATCACATCATCCCATCCTCATCAATGTTTTGTTCCTCTTGAAAAACAGCAGAAAAACCAATAAATTTTATTTTTTCTTACCCGATTCTTTTAGAATTTTTTCTCATAAAAAAACTGAAATCAATTATTCCTCCCTTAATTTATACATGTTTTTTTGCTGTTTTTCATAAACCCTTATATAAGAAACTGAAGAAATGATATTTTCAATCATTTTGAATATTTTTAGTTGCCATCATCTGTACCAGGTATGGGCCCTCCACCTCCTCTCAATGGAACTCCAAAACAAACTCCCCTTCTTCAAAGAGAACGTGAAAAATCATTTGTTGCATATTTTGGTGCCGGAATTGGCCTAAATAATAATAATTCATCTTCAACTGGAACCATCAATCGTCCAGGTCGAAAGATGGATGATAATCAAGTCCAAGTAAATGTAAATCCAAATCCATCTGGTACTAGCGCGGGACATGAAGGTGATGCACCAGAAATTCGAAAATATAAAAAGAAATTTTCTGGTGAAATTTTATGTGCTGCTCTATGGGGTGTTAATCTATTGATTGGTACGGATTCTGGTTTAATGTTGTTAGATCGATCGGGTCAAGGAAAAGTTTATCATTTGATAACTCGTCGAAGATTTGATCAAATGACGGTCTTAGAGGGCCAAAATATTCTTATTACAATTAGTGGAAGAAAACGCAGAATTCGAGTATACTATCTATCATGGCTAAAACAAAAAATTCTTCGAACTGAAGGTGTAAGTTTATTATTGACCATACTACAGTATCACGCATCGTAGTACATATTTTTTTACTCACAACAATATAAATTTTCAAAATTAAATCTAGCTACATAACTACAATATTCTAAAACATTAAATTTTCATCATCAATAGTTTTTTAATAAAACCACAATTAAATTTAAACATTTTTTTCAGCTTCAACAATCTGAAAAGCGAAATGGCTGGGTGAATGTTGGAGATTTACAAGGCGCAATACATTTTAAAATTGTTCGATATGATCGAATTAAATTTCTTGTTGTTGGCCTTGAAAATTCTGTTGCAATTTATGCATGGGCTCCAAAACCATATCACAAATTTATGGCTTTTAAAGTTTGTTTATTTTACCCGTATTCCAATAATTTTAAAAATTAAAAATTTAAGTCATTTGGCCAACTTTCCCATGTTCCATTGGTTGTTGATCTTACGGTAGAAGAAGGTGCTCGACTAAAAGTTCTTTATGGCTCACACGAAGGCTTTCATGCAATTGATTTAGATTCTGCATCTATCTATGATATTTATACACCACCAAATGTAAGCTTTATATTTAAATAACTACAGTAATATTTTGTTATGTTATTACAGACTCAACAATCAATGACCCCACATTGTATTGTCATTTTACCAAATACAAATGGAATGCAATTGCTACTTTGTTATGACAGTATGATTTTTAGCTTTAAACATGCATTAACTTGTTAATGTTTTTTAATTTTAGATGAAGGTGTTTATGTTAATACTTATGGTAAAGTAATGAAAAATGTTGTCTTACAATGGGGTGAAATGCCATCTTCTGTTGGTAAGTTACATTTGAAAATTACTGTAATAGCAGTATTGTTACTGCGCCATTATATTGTATAGTGTATTTATAAAACAAATATCATATCATTCAATTATTTTTAGCCTATATTTCAACCAATCAAATAATGGGCTGGGGAAATAAAGCAATTGAAATTCGTTCAGTTGATAGTGGACATTTAGATGGTGTTTTTATGGTAAATATTTTTCAAATTACTGTAATCCAAAAATAATACATCTTTTTTTCAGCATAAAAAAGCTCAAAAACTTAAATTTTTATGTGAAAGAAATGATAAAGTATTCTTCAGCTCTGCCAAGGGCGGTGGAGCATCACAAATTTATTTCATGACTTTAAATAAGCCGGGCATTTCAAACTGGTAAAATTCAATTTAACAAAAATTTCTACAACAACAGCTTGTCAGTTTTTCTTCCAACAATTAAAAATCATTTGTATCAATTGTTTTTTTATATATGTGCTTTCTCTGTATATTATTATTATTCATTCAAATTCATCAACGAGTGCCTCACTCTCTTTTCTTTCTAGTATAATACTACCACTCTTTTTTCATCATCGGGCTCAAATTTATAATATTTATTTTTTAAATCCAAAAAACGGCTCAATTATCTTTATTCTCTGACAATTTTATTACTGTAAATTTTGTCAAAACAAATTATTTCACTTTTTGTAATTGCTTTCTTTCTTTTCGATGCTTTTGCGGAGTTTTTATTTTTATCTTTTCCTTATGTGTCATTGAACTTTTTGCCGTTTTGTTTCTTCTCTCTGAAAACTTCCTATGTGTTTTTGTAATACCTTTTCTTCTTTGAAAAAAAAGGAAGCCAATGGTGTTCTCGGAAACTAGAACACTGATTGTTTTTTCATTATATCTGTGTTATCAATTTTTATTATTATAAAAAAAGTTTATTGAAATAAATAAAAAAATTAATTGCTAAAATATTTGTTAATACATTTTATTATACACAATTTATCAGCTAGCTGCAATTACAGCAAAATACAGTATACTAGAAAGAGCAATCACTTAATAAAAATTTAAAAAGCCGATCTTTATCAAACAGAGTGCAATCAGTTAATCATAACAGCCTATCTTTATTCCACAAAGTTATAAATAAAAAGTGAAATTAACTGTATTAAAAAAAAAGTTTAAATTTCAAACTCTGCAACAGAAATTCTTGCTTAACATTTTTCAAAGGGATAAAAAAATTCTTGAAACGACAATAATTTTTTGCAGTCCGTTGAAAATTTTATTTTTTTAAATTTCAGAAGTCGGATTCTTCTTCCATCTTTCAATAGAAATTACCCTAATAATAAATGGATGAAGATCTTGATGGATTACCAGATGATGCAATTTCAAATAATAATGTAGAAAGTTCAAGTTCTGATGATGAAGAAATAACAACAACGACAACCAAAGAAGAAAGACCAAGGTAAGAAAATTTTGCTTAAACTTTTTTGATGTTTTTTAATAATTATATATTTAAGTTATTTTTTATAAATTTAGACAGCGATCAAGTCCAAAATTAAGTTTTTCTGATGATGGAAGTGATGATGAAGATGAAGCAATGGATGTTGATCCTCCGCCACCTGTATTGCAAGAAAATATAGATCAAACAAATGTTGAAACTCAAATATCAGAAACAAATGGAACAAATAATTTGTTAAATGGTTTTAATGGAAACCATACTAATACAGCTAATGAAGACAGGTAAATTTTCTTAAAATATCATAATCTGGAGAAAAACATTCCATTTTTAGAAAGCCCCAAGTTTCACCACAACGAGATGTTTCACCTTATTACTCTTCTTCTTCATCAACTTCACCACCTCATTCTCCAACACCACCGCCTCAAAAACCTTCTACACATTCTGTTGATAAAAGAAGAAATCGATCAAGATCAAGAAGTCCATATGATTCAAGAAGAAGCCCCCGAAGATATGATTCAAGACGACGCTCTCGAAGTGCATCTCCCAGAAGAAATTCATCTCCAAGAAGAAGTTCAAAAAGAAGAAGCCGTTCACCTGTAAGACGCACTCGATCACCTTCAAGAAAATCATACAGTCGACGAAGCAGATCACCAATACGTCATAAAAGAAGTCGTTCACCAGATCGTTATAGACGACATCGTTCAAGATCAAAAAGTCCACGTCGTCGTTCAAGAAGTCCTGCTTATCATAATAAACGTTCACTTTCAAGAACACCATCCGTCGAAAAGAAACCTGATAAATTTGCACATTTTCGTAAACGTCGGTCAAGATCTCGTTCATATGATGGTGGACATGGCGTAAAAGAGAAAGAAGAAAAACAATGGATTAAGTATGTTTAATTTATTCACAAAAACATTTAAAGGAGCTAATTTTAGAATCCGAGTTGATCGTGAAAAATATGGTGCAAAAGGTATTGAAAATGTTTGGGGCCGTTCACCTACAGAATCAGATTTAATTGATATTTATAAAGAGTAGTTTTTAATTATTTAATTTTCGATTTTTTAACATATGTTTTTACAGACATGAAAAAGCTGAAAAGGCTCAAAAGCAAGAACGACGAAAAATGGAATTGGAAGAAAAAGAACGAAGAAAGGATCGAGAAAAAGCTGAAAAGAAGAAACAACAAAAGGAAAAGCTTGGACTTGTTGCTGCTTCAGACTCTGATTCTAAAGATTCTTCATCGGATAGCAGTGATTCTGAAGATCATAAAAAGAAGAAAAAGCGTAAAGAAAAGAAAAAGAAACACAAGAAAGAAAAGAAATCATCTTCAAAGAAGCATCATAAAAAGAAGAAGAAACGAAAAAGGCGTCATTCAAGTTCTTCTGAAGAAAATGATTCAGATAGTGAAGATGGTGAAAAGAGCAGTAAAAAGAAAAAGAAGAAAAGTAAAAAATCTGAAAGTGAAGATGAAAAAGAACGTGAAGTTGAATGGGTTCCAGTAACAAAAGAAATGAAAAAAGAAGAAGAGCAAAAAGCTAAAGATGAAGAAGCACAAATTATTGGTCCTGCAATTCCTGAACATTTGATAAAGAAAAGTGATGAACCTTTAGCAGAATGGGAATTCAAAAGTGATGCAAGGTAAGCATTTTATTTATTATAAATGCTTGTATTAAACGTTTTGTTACAGTATGAAAAAAGATATGCTTCGTGGAGAAGCTGAAGCAATGGCCGCATATATTGCACAAGGAAAACGTATTCCACGTCGGGGAGAAATTGGCTTGTCCTCAGATGAAATTACAACATTTGAAAAAGCTGGATATGTTATGTCTGGAACTCGCCACAAAGCAATGGAAGCAACTCGACTTCGAAAAGAAAATCAAATTATGACAGCTGAAGAAAAGCGAATGCTATCTGGATTCTCTCATGAACAACGAAAACAAAAAGAAGAAGTTGTGCTACAAAGAATGCGATCATTAATTGATTCTAAGAAAACGAAAGAAGAATATTAAAAAACGGGATTCTATTTTGGTTTATTATCTGTGTTGATATTATCTTTGTATATCATTCCTTTTTGCAAATATTTTATTATTATTAGTTTGTGATCTCTTTATATAATTATTTATTTGTTGGCCAATCTTGAAAGATCCACAGGTTTGTTTCCTTTTTTGTAATTTTTAAAAAAAGAAGGATATACGGAAAAGGAGACAAATTTGGAAATTTCGAGTCTTTTATTTTGTGTTATTATTTGTAGGTATAAATAAAATTTATTATAATCACATGTAAAGAGATTATCGGATTTTTATATATAAGAGAAACAAAACAGTGAGGTGCATATCAAAAAGGGATAAAATTTTGTAAAAAGTGTTTGAATATGGATATGTTGTGGTGGTGCTAGTTAATAGGCAATAAAAAAATGGATACGTTAAAATTCGTCATAATAATTTTTGGATTTCTTTTTTCCGTTTATGGACAACCTTTAAAAAGCGGGGTTTCATCTCAAAATGGTTCTTTAAACTTACAAACAAAAGAAGCTCCGAATCCTGATGATTATCCGGAAGGTTTTGCAGATGGCCTTGGCAAGGGTGCCATTGAAAAAGCAGATTCAGCAGCGAAGAAACTTTCAAAAGTTGAAAGTTGGCCTGAAACAATGGGAACTCCGAAAAGTGATTATTCTTCGAATGAAGACGAAGAAAAAGATGATGGAGTATTATTTTTATCAAGTGATTATGTTGCTGATCCGGCAAATGTTAAGGGTGAACTTGTTGAACTTCCAAATATTGATCTTTATTGTATGTTGTCAGTTTGTTATTTCATCTTGCAACTGTATGTTTTAGATAAAAGCTGTACCATCAAAAGTATTGATCCAAATTCTCAGCCATCATCTTTGGCATTCGATGTTCGTGGGATTCTTGATGATTGTGAGAGTGAATGCCTTTCTGAAACATTGTATCGATGCAGCAGCTATACATTTGGTGGACCTGGGACGTATTGTGTTTTGCATGGACCAATTGATTATGGACAAGTTTACCCTAAAGCGGGATCAGAATATTCTATAACTGATATCAATTGTTTAAAAAGTGGTTCTAGTATGTTTTGTTCTTTTGAATTTAATTTTGAGCAGGGCTTCGATTTTGACACTTTTTGATCTCGGAAAAGCTTAATTTTCGGACATACGAAATTTGAAATGTTAAATTTAATTTCGGCTTTAAATTCTCTTTTTTTCTAGGAAATTCAGATGGTAAATCTGCTGTTTTCTTTTCAATCAAAAATTATTTGTTTCCATTTTAAAAGCTAATATCTATAAAAATTTCGGTTTTAAATTTCGATTCTTAGAGCTATCTGATTAGTATTTTTTAACATATCTTTTATAGATTTTTCAAATTTACAATTATGTCAATTTCAAAAATTGCAAGGAATTCAAATAATTCCAACAAATATGGCTGTACCGTATCGGCAGACATCTGTACTTAACAAAGATCACTGTGAGGTAACACATTTCAATGCTACAACAAAGATAATGTGACGTTGATCTTTTATGTATGCTTTTTTTAGATATTATGTAATATGCATCCATATGTATCAATTTGTACGTCATTTGCGTTTAATCCAAATATTTTGACAATTGGTGATTCAAATTGTGTTTTATTCAGCCGAAATATTTCAGTACCTATAAAATTTACAAAAGGCGACTACGATGTTTATGAAAATCCATGCTTTTTATCTGATTATTCTAATAGTTAAAAGGAATTTGTTATTATTTTGTTGTTAAATAATAAAGTATATTTTATTTGGTGAAATTCTTTTGTAAAGTTTTGTAAAAGTGGTTCTAACAGCCTTTGATTACTGTAGCTTTCTATACTTAATTACATAAGTAATTTTGTGAAACTCTAGATGAAAGGTAAAAAATGGAGAAAAGTTTTATACGAAGATCAAGGATATCCAGATAATTATTATGAAACATCTGAATTTTTAAAAGGTTTAAAAACTAATGGTACGGTAACATCTTTATATTGTACAACACCAGTTACACTATATCACTTGTTTTATAGTAAATGTTGTACATTATACTTTACCACAAGCAATTATTGGTTCATCATATCTTATTTCACAAATCAATGTAGTGGCATTATTTTTAATTTTATTTGAACTTGTACAAATGGAAATTGTTGAATTCAAACTACTTTTTACAATTACAATTGCAGCTGCAATATTTTGCTTTTTATGTTATGTTCGATCAAATTTTTATAATTTATTATCGAAAGATACAATGATTGATGATTTACAAAGTTTAATTACAATGATATGTCTTGGATATGGTTTTACACCTATTATACGGTAGGTTTATTTTAAATATTGTTGGAGTATAGTTAATGTAGAAACTATTGAGTTAATGTAATTTTGTAACTTTTTAGAACTTTAACAACTACAATTAGCACTGATACAATTTATACAATGACTTTTTGCTTATTTTTGTTTTCATTAGTGTTTCATGATTACGGTATGGATGCTCCAATGTAAGTTTAATTTTTAGTTTTTATTTAAATCAAAATTATTTCTTTTTAGTGTATCTCGAGCATATTCACTTAATTTATCACTTGCTGCTTCAATTTGCCTTATTTCTCGATTGAAAGATAATCCAACCGCCTTCTGTTTTCTTGCCTTGGCACTTTGTTGCTTTGGATTTTGGCCAAATTTTCGAAATCAAATTGCAACCGATTTTCCAAGGATGACGCCATCGCTTCAATCAATTATTCTAATTCCAGCTTCAATTATTTGTACTACGCTTATCTCAATTCCTCTTACAGTATTAAATGCATTAATTCAATTCTTTATTCTATTTATTTGTCCGTTAATTTTGGTTAAAATGCAACATTTAAAAAGGTTTGAATTTATTTATATGTATTAATTAGTAATCAATCCTCTTTTTTTAGTACAATTCATGGTCCATGGGATGAAGCAACAATTGTTGATCTCCAAAAAGATGATTAAAACTTTTGTATTTTTGTGTGATACTTGTTTTAATAAATTATTTTTATACAAACTTTTTTACTCATCTATTTTGGTCAGTTCATTTGAAAAATAGTAACAGATTAGCGTTTAAACGTTAAGCGCTTACCATAATAATAACCAATGTTTTTTTGAAAACGCAAAATAATTCTCATAAGTTTTCCTAATCTTTATCAACTCCTTTTCTGAAGTATAACTAAAAGACTTTTTCTCATAACCCTAAAAACATTATTTTCACTAGTGATAAAATAGAAAAAACAAAATAATTTTCTTTCAATTTGTTTCGAGTTATTATTCTCTATCTTCTTCAAACTGGAAATAAATTCAGAATGGTTTTATCTAGAAAAGTTTTATCCCTACCTATTAGAAATCAACATTTGCCATTTTTTCCATCGTGTATGAATTGCATTTTAAATAATGCCAACCCAGAACTGTTATTAAAATTATATCAGTGTTGCAAGTATTTTTATTGCAAATCTCAAATTACTATTGCTTCAAATGTTCGGTTTAGCAATTATTCTCATTTAAAAAAATTAGAATTTATGTTTTACAGAACAAATGGGAATGGCTCCTTCTATCACATCTATCCAAATGCTAAAAAACTCTGGTTAACAAATAAATTACACATATATGCATCAGATAACTATGGAATATTTGGCAATGAATTTTTAAATAAAATTTACCGAAATAATTTGGATGAATTGTCTATTGATTCTGGATTCACATTATTTAAAGAATTACAAATTTTAAGTAATTCTCCAAGTTTAATAAAAGTTGAGCTATCAACATTAGTTAAAAATGAAGACGATAAACCTATTCCAATGGATGAAATAATGATACTTTTTCCAGCAGTAAAACATTTTGTGTAAGTTGTGTTTTTTTAAAGTTACTAAGTTCTCCAAAAACTTAAATAAATTTTCAGGATATGTCCTTCCTATTTTACGCTTGAATCCTTTATTAAGCTTTCAAAATTCAAATTTTTAAATAAAATAAATGTTTTGCAATTTTGGATGATAAAAACTGAATTTGATCCAAAGAGTTTATGTGATTTTCTTAAAGTCTGTTTTAAAAACATTTAAAGTTATATTTTTGAAAATTTATAGGACAATTTTGTTAATAATGCTGATTTAACTCTTACTTTTGGTTTTCAAGATCTTAAATTACAATTACTTCCACAAGTAAAAGAAATCATTAAAACATGGGAAACAAAAAAACTTAAATATTTTTATACATAAAAAGTGATTTGTTCTTTTTTTAGTACAGTTATGGTGTTTTTGCATTTCATTTTCATTTATATGCGGTTACAAAAGACTTTTAATAAATTTTTTAACGAAATCGTTCAACAGTAAATCATTTCTTTCAATCATTCTAGCAGTTTCTGGGAGTTTTTTGAACCCCAATAATGTTTTATGTAAAGTTTTTGTTGCTTGTTTTTCTCATGGCATACCCTGCCTGTCAATAGCTTTGAAAACTTAATATTTTCAAGGTCACTTATCATCTTAATTTTTAATAAAGTGTCAATTTTCGCCTTCAAAATTTTGTTGTTCTTCCAGAAAAAAAAAGTCATCTGGCCCCGTTGTTTTGAACAAGAGCAAACACTTCACAAAAAATTTTTCAAAAACTAATCCTTGCATCTTTCTGTCTTTCTTATTGTCAGCCGTCTGCCATTGCCTGCTTATTTCTTGCTTTTAAAAAACAGTAATCCCCTGAATTTTGTTGTTATACATATTTTTTACATGCTTTGACAAAGTTGAACAACTTTAACCAATAACAATAATAACTGGAAGGATCTCTTTTTTTAATACTTTTGCAGCAATAAGAAGAAAGGCCTTAGAAAAATATTTTTACACATGTTTTCATTTTGGCATTCACATTTTTTTGTGGATCATCGTAAATCAAAATAAGCGAAAATAAAAAGAAGGGGAGCGCTTTTCGACAGATGTTTAAAGAGAAAAAAAAAGTAGAAAGAAAAAAAGTATTATATATTTTTGTCCGTTAAATTTGGGAAGGGGGTTTCATTGGATTTTGGGAAGAATGAAAAAAATAGTTTTTTTTAAAAGTAAGGTGGCGCAACTCAGCAGGATTCTTCTTTTTGAAGAAAAAGAAAGAATGAAAAGTGTCAAGTTGTTTTTCCGGTAGCAATTTTTTTGACAGTGGATTTTGGGATATCTTTTTGCGCGGCAAATTCATTTTTCAAATAATCACTTAAAATTTGAAAGTTGATAATAGACTTAAAAAGGCTTCAACTATATTCTTTGACTGCAAGAAAATACTGTAAATGTTTATACAATGAAATTCTGAAAACATTTAGCCATTTTTCAATCACATAACAAACTGAGGGGTACTGTAGCCTAAAAATATTTTCCATTTTTTCTAACTATACTCTTTTTTGACTTCTTAATTTCCTATCTTTTGGCATAAATAAATATATAAATTTATGATTGAATTCTTTTATTTTCTTCTTTTGATTATTTATTTATTCATTCATTTATTTTTGGGCTTCCGAAAAGATTTTTTTGTCCATATTTTATTATTTCTTCATTACCCCCTTTTTACGTTTGCTATATTTTATTTTAGAATCTCAAAAAATAGGGGCTTTAGAAAAAGAGATTTTTAATAACTAAACTTTTTTGGCATTGGAATCTAATAGTTAGTTAGTCAGTCAGTGTCTCTGGAAAACTTCAAACTTGCAAACGAGAATCTTCTGAAAAACAAAAAAGTGCATCTTTTAACTTTTTTCTATCTCTTTTTGGAACACCCCCTTTTTAAGAAGAGGTTAGTTACTCGTTTTTTTCTTTCAGATGGTTCATTTTAAGGAGGAATGGAGAGAAGAAGGCTAAAGATGAAGGAAGAAAAGAAGGGGATGATTGTCAAGGGCCAATTCTTTTTTTCACATTCGTTTCAAATTACGCGCAACTTTTTTTTTGTCTTTGAATAGTTTTGGCATTTCTTTTGTTATTTTACGGAAATTAGGCATCTCTCTCATTCTTGAAGAAAAAAGAAGATAGATTTCTTCTTTTTTATAATTTAAAGCGAGAAGTAGAAGTAAACGAAGGAATGAGAACCCAAATCAAATCTTCTTCATGGAATTTAATTTTAAGGTGGTACAACAAAAAATTAGAATTAGATCGAACACATAAAAATTAGTGAAAAGACCAAAAACAAGACAACAAAAAGAGAGATACATCCATTTTCTTTTTGTTGTTGTTGTTGTGACTTTAAGAAAAGGGAATCCAATTTCTGCTGGCATTTGAAAAAGAGTTTTTTGACACCGCGCAAACTTGAAAACTGAAAAAAAGGAGTTAAAGACACAACAGATTGCCTCAGGGAGTTTCATTTTAAAAATACTTTTTCTTTCTTATTTCTAACGTATTTTTTTTGCCATTTAACGCATTTCTTTCTTGACGGACTTTTAGGTTCTGTGCCAAAATAAAAGGGAGACATTCATTTGGCCAATTAACACTCTTCGGCTTTTCCTTTCACTTTTCTTTTTTTCTCTTTTGGAATGTCACAAAAGTTTTACGCGTAATTGTTTGTTTCCGTTGCATTTCTTTTTTTTGACTGAAATTTCCTATACTTATAATTTTATTTTTTTTGCAGTTTTGTCAATGCTTTTTTTCAAAACACTGTTATTATTATTGCAATAATGGCTTTCATTGAATTTATACTACTTTTTTTGTGGCTTTGTCAATTTCATACAGTATCCAGTATTAAATATAATCAAAGAATTTTTGTTAATGAAAAGTAAGCAATTGTCATTGTGAGGGATACTGTAGATGACCTTTTTTAATACAATATTCTTAGAAGTTTGAATTTTGGAGAGTAAAAAATGATTTTTACAGAGCAATAAGTGCAGTTGATCCAACACATGATGGATTTCGGGTAATATTAGATGACGAGTTTATTGATACACATTTACTTCCAACTTTATTACCAACACTGTATTTAACTGCCGTACCATTAGAATCGTCAGATCAAACATCTATCATTTCAACGATATACGCTGATTCTCCATTGACTGGAAAGCAGCTTCATATCTCTGGCTTGAGATCACATTCATGGCATTATTTATGTGTTGAATTTGAAAATTTTAATCGTCAAAATGAAACAACGGGATCAGATTGTGAATTTCATCGAACTTTAGATTTTAGTGCCAAAACTTTAGATTCTACAATTGAAAATATTGATTTGGTGGATGCCACTTCACAATCTTTAGCATTTATTGTTAAATCTGTTGGGGAATTTCAGCGAAGGTTTGTTAGTTTCCTTTGGCAATTAAGCGATATCTGATATCTAATATCTGTTGCTACTATAAAAGCACGTTAAAACTTCTCAAATTTATGCCAAAATATTAATGGCACTAAAAAATATTTTATACATTTAATATTTAAAGCATCAGCTTTCATCTTTTTTCGGACTTTTAAGTGCCATTTTCTTTTTTTTTTCATTATAAATATTTTTTTGGTCATTTTCGTGCCAAATGGACATCACACTTTCTCTCTCTCTTACTCTATATCTTATTGCGCAATATAAAATAAAAAAAGAGTGACCAACTGCTGACGACAAAAAAAGGAAGAAGATGACCGCCGCAAGCTGTTGTTTTAGACACGCGCGCGCGTCATTAAAGAATATTATTAAAAACAGATACGACACAAAAACAAAATAAAACATCTTCTTTCTGCTTATATTTTTTTGACCAGAGGTTTATTGCCCTCAAGTCTTCCTTCTTTCTTTCCTTTCTTACTTTAATACTAAGTGATTTTGGTCATTCAACTGGAAGAAAAAAATGAGTAAATGTAGACAACAATCTTCTTGGATTAAGACTTGACCCTACAGAAAGGTTTTTTATTGCAAAATAAAAAAAATAAAAACAAAAAAATTAATTTATTTTTTAAGTAATAATAGCTTTTTTTGTGGTAGTAAAAAAGGAATAATGAATTTTCTAAAAATAGAAAAAAAGTTTTTGGCTTTTTGAAAAAAAACATTTGTGGCAAAAGAGCAAGTGATAATAGTAATCGAATTAAATGCAAGTTTCTTAGTAACATTTGAAGGCTATTTGCAACATTTTTTTAAATTCAAAATTTCAAATGCACGATTTTGATTTAAATGAAAATGCACAAAAAAATATAATCTGATTTAATCTAAAACATTTCAATTTGATTACACTTATTTTTTAAATAATCATAATATTACAGTATACTTTTTTCTTCTTATTTTTTGACCGACAGTTTGTCAAATCAAATTAAAAGAGAGAGATTCTAAAATCCGATTGTACGTCTGTCTGTCAATGCTTTCTTTCAATCAATCATCACTGTTTTTTTTATTGTTTCATTTTTAAACAAAGACTCAACCCGCGCAAAGTAAAAGAAGAGATTTATTCATCGCCAATGGCATTGAGTGAAGATTTACTGCTTTTTTCTTCACACTTTTCACACCTCCTTCTTTTTGCTAACTTTCTTTCACCTGCCAATCATTCATTTTATCAAGTTTTTGTTTCAGGATCACCTTCAGCCTTAGAAATGGAAAAGCAGCAATTCCATCGAGTGAAATATTTTATCTTGTTGGAAGTGGAGATTTGGATCTTAAATTTAGTAATCTAAAACCGGATAAACTTTATGGTAATTTATGTGTATTGGAGGAGCCACTTGTTGAAGCATATTCTGCAATGGGAAGAAAGATATCGGGAATTAAAAAAGAGAAATGTTACTTTGGTAAAATTACATCTCGATTTGATATCAGAACTAATTATAACAAACGTTTTAGGAAAGCTAAAAACACGGGATTATGATTGGTCAATTTTTGAATCTGAAGCAAGTCCATATAGTTCCATTGCATCTCCATTACCAGGTATTCCATCGTTTGCCACAATTTTATGCATTATTTTTGCTCAATTACTGTAAATATATCAGCTTATTGAAACTTTTCCGATCTCAATTTCCCGTTGAACTTTGTTTACGTGCTTCTCTTTCTTTTTTTGTTGAATAATATGTGTTTTTGTTACTAATAAAACTGTAATTTAAGCTTTAATTAAAATATCAAATGCAAGTTAAAAAATATTTATCCAAAATACCGTAAACTCTCTAATTGAAGCTACGTCCTTTAACTTTCAAAGCAACATTTTTCTGGGATTTTAAAAATTAAAGTCGTTGAAAATTTTTTTACTTTATAATTTTTTCTCAACTTATCTGATATAGTAATTTCTACAATAAAAAGCACTAAAGAAGATCATGAAAGAATATGCATTATTGTGCTTTTTTTACCAAGATAATAATAACCCATAATAATAAAAATTCTTGGATAATTGGTTGTTTTTGTGTCGTCAAAAAAAAGTTTTCATCATGTTCAATTTCTTCGCAAAAAAGAACACCGCCGCTTTTTTGAAAGGAATCTGGCTCTAACACATATTTTTGAGGTCACTTTTATTATTCCATACAAAAGTAAAGAAGGTCAATTGCTCGGATCGAAATATGATGATCCTCAAGGTTGAGTTGTAAAGAATAAGATTCCTTTTTAAAATTCACACTAGTTTTCTTTTTTTCTTGAAATTTAAAAGATAGTCATTTTTTGGGACATTTTTTCTTGACTTGCTAGCGCAGTGGTTAATACTTTAGCTTTTCATGCCAAAGATTTGGTAGGTTCAAATCCCATTTATCCATTTTGCGGTCAATGAAGAAATAGTGTCATGCTAATCATGAAAAGCCGCCGGTTTGGCTTATCCCATGTTGCAAAAAGACTCATTCTGGGGCCAATCTTTTTACTTTTCAGCAATAACAACAACATTCAAAAATGAAACTTCTTTCAATTCGATCAATAATTAAAACTTCGATTTTAACAATATTTGTTGCATTAATTGCAAGAAAAATTTATATTGGAAATGTTGCAATGAAATATGTATTAAAATGTCAACATGAAGTCACATTTGAAGCTATGGTAATAAGTGAAATATGACCATAGACTTTGATACTACGGATGCACTTTTTTAGATTAATAACAAAAATTTTGTGGAAATTGTTAAAACCTTTTCTGATACAGAACCTCCGCTAATTGTAATCCAAAATCAACATGCATTAAATATGACGTTCAATTGGCTATGTAATACTCAAAATATGAAAGGTTTGATTTTTTTGAATTTGGACAAATTACAAAGATATGCAAATTAGGTGTGCATGAGAGGACAGTAATTGTTACAATTGATGAAGCATCAAAAACAAAATTAGATATTGTTTGGCCTAAAACAACAATACTACACTGGCCAATTGAATGCTTAAAAGATCCATTTAATTACGGAGATGGCCGATATCAACTTTTTTATTTATTTCGTTCAAATTTGGCTCGAGCTTTTCTTGAATTTAAAAAATCATTTTGGATGATTCAACAAGTAATTATATTTTTAAATTTTATAGTGATCTTATACGCACGTATTTAACGAAAATATTTGTAGGATACATTTTGGCGTGAAAGCTTGTTAACCCAAAATATTGAAATTTCTGAGCCTTCTGCAGATATAATTTTTGATCGAGCAGCAGAATCACATGGAAATCTTATTGCTGGAGGTTATTATTTCGCGAAGTCAACTTGTTCATCAAAAGCTTTTTTTAAACAACTTTCAACAGATTTAGCAATATTTTACGCCCCTGATAATACGTATATGACAATGCTGTGTGCCAATCGAGGGCTTGCAAAATGTGGGCAAGTACCTTTCAGGTATGCGCTAAACACTCATACAAATATGTATTATACTTTTATTATATTTATAAAACCCAAAATATTACAGTATGATAACAAATTGGATATGGTTATATGAGCCAAGCCGATTTGCAAAAGTCAAAGATGTGCCATTATTAATTCAATTTGATGGAGATACAAAGCTAGGCGGAAAACTAGGAAAAATGAAATCTTTAGGATTTTATTTTGTTAATTCTGATGGGAAAACCTGTAATTCTAGTGCTGTTGAAAGTGCTCAGTCAACTGTTTTATCTCTTCACAAAACCAATAAGGTTAAAGCTGTCCCACTTTCATACAGTCATATCCAATTTGGTGTTTATCAATGGTTCATAGATATTTTTTACAAAACTTCGATTACAAAAACCTTTTTAGAAAACATTATTTTTCCATATGCCCATTATTTTATGATTTCATTGTAATTTTAGGTAATATTATAACAACTTAAACAATAAATTTACTATGAAATTTAATTGCTACTTCAGAAAAAGATACAATAGACAAAAAAAACATTCATTTCCCTCAAAATAACAAGTTCAAAATTTTTCAAAAGAATTTGAGGAATTACATTACAAGCACAAAGTTAGTTTTCAAAATCCATATTTTCTTGTAAAATTATTTTATGTGCTGTAAAAGAAAATATCATTTTTGAAACAATTAAAAGAAAATCTACGAATACCACAGGGCATTTGTTTACTGTCATCAATACCTCAAGCATCATTTTTGTTACAAAAAATTTTGTTTTTCCTTTTAAAAAAGATTTTTTTAACTAAAAAGCTTCGATTTTATGTATTCTAACTAAATTTATCATTTAAGAAACAATTAAAAGAAAATCTACGAATACCACAGGGCATTTGTTTACTGTCATCAATACCTCAAGCATCATTTTTGTTACAAAAAATTTTGTTTTTCCTTTTAAAAAAGATTTTTTTACCTAAAAAGCTTCGATTTTATGTATTCTAACTAAATTTATCATTTAAGAAACAATTAAAAGAAAATCTACGAATACCACAGGGCATTTGTTTACTGTCATCAATACCTCAAGCATCATTTTTGTTACAAAAAATTTTGTTTTTCCTTTTAAAAAAAGATTTTTTTACCTAAAAAGCTTCGATTTTATGTATTCTAACTAAATTTATCATTTTTGAAACAATTAAAAGAAAATCTACGAATACCACAGGGCATTTGTTTACTATCATCAACACCTCAAGCATCATTTTTGTTACAAAAAATTTTGTTTTTCCTTTTAAAAAAAGATTTTTTTAAATAAAAAGCTTCGATTTTATGTATTCTAACTAAATTTATCATTTTTGAAACAATTAAAAGAAAATCTACGAATACCACAGGGCATTTGTTTACTGTCATCAATACCTCAAGCATCATTTTTGTTACAAAAAATTTTGTTTTTCCTTTTAAAAAAGTTTTTTTTAACTAAAAAGCTTCGATTTTATGTATTCTAACTAAATTTATCATTTTTGAAACAATTAAAAGAAAATCTACGAATACCACAGGGCATTTGTTTACTGTCATCAATACCTCAAGCATCATTTTTGTTACAAAAAATTTTGTTTTTCCTTTTAAAAAAAGATTTTTTTAACTAAAAAGCTTCGATTTTATGTATTCTAACTAAATTTATCATTTTTAAAACAATTAAAAGAAAATCTACGAATGCCACAGGGCATTTGTTTACTGTCATCAATACCTCAAGCATCATTTTTGTTACAAAAAATTTTGTTTTTCCTTTTAAAAAAAGATTTTTTTAACTGAAAAGCTTCGATTTTATGTATTCTAACTAAATTTATCATTTTTGAAACAATTAAAAGAAAATCTACGAATGCCACAGGGCATTTGTTTACTGTCATCAATACCTCAAGCATCATTTTTGTTACAAAAAATTTTGTTTTTCCTTTTAAAAAAAGATTTTTTTAACTAAAAAGCTTCGATTTTATGTATTCTAACTAAATTTATCATTTTTGAAACAATTAAAAGAAAATCTACGAATGCCACAGGGCATTTGTTTACTGTCATCAATACCTCAAGCATCATTTTTGTTACAAAAAATTTTGTTTTTCCTTTTAAAAAAAGATTTTTTTAACTAAAAAGCTTCGATTTTATGTATTCTAACTAAATTTATCATTTTTGAAACAATTAAAAGAAAATCTACGAATGCCACAGGGCATTTGTTTACTGTCATCAATACCTCAAGCATCATTTTTGTTACAAAAAATTTTGTTTTTCCTTTTAAAAAAAGATTTTTTTAACTAAAAAGCTTCGATTTTATGTATTCTAACTAAATTTATCATTTTTGAAACAATTAAAAGAAAATCTACGAATGCCACAGGGCATTTGTTTACTGTCATCAATACCTCAAGCATCATTTTTGTTACAAAAAATTTTGTTTTTCCTTTTAAAAAAAGATTTTTTTAACTAAAAAGCTTCGATTTTATGTATTCTAACTAAATTTATCATTTTTGAAACAATTAAAAGAAAATCTACGAATGCCACAGCGCATTTGTTTACTGTCATCAATACCTCAAGCATCATTTTTGTTACAAAAAATTTTGTTTTTCCTTTTAAAAAAAGATTTTTTTAACTAAAAAGCTTCGATTTTATGTATTCTAACTAAATTTATCATTTTTGAAACAATTAAAAGAAAATCTACGAATGCCACAGCGCATTTGTTTACTGTCATCAATACCTCAAGCATCATTTTTGTTACAAAAAATTTTGTTTTTCCTTTTAAAAAAAGATTTTTTTAACTAAAAAGCTTCGATTTTATGTATTCTAACTAAATTTATCATTTTTGAAACAATTAAAAGAAAATCTACGAATGCCACAGGGCATTTGTTTACTGTCATCAATACCTCAAGCATCATTTTTGTTACAAAAAATTTTGTTTTTCCTTTTAAAAAAAGATTTTTTTAACTAAAAAGCTTCGATTTTATGTATTCTAACTAAATTTATCATTTTTGAAACAATTAAAAGAAAATCTACGAATGCCACAGGGCATTTGTTTACTGTCATCAATACCTCAAGCATCATTTTTGTTACAAAAAATTTTGTTTTTCCTTTTAAAAAAAGATTTTTTTAACTAAAAAGCTTCGATTTTATGTATTCTAACTAAATTTATCATTTTTGAAACAATTAAAAGAAAATCTACGAATGCCACAGGGCATTTGTTTACTGTCATCAATACCTCAAGCATCATTTTTGTTACAAAAAATTTTGTTTTTCCTTTTAAAAAAGATTTTTTTAACTAAAAAGCTTCGATTTTATGTATTCTAACTAAATTTATCATTTTTGAAACAATTAAAAGAAAATCTACGAATGCCACAGGGCATTTGTTTACTGTCATCAATACCTCAAGCATCATTTTTGTTACAAAAAATTTTGTTTTTCCTTTTAAAAAAAGATTTTTTTAACTGAAAAGCTTCGATTTTATGTATTCTAACTAAATTTATCATTTTTGAAACAATTAAAAGAAAATCTACGAATGCCACAGGGCATTTGTTTACTGTCATCAATACCTCAAGCATCATTTTTGTTACAAAAAATTTTGTTTTTCCTTTTAAAAAAGATTTTTTTAACTAAAAAGCTTCGATTTTATGTATTCTAACTAAATTTATCATTTTTGAAACAATTAAAAGAAAATCTACGAATGCCACAGGGCATTTGTTTACTGTCATCAATACCTCAAGCATCATTTTTGTTACAAAAAATTTTGTTTTTCCTTTTAAAAAAAGATTTTTTTAACTGAAAAGCTTCGATTTTATGTATTCTAACTAAATTTATCATTTTTGAAACAATTAAAAGAAAATCTACGAATGCCACAGGGCATTTGTTTACTGTCATCAATACCTCAAGCATCATTTTTGTTACAAAAAATTTTGTTTTTCCTTTTAAAAAAAGATTTTTTTAACTAAAAAGCTTCGATTTTATGTATTCTAACTAAATTTATCATTTTTGAAACAATTAAAAGAAAATCTACGAATGCCACAGGGCATTTGTTTACTGTCATCAATACCTCAAGCATCATTTTTGTTACAAAAAATTTTGTTTTTCCTTTTAAAAAAAGATTTTTTTAACTAAAAAGCTTCGATTTTATGTATTCTAACTAAATTTATCATTTTTGAAACAATTAAAAGAAAATCTACGAATGCCACAGGGCATTTGTTTACTGTCATCAATACCTCAAGCATCATTTTTGTTACAAAAAATTTTGTTTTTCCTTTTAAAAAAAGATTTTTTTAACTAAAAAGCTTCGATTTTATGTATTCTAACTAAATTTATCATTTTTGAAACAATTAAAAGAAAATCTACGAATGCCACAGCGCATTTGTTTACTGTCATCAATACCTCAAGCATCATTTTTGTTACAAAAAATTTTGTTTTTCCTTTTAAAAAAAGATTTTTTTAACTAAAAAGCTTCGATTTTATGTATTCTAACTAAATTTATCATTTTTGAAACAATTAAAAGAAAATCTACGAATGCCACAGGGCATTTGTTTACTGTCATCAATACCTCAAGCATCATTTTTGTTACAAAAAATTTTGTTTTTCCTTTTAAAAAAAGATTTTTTTAACTAAAAAGCTTCGATTTTATGTATTCTAACTAAATTTATCATTTTTGAAACAATTAAAAGAAAATCTACGAATGCCACAGGGCATTTGTTTACTGTCATCAATACCTCAAGCATCATTTTTGTTACAAAAAATTTTGTTTTTCCTTTTAAAAAAAGATTTTTTTAACTAAAAAGCTTCGATTTTATGTATTCTAACTAAATTTATCATTTTTGAAACAATTAAAAGAAAATCTACGAATGCCACAGGGCATTTGTTTACTGTCATCAATACCTCAAGCATCATTTTTGTTACAAAAAATTTTGTTTTTCCTTTTAAAAAAAGATTTTTTTAACTAAAAAGCTTCGATTTTATGTATTCTAACTAAATTTATCATTTTTGAAACAATTAAAAGAAAATCTACGAATGCCACAGGGCATTTGTTTACTGTCATCAATACCTCAAGCATCATTTTTGTTACAAAAAATTTTGTTTTTCCTTTTAAAAAAAGATTTTTTTAACTAAAAAGCCTTGATTTTATGTATTCTAACTAAATTTATCATTTTTGAAACAATTAAAAGAAAATCTACGAATGCCACAGGGCATTTGTTTACTGTCATCAATACCTCAAGCATCATTTTTGTTACAAAAAATTTTGTTTTTCCTTTTAAAAAAAGATTTTTTTAACTAAAAAGCTTCGATTTTATGTATTCTAACTAAATTTATCATTTTTGAAACAATTAAAAGAAAATCTACGAATGCCACAGGGCATTTGTTTACTGTCATCAATACCTCAAGCATCATTTTTGTTACAAAAAATTTTGTTTTTCCTTTTAAAAAAAGATTTTTTTAACTAAAAAGCCTTGATTTTATGTATTCTAACTAAATTTATCATTTTTGAAACAATTAAAAGAAAATCTACGAATGCCACAGGGCATTTGTTTACTGTCATCAATACCTCAAGCATCATTTTTGTTACAAAAAATTTTGTTTTTCCTTTTAAAAAAAGATTTTTTTAACTAAAAAGCCTTGATTTTATGTATTCTAACTAAATTTATCATTTTTGAAACAATTAAAAGAAAATCTACGAATGCCACAGGGCATTTGTTTACTGTCATCAATACCTCAAGCATCATTTTTGTTACAAAAAATTTTGTTTTTCCTTTTAAAAAAAGATTTTTTTAACTAAAAAGCTTCGATTTTATGTATTCTAACTAAATTTATCATTTTTGAAACAATTAAAAGAAAATCTACGAATGCCACAGGGCATTTGTTTACTGTCATCAATACCTCAAGCATCATTTTTGTTACAAAAAATTTTGTTTTTCCTTTTAAAAAAAGATTTTTTTAACTAAAAAGCTTCGATTTTATGTATTCTAACTAAATTTATCATTTTTGAAACAATTAAAAGAAAATCTACGAATGCCACAGGGCATTTGTTTACTGTCATCAATACCTCAAGCATCATTTTTGTTACAAAAAATTTTGTTTTTCCTTTTAAAAAAAGATTTTTTTAACTAAAAAGCTTCGATTTTATGTATTCTAACTAAATTTATCATTTTTGAAACAATTAAAAGAAAATCTACGAATGCCACAGGGCATTTGTTTACTGTCATCAACACCTCAAGCATCATTTTTGTTACAAAAAATTTTGTTTTTCCTTTTAAAAAAAGATTTTTTTAACTAAAAAGCTTCGATTTTATGTATTCTAATTAAATTTATCATTTTAGAAACAATTAAAAGAAAATCTACGAATACCACAGGGCATTTGTTTACTATCATCAACACCTCAAGCATCATTTTTGTTACAAAAAATTTTGTTTTTCCTTTTAAAAAAAGATTTTTTTAACTAAAAAGCTTCGATTTTATGTATTCTAACTAAATTTATCATTTAAGAAACAATTAAAAGAAAATCTACGAATACCACAGGGCATTTGTTTACTATCATCAACACCTCAAGCATCATTTTTGTTACAAAAAATTTTGTTTTTCCTTTTAAAAAATAATTTTATTAACTAAAAAGCTTCATTTTTATGTATTCTAACTAAATTTATCATTTTAGAAACAATTAAAAGAAAATCTACGAATACCACAGGGCATTTGTTTACTATCATCAACACCTCAAGCATCATTTTTGTTACAAAAAATTTTGTTTTTCCTTTTAAAAAAAGATTTTTTTAACTAAAAAGCTTCGATTTTATGTATTCTAACTAAATTTATCATTTAAGAAACAATTAAAAGAAAATCTACGAATACCACAGGGCATTTGTTTACTATCATCAACACCTCAAGCATCATTTTTGTTACAAAAAATTTTGTTTTTCCTTTTAAAAAATAATTTTATTAACTAAAAAGCTTCATTTTTATGTATTCTAATTAAATTTATCATTTTTGAAACAATTAAAAGAAAATCTACGAATACCACAGGGCATTTGTTTACTATCATCAACACCTCAAGCATCATTTTTGTTACAAAAAATTTTGTTTTTCCTTTTAAAAAAAGATTTTTTCATATAAAAAGCTTCGATTTTATGTATTCTAACTAAATTTATCATTTTTGAAACAATTAAAAGAAAATCTACGAATGCCACAGGGCATTTGTTTACTGTCATCAATACCTCAAGCATCATTTTTGTTACAAAAAATTTTGTTTTTCCTTTTAAAAAAAGATTTTTTTAACTAAAAAGCTTCGATTTTATGTATTCTAACTAAATTTATCATTTTTGAAACAATTAAAAGAAAATCTACGAATGCCACAGGGCATTTGTTTACTGTCATCAATACCTCAAGCATCATTTTTGTTACAAAAAATTTTGTTTTTCCTTTTAAAAAAAGATTTTTTCATATAAAAAGCTTTATTTTTTTGTGCTGTAACAGAAAATATCATTTTAGAAACAATTAAAAGAAAATCTACGAATACCACAGGGCATTTGTTTACTGTCATCAACACCTCAAGCATCATTTTTGTTACAAAAAATTTTGTTTTTCCTTTTAAAAAAAGATTTTTTTAACTAAAAAGCTTCATTTTTATGTATTCTAACTAAATTTATCATTTTAGAAACAATTAAAAGAAAATCTACGAATACCACAGGGCATTTGTTTACTGTCATCAACACCTCAAGCATCATTTTTGTTACAAAAAATTTTGTTTTTCCTTTTAAAAAAAGATTTTTTTAACTAAAAAGCTTCATTTTTATGTATTCTAACTAAATTTATCATTTTAGAAACAATTAAAAGAAAATCTACGAATACCACAGGGCATTTGTTTACTGTCATCAACACCTCAAGCATCATTTTTGTTACAAAAAATTTTGTTTTTCCTTTTAAAAAAAGATTTTTTCATATAAAAAGCTTCATTTTTATGTATTCTGACTAAATTTATCATTTTTGAAACAATTAAAAGAAAATCTACGAATACCACGATTCTTCTATTGCTCCGTTTTTTGAATTCTTCAATCTTATAGAAGGAATTAGCAAAACTCCAAAAGCAACACTTGCAAATTTCATGGCAACTTTGCAATTTGTCTACGACAAAATACATTCAACGATTGAAGAAGAAATATCTGCATCAGTAACCGTACCACATTCCGATAATGACAACCGAGCTTCAGGGAAGCGTAGCCTTATCACCATAATTCTAAATTTTTCTATTCATAAAAATGGTGAGAAAATTAAAGAAAATTTAATAGTACTTCAAAAATTTTACTGTAACGCAAAACTTTTTAGAATCAAACGTCGACAATGGTTCAACACAATCGTAATATTAACCGCATGTTTCCAACTTCAAATATTCGATAGTTTTTTTTAATGGAAAAACCTTCAACTCCAGTTCCAACTCAAATAGCACCGCCAGAAATTGCTACTACCAGGCAAAGTTCAAGAAGACAAACTACAGCATTTCTCCGATAATAATATGTTTTCACAACTGTATAATTTTAATCTATAGTTAACGATCTTCTATATGTTGTTGAATTTTAAAAAATAAACTTTTTACGACATATTACAGCCATTTTATACATAACAATAAAAGTAATGAGAGCAGCTATAAAATTCAAAGATATTAAAATTTTAAAAATTTTGAAGTGATTTATCGTGGGCGCCGAAAATCATCACTATCACTTCACTGAAAAATCACAGTGGCGGTGATTTTTTTGGTGACGAATACGTCCCTGCAGCATCACTGCCACCTCAAAAATTTTGCCATCACGTCACTTGCCCGGTGATGGTGATTTCGTCACTTTTCAATGACGATTACGCTACACCTTTTTCTCAGTCTGGAATAATCGGTGAAGATTCAGTTGAAAGAATTCTTTTATTCAAAAAGAAAATATGTTGAAAACGAGTTGAGATTTTTGATTGTCAATCAGCAACAAAACACCGGAGATATTGAATGCGATTACTCGCCATCAAGCAAAAAAAGGAATGATTCTGTTATTTAAGAAGATATGGTGAGTTAAGTTTAAAGGATGTCCTTTAATCAACTTTTTTGTGATTAGAAATACTAGTAGAATCTGAAAACATTCTTGGCAAATGGCTTCTTCTGTGATGACGACATATTTCGATGTATTCATGTCACTGCTCTAAACTTGGTACTATATACATGTTGCGCTTTGCTTAACGGGAATATTGTTTTTTAAATAAAAATTGTACACAATAATGTTATGAATAATACAAATAATTTGAATTTTACCGTTGCCGTTAAGGTAAAAGAGATCAGCAACAACGTTGTCATAATATGAATGTTTTTAAAGTTTATTTATACTTTTTTGGTATGTGAAGATAATGGTTTGAGTTTCTCATCAATTACTGTTTGGAATTGCATTTGAATATTTGTGACATTATTTGTGTTCTTCACATTGATTGGTTGAAAGAATGGAAAGATAAAATTTGGGTTTTCTTTAAATTTGGTCGTAGTTATTAAAAATTTAAAAAAATATAGTTTTTAAAAAGTTTGAAATTCTAATGTGCAAGCATGTTTCACAGCAATGCTTCTTTGAACATGGTGTGAACTCTTAGTTATTTTTGTTTTGTTGAAAAATGAATGATTCTCGCTTTTGTCCTCCTCGGTTTCATCAACAAAGCTTCGATTAGGTCTCTTTCTTTTGTCATTTCTTTTCTACCATCAATCAATGGAAAGCTAAAAGAGAATACAATCAAGTCTATATTTTGCCTCGGTTCATTGAAAAAAATATGCAACAAAATCCCCGATGATGATGATGATGCGAAAACAAAAATAACAATCTTTTTCGGACTTCGTCTTGCGCATTTTTTTCTCCCCTCTTTTTAGCTTTTTTAAAAACTATTTTTTAAAATAGACTTTTACTCCCTGCTGTTTCTTTTAAAGAAAATACAGAATTTTACATATTTTTTATTCCAGTAATTAAAAGCTGAAAATTTATTTTTTAGGATTTTTCTTTATAGACAACCGGAAACGACCACCTGCTACGGTAGTTGCTTTGAAAAAAAATTGCATTTCTTTCACCTTCTTCCTTTTTTGATGTAAACCAATTGTTACCTTTTTTACATTTTTTTTTAAAAAGAAATCACATTTGGGCTGTTACAATTTGTGTTTTTACAAATTAGTAAGAAAGAAAAAAGTAGCCGGTCTTTACGCGATTCAAACAATTCAACATCAATGTGTTTTTTATATTAACGAGCGATAGTAGCAGTAGTAACTCCGGCATCATCATCATCATTCATCAATGACAAATTCGAAGTGACCGCTGCAACCAGCAACAAACACCATCATCACACAAAAAAGAAGCGCCACCACCAAAATAATTTCTTCTTCCCAATTTTTTTTTCTTTCAATCCTTTTCTTCTTCTTTTGAACGAACGAACGATTGCTAAAACACGCTGAAAGAAAAAAGAAAGAAAAAATCTTTGATGTGCGCAGCTTTTTCTTTTTTTATTCAATCAATTTTTTTCACGCCATTTTTGTAACATCGCAAAAAATTATGGATTAAAATAATTGTATTTTATTTAATATAATAATTTATTATTACTTTTATTTGTAAAAAAATGATGCAAAAATTATGTTCATGTTGGCAAAAATCAGATCAAAAGTAAGTGAATTAAATTTTTTTGGCACAAAGCCAAAAACTATTTTTTTAAAGATCTGAAACTCCTCGAATACAAGACGAGGATGCCACATATGGCACAATTGATGATCAAATAGATGAACGAAAACCCGGTGTATCATTTCGAACAAAAGCAAAATCTGAAGGAAATAAACTTCGAAAAACTATTCCTTCAACAACGACAGAAAGCAGCACAAAAGTATTCCTTTCTTTAATTTTTTTAGATTATACAAATTTAACTGTTTTTACAGCAGCAATCAGAACCCTCGAGGCGTTCAATAACATTTGGATTTAATTTTCGAAAGAAGCAAAAATCTGCCCCAAATCGAGAATTGCCAAAACTTCCAAAAAAGACATTTAGTCGAAATTTGCCTGCAATTGATGATATTATTAATCCAACATACGAATCTATTGATGCAGAAAATGATTCAATTTCTGATCCCCTGTATTCAAAAGTTGATGAAAATCCTGCTTCACAAAGATATGATTATCCAACATTTCGAACAAAAATTATTGCTTCAACTTCTGCAGCTGCTGCAGCAGCAGCTAAACGAAAGATTCCACCACCGAATACCGGAAATAATAATACAGAAGAACCACTTTATACCAGTGCTTCACAAATTTATTCTGGTGGAAGTGAAGATCCATACAGGTACAGATTAGCTATAATAATAAAAATGTATACTGTAAATTTTTATAGTTCAATTGTAAGTGAAAGTGGAGGAGGTGGAGCAGGGCCATCAACATCACGAAGGAATCAAACAGTTCGATTTGATGATAATAATAGTAGCATATATGATCCAGGATATGCAAGAGTGAAAGATCCTCCAAAATCCTCGGCGTTAAAAGATTCAAATCCAGGTCCATCAAATGGTAGCCGAGAAATGCCATTAAATATTGATCAACTTTATGCAAAAGTAATTTGCTTGTAATTTACCGTATACTTCCAACAAGTTTATAATTTTGCAGATAAATCGACCATCAGTTCGTCGACCTCGTTCTGATGATACTCCTGATTCAGGAGGGAATATTCCAGGACCAAGTACCTCTTCATCATTCTCCCGGCCTACTGTAGTTTCATTTGCACCAGACTTAAATCAAAATAATGAAAGTGGATCTGGAAGTGTTGTAAGTGGAAGCAGCGCAAATCCATCATATCGATATTTAACAGTCCGAGAGACGGTTGATGTGGTGAGGGAGAGGATACGTCAAAGACAAGCAAACAATCTACCAGAGGATGGAAATATCAGTGGTAATGACAGACCTATTCGAGAACATTATTATTCAACGATTGCAAATGAATATGAAACAGTTGGAGGTGGATCACTCTCGGATTCAATATACGGGGTTGCGATTCCAGTTGTAAATGCTTCAGCCAGAACTGCCAGCCCTCTAACCTTGAATGTTGCTCGGCTTTCAGGAGTTTTTGAAAGTACTCCCCCACGACCTCCTACTTCACCAATCCCAAATCGACAACCTCCTTCTTCAACCACAACATCAACAATAAGCCGGCCAATTGTAATGCCACAATTTCCATCAACAAGTCGAATGTCAACATCTTTAATTGGTCCAACAAGAATTTTAACTTCCCCAACTACAGCTTTAGCAGCAGCAGGAGAAGCTGAAAAATCAAATAGTAATCCAAATTTAAGTCATCAACGTTCATCTACAACTACAAGAATAACTGAAACAATACAAAGCGTTCCAACAACATTTTTAAATTCATGGCATTCTCAAACTGCTGCAGCAGCTGCTTTGAATAATCGAATTCTATTTCCACGTGGAACACCTCGAATTATTCCACCTGTTTCATCTTCTACTGTATTCTCTACAACTGTAAGAAGTCAAGATTCATTTCAATCCCAACGAAGCATTGATACACCTGTAAGTAATCCATTAACTAAACCTTTTCAATAACTGTTTTTTAGACAAGAGAACTTGTTGATTCAGAAACTCAAACAAATAATTTATCATCAAGAATTCCAGTTTCTACTGCCCGCCTAAATCGTCAACGATCTCAAAGTCCTGCCGTTGATTCTTCAACCCAAACAAATGGTGATCGAACACGCTTAAACCTTTCAACAATAAAATCTTCAACTTCATTAAATCCGCTTCCTTCTGGAAGAGATTATGTATCCCCCGTGGATTTAGGTACAAAACGAGCTTGGCCTTTAAATAATAATGAGGCCGCATTTGATCGCAATAATATCCCATCAAAAGAAAAATAAATTTTATTCTTTAAAATTTTTTAAAATTGTTCTTTTTTTGCAAACAAAAACAAAACAGACATACTGGGTATAAAAATAGATAAAACAAAATTCAACAATATACTACTACATAATATGCCTAATAATTAAAAAAGAGATTACGGTATCTATCATTGTTATCATTTTGAAACAGCTGCTGTTGGTAACAGTTTTCTTGAGAATCTGTGACTTTTCTTTACTTCATCTCTACCAAGATACTGTATAAAAATGGTTTGTCCAATTTCAAATCCCAGTGCTGAAGCATGTTCCACTTTTCTTGGATCCAAAAACCGATTTGCAACAAATATTGGCGGTTGACCAGGTTTAACACGAATAAAAATTCCTTTTTCTTGAATATCAACAATTTCAACTTTATATAATCTACCAAAATCTAATTCTATTGAGTTTCCTTCTTCCATCATTCTAAAAAGAACCACTCATACAAATACAGTAATTTGTAAAAACAATAAACATACGTTTCAATCATTTTTTTGGCTTCTTCCAATTTTTGTGGACTTTGTGCAAATAATGATACATTTGAATCATCTTCAACAGAAATTTTAACACCTGTTTCAGCTTCAATTAATTTAACATTATACGCGCCATTTCGATAGAGGATAGGTCGTTTATGCACTGGTAATGGAAAAGTTGTCATAATTGGAACAGTTGGCTTAAAATCACTTCGAGGTTTATCAATTGCTGCATTCATTTTACCCAAAACATGATCAATTCCTTTTCGGCCGGCTTCAACTGCTTCAATCAGCTGTTTAGGAGTTAAGCCGCCCGTTTTTAAATCTAGTTGCATTGCAGTAAATCCACGATGTGTTCCTAAAAATATTACTAAGCTACAATATACTAATGAAAATGAAAATCTTACCAGCCATTTTGAAATCCATATCACCAGCAAAATCTTCAATTCCAAGAATATCTGTTAAAATTCGATAATCTTCTGTTTCATTATTTTCATCAGAGACCATTCCAATTGCAACTCCAGCAACAGGTGATTTTAACGGTACTCCAGCATCATAAAGTGCCAAAGAACCTACACACGCTGATGCCATAGAAGTGGAGCCATTTGATTCCAAAACTTGGCAAGCAAGTCGGACACAATATGGAAAATTTTCTGGTATAACATGTTTCAATGATTTTTCAGCTAATACACCATGACCAAGTTCTCTTCGATTGAAAGGTCGTCCAGTACTAAATTCATTTGTTGCAAAACCAGGAAATTCATAGTGAAGAAAGAATGATTTCTTTTGTTGTGCACCCAACAGCTGAGCAATTGAATCTGGATGAAATGCAGAATCAGGAGAATCAAAAGTTACAGTACCAAAAACTTGTGATTGTCCTCTTTGAAATAGCGCAGAACCATGCAACTTTTTATAAACATCCACTTCAATAGATATCGGTCGAAACTCTGTCAAGCTTCTTCCGTCACATCGGGCTGAAAAGAAAAAAAGTAAAATGTAGTTCTAATCAGACATGGCAACCGGTCGACATTTTCGGTAGCGTTTTCCATGTTTGCTTGTAAAGGTACAGACATACCATTTTGTTCAAGAATTAGCCGTCGTAGCGTATATTTTACAAATGAAGTCCATGCAGAATTAATTAGTTTTTCTGAATTATCTTCAAATGCTGCTGCAATCATTTTTCGTACTTCATTTATTTTATCATCACGAGAAGTTTTGTCATGTGTTGGATCCATGAAAATATGAATTAGCTGCTCTTCTGCAACCTTTTTAATATGTTCAAGAATTTTTTCTTTTTCTTTAACATTTCCTACTTCAAACTAAAACATTTTTAGTGAGATACCATAATCCATTACAAAGAAAAACTAACAGATTTTTTTTCTTTTCCTGCATTCTTTTCTAATTCATCAATACTAATAAGCAGTTTATCAATATCTAAAAATGCTTGACGAATTGCTTCTTCAAATACAACAATTTCAACTTCTTTTCCATCCATTTCAATCATAACAACTCGATTATTTTTTGTACCAGAAACTAACAAATTCATTGAAGTATGTTTAAGCTGTTCTGTTAAAGGATTTATTACAATCTAAACAACAATTGTAATTATACTGTAGCAATAAGGGATATTTATACCTTTCCATCAAGAACTCCAACCCGAACTGCTGCAACACTTGTTTTTAATGGAACTGTTGAAACAGCTAGAGCTGCTGACGCAGCATTTACACTCTAAAAATAAAAAGCTGTATTAACAATGTCAAAAAATACAAAATTTACCATCACAACAGAATCTGCATTTTCATCCATAGATAATGGTTTACAATTTACCTATAAAAAATGTTCAAAGGCTACAGTAAATGTCTTAAACAATTACTTGAGTATCAAATGAAAAACCATCCAAAAACATTGGCCGAATACTTCTATCGATAATTCTTGAAGTAATAATATCAGCATCAGATTGTTGCATTTCTCTTCTTAAATATGTTGTTGGAATTCTCCCAACTGCTGCAGCACTTTGGCGAAAATCAACTTGTAGTGGGAGACCATCTAATCCAGATGATTGATCTTTCATTTTTGAAACTACTGTAGCAAGAATTGCAGTATCTCCAGATTCAACCACAACTGCGCCATCTGCAAATCTAGCAACATGTCCAGTTTTAAATATAAATTCTTTTTCTCCTATTGTAGCTGATGATGACGTTGCTTTAGATCTAATTTGATGGAACCGACGAAGACATGCTGCACTTCGACTTAATATTACAGCTTGTGTTGATCGTAGCATACTTAAATTTTTATCTTCCAATTAAAACAATTTGTTTCTAACTTTCAATATATTACTAGTGGCATACAAACACTCAAACAAAATGCAAATACACACAAATGGTATAAAAAAAGAGATCAGTTTTTATTCAATGAATATAAAAATATACACAGGGTATGAAAAGTTGAACAAATCATTTCATGATACATGTAAAAACAAGTTTTTGAGACAATAAAGTAAGACGCATCAATATTCTTGTGAAAAAAGATCTCCAAAATCTGAAAAAAATTGAACCTAATTAAGGGATAAACATTAACAAAGGTAACCTTTGTAAAACTTTTTATGCATAACATTAACTTGAGAGATATCCTTTTTATAGGTTGGTGGATGTTTGAATAAAACGATATTTGTTTCAGTTTCATGCATGCCCCATCCAAGAGAGGTTGCTTTATCGGCAGCAGATCGAAATGGTGAATCACCAGACATTCGTTGTTGAATGTTATCCATTTTCTGTAAATAATAACAAAAACATAATGACATATGCTTGTAAACAAAAAGTCAAAAGTAATAGATGTGGAAATCCAGTGTAAATAAATTGTAAAAGAAACAACACAAAATTATTATATACAAAACTCGTTTATAAAAGGCACAAAACCGTAAAATTACAAAAATCAAAAAAATATAATAAGGAAAAAAGGGTTTATAAAAAATTTCATAATATTCATAATTGAAAAAGATGACAAGGTAAACAATACAAAAAAAGAGTTCCCGCAATGGTGTAGGTGTAAGAGAAAATGCTGAATGATGATTAGACAGATGCGTATCCTTGACCTAAAAGATAAAAAATTTTAAATTACTGTTAAAAGCAACTGAAGCAAACTTACGCTTAGCACGAGCACGACCAATGAGATAAGCAATGAGAACAATGATGACAAGTCCAGCAAGGCATGCTCCAACAACTGAAAAAAATTTTATAAAATCTTATTCTCATATTTTTATTTCAACGCACCAATTGGAACAACATCAGAAGTACGAACATCAAGTTTACATTGTTCATAATTTTGAGATGAAGGGAATTCTGGTTTATCAAGAAGTCCAAAAGCCAAAACTTTCAAATTTTCGAAGCCAACATATGTATCATTAACAAATGAAAGACCAGATTTTGAGCATGAAAATCCACGAGTTTCTTCACCATGCCATTCTAATTCTGCTGTAGGATCTTGAGTATAAAGAACAGTTGAATGAGTTGCATTAGGGAAGAGTTCAGGATAAAGAATTGCCTATAAAAATCATTTTCAATATAAAACCTTGTAAATCAAAAAATATAAAACTCACATTAAGAGTGTAAGAAACAAGCTTGTAAGCATTATTAGTTTGAGAATCATTTTCCTTAAAACTAATTGTTAATTCCCATGGATCTGCAGCAGCTGCTGGAGGTGAATAATTATCAGGATAAAAACCAAGAACAATATTTTCTACAGTTGTCTTATTTGCAACGCCAGCACATTTCCCATTAGTGTAGCTAATTTGATCAACTTTGAATTCATATTTCTTTGGACCTTCCTGGAAAAAGTATATTTCAATTAGTAAATGTACAAATATTTACAAATACACTAACATTGATATCTTCATAAGTAATGTATCCTTTAGCAGTAGCATCCAAAACAATGCAATAATTTTCACCGGATTCAAATTTTACAGCTGCATGAAATGCTGAAGCAACGCCAACTAGCGTTAGAAAAGCAAACAAAAGCTTCATATTTGAGGACTTAATATGATTCACGTTCGATTACCTGCAAAGAAATAAAGGCATTAGCAGAAATTTATATTTTAAAATACAGAAAAACACGAATCTCGAGAAAAAAATAGAGCGAAAAGAAAACCTAAAAACCGCAAGAAAATATATTTCTTAGCAGTTTCCTCATTTCCTCTTATCATCAGAAAAATACCGAGTGAAAAAAGAAATCGTCTACTGAGGTGGCGTTATCAGATAGTCGTGATCACCAACCACTGTGTACATCGATTAAATTTCATTGTGCGCAATGAAAAATTGGAAAGAGAAAAAGAAGAAAATAGCAACCTTTCGCAAAAGAGATTTGGTCACTCAAATGATCTAACAAAATAAATTCACTTCTACTACCGCTCTTCTGGCCACGGAAAAAAACATAAACATTTTTTCTCTCTCTGTTAATGCCAGAAAGCCAAAAGAAAGAGAGAGAACAGCATAAACAACCAAGAGAAGAAGGAAGGAAAAACGAGCAATGCATGATGATTAATAAAGAGCGAGATTTAGAAATCAAAAGGCGGGTCAAATAACCGCTTATTTTTTACACAAAATCGATTAAAAATTAAATTCTACAACTTTATTTCACATAATTTTCAAAAAAAGAGTTTTTAATCGTATACAATAGCATCTAATATAGTTTATCACCCTAAAGTTGATCAGCATAAGGAACATGTGCAATATTTCCATATGCTCCAACAGATAATTTTGACATAAGTTTTTGAGCAGCCTAAAAATAATATTCACAATTACAAATAAAAAACTTAAATATCTACAGTACCTTTTTAACTTCATCATTTGAAACATTACGAACTTGTTGAGCAAGTTCAACGGGAGTTTGAGATGAACCAGATGCAAGAAGTTGTGCAGCACGATCAGTAGCAAGGGTCGCAGGATTTTCACCACGAATTAAAATGTTAAGTTCAGCTGTCTTTTTAGCAATTTCTAAGCCATCTCCCGAGGCACCTTGTGATGCAAGTTGTTTAAGTCCATCAACAGCAGCACGAATATAAGGTTCAACACGAGCACCGTCGGCTACAATATAAACTCCAACTAAACCAGAATCACTATGGGTAATATTAATAGGAGCAATGCCAACAGGATTATGATTTGCAGATTTTAAGACACTTGAAGTTACAACTCCATGACCATGATGTGGAGAATATTTTGTTGCAGGTCCATGTCCAATTGCAGCAGCAAGAACATGTTGAACAGCTACAGCTTTAGCATCATTCAAGCCAATTCCAGCACCAGCAATTGCAACATGAGCAAGTTGACTTCCACTAGCTACGCGAGTATCACCACCGTAATATGGGGATGCAGGAGCTGATGGTCCTTTACCTTCAGGGATGGAATTTTGTTCATTTGCAAATTGAACAAGAAGTGAATGATCAACATTAATACCAACAATTGCAGCTTCTCCAGCAACAAGACGTGAACGAGCAAATTTAGCTAATTTCTTTGGACAGAATTTACCAGCACGAAAATCAGGGGTAATATTTGAATTTCCAAGTGGTCCATTACGATATGCAGCGCGATGAAGATGTTCAAGTGTAATATCATATGGATCAACAGCTTTAGCTGCAATTTTCATACTGTGTGAAACATCTTCAAGATCCCATGGCTTCATAGCAGGTTGTGCGAATTCCCCCAAAAGAGAAAGAGCAATAGGTGAATGATTTCGAAGCTAAAAAATTTAATTGCAAATGTTTTAAAATATTTGTGTTATTAAAAAGCTTACGGCAGAAATATGAACAAATAATAAATCTCTATCAGATGTAGCATTAAGTGTTCCGCCAATAGAACCATTTTGCCATAAAAGTTTTACACCAAGATAATTATTAGAATCAATACCAATTGCATGTCGAAGATGATGTACTAGCCCAGCTTCATCAGCTTGTTCATAGCGAGTACCAGCACGATATGCAATAACATATTGAGAAACGGGTCCTTGATTATCAATTGATCCAACAGTAATACCATTTGATAGACGAGAAACTTTTTCTTCTGTTGGTGCAACAAATGATGTTGATCGCGTTGCAGAAGAAGCACTCTTGGCAGCAGCCGAATAACTACGGGATGAAACAAGTCGAGACAACATTTAAATTCCCCAAATTTCTAAAAAACTTATTGTTATATTAAATATAAAAATTACATTTAAAATATTACAGTTGTTTATTTTTTTTATTTAATTTAAAGTTTAATCAAGCTTCACGTTCAACACAAAAAAATTTTCTAAAAATTTGTTTGCTTGTAAAAGTATTCCGTTCAAGATCACAAACATTTTTTAACGCTACGTAAAACACAAAATCTGATGTGGTGGATCAGATATGGATATTCCTTCTTATATCCATCATATCTTTTTTGTATATTTTATTTAAATCTATAATCACATACCTTACCGAAATCTCATAATACTGTAACTAATCATATACTGTATTTTTTTAGATGATCAATGTCAGAGATACTTCTGTGATATTAATCTCTCAAGCTCTTTTCTTTGGACTTGGATGGCTATTTTTTATGAAACAATTATTCAAAGATTATGAAGTCCGTCAAAGAATTGTTCAAATGATATTTTCTGTTACATTTGCTTTATCATGTACAATGTTTGAATTAATTATTTTTGAAATATTAGATGTCCTAGATTCAAGGTTGCTTGTTTTACAACTTTTTGTCCCATTGTATCTGAATAATTTTAGATCTCGATTATTAACATGGCAAATAGCACTTTATTCAATGCTTTGTATCCTGATATTATTTTTACCATTTTATCTTTTCTATCTCTTAACAAAGTCTACATTTGGTAAGCAACACTTTTTCTTGAATCCAACTTCTTCTTTACATTTAAAATTTTTTAGCAAATAAACCAATTGTAGTCACTGGTATATCTGTAGCATTATGGTTAACATTTATTTATTTCTTTTGGAAAATTGGTGATAATTTTCCAATTTTATCTACAAAACATGGAATATTTTCTATTGAACAAGCAATTTCTCGAGTTGGTGTTATTGGGGTTACGGTAATGGCAGTGCTCTCTGGTTTTGGTGCTGTCAATGCACCGTATACATGTATGACAATATTTATGAGACCTGTAACAGAAGAGGATGTAGATATGATGAAACAAAAGCTTCGACAAAATACAAGTATGATTATTGCAAAAAAGCGACGATTGATACAATTGGAAAATGATTTAAAGAAAAGTGCTTTTTCATTAAGTGAGTTTATTTATAGTAAAGGTAAAAAGTAAAGTTGTTAAAATTTTAGGTAATAACCAAGAAGCTGGATTCTTTCGTCGAGTTTTGGGTACTGTAGCTGGTATGGGAAGTGGATTAAAAGATCAAATAAGTACTCTCAGAAGTGAAATTGAACCACTTGAAGAATTTGGAAGGCATTTATTTTTGGAAATGGTTGAACTGAATAATATGAAGGTTTTAATTTTGCTGTTTTTTGACTCTTTTGTAAAACACAAACTTTCAGGATAGAATGGATTACAGTACGACATGGCAAGGAAAATATTTCAATTTTTTGGGATACTTCTTTTCTATTTATTGTGTTTGGAAGATCTTTATTTGTACAATTAATATTGTCTTTAACCGTGTTGGTAAAATTGATCCTGTAACAAAGGGAATTGAAATTGTAGTTAATTGGATGGGATATGAAATTGATGCTCGATTTTGGTCTCAGCAAGTTAGCTTCTTCTTAATTGGTATTATCGCTGTAACATCTGTTCGAGGCTTATTAATTACGCTCACAAAATTCTTTAATGCTATTTCAAATAGAAAATCTCAGAATCTTATTGTTTTATTATTAGCTCAAATTATGGTAAGCTTATTTACTTGGAAGGGATACTGTACTTTTTTCTATTTATCACTTCTTTAGGGTATGTATTTTATATCAAGTGTTCTATTAATTCGAATGAATGTTCCACTTGAATATCGACGAATTATTACTGATATTTTGGGTGATCTACAATTCAACTTTTATCATCGATGGTTTGATGTAATCTTTTTGATATCAGCTCTTGCCTCAATTCTTTTTCTGTATCTTGCTCACAAAAAAACTCCTATCAAATAGTTTTCAAATGAAACTGGGTATTTTATAGTTTACATATTTATTGTTTTTGTACATATTTAATTTATTCAAAAAAAGGGTAATAACAAAAGAAATAAATAACATTTTTGAAAGTGATAGCAATGCATGTTATAAAAATTTTATAATACCAATTTATTTTTGAGCTAGCAGTTCTTGTCGCCGAAGAGTTCGTTCCTGTTCAAGCCATTGTAAAAATTTCTGATTTTTTGAAGATACTTCTGCAGCGGTTGATGACGATAAAGAATTTTCTATTGCAGCAACACTTTTAAAGTTTTGTTGAAAGCCATAAACTGCTTTTAGGAGATGCCAAAAGTTGAATTCTGGCCATAAAACATCTTCAAAATGAATGTAACAATTTGAGCACTGCCATAAAAGAAAATCAGAGAGACGATGTTCACCACTTGTTCGAATAAGCATTTCAATTGGAACAGATTTTCGAGTATCAAGACATTGTGAAATTAATGTTTCATCAACATCACTAAAAAATACAGTATACCAATAAAACGTATATTATAAAGAGGAAAAACTAACTCTTCATCAATAAGGCCAGCTTGAACACCTTTTCTGATATCATTCATCGCGGCAGTAACTTCTGCTCGAGAAGTATAAGCAAGACAAACATTAACAAACCCTCTAAAATTTTAAATAGAATTAATCACTTTCAACTTGAAGAAAAACAAACCTATCAAAATCTTTTGTAACTTCTTCGATTTCAGCCATCAATATTTGTAATTCTACCGGAAGCAATTCAAGACGCCCAAAAAATCGGAAACAAATTTGTTTTTCTAATAATTTTTCACGTTCGTTTAATAGCTTTTCAAATTTCTGCTTTGCCATTCCAAGTAAACCACCAACTTCTTCCTTTGATCTTTTAAAATTTTCAATTGAAAATGCATAAAGTGTAACTTCTTGAACGCCCAGTTCTCGACACCAATCCAGAACATGTGTTAATCGATCAAAGCCAGCTGAATGACCACGAACAACAGAGCCCAATCCATGTGAACGAGCATACCGTCGATTTCCATCAAGTATAAAAGCAACATGTCTTGGAATAGAACCACGCTAAAAATTATTACTTGTTTTAATATTTCATGGATACTGTAGTTGTAAAGCGTATATTTTTAGCTTGTTTTTATTTATTATAAAAATAATATTTTTAATGCCGTATTTATTCTGTTCCAGTTATGTTGCTAAAAATAAGCATTAACCAATGCTCGGCTATTTTTGATGGATAAAAATAGCAGCAAAAAAAGAAATAACATTTTTGCTGCTCCTGCATTTTGGCTAGCTTCGTTGTTGTAAGTCAACCAAAGAAAAAGTAAAAAAGGCTTCTCTCTTTTTCAAAGCTTTATTTTCAAATGTTTGTTGCTTTCTTTTTCTTCAGCAATGCTACAGCACCATTACTACTACTGAAAATTCAGATGGCAAAGAGACATTACTCACGCATTATTTTCACATGGAATGCCGGAGTGCCCTTGTCAACAAGAAGAAGAAAAAGCAAGGCAGCCTGCAGCAGCAACAACAACAGCAAAAAACTAATTAGTTAGTCGACATTCCCTCTCCTCCCTCTCTCTTCATATACTCGGGTTACCAAGTCGCTCGCTTAAATTGTTGCTTGGCTTGAGCTTTTCCACAAAGCATAATTCCTTTTAAGTGTGTATCGAGAAAAAAAAGACGAAACAAGCTAATAAAAAACTATCATCAAAATTTGTATCACGAGGTTGCCTCGTTGTGGTGGTAAACACAATAAAATCGATCGCTTTTTGTCTTCAAAATGTAAAAGATACCTGTAAAAATATTTTTGCAAAAAAGCTCCACCAAGGTAAAAACTGTCCTTCGTATTCTGGAAACCACTGAGAACCTTCTTCTGTCATCTCTTCTCTACAAACTCAAGAATGTTTAAATACTCTATTGTATCCTCATCAAATATATAGCATCAGCTGTGCAATGATTATAAAACATATTTCTTTTTTGGTAAATTTATTATAAAAATTCAAATCAATTCTTTTTAAAAAAATAACTTATGCTGATCAAAAATACAGGCAAGTAAATATACAAAAACATTTTATGTGAAAATTCAGACAATGAATTCTTTTCAAAGACAAAAAAAACTACACCCCCAAATTAACACTGTAAATGTGATACTTATCAACCTTCAGATATAAAAAATTGATCAGTGATAAAAAAATAATAAAAAGCGCAACAACGAATTTATATAAAGAAAGAACGACGAAAACGTCTAGATCACGAGATGGGAGTTAGTTCAACTTTACAAGAAACAGAAAAAAAATACGAAAATTTTGATTTAAAGAAAGCATGGAACATTGCTTTAATTTCCACCAGCTTCTCCACCCGCTTCACCACCAGCTTCTTGATCATCAGCAGCAGTATCAGATGTCCAGAGAGTTAAATTATCACGAAGAAGTTGCATGATGAGAGTACTATCTTTGTATGAATCTTCATTCAAGGTATCAAGTTCAGCAATGGCATCATCAAAAGCCTAAAAATTAAAGAAAGTGTAATCATCGGTGATAATAATAAAGGTAAAAAGGCAGCCGGGCAAATGACCTGCTTAGCAAGCTGACAGGCACGATCTGGACTAGATGTAATTTCATAAAAGAAGACGGAATAGTTAAGTGCAAGGCCAAGTCGAACTGGGTGAGTGGGAGATAGTTGACTTTTGGCTACATCAAGAGCTTGACCATAAGCTGTTTGTCCCTGCCCGGCTGTTTCTGAAAAGTAGAAAAAAGTAATTACCTGTTTAGCAAGTTGGCACGCTTTGTCAGGAGCATTCAAAATTTCATAATAGAAGACAGAGAAGTTAAGGGCCAAACCAAGACGGATAGGATGAGTTGGTTGCATCTTGTCTTTAGCAATGTCGAAGGCTTCTTGGTAAGAATGTTGAGATTTTTCGACGACAGCTAAAAGCAAGATTTGTTAATCAATCAAACCACAGATAGTTAGTTAAACCACACATAAGTGTTAGACAAAAAAATCAAAGATACTCACCATTACGATCATCACCAGTAGCAACTTCAGCCAAATAGCGGTAATAGTCACCTTTCATTTTCAAATAGAAGACTTTTGATTCAGGATTGCCAGCCTTTGGGATAAGATATTTATCAAGAAGTTCCTAAAAATGATAAAAAGTTAATACATATAACCACAAAATTCAAGGAAAAAACGTACTAAAACATCGTTGCAAATTTCACGAAGTTCACGTTCAACTTTTTCACGGTATTCTTTAGCCATTTGTTGCTTCTTTTCAGATCCTTCAGTTTTTTGTTCAATTGATGAGATGACACGCCAGCTTGAACGACGAGCTCCAACAACATTTTTGTATGCAACAGAGAGGAGATTACGTTCTTCATTTGAGAGTTCAGCTCCAAGTTCAGTAACCTTCTTCATGGATTGAGCCATATCATCATAACGTTCTGCCTATAAAAGAAAAAAAATTTGTAAATATTTTGTAATAAAAATCAATATAATAAAACTTACTTGTTCAGCAAGCTTGGCACGTTGAACGAGTTCTTCTTTACCGTCAGACATTGTTGGCTTTTGAATAATAAAGATGAGTGAATATTATTGAAAAAAGTTTAAATTCAAGCCCTGAAAAAATTACTTATTTTAACTTAGTCTTGAAATCTCGCGCCAACAAAATCCACAGAACATAATGCACGCACAACCAACAAGAAAAACGAGAAAAAACACTAAGTAAAAAGACGAAGGCAGGCCGCAAAAAAGGAGAGAGAGAAAGCGTACGCACAACGGAGTCCTATTCAAGCCCAGTGAAAAACAACCACGGCGAAGAACTGCAGGGGGCGTATTACAATTGACATACAGCAAAAGATCCCTTAAAAAAATTAAAATTTACAATAAAATAGAGGATAAAGATGGTAAAAATTAGAGGATGAAGAAATATAAATGATAAGCAACACAAATGATCACAACTTTTTCTTATATATATCAATTTTGCCGCATTTTTTCTCTACAAAGTTGAATAAAGCGTACCAATTCCAGGGATCAAACATGTGAAAAATGCGGGGCGAATTGGTACACAAAATAACAGAAAGAACCGCCTCTAAGGAAATAAAAAGAAAGAGGGACCTGATGACTGACGATGACTGCTATTGTGAGTCCCTCGAACGTTGAGGCATACTTATGGCGATATTAAGCATGATAAAAAATACAAAAATTGTTAAAATATTAACGAGCGAAACATTGCGGATAATGTGGTACCAAAAAAGTTTGTAAATTTTTACAAAATCTTCATCTTTTCTACCAAAAAACATAATTTTGTGAACCAATTTTGAGGGGTTTTTCTATCTAAATGGCTTCGAAAGGACAACCCTCTGGACATAAGATCAATAGAAAGAAGGGGGAAAAAGCTAAAAATGGAATGCGTGCCAAGTTAAACTAAAGACCAAATTTTAACGGAGAAAAAAAAGTATACTTTTAAGGCTTTCTTTTTTACATATAATTTTGGATATAAAATTGGCTGACAAAAAATAAATGAAGACAAAGGCAAAAATGGATCTAAGCAGCAGCAAAAAAAAGAGAGAGAGTTCTCGAAGCGTTGAACAAAAAAATGTTTTTGAGGTAAAATAATCACATTTGTATTTTGCGCCGTTTAAATTCTTGAAAGGAATCCTGCAGATCAATTGTACGATTTTCAAAGTTGCAACTTTTTTCTTCTTCACGTAATTAATAAACTTTTTGTTTTTTTTGTTTTTACAATTTTACAATGTGTTATCTTTAGAAAATGCAATATATAATTTTTTGTTGTTTACAACAACTAAATCAAACAGAATGTGTGTGTCTTCTTCTTCTTGTCATTCAAGGACAACAACAACAGGGAGTCATGCAAAATAGTCTGCTGATTTTTTTTCATCATTTTTTTTTCCATTTTTGCTGCTGAACCGCCATCTATCTCCTTCCTTCCTTTTTTGCGAAATATAGGCAATGATTCAAACAGCAACAAAAACAGTACGCGACGGTTATGTATGAATCAGCAAAAATGATGGTGTAAAAACGACAAAAAATCTTTAATTCTCCTTGCATCTTTTCTACAGATTTAGATCATGAAGGCCATTAATAGAAGGCTGAAAATTTCATTTTAACAAAAAGATTTTTAATTGCATTAATGCATGTAATAATGGATACAAAAATCATTTGGTTTTGTGTGTTTCTTTCATCTTTTTATGCTTGCTTTAAGTAATAGTTAGTTCGGCGATGAGCAACAACGTTTTTACGTAAAGCGTTCTTATTCAACGATGATGTCTAATGGTCAAAAATCGAATGCTTCTTTTTTTATTACTGTTCCTCTTTCTAAGTATCAGCTTTGTAGATAGATGCGATTTATTATGTACACGTTGTTGTATATATGTTGTTGTATTTTAGGTGGTGGCCACGCACAAATGTATTTCTCAATTTAATCCCCAATAGATTTTTTTGTCGACGGACTTTTTGCTGCTAGCCTTTTTTCTTTCTATATATTTTGGATAGGGAATTGCTTGGTGTTGTTGTTGCTGCTGCTTAAATGTGTTCCACTATAGCATTTTTTGTATGGTCTATGTTGCTGCTGCAGCAGCTTCTTTGTTCTGACCGACGTTTGCGAAACGAAAGAAAAAAGTTTCAAGTTGTTTTATCGACTCATTTAGACATTTTAGGGGACGGAAAAAAAGAAGGAAGGGAAGAAAAATTTTTGAAAAAGAATTTTTTTGATTCATATTGAGATAGAGGTTGTTTGAAACGAAGGAGGAGAGACTGGATAATAAACGGTGGGCGCCGTGACAACAACAAAAGGCCAAGCAAGATGATGATGACTATGTTCTCTTTTTCCTTCTTCTTTTAAAGAAGGGGGGTGTTGCTTGAATTATGGAAAAAAGAAGACAAAAAAAGAGATGATGAAAAAGCATAAGGAGGAAGAAAAGTTTAGAGATAGAAAGTGTTAGTTAACGAGAGAGGTTTGGTTGCTTTTAAAAACTTTTTTGAATTTAAAGAGCAATCGATGTCTTTTTTCGAAAATTTTAATTTTAAACCTAAAAACAGTTGTTGGTCTTTGTTGTGAAATGAAATGCATTGGCGCCAAAATGAAATGACCTTTAAAATTAATGGCATTAACAATATTTATTATGAAATCAATTTTTAAACATTTTGTAAAAAGAGAAAAACACAACCATAAATAATAATAAATCTTTATAAAAAAATCTGTACACTTAAAATAATTTATTTTAATGATCAGCAGTTGTTACCGGTGTATGTCCATTAGTAGTATTATGATTCTGAGCACTTTTGAAAGAAGTTCCGACTTCTCGAATTGATGATATTGTTTTTTTGAACCATGCAGGCTTATTGGCATTTTCGTTGCTCATTGAAGTTGTCATTTGATGCCCTTGAAGTTCTTGATTATGACATAGAGCTTGAACAAGAGCAAGCTTTGTTTCAGCTAATTCCATTTCTATTTCATGTATTTCTTGTTGCTTTTCTTCCAGTCGTCCCATCAAATCTACTATTGTTAAAGTTGGTCCACTACCATCTGGAGAATCAAGAGTTGCTATTGCACCATTTCGTCTTCGAGGACTTTCAACAAGCCAATCCGATAAAGCTGCAGAACATCGATCACAATCATTTACCCGAGTCTAAAAAAGTGTGTGTGCATTACTGTATTTTAAACTTCCAACAAGACTAAAAACTTACAGTAACCAATTTCTTTTCTTCATCATATTTCTTTTGTAGTTCATCTATTCGTTTACTATGATCACTAACAATCTTTTTATAATCAGCTGATAATGCTTTTGCTCGTTGAACTTCAGTTTCAAGTCGATTCATTTCACGTCGACATCTATCTTTCACCATTTCACTTTCTTCCCTCAAAATTTTACTTTGTTCTTCAAGTTCTGAGCATTCAGTTGTTTTTCTTTCCACAGATGATAAAGCACTTTCAAGTTGATCTTCTGTCTAAAAATATTTCATTTTTTATTTAAAACTATTCCCATTCAAACTTACAGTATCCAATTTATTTCTAAGTTCTATTTTACTGGTTACAAGTTCATGCGCCAAATCATCATTCTCATGTTCTAATCTCATAATAGTTTCACGTAATCGTAAATTTTCTTTTTCTAGTCTTTCCATTGGATCTTGTGATTCTAATTCTCTTTGCTTCATTGAATGATATTCCTTTTCATACTGTAGAAGGCGTTTATGACTAATCTAAAAGCAAAAAAATTATTACTAGTTTTTTTAAATATTAAAAAATACAGTACCTTTAATTTAACAGCATTATGAATAAGATCTTTTGCATTTGATTCTGTACGATATTTTCTTGGAAGTGCAACACGAAAATATTTTAAAACACCCTCAAAATCAAGCTGAAGAAGTTCTTTCTTTGAATCTTGTAGAAGAGCAAGTGAAATATGAAAAATTGTATTTACACCTTCAGCAAGAAATAAATCAACAATAAAGAAAACCATTTGTAATGGAAATTTTGCAGTAAAAAGAGTTAAAAACCATTGTGAAGCTAAAAATAAAAAAGATTAAACACTTTGATATTGCAATCTTAATTTAAAACTTACCAAACATATGAATTTCAATCCCAATAGCAGAGAAATGAGATGCAACTTCATGACAGTAATCCTAAAATTATATTAATTGAACGATTACCGCAATCACGTTTTAAAACATACTTGCATCAACCTTTCAAGTTGATAAAATCTCAAATGAAGAGCATCGAAACCAAGTTTAAATAAATCTCTTAGACCGTAATCAAACATAATTTTTACAAGCACACAAAAAGCTTGCTCTTCAGGCATATGTAGCAACAAAGCTGCAGCAAGAAATGATAAACCTTGACAATAGTTTACTTCTTCATCATATAGCGAATAAGCTTTACTAATTTTATAGAGCGATTCTTGCCCAACACCATTTGATTCTTTAAAAAAATCATGAGCAGGAAATGTCCGATGAATATCTCTTAAAATTACAGGTTCAGAAGGGCATTCCTGAAATAAATATTAAATGTTAGACGAAACAAATTGTATATATTCAAACAAACCTTATCCAATAACATTCGATATGTATTTGATAAATCTTCTTCTTTATAAACTTTAGCTAATAATTGCCATACTTCACCTCTTAATATATCTGGAATACCATTATAGATAAGATCAGACAGCTTTGATGGACGAGCAAATTGATCTTCTTTCCATTTTTCAACAATTCCTCTCCATTCCATTAATACATCTTCTGAGCATTCACGATTTACAGTACCCGAACCAGATAGAAGTGGTTCATCGCCATCACTATCATTCTCATCTGCCATATGAATAAGTTGTGATGGAAGTTTTGTTGGTGATCGAAGTGCTCCAATTGATTGTCGAGTACTCATTGCTCTTTCTCGTTCAGTTACAGATTCACATCGAACAACTTTGTATGGAGCTTCTGAGCTTGTTGATGGTCCTTCATCCATCTAAAAACAAAATGAATTGGTTTCTTTCTTTCCTTTTTGTGGTAATCAAAAAACACAAAAGCGACAAATATGACAATCAAAAAAATATATATGGAGATGGGAAAATAATAGAGAAGAAAATTTTTTAACATTTTTTTGTTTAAAAACGTTGCTGTTTTTCCATCTCAATTTTGCTGCTGCCGGGAAAATAGAGAAGAAAGACGAGAACAAAAAGGGAATAACAAAAAAAAGACAAGAGAGGTTCAATATGTATGTCAGAAGAAGAAGAAAACGAAGCCACGTATGTGTTTAGTGTTAGTATTTTTTGCTTTGCCGATCACTATTGATAAAATAAAAAATGCTTGAATAATTACATTTTTTATATGTATGCATTATTCACCATTCACTGCCGTGTATCATAAAAAACAGAATGTCTGAGTTCGTATTGATGAAAATTAAATATGAAATTTAGCTAATTATTATCAAAAAATATCTCATTGCACAAATCACTAAAAAAGTTTTAAACACCAAATGTTCAAACAAAACGATCAGCTGATAATTTTTTCAAACACACATTTTTTTCGTAAGTGTAGAAAAGGAAAATTTTTTATCGCCAAAATTACCGTAACAAATAAATTCAATCAAAGCGTTTTAAACACAGAAGATTATAATAAAACTATTGTAACAATTATATGCTGACATTTTCATCTCACAAATATATATTTTTAACTTTTATATTAAAGTACTTTAAATTAAATAAATTAAGACAATAAATATCGAGCAGCAAAACTTCCGTCCAACTTTTCTTTTTGTTTTTCTAAAGTAAATAAAGACGTTTTTTATAAAAAAAACTTTTCACATTTTTTAAAAAGGGTAACTAAAAAGAAATGCTTATATTGCTGGCATGGGAGAAGCAGACCAATGGTCTTTTTTCCATTGTTTACAAAAGAAAAAGTATTAAAACTAAAATACACATAACTTTGCTGTCAAAAGTATTTTCAATGTTTTTTCGATCGATCGCAAATATTTTTGTGTTCTTCAATAAGCTACTGATATGAATTTTGATTAAAGTTATTTTTTTGAACTTTTATAATTCTTTTTAAAAACAAGGAAGGAACTTTTTAGAGCTTAAATTTGTAGTGTCAGAAAGTACAGTAACTAAAGTGAACAAGAGAAGGAGAGGGATTAAAAATGTTTTTATAAAAAAAATATAGCGTACCTTAATAGTTAAATAATAACTTTCATTTACAGCTTTTCGAGTAACATACCAAAATCTTTCATATTGTTGAAAAATTCTTGCTTTACATTCTATATTAAATCTCACTGGTTCATTAATTCCCTCGAGAATTACATCTGCTGCAACAGTCATGTAAACTCTTGTCTCTAAAAAAGATGTAAACTTTTTCTTTCTTCACATTCTTCCTTATTTTAAAATCTAACCTTTGGGAGTTTCAGAATTTAAAACTTCAAATTGCGCCTGTGTTGGATTCCAAATTCCTTCAATCATATAATTTCGATTTCCTTCACCTGCTACATCACTTTCAATATCCAACAAATGCATATCAGCTTCACGTAAATTCCTTCCAGGTGCCAGCAGAAGTCCAAAACATTTTTTCACAGCTAATGATCTTGGTCCAGATACTTGTCGAATAACAACTACAACACGTTTCTCCCGATCTCTTCGCAATTTAAAACAATTCTTTTCAACTGAACATAGGATAAAACCTTTCTTGGCATCTTCTTCTTTGATCTCCAAAAATGCTTCAAATTGATAATCTTCTTCTGTACCAGGTGGAGCAGAGCCTATTCTTGGAGAAGATGGTGTAAGATTTCCAACGGATACTGCAGGATCAGTATTTCGAAAAGCATTTGCAAAACATAGCAACGCTTTTCCAGCAGTATCAGGAACATGACATCGAAATACGTGACATTGATTAACTTCTTCATTTCCAATAAATTGTGTAAAAGATAGAGCAAAACATGCCCGTTCAGGTGAATTAATTTGTCCACGAGCACAAAATCGTATTCTTTGTACAGGGAATGAGCTAATTTCTGTTCGACTGTTTGATTCATATAGACGTACAATACCTATAAAATTAAAGAATTTAACAAGTACTTGTAAGTACTCTATTTCCAATGTGCTTAAAATTTACCTCCAGCAAAATTCGGTATCACGATTATTACGCTTATTGCATCATGAGCTTTTTCTTGATTAAAATTTCCAACAATTTGAAGCATTTCATTTTCACTTAATGGATTTTCAATTTTTGATGATCCAAGATATGAAATTTCATCAAAGATTGCACAATTTTTTGATGCTTTGAGATCACTATTATTACTGATTGAATTATTTGATGAAGATGTTGACGGAAGACATGTTGGTGGGACCATTTGTGGAAGTGATGATGTTGAATTGGTACCTTCTGAACCTGCAATAATAAAAATATTAAAAATAAAAGTTTAAAGAATATTTCAAAAAATTATTTTTAATTTAAATCTTAATTTTTTTGGCCTACAGTATCTTATGCATCGTAAGAAGAAAGTGCTGTAATCAAATCACCCCTTACATGATTACGGTATTTTAACTAATTAAACTTTTCTTTGCAAATAATTAAGAAAAAAAATCAAACCCAATGAAGAAGCCCTAGTTTTCATAGCATTAATGGATCGACGGCCTTTTTCTAAAAATCTCCCCAAATTTGGTGAAGTTATTGAATGCCGTTGTTGCTGTTGATCTTGCTGCTGACTACTTTCATCTCTTGGAGTTGAAGATTTTCGTGGAGTTCGCATTTCAAAATCTCAAAAATTTTATGAATCAGCTTTAAGTGCATAAAAGCTTTTTAAGCAAATACAATCAATTTTATAAGCAAAATTATTAAAAGAACTCGAGCTAATAATGACGTGACACAAGGGAATAGCTTTCCGCGAACGAAAGATAAGATAAATGACAACGACGAAAAAAAAACAGTAATTTCTATCAAAAAAAACAATGTAAAAGGCTTTTTAAACTCATTTTTTGCTTCTTCTTCGGAAGCTTTCAATTGATTCCGTTTCGCGTATGAGTGTGTATTTTTCACAACGCATTTCTCAAAAGTAGTAGTTGAATGTGAGTGAAGAAAGAAGAAGAAACATGCAGCAGCTCCCGTAGCAATGCCGCTTTCTCATTTCTCGTTTGTCGGGGATTCCCACCATAAAAAAAGCTTTAAAAAATGAAGCAGTAGTAAAAAAAAAACACAGAACATCGTCTGTGGCAGTAAAAGCGCTGCGCAATGAAAAAAGAACTGGCATTATTTATTTATTTATTTATTTTGTTGGGATAAGTTAAATCTCTCTTTCTGTTTTTCCTTTTCCCAAAAAAACTATACCTTTTTCTTCTTCAGTTGCTTCTAAGAGGGTATGAAGATTCTGGCATGAAAAAACATCTTTTGTAAGCGCCATTTTTCTTTTTTCTTTTAAACAAATGGATTTAAGTTATCCTTGAAAGCAGAATGTTTACAGCATTTCTTTCAAATAAAAAATGGTTCCAAAATTAATTTTGAAAAATCCTGAAATAGAAAAACGAAACGGTTTAACAACAAAGATATTTGAAATGAAATTGTTTTAGTAAAAATATCGCGTTTTTCTTCTGGAAGAAGAACAAAAAGAAATAAAATAGAAAATGAGGGAGAAAAAGATGCATCAGAAGAAGCAAGCATTTTTATCACATGAAAAACTTTGTTATAGCTATTTTCTCTCTAAATTTCACATTTTTGCAAAGCTGTGGCATCATTTTAATGTAATTTTTAGAAGAAAAAGAGGAGTAGAAGGGACATGCAAAAAAATGAGAGAAACATTCAATATAAACATATCTATAGATACATATTATAATAGGTTAAAATCGGATTGAATTCAAGTTAAAACTGGTTTAGAATTTTCTTTTCAATGTTTTAAAGCTATATTATGCATTTGATAAATATAAAATAAATATAGGAAAAGAAAGATTTTGAAACATTGGTTTTTGCTCCTTCACATTAGAATTTTTGCACAAGGTATACGGTAGAATATGATTCAATAACAAGCTTTCATAAAAGGCATACGGTAGCATTTCAATTAATAGTATTTTTTTAAAAAAATAAAATTTTATACATTGTAAAACCAAATAAATATAATTTTTAACTAAGTCACTCACAAACATAAATGCCTGAAGCCATGTTTTTAAAGGGCAAAGATTTTTAAAAGAAAGGCAAAAAAACAGACGTCAAATTTGTGATGCAGAAAACTTTTTTTCAAAAACTGTGAGACAAAAAACCAAAAAAGAATTCAATTGATAAGATCTTAACCACAATTAACAGAGCTCTCTCTTTTAATGAAGCCGAAATAAAAGAAATTTTTGTCAGTGTTTATTTTTTATGTTGAAAAAATACTCCACCAAGACAAAGGACCGCCATGTGAGTTGAGTTGAGCAACAACTCAAAAAATGAGACCATTAAAACGTCAGTGAAAAAAAAACATTTTTTTTAAAACAAAAAAATGATCATCAACAAATTGTGGTATTTGTGGTACTTGTAGAATAAAATTAAACCAGAAAAAGAAATCATTTTATTTATGGGTTTGTTTGCAAGTGGAGTGGCAACAGACAGAGTAACAAAGAGAAAAACAAGTGATTAATGAATCTTTATGGCTGCTAATGTTGCTGCTGATGATGATGATGAGGGGAGAGCAAGTTTTAAAATATTTTTTTTTGTAACAAAAGAAGAGGGTCTCCGTAAAACATTGATTTGCATCAAAAGAGGAAAAGGGAGGGAATGGAGGGCGCGCAAAAAATGTTTTTGTGAGGGTCGTAATCGTCTCATAGGAATGGAATTGAGGAAAGGAAACTAAAGGAAGCAACAACAACAATGGACAAGTGAACGTCGTCCACCGATCCATCCATCTCCGTTGTTGATGTCATCATCATCAGACCACAATTGTCTGGATTAATTCAGTGTTAAAATTTATAAACATAGCAAAAAACAGAAAAAGAGTTCTAATTGTGTTTTAATTTAATGATCTTCATTTTACAGACATGCCTCTTAAGGGATTAAATGAATAAACAAAATGTTGAGAAAAAAACAACTGTAAAACATTACATAATTATATTTCATTAGTTTTCAATGATTCAACAGCTGTATTTATGGCAAATAAAAATATTGGATCGTTTTATTAAATACTCATTTATTAATTTTTCTATTATAACCCCCTCCTATTCATTTTTGTTAGTTCAACATAAAATAAATCCCCTCACTTTTCCACCTCCTCTATTGATTTGTGTCTCTTTATGAACAAAAAAAATTTCATCCATTCATTCCTCTCTTTTTTCAGTATTTAATCCCCCATCAAAATCAAAATCAGCTCCTATCATGACAGAGATAATAAAACATTAGAATGTTTGTCAACTTAGTCTCGCGGACAATAATGAAAAATTTCAAAAAAAATAAACAAATAAAAATCAAAAGAGAGAACCTTTGTTGAAATTTCGTTTTTTTGAGTTTGAGTGATTTCCTTCTTTCAAGTCCAGAAAGAAAATTAAAAAAAAATAATTGTCAAAATTTAAAAAAATCAATTTGGGTATAAAAAAACAAGAATTTCAAGTTTAAAATACGCAAAAAGAACACTTTCACTTTTTGTTTTCAAGCGTATTTTTGACATAAATATAAATATATAAATAGATAAGATTAAATACATGATAAATACGCGAAATATTATTATTGCTATTATTCTGTTTGAGGAAATGCCCGTCGAATTATTGTTTTTTCGGATGCTGAAAGTGATGGATGCCAAAAATCAAGAATTAATACAATTCTGTCTTCTTTTAAAGAGGTATTGGTAATGGAATGACTGAAATTAACACTAATGGGATTACTGTAGCTATCAATACAATGTACTTACAGTAATGAATCATCAAAAATAAGGCATTTGCCTTCTTCCCAATAAAATTTCTATAAAAGCATTTATTTTAGAAAAAACAATCTTTTTCAAAAAAGAAGTATTACCTCATTGGCAACTGTCAAAAAGCATGACTCTTTTTCCATTGGGACGTCGAGAGCCAGATGACACTTTAATCGAATGTTTGTTGGTTCAAGATGACTTTGAATCTTTGTTTTTGGAGGCAAAAGTGAAAAATAGATATTACCAAATGCACATTTATGCATTAAAGATTTTAAAGAATGTATAATTTCCATTAACTCAAAATCTTGATTACAGTAATCCTCACACCAATTACCATTTTTGAGCAACGGAAAAATAAACCAATTCCCACCAGCTCCATCATCTTTTCGTTGCCACATTGTTGCAGTTTTTAAAACCTAGATATTACAAGAGGGGTACTGTAGCCTTAGAGATTTTAAGTCAACAAACTTTAAGGCAAGCTAGTTTGATTGTTGCATGATTTTCTTCTAATTTGCGAATATCTGCTTGAATTTTTGAGCCCCAATTATTTGAAGTCCATAATGAACGACTGCTTAAATCAGGGATTCGAAACAGAAGTGCATTTTCATTATTGATGGAAGTTGAAATGGCATTTTTTATTCGTTCTGATGAAAACAGAAGACCATTTTCAACAAATGTTTTTGCTCGATTTAATGCCTGTAATTGTTCGCTTAGATATTTTTTTGTTAACAAAGTGAAACAAAAAAGCATACAGTAATATTTTTAGGGCATCTAATACATGAGGCTTTTGTACAAATTGGTTTAATTGGATATGTTTTTGGACAAACTCGTTCTGGAATTGACCATAAAAGCATAATTCCCAGATATGCAATAAACGGAATAAAACATAAACCCAAATATACAATCATTTCTATCACCATTCTGTTCTTCAAAAATATTACAGTAATCTCAAGCATTTTAGAACAATTAAAAATATTTGTTTGCAATAACAAAACTTCAAAAACAAGCCGTCTGTAATTCACAAAAATTTATTCGATAATAAATAAAAATCAAAAAACAACAATTAAAGTTGTGTATACAAATAACAAAAAATATATTTCACCAAAAAAGAGCTTTTAAATAATTAATCTTCAAGAACTTGATCTTCATCATTTGAAATTTCAGTCCATTTATTAGGTGTCCGTTCTTGCCATAATGAAACTTTATTATCAGCACCTGCAACACAGAGCATTGTAGCACAAAGTGACCAGCTAACATGCCAAATAATATCATCAAATACGTGCAAAACTTGTGAAGACCAAAGCTTCTTATCAAGATCATTACATTTCCAAACAACTAGACGACGATCAACTCCACATGAACTGAAAAATGACTTCAAATACATAAAATTGATTGAAAAAAAAACTCACGCAATTGAAGAATATCCAAATAAATCACATGGTGCCCATGCAACATCACGAACCCAATCAAGATGTTGTTTTAGTTCAGTATCAATTTCAAAAGTTGCTCCATCTTCTGAGCGCTTCCATAGCTTTACCAAATGATCATTACCACCAGATACAAGGCGCATAGGTTCATATTCAATTTTTCCATCAGTACTTCGAGCAGGTTTGGCTGGAGCCCATGAAATTGCATTAACACCCTTAATAAAGCAAATGCGTGAAAAAATCTAAAAAGATTTAAAAAACTAACATTTGCATGTGCATCAAGAATTCGAAGAGGTGTCCACACATCATTTTTAAATTCAACAACTGAAATTGAGCCATCTGTTGAACAACAAGCTAATACCATTCCAAGTTGATGTGGTGCCCATGCTACAGAATTAACAGAAGCAGTATGCTGCCGATATTCATATACTTTTTGCCATTTTCCATTAATTTCGCGCCAAACAATTATTCTTCTAAAAAATGATAACAATAAGGTTCTGTAAAAACTACAACAAAAAATATTTACCTATCATGTGAACAAGTTGCAAGAGTATTTTCAAATTGTGGATGAGCCCAGCTTACTTGCCATACACTAGAAATATTGAGATCAACTTCATATACGAATATCGAATGTAAAACTTACGGTCCTTCATGTCCATTTAATTCAGCAACAGGAAAACTTTGTCCATTAGATTTAACTTCAAAAATTTTAACCATTCGATCACTTGAACATGTTGCTAAACGATTTCCATAATAATTTAATTGAGCATCATGCTATAAAGGATATGAAAGGGTATACAACAATCATAAAACATAATTAAACTTACAACAACATCTCGATGACTTGTTTCAATTCTTGCTTGCATAGAAACCATTTTGATCCTGTAATTTTAAAAGGTCGACAAATACAAAGAAATTGTATGATCTTTTAAAATTTACAAATTTAAATATGGTATTTCAGTGATGCGTTGTCAATGCAATGGAAATCCCCGCGCTCTGAAACGTCTATTATTCATTTGTAACAGATAGCCAAACAACTATAAAACTGCTATGTTTTTTTCATAACCGATATTACAAAACCTGAATTCTTCTATTTTATTTTTATTGTGGTAAAAATATTCTTTACCGTATTATCTTAAAATGGAAGCATCAAATTTTCGAGAAATGATGGGTTTTGATCCTCATGATTCTGTAATGTATGAAGATGATGCACATGATAATAGCATTCCAGATATTCAGGTTGTTTCTTCTATTTTTATATTTTAACTAATTTATTTAATTTCAGAAAATTACAAAACGAAATAATATTTTACCAATACATGGAAGTCAAACAACAATGAATCTCAATCCTTTGGTCCTTGAAAATATTGTTCAAAGTACTTATTATAAAAATTTTCTATCTGAAATTACAACATATCAGCAAGTTGTTGATGAAGTGTATTATAATGTATCACATCTTGAACCATGGGAACGTGGAACTCGAAGAATGCAAGGTGTTAATGGAATGTGTGGTGGTGTAAGTTATTATTACTGTAACTTTGTGAATTTTATTTAATGTATCTTTTTAGGTAAGAGGTGTAGGTGCTGGAGGTGTAATTAGTAGTGCTTTCTGCCTTCTTTATAAACTTTTTACTTTAAGATTAACTAGGAAGCAACTTGTTAGCATGGTTAACAGTACACAATCCGTCTATTTAAGAGGAATGGGTTTTATTTATATTCGTTATACGCAACCGCCAGCTGATTTGTGGGCATGGTTATCACCTTATCTTGATGGTTTCAACATTTGTTGCAATTTACTTTTATACAATTTTTGCTGTGAAACAAGAAACTCTGGTTTATTTTTTTATTCAACCAAACAAACGTATTACGTTTTGCCAACAATCACTTTATTAAAATTTCATTTATTTCTTGAAGAAAGATAAGGTGATAATTCACAGCAAAAATTGTATAAAAGTAAATTGCAACAACTGTTGATGATGAAATTAAGATGATGAAGAAATTGATCCAAGATCTGGTGGTGGAGATTTAATGACAATTGGACAATTTAGTAGAACACTTTTTCAAAAGCTTGATTGGTATGGTACACTTTTTCCACGAATTCCTATTCCAATACAAGTCTGTTAAACCTTTTTAATTTTATTAAAGATAATTATTGTGTTATTTTTAGAAAGATATTGATCAAAAATTACGTGATCATGGACGTTCTTATCAAAATGATCGAGAATCAAGTAGTTCTTGGAAAAAAGACAATGAACAAGATTATCGAGAAGATAGTCGAAAAAGGTGGGTTTTCTTTTGTTGCGCGTATGGCCTAGTGGTTAGAACCAAGATTCGTTACACAAAAAATATCCATGGTTCAAAAATTGCACGCTAATTACAGGATTTCTTGGATTTTCCAATTGTCCCCAGTGAGTAGTGCAAAATTAAAATTGAAGATATCAAGCCCTTTAACAGATTTATTGTTTCGTGGGTTCAAGTAGCTTCTTACAGTACTCTTTTTTAAAAATTAGTTTTATCGCTTTCAATAAATTTCTTTTTAGATATCGTGAAGAATCAGACAAAAGAAGCCAAGATCAAGAGAAAGCTGAACCTCGATCAAAGCGTTGTGGACATCATAGGCGTCATCATCATTGTGTTAAGCATCGCAATCGATGTCCAACAAAAGCTAAAAAGTAATTTTTTTTATTGGAATACCTTTTTGTCTTATGGATTTATATTTTTTCAGAGCTCGGTTAGAAAAAGCAGATGAAACAACAACAGAAAAAAGTGAATAATTTATGGAGCTACAGTATGATCCTTGTTTTAAAGAAATATTTTTTTATTCTGTTGTATTTATTTTTACTGTCTTTGTTTTTAAAATAAATTATCTCTATATTTAGTTTTATCATCACAAATTTATAACAACAGTTTGAGTTTTTTCGGAAGTTTTTTGGCGTGGCATATGTTTTAACAGATTTAGGTGAAGCAACACAAGGTGCTTTTCATAAATTTGTAATACGTCAGATTTCCTTTGATCAGTTACTAAATTCGTAAATTCAAATCTATGGTAATTAAAGCGATTGTAGTTTTAAAATATCATATTGTAAAATAGGTGACAATGTTGATCCCGTTTTTTCCATTTTTTGATTAAACGATTTTCAGAAGATTAAATAACACGTAACTTAAGAAAATGCAGATATGTACCTAGGGAACCGATTTATATCATTTTTGGACCCGAATTTACCGCTTGACCCCTTCGGGAACCCAAACAACACCCCAAAGCCCGAAAAACGACAAATCATATTGAAAATAGTTTCAAAAATTCGTGGAAAGTCGTGGAAAACCGTAAAAAATTGTGGAAAATTTAGTACAATTTTTTACTATTTTTCACGATTTTCCACGAATTTTTTAAACTTTCTTCCATTTTTTTTGTCCTTTTTCAAAGTTTGGGGTATTTTTTGGGTTCTAGATGGGGTCTATGGGTTTCTTAAAGTTTCATGTAATTTGGTATTCTAGAAATCGTTTAATTTAAAAAATTGAAAAAATAAGAGAAAAAAGAGTTCAACATTTTGTCAACCACTGTACAGTGTTTAAAATTATAACACCAACTAAACCATCAGAGCCACGTGGCTCTGAGGGTCTAGCGTTAAGGTATCTTCTCGGCTAGTAAAAAATCTGGATTTGATTCTCGGTCGAAGATAAATAATTTAGCCCAAATTTTTCGAATGTCCTCGCTTTTCTCTTCAATTGTAATTTATTTTCGAAATGGTAGATTTGTCTTTCGTGCTAAATTGCTTATTATTGTTTCTTAACAATGGTTTTAATTATACAGAATAAAGGATTTCATAGTTAGCTTTTCTTAAGCATTCATAAAATATACTGTAGTTTTCTCTCTTCAAAAAATTCGAGAGAACAAAGTATGCGCACGTTGCAGAAGAAGAAAAACGTTAGACAAAAAAATTTTTGCTTACAAAACAAAGCGCCTCTCATTTTTCAAATACAGACTTCTTTGTTTTGCTCTATTTTCATCTTTTTTGGTAATTAATTACTTTCAAAATGGCTGATGCTTCTGAATGGTGTTTAATTGAATCTGATCCAGGTGTCTTTACTGAACTCATCAAGAATTTTGGTGTTACTGGTGCACAAGTAAGAAAGATATATTGTTGTTTGAAGCTATAACATTGATGATTGTTTTTAGGTTGAAGAAATTTATACTCTTGACGATGAAACTTTCGCTACTATGAAGCCAATCCATGGATTGATCTTTCTTTTTAAATGGAGACCTGGTGATGAACCTAGCGGAAAGTTGGACCTTGAAAATAAGAATGATATCTTTTTTGCTCAACAAGTTATCTCAAATGGTATTAGTCTTTATCTTTTTGTATTTTGTAAGCTTAATCTTTTTAGCATGTGCAACTCAAGCCATTATAAATTGTCTTCTTAATGTTAATAGTGAAGATATTGAACTTGGAAGCGAACTTGAAGGCTTCAAAAATTTTACAGCAGGTTTTGATCCAGCTGTAAGTTGTTTTTCCTCCGCTTTTATTTATTAAATAAGGCTTGATTTTATAGAATCGTGGTCTTTGTCTTGGAAATTCTGAATCAATCCGAACTGTCCATAATAGTTTTGCCCGTCCAACTGTTTATGAACTTGATATTCGTGGTACTGGGAAGGAAGATAACTTCCATTTTATTACTTATATCCCTGTTAATGGACATATTTATGAACTTGATGGCTTACGTGAAGCACCAATTGATTTGGGCCCTATTCCTGAAGGTGAAGATTGGTTAAAAGCTGTTCGTCCTATCATCAATAGCAGAATTGAAAAATATAATGAAGGAGAAATTCATTTTAATCTTATGGCCATTTGTACTGATTTTAAAAAGAAATATCAACAACAACTTGATCAACTTGTTGAAGTATGTTTGAGCACTTTCAATGTCAGAAGATTATTAAAGTGTTGTACTTTTTTAGGCTGGAATGGATACTGATGATAGTGCAAATGAAATTTGTCGCCTTCAAATGTTGATTCAAGAAGAAGAAGAAAAATGGGAACGTTATCGTAAAGAAAATGTTCGCCGCCGACATAACTATGTTCCATTCATTGTTGAGCTTTTAAAGATTCTTGCAAAAGAAAACAAACTTGTACCATTAGTTGAAAAGGCAATTAGTCAAGCAGAGAAGCGTTCAACAACAAAAACTGGTGAAAAGTAATTAATGATCTGAAAATATTTCTTGTATCTGTTGCTTGTGAAAAAAAAGCATATTATTTATATCTTTTGTTTTATTGTATTTGGAATTGAATCTATAATAAACTTTTTATATTTATCTAACATGTTTTTATCGGGATTTTTAACACAATAAAGACATTAAATTTTTAACAGACACAACAATACATGGGTTTTTTGGCACTTGTTAGATGAGGGGAAGAGAGTTTTTTCTTATCACTTGATTGAAGTCTGCACAAAATTGAACCGAGAAGAAAAATAAAATATTTCTTTAAAAAAAAGAAAGAACATTTTTAGTTCCCCCAAAAACATAACACAAGGTGGGACATTATAGGTGCTGCTGGTGGTGGTCGATCTTCAACGACAGAAAGTAGAGATATGTTTCCATTTTTATTTAAATATTATCTGACTTGTATAATAACAACACTTGGTGGTTCAACACAATTTTATTCTTATGGTTTGTTTTTTAATTGTTTAAAGTGTCTTTTAAAAAGAGAGAGTATTATTTAGGTATTATCAATGTTGGTCAAGAGCTTATCACTGAATGGATTAATGAAACATATACAGAAAGAACGGGTGAACCGTTGAATATTACAAGATTAAATGTTATTTGGAGGTAAGTCTTTTTTTACTTGAAAAAATGGTTTAATTATTTTTTGATATTTTTAGTTTTGTGGTTTCAAGTGTGGCAATTGGAGCTATTGCCGGTGCGTTAGTAACAAGGTATGCGTATTTTTTTCCCACTTTTTTTGCATTAATGCATTGACTGTGCCTACAGTATACCCTTGACACATCCAAATTAATTTTTAGAACACTTGCAGAAAGATTTGGTCGTCGAAATGCTTTAATAATGAATGGAGTTTTGAATGTTTGTGGAGCGCTGTTGGAACTTCTTGCAAAACCAGCTGCGTCTCCAGAATTTTTAATTGCCGGAAGACTGATTTTTGGAATTAATATGGGCTTAACAAGTGGTCTTGTTCCAATGTATTTGTATGTTTTTTTATTCTTTTTATTTGTCTATTAACTATTTTTTTAGAATGGAAATAACACCAGGAAAATATCGTGGTGCAGCTGGAACGTTACATCAAGTGTAAGCTTTGTCATTGAAGTATTCTTCTTACCATAATATGCTTTTTTAGTGCTGTAGCATTTTCTGATTGGTTTTCCCTTTTTGTTGGTTTACCTGAAATTCTGGGATCTCGAACACTTTGGCCATTTGCATTTGCATTCCCAGGTGCACCAGCATTATTACTAGTTATTATTCTACCATTTTGTCCAGAATCTCCAAAATTTACTTTAATGACTCTTGGAAAACGTGAAGAATCGCTGGATGCAATTAAAAGTTTAGTTGAAGAAAAAGAAGTTGAACCAATGTTTCGATCTTTGGTGAAAGAAGCAGCACAGTTTGCTCGAGTAAGTCTACCTGTTGTAATTCTTCATGGGAATAACTATAAATGCCTTTAAGGAAGGTCGTGGAACTTATAAAGAATTATTTACTCGAAAAGAATTTCGAATTCCAATTACCGTTTCTATTTTGGTTATGATTTCTCAACAGTTTACTGGTTGTACAGCTGTATTTGCTTACAGTAATTTTTATCTATTTTTTGGAAACGATTATTTTAAAACTGTTTTTAGGTACTGATATGTTTGTCAACGCAAATCTTAATATGTAAGTTCAATTTTATTAGACATTGCTGTTCATAATAGTTATTGTAATATTTTTAGTGATACAGCAAGACATGCAACACTTGCAATTGGAATTGTCTACTTCTTGTTTGCTTGCAGTTCGCCATTCTTAATTGAACGTTTAGGACGACGTTTCCTTTCACTTTTTCAATTAATTTCATGTTTAATTGCATTAATTTTCCTTGCCACTTTTACCTATATTCAACAAGTTTCTGATGTAAGTTCTTATCTCTATGCAATAAAAATGCAAAAAAGTTTATGGCTATAAAAAAGTTTTATGAGAAAACTGCTCGTAAATTTTTGCTCTTCTAAAATAAGGCTGATGACATTCTTAGGATGTACTTTATTTTTATTTGTTTGTTTTCTTTTAGCATACTTGGGCGTCATATGGATCAATAGGAGCTTTGATTGGATATATGGCATTATATGGTATTGGATCACCGATTCCATGGATGATTAGTTAGTTTATTTTATGAAGTATTACAGTAACCTTTCTTTTTAAAAATAATTTTAGCTGCTGAATTATTTAATACAAAATATCGTTCTGCTGCTGTTACGGTAGCTGTGTTTACAGCTTGGAGTTTTGCTTTTATAATTTCAACGGCATATTTACCATTTCAACAACTTGTTGGTGTTGCATTTAGCTATCTTCCCTTTATTATTGTTAGCTGTGTTTCAATTGTCTTCATGTACTTTTTACTTCCAGAAACTCGGGACAAAAATATTGATGATATTGTTACGTATGTTTTTTTTCTTTTTGCAGAAGCACAGATTACGTTAATGATTTTCAGCGAAATAAGATTCAGAGGTCAATCACTTTCTATTATGCAACCATTCCGTACAATTCCATCTGATTTAACAATCAATGAAGGTCGACGTTTATTACCACCAGAAAGCTATGATGAAGAAGAAGATCCACAACAAAATCATGAAAATTATCAAGCTATTCTACCGTAATCTGTTTCTTTAAAATCTTTCTTGGATTGATCTCTTTCTTTGTTTTTTTTATATTTACATTCTGTAACTTGTTATATTGTTAAGTATTTTTAAGGTTTATATTGAACTAATAAATTGAAAATTTGGTGTATTGAAATAGCTAAGAACAAGTGCATTAAATCAAAATAATCATTTTGGACTAAAATGAATCCACGTTGTGAAATAATGATAAAAATTCTCTCGTTTTTGTGATCCCACACAATTACACACAAACCAACTGTGATTGGTCATTGCTATTTCTCTTTGAGATATTTCAAAATTAGCATTATTTCACCTAGGTACCTTATAACGAAAATGTTAATTTTGTCACTCTGATTCGCTTAGGACACGTTTTTTGCAGATGCCTAAAAACTTTTCCCCCGTTTTTAATTAGGGGGCGCAGCCATCACTTTTTTTGCAAAAAAAATGAAAAAATGGTGGCAGCGAAAAAAAACCTGCGGGAGTGACTGCCTGCTAGAAATGATAGTGGTGTAACGCGCGCAGCTGAGAGCACGCATGTCAAAGGTTCGACTACCGCCGCTTATAAAAAAATGTTTGAGCAATTTTTGCAACAAATAAGCCTCATATATTGTATTGGCGATGTATTAACAATAAAATAAAATTATTTGAACCAAATAATGAACATTTTGTTTATGTTTTAAAGAAAACGATCCGAATATTGTATTAAAAAAAATTGTGATATGCATTTGGTTTTCTATTACTCCACTTTGTTTTGTTGATAAATGGACAAGGAAAAAATGTCTCTTTTCGATTCATTGTTCCTGGATTTTCCTAACCATCTCTATCCATTTTTAAACATCAAATGAAATGTTTCATTTTCTTCATTGTTTGGTTTTTTTTGCATTCTATTCAAGGAAGAGTATTTTTATAAGCACTATTTTGCCGACTTTTTTTTATTTGAAAAACTTTAGTGGTTAGCCAGAACACTGAACTATTGATTTTTTGTTTATTGTCAAGTACGAAAAATGTTTTTTGTCAACCAATTTTTCGTCATACAGCTTTCAATGGTATTTTTGAACACTTTTTTCTCTGTCATTGCGTTCAAAATTTTTTTTCAACATTTGGTTTTTTTTGTGTTTCACATTTTTCTAAATTGAATATTTTTCCAAATAAAATAATAATAAAAAAACAAAAAAACCATAATTGTTGGATAAAAACATAAACAAAATGTTCATTATTTGGTTCAAATAATTTTATTTTATTGTTAATACATCGCCAATACAATATATGAGGCTTATTTGTTGCAAAAATTGCTCAAACATTTTTTTATAAGCGGCGGTAGTCGAACCTTTGACATGCGTGCTCTCAGCTGCGCGCGTTACACCACTATCATTTCTAGCAGGCAGTCACTCCCGCAGGTTTTTTTTCGCTGCCATGAAAATTAAAATGCGTCGTCGTATTTTCTGAATAACTTTTTGGTTTCTGATTCTAAAAAAAATCTAATGATGCCATTTAATCACTGAGATCCGGGGCTATCTGAATATATAAAAATTTATAGCAAAATCGAAAATTTTTTTTGACGCTGCGCCCCCTATTTTCAATAACGTTAAGACGCGTATTAATATTTTTAACATTTACTACCTGATATTTCTCATCGTTGTTAAATCATGCCCAACAATTGAAAAATGCGCGCGCTTTTTTTTAACGATGCCCAAAGGCTAAATAACAAATGTTTATTTTTTTCCAAAACATTACAAAAAAAAAAACAGTTTGCTCTGTTTTTTCATTTGCGCATATCTTTTGTGAGAGCAGTGTTGATTTTAAATTTTGTTTTTTACGTCTCTAATTTAAAATTTACTCTTCATTTTAACACCTTCAAGGCTTGCGCTTTTCGTGTTTCCAGCTTAATTTTTTTGTTGATATTATGATACAAACTTTATCATTTAATTTATCTTTAACCCCAGATATGAAAGGACAAAAATGATCGCAAATGTAAGATGTAAGGCGCAAAACTGGAAGGTTCAAATTTGGAGGCGGAAAATCAACACTGCCTTGTAATATTTTTTGTCCATATTTCTTTTTTAGTATCTTCGTAATAGCTACCGCTCAAAACAATGGAAGAAGAAAAATTACCTCTTGGTGATGCATCATCTATCTTTGAAACGGAAGAAGAAGAAAGTAAAGAAGATGCATTTGAAAAGCTTCGTCGTGAACTTCGTACAATGTTGTATGCATTTGGTGATGTAAAGGTTGGTTAATTTGACAATTTTTCTTATTGTGTTTTGCTTATTGATGATGTTGATTCTTTCTTTGTATTTATTCTCTCTTTTTTAGAATCCTCTTGAACCAACTCTTGATCTTTTGTATTCTATGATCGTTGATTACGTTACAAATGTTGCAAAAATTGGGCAATCTCTTGAACCTCGTAATAAGTTAACTCTTCAAGCCATTCATTATATGACTCAACATGATATTCGAAAATTTGAAAGAATTAAAGAACTTCTCACAATGCATGAAGAATTAAAGAAAGCAAAAAAAGATTTTGATAATCCTCTTTAACTTTTTTTATTTTATTTCAAAATTATGATTGCTGTTTGGTAATTTTGTTTTATTGTTTGCTTTTTAAAATGTTGATAAACGTTTTATGTTTTTGTTGATTTTTCTTTGTAAATTTAAAAAACTTATTAGTAAATTACAGGGGGCAACAGCGATATCGGCTGAAAAAAAAGCACAGTATGAATAATACGGAATTGTTCAGATCTTATGTATGCAATTTTATGAGTGAGCTAACAATCTTACGGTCCTTACGAAAAGCGACTAAAGTAAAAGAAGTCTTACGGTATGAATAAATTTTTTAAATTTGAGTTTTTGAAAATTTTCTAGACAATCTACAACTACAAGGCGTTTTTTGACAATGCCCACAAAACACTTTTGTTTTGAGGTATTCCCATTTAACTTTACATACTGGAAAAACAACTTTTTACGATACATATTTAAACAAACAATATTTTTGTGAATCTTTTCAAATAAGCAGTTTTCTTAAACCTATTTTATCATTAATTGTATAATAATGGTTTTATCTAAAAAAATTTTATCTCTTCCTATTAAAAATCAACAACTTTCTTTTTTTCCAACATACTGTAATTACATTTTAAAAAATGCCAGCCCAGAATTGTTATTAAAACTTTATCAATGCTGTAAATATTTTTATTCCATCTCTAAAGTAACAATTGCACCAGATGTCTTTTTTAATATTTCTGAAGCTCAAAATATAAATTTTGATTTTTATGATAAAAACGGAAAAAAGGCTTCTTCTGTCGCAGCTATAAGAACGTTGAAAACCTTTGGTTAACTGGTAGATAACATATATTTCCTACAAGATGGTGTTCAGATAATTATGGATTCATTGGAAATTGTTTCTTTAAAAACATTTATCGAAATAGTTTAAAAGTATTGTCCATCAATACTGGATTTACTTCATTTAAAGAACTCAAAATTTTGTGCAATCCTTTAAATTTAATAAAAATCTACTTAGAAACGGTAGTAAAAAATGAAAATGATCTACCACTTTCTCCTGATAAAATAATGGTACTTTTTCCATTTGTAAAACATTTTGAGTAAGTCTGAGTTTTCCCTTTTTGTCCATCCCTTTTATTTACAGAATTTCTCCAACATATTTTGCATCAAAAACCATCATCAAACTTTCAAATTTTTAAATAAAATAAAAGTAGTAACATTCCGAACGATAAAAACTGTATTTGATTCAAGAAGTTTGTGCAATTTTTTAAAAGTTTGTTAAAAATTAAAATTATTTAAGTTAAGAATACCTTATTTTTTAGGAGAATTTTGACAGCGATAGTACTTTGGGTCTTTATTTTGACCCAGATCTTCAACATAGTAAATGGCAATTGTTATCTGAAGTTGAAGAATCAATTAAGTCATGGGAATTAAAAAAATAAAACATTTTGAATTCTGAAATTTTTTTATGTTTTTTGTATTTTTGCTGCAGTTACAAAAAAAAGGTTATATAAGCAAAAATCATTATTCAGACACAATTTCTTTTTGTAGTAGAAACTACAGTAAATCCACAGATTGCTTTTAAAGTTACTAGTATTTGTTTGTAAACATTTCTTGTGATAAATTTTTTAAAGTTCAAAAATAATTACGGCGTAATTAAATCTTAACCAAAATGACAAAAAGGAAAAATCAAAAAAGCTACAGTAATCCGATTGGATTTTCTTAAAAAAATGTCTTCAAAACAGCTGCAAATAGTTTTTCAAAAAAATAAAATTTTTCTACTAAATTTCTCCGTCATGCAACTTTTATCGAATTGTTGAATCTGTTGTTAAATTTATTTTAAGTAAAATATTCATAGCTCTAAAAACCGACAGAATTCTTTAATCTCCCCTTACAGTAATCCATTCAAAAACTACAACAAAGACACCACTTTAAAACTGTCACTTTATTTTGCTTTTAAATCAAAAAAGCAAAAGAATATTTTGATGCATCTTTTTTGGCATGTCATTTTCGGCATTTGTGTTTTATATTGCTGAATGCTGCTTGCTCTTTTTTTGCCCGCGCTTTTTTCTTTCCATTATTTTTGCGTCGTTTTTTTCTTCTTCTTGTTTTCTACCTGTTCTTTTAGTTCTTTTTTTCTTTTAACTTTCAGTCTTTAAACATTGATAAGTTTTTTTTTAAATTTATCAAATATGCTTTTTTTATATTGATTATACGTATAAAAAAGGGGAGTTTTATGGCTATAATGGCCTTATTTCTTTCTATTGTTTTAATTTGGACCTCCCTGTTTTGTGTTCATTTAAACATCCGATTTCCCTTTTCAATACCTAATAATCTATCATCATCTTTCTTTTAATTACATTTATATTTATTTATTTACATACGTCCTTCTATGTCTCTCTTTTATACCTTTCTTCTATTCTCGAATGCGCCATCCTCAGCCATTTTCGGTGTTGGTAGTTGTGCTGTTGTTTCGACGATTTTTACGGCGTATTTTTTTATTTGTGAACAAACATTATTTATTTCCCTTAGATTTTTTTCCCTCATAGTATTTTTTCTCCCTCTCCTTTTGCTTGTTGCTTTTGTCGATGGACCTTGTTGGTTGACTCACTTTTTTTTTGCAAGAAAAAAAGCAAAAAACTTTTGCTTTCACGTTTAACATTGGTGCTTTGCTTGCTTGGTTGATGATGCGCAATGGTTTTTTTGAGCCAGACCATTTACAAAACTTTTTTGATTCCTATTTCTTTTCTTTGACCGTATAAATTATTAAAATTTAAAAACCATCATTTGTAATTGAACTTCCCTTTTTAGGTTATAACCAGTTATGGAGTACTTGCTTGACAAGTATGTGTTTAACTATGTTCCATATCAATTTTCTGATGAAACCCGTAAAGCTATTACTAACAAAGCTATGAATGTTGTTGCTGTAAGTTATCTATATTTTGTTTAGCTTTAATCTTATTGGTAATTTTTAGTGGGCAGATTGGATTTGCAAATATCAAGATGTTCATAAAATTTATGAAAATCATACAAGTTTTCTTGTTTGTGAATTAGTATTTTTCTTTCTTTGTTTGCTAACATTTGTTCATGGTAAAATTTTATTTTGAAAGGGTATTTTTAAAAATTGTTTTTTGTAGCTTATCGACATGGCCATCGTTACATGTATGTTTGGTTGGGAATACTTATTCATGCTTTAAATGTTGAAAATCTATGTTATTGGATTCCAGATTTGGATAATTTTTGGCAAGCCCAAGGCATTTTAACTTTCTTTGGAATGCGTGCACCACTTTACATTATTCTTGGAATTTATCATACCTTTGATTACATTTCTTACATCTTTGTTAGCAGGTAAGCCCTTACTTTAGGGGTACGGTAATGGATTAATTCCGAAAAATTTTTAGACTTCATCTTCCTTGGTGGGCAGAAGGACCAGCTGTTGGATTGGGTGCTGTTATGCTTGATATGCCTTATGACATTATGGGAATTAAATTATTATGGTATCTTTTTTGAAAACTTTTGTAACAAATTTACAATCGCTTGTTTAGGTGGACATGGCATGATACAGATCCAAATATCTTTGATCGAATGAATTGGGTTCCATGGAATTCATATTATTTTCATGCATCATTTGCCTGCTCATTTGTTTGGATTCTTCGAGCTTCCAGATATTTTCTTGTTCAAGAAGTTTATGACTGGAAGAAATTTGGACGTGAATTCGCATGTGTCTTTTTAGCTGGAGTTGGCGCATTCTGGGGCGGCACCATTCAATTTGCACTTCTTTATCATCCTGCTCATGATATCTTTGGAATTCATTCTGAATATACAACTGTTGCCTTCCTTGCTGTTTATGCTTTAATCGTTTATATTGCTGATCGATCAAATCGTCGTCCAGAAGCTCGTGCTGGTAATCCATATTTCTTTGATGAGTTATCTCTTGCTGTTTGTATTCACTATATGTTTTATATGATGCTTGTTCTTGTTGCTGATCCTGTTAATATTGTTAGTGAAGGCTTGCATCAACCGATTGGTCCATGTAATGTTACACAAAAAGTTCAAACTCCAACTGGTGGTGTATGTTTTGTTGGCTGACTTGGTAGATTTTTAATGAAGTACATTTTTAGGTTCTTTATAAAAATAAATATCTTTGCGTTGATAATTATGATGAAAAATACTTTGATTTCCATTGCCTTCCATCAAATGCAAAATTACGATATGAACCTGGGGATGAGCCACTCGAGTGGTATGCAATCTGTGGAACACCATTTGAAAATCGAGCTGAATACATTTTTATAATTTGGTAAGCATCTTTTAACCAGAACTTAATGCAATTAACTTTCGCTCTTTTTTTAGGACAATTTGTATCCTCTTTGGTTCAATATTTTATCAATGGGCTGCTCGATCTGGACCAACTCCAACAATCTATCAATTCGTATACCGTAATCCAAAACCAGTTAAAACTGGATGGTTTAGTGGTGGCCGATCTCAAGCTATTGAACATCAGTCAGAAGATGATTTTGTTGATGATGACAGTAATCTTCGGTATCGTGGTTCTGCTTCATCTCGATATACTCCAATAACTACTTCCTCTACTTCTTCATCAACAACAAGAGTAATTCGATCTTCTAAAAAAGGCAACTAACAAATTTTTATTATTGTTTCTTTCTTTTATAATTTATCACAACATCATCACTTATCTTCTTCATTTTTCACTTTTGTATCTCAAATTTTTGAATCTTATCGTTATTGTTTTTTAAAAACATTTTTGAATTTTACTGTATCAGAAAAAAAATAAATTTATGCATGTATTTTTTTGATAACAATACATTGAAAAAGTATAACAAGCTAAAGCTTTTTACGGACACAGTATAATTGTACATTAAAATTTTAAATAAAAAGAGTATCAAAAACTTTATCGAATTTCAAATTTGAAAAAATATTTAAAGCTCTCTCGTTTTTAAAACCGGCGGGAAGAGTATTTTGGCGACGTGTTCCACTATCGCTAGCAGCAAATTTGAAAATTTTCGAATTTCTTTTTTGTCATCATCGTTCTTCATTGCCGCTAACAAAGCATTCATTCACTTTTCAAAGCTTTATTTGGTGCTGTTAAAAGTTAGCATCTCTCTTTGTTATATTTTGCTATTTAAAAAATGGCACCTATTTCACGTAATTCATTGGAATCAAGCCCGGATAAGACAATATTTATCAGTGATGGATCTGTTCGAGTTAGATTATTAACAACTGAAACTCTTCCTTATCTTGGAAAACTTCCTGGTACTAAAGAAGCACTTTTATTTGATCTTGCTGAAAAACGAGTATGCCTTTCTTTTTTTTATCCTATGTCATTTAATGTCTCTTGGGGATTATAGACAGATCTCAAATATATCAATGGAAATAATATGGCAAATATTGCTGAAAATGATTTTTATGAAAGCAATCCTGCTGGAGGTGATACAGAAATGGAAGTTGTAGATGATAAAGAAAATATTCTGCTAGATCCAAATTTAACTCTTGAAGGAAATCCTCTTGAAGTTAAATATGATACAGTTGAAGAAATGCGTAAAAAGGTTCGAGCAGCAAAATTTACTCAATCTTGTAGTGAAATTGAAATTCGATTTCCTATTGAATGTAATCCTTTTACAACTGTACAATCTGATAAATGGTTGAAAAAGTGAGTTATCATTGCGTGGGACATTATTTAACAGTTGTCACGCTTTAGTTTATCAATGGAATCTCATAAATGGTTGGATCCACAATTTGGTAATATTTGGATTTTTATTGCTACCGATGCATCTGATGGAAGAAAAATGATGATTACTGGCATGAGAAAAACTCCCAACACTAGATTAATGGTTTCATTGCTTGGGAAAGGTGGTGCAGCATTTAAAAAAATTGCAACCCTTTTGGCACCACTTTCAAATAATTCTTCTCGTAAATATGTATATGCTGATTATGAAATTTTTAAACCTCGTCCATTAATGGATAAACCGGAGATTGATCCAGAATCTGCAATCTTTCGAATTCATTGTGAATGGCCTATATCTGGACATGGACATGTTAAATGGTTATCAAAGCCTCCAATTGATACTCCAATGACAATTACATTCTCTCCTGGGTGGTTTAATAGTCATGTTGGATTACTTGAACGTTCTGAAGAAATTGAATATTTATTGGTTGGTTTTCTATTACAAGTTTACAGCTATACTAACTCTTACCATATCTTTAGACACTTTCTCAATGGCTTCTTAAAGGCAAAACTCATTGGCCTTCACAAGAACTTGAACCCTATGTTCTTGATGATGTTGCAGCACTTATTCGTGAAACATCGGTTGTAAATGATACAAATAAATCTGATGCAATTAATGATGATTTCACATTTAAACTTTGGCTTATTCTTCGAAATTGTACCTCTTTTGCAACATTACGTTCTTGCCTTGAGTTGGTATTAAAAAGTATTCGATACAATGAAATTACTGCATTAGTTGGAACTGAAAATAAATCAACAATTGCTCATATGTTACGATCTTCTGAGAAGAATGAGTATCCACTTTCACGCTTGGAAACTCTCACATGTGTTGGTTTACTTCTTGAACTTGGCGTTGATTATATGAAATGCGTTATGACGAATGATTTTCTTAATAGTGGCTTTATTCAAAATGTTGCTGATCTTAATAATGTTTTTGTTGATACTTCATTGGTTATTGAAGATCAAGCTGTTGGTTTACTTCCTATTCATCTTGCATTCCAAACTGTTAATTGCCTTCGAGAATACATTAAAAATACTCCTCATGAATTGGTTAATCTTACAAGGTTTGTGTTTGTTTGCTAAAGCTAAGTATTAATAGTAATAATTTTAGACGTGCACTTCATAAATTCTGTCAATCAAAAGTTAAACCTCTTCACAATGAACTCTTTGTCTTTGATGTAAAGGGTACTGTACATGATTGGGTATTTTGTGATGCAACTCTTTCGGATTGGTGCCTGCATCGAACTACTTTTTCTGGAAAAGAATCAAGAGTTGAACATTATTTTCATTTTTCAAGTCGTGTTGAATTTTCTCATATTGCTAAACGTGTATATCTTCCACGTGAACAAGATCAAGCAAAGCAACCTGATATTGTTGCACAAAAGCAAACTGAATTACAACAAACATTTTTACAAAATAATGATTATTCTGCAAAAGAACATTTCTATGGTGCTGTTACTGTTCTTTCTCATATTCGTATTTGAAGAAGATATTTTTATTTAAATTGCTCGTGTATTGCCTCTTTTTTTCGGTTAAATAATTTTTGATCTCTATGGGTATTTAATTTTATTCTTTGTGTTTATATTTCTTATTACATGTTTTATAATAAATATTGCTCATGTATTTACTGTAATATTTTGTTTTGTAATGGTTGAATACCAGTGAACTATTTGTTGATTTATAAAATGTTCATCTTTTAAATATCTCCCGTACTTTTAGATGGCAGAAAAAGAGCTTTCCAAAACTGAAAAAACTTTAATTTTTAATGAATTAGTCGAAAGCCTAAGACAAAACCTCCCTGAACTGGCTAAAAAGTTTTTAATTGAACATAATTGGCTTACATCTTATGTTGATGATAGCGGACGATCTGTTGGTAAGCTTTTATGATTAGAAAGCCGTCTTTAAACTTCCATCATTTTTTTCAGTACATTGGGCTGCCGTCGGGGGTTGTCAACCTATTATCGAATTAATTGCTTCTCGTGATCCTCAAGTTTTGGCAGTATCTGATGATGCAGGATGGAATTTAATTATGCTTGCTTCATCTGCCGGACGAACAGAAGTTGTTCGATATCTTCTTTCATCTGTTGAATCTGATGTTAATCATAAGTATGTTCCTTTACATTTTTTACAGTAAACCATTTAAAAATTGAATTTTAGAAATAAAAATGGCCAAACTCCACTTCATTATGCTGCATCAAAGAATCATCCAGCAATTGTTAAGCTTCTCCTCGAAAATAATGCAGATGTAAATGCTCAAGATAAACTTGGTGCAACACCTCTTCATCGTGCATCATCTCAAGGTCATATTGATGTTGTGAAGCTATTATGTGGAAATTCTAAGATTCGTATTGATATCAAAGACAATGAAGGAAATACTCCACTTCATTTGGCAGTTGAAGATCAAAATGATTCATTATCAATCTTTCTTGCAAAATCTGGTGCAAATGTTCAAATTCAGAATAAAGGAGAAAAGACTCCATTGGATTTATGCAAGGATGCAGAACTTAAAAGAAAATTGGAACAATTTTTATAAATTGAAATACTCTTTTTGGTGATTACTGTACTGTTGTTATTATATGTATTGTTTAAATTATTCGGTGATTGTTTAAAACAATAAATTTTTATTATTATTGATTCTTATCTGTCTTTCTTTTATCTTATCTTTTTCAAACCTTAGAATTGGACACGTGTATTTTAACACATTTTAAATTATTTTTTGGTTATTTCTGTTTCTTAAAAGTTTTTCATTTTGAGAGCTTATATTGTTGTTAAAGATGGCGACTGAGAAGACTCAAATCTTTGAACTTCTTACAACTCTAGATTCGCTTAAACATTTGGTTCGAACTGGATGGATGCATTTTGGTGTCCCCAACCCGGAAACAGTATCTGGTCATATGCAAGTTCTTTAAGTGCTATGAGAAAGTGAACAGCTATATTGTTTATAGGTATCGAATGGCAATCCTTGCAATGACTTTAGCAGGTGAAGATTCAAGCCTGGATGCTCTAAGATGCGTTAAAATGGCGCTTGTTCATGATATTGGTGAAGCGATTGTGGGTGATATTACTCCAAGATGTGGCGTATCTGAAGAGGAAAAGTTTAAGCTTGAAGAAGATGTAAGTTATTTAAAGGATACTTTCAAATATAACATACATACGTTTGTAGGCTGTAAAAAAGATTGCAAGCTATGTTCAACCTGTTGTTGGAGAAGAATGGGAAGCTCTTTGGCGGGAATATGAAGCTGCAGCAACTCCTGAAGCAAAAGCAGTAAAACAACTTGATAAATTTGGTAGCTTTTGAATTATTATTTTTGCGTTATTAATTCTAAACTTTTATAGACATGATTGCTCAAGCATTTTCATATGAACAAAAATATGGTCTAGATTTGAGTGAATTTTTCACTTCGACGGTGAACGCCTTCTCAACTGAGCCCTTCCTTTCATGGAATAAAGAATTGCGAAGTAAAAGAACTGATTGGATTAATAAAAAGGGATAATTGTTTTTTTTTGTTATTTGTTTAATTTATTTTTGGTTTGAAAATAAATTCAATTGTTATAGAACATTATGGATATTGTAAGCATACTGTAGTTGCATTAAAACAAAAATAAAAAAGCTGTTCATTAAAGCATCTAAAGAAGCAATTAAAAAAAAGGATGATACCGTTGCTGCGGTGGTGCAATTGAAATGGAGCTGAGTCATCATATTCGTTAAAAGGCTAAAAATACAACCACAAACAACAATTTCTGGAAAGCATACGGTTTGAAACTATTCCTCAACAACTTTGCTTTAATGCTGGCATTGATGGTGTTGATATTCTTAATCAACTTCGTAATCGTCATTTCAAAGGTGAAAAGCATGCTGGTGTTGATATTTTCCGTGAATGTGTTCGTGACAATTTGGAAGGATGTATTTCGGAACCTGCTGCTGTTACACGAGTATCTTTTCATTTAATTTTGTTTATCAAAAACTGTGCATTTTTATTATTTTTTAAAATGCAATTAATGCTGCAACTGAAGCTGCTTGTGTGGTACTAAGAGTTAATCAAACTATCACAAATCAGCCGAAAAAGAATGAAATGCCTGGTTTACCTAACAAGCATTAAAACATGTTTGCTTACGATCTGTTCGAACAAGCTTTTTGCTCACTTTCTTGTTTCTATTTGTCAGCTTACATTGAAGTTAATTTTAATAAAATTATGTTAAACAAAAATTATTTTGAAACACAGGGACATCAATAAAGAAGAGCAAATCAATGATATTTTACTCAATTTGAGAAGAGCAATGTGAGAATATTTTTGGATTTAACAAGGGAACTCGTGTAATTTAAGATCAAACAGAAGTTACAAATCTGATCAACTGAAAAAAACATAGCATAATGGACACTGAACCTTTAAATGCTACCGTAACATATAAAAATCCTAAGCTTCAAAGAGCAATAATAAAAGCTATAAATTCTAAGAACTCGTCAGAATAACCATAAACATATGCAAATTAAACAATGCAAAAACAAAAATGCAAAATAAATTTTTCAAAAATCATTCTCATGATGACTGCAAAAACACTATATATAAGAAAAAAACTGAAGAAAACGTTTAGTCTTATCAATTCACTTGGGTTAGCTGCGGTCGTCTCTTCACTCATCATAAATCAAAATACGTCGTGCCTCTCATCACCTTCAACAACAAAAGAAAGAAGCAGTCCGTGGAAATTCAATGATTGCAGGGCAAAGTTTTTTCTTGCTTTGGGGACCTCGGGATTTATCAAATCCATTTTGGCTTTTCTGATCCATTTGTAATATCACATATATTGAACTTCTTTATGTTGCTGTCAATAGATATTCAATGGTGTCCTTAACAATAAACAGGGGGATATAATTCCATTTTGGCTGATCCATTTGTAATATCACATATATTGAACTTCTTTATGTTGCTGTCAATAGATATTCAATGGTGTCCTTAACAATAAACAGGGGGATATAATTTCATTTTGGCTTTTCTGATCCACTTGTAATATCACATATATTGAACTTCTTTATGTTGCTGTCAATAGATATTCAATGGTGTCCTTAACAATAAACAGGGGGATATAATTTCATTTTGGCTTTTCTGATCCACTTGTAATATCACATATATTGAACTTCTTTATGTTGCTGTCAATAGATATTCAATGGTGTCCTTAACAATAAACAGGGGGATATAATTCCATTTTGGCTTTTCTGATCCACTTGTAATATCACATATATTGAACTTCTTTATGTTGCTGTCAATAGATATTCAATGGTGTCCTTAACAACAAACAGGGGGATATAATTCCATTTTGGCTTTTCTGATCCACTTGTAATATCACATATATTGAACTTCTTTATGTTGCTGTCAATAGATATTCAATGGTGTCCTTAACAATAAACAGGGGGATATAATTTCATTTTGGCTTTTCTGATCCATTTGTAATATCACATATATTGAACTTCTTTATGTTGCTGTCAATAGATATTCAATGGTGTCCTTAACAATAAACAGGGGGATATAATTTCATTTTGGCTTTTCTGATCCACTTGTAATATCACATATATTGAACTTCTTTATGTTGCTGTCAATAGATATTCAATGGTGTTCTTAACAACAAACGGGGATATAATTCTGATCCATTTGTAATATCGTATTATATCGTATTTGGGTCAAAAAAAAATCATCCCCTTGTCCTTGCATTTGTGGAATTCTCGCTGTTCCCCAATCCCCCAGGGCGAGGAAAGGACGGGTATCTCATATGGCTGGTGGCGGATGAAATCTGTCCTCTGCTCGTATGATTGTCTCATCTTTTACTTTCAATGGTGAAACTTTTTGACTTGTTTTGTATTTGAATTTCCGTTTCCTTCTCGCTTCTTCCTTCTGTTTTTTTATTGTTATTTACACAATCAAAGTCATTGAAGCACGCAAAACTTTGTTCCTTTTTTTCTTCATCGTCTTCTTCAGAAATCCAATCCTAAATTTGAATCCTAATTTTTCATGAGTTCTCCCATTGGGCATTTCGGCACTTTTTGACCGATGACTTACTCCTCCTTCTCTTCTTCTACAACAAACAAGCAACCACATAAATATTTTTCTTTAGTGTCAAAAGTATATATGTATATTTGAAATTGTGATAGAAGAAAGAGGAATATAGCGACAACGACGGAAACTGTTATTTTTTGTGCCTTCATTTATTTGAAAAAGACGCTTGCCTTTCTTCCAGAAACAAAATATAATAGCAGTCTGTTTTTTTCTTTTTTCAATCAGAAAGAATAAAGAATGCCATTGAAAGAGAAAAAACGATGTATAATGGTTAAAGGAAATAGTCGTTGATGGCCCTTTCTTTCTTTTTTTGAATTCATGGAAAAAATTTGAACGAAGTTGTTTAGACGTTTCTCATTTTGTTACCGTGCTCTTTTCTCTTCTTTATTTTGTAATAAAATATTTTGAAAATTATTATCAAAAAATGCTAAAAGTTATTGTTCTTGTGCCATCAAATTAATACTATTAAATATCCATTTTTACAGTGTTCTTTCAAAAGAAAAAATGCCAAATTTGCAGCCTTTGAGAATACACACATCATTTTTTGCGTGTCATTTTACAAACACGTACTTTTTTAAGAAAATTGGCAATGGTGCTATATTTATTTATTTTTTAAAACCAAAAACACTTGAAAAATTCATTTTATGCACGAAAATGTTTTTTTATATAAAGTGCTTTGAGGATCTTTTATTTTCATGCCATTTTATGTACAAATCTCTGCCTCAAGCAAGGTCGTTTTGGGAAGCCTTCCTTTTTTTGTGTGACTTTGACTTTTGTTTTAAGTTTTTTAGTAATACTGTAGCATTTTGTCATGCTCAAAAGTGTTCAAGTATTTTTTTTGTTGTTGACAACAGTTTCGCTATTACTCACAACCAACAATTAAGGCTTGACATAGGCTGTAATTGTAAATCTTAGCAAAAAACATAAAATTGCTAAATATTTCTTATTTTGTTTTTTTCTAAAATAGATATTTAAAATTAGATGCTTCAAAATTTAAATTTGAAGGATTCTTGTTTTTAACTTTTTCGTACTAAATATATTATCACTTGTATATGAAATTATACTGTAGCATTTTACTTTTATACGTTTTTAAAAATTGAAAATATAGTAAAAAAATTGTTTTTAAACTATTTGAATGTTTGTAAATATTTTTTAAAGAAAAAATGATTTATGAAAAGAAACTGACTATGAAAATTTTTATCCCACGAGGGAGTTCTGACTTTTTTTTACAAATTTGTTTGTTGTTGCTTTTTTTTCTTTTTTCAACAAAAAATACTTTCAATCAAGCTTTGTTTAAAAGTGGAAAGTCTAAAAGTCAAATCGTTATTCTCTCATTTAGCACCCTTTTTCTTTTGTTATTAAAATGTCGTCGCCCTAAAATATGAGGGGTGCCATTACCAGATGTTTTCGAAAAAGCCTTTCTTCACTATCAAAAAAGTAGAATAATGCAATGTTGTTTAATTCAGCACCGACGACTTTCTGCTAATCATCGAAATGGAAGACGAAAAACTGAAGGAAAAAGAAAGGGGTCGTCTCTTGAGGCTTGTTTTTGTTTTCCGTGCATTTCTTTGCAAATTTCACTTTTCTTCGTTTCTATTTTCAAGTCGAATTTAAAATATTCCTTTGTTTAAAATTTTCTTTAAAACTGTTACTTTTTTTCATTAAATTTAAATTATTAAAAAGCTTTTGTGTTGCTAAATTCTACGTGTTTCGTATAAAAGTTTTTCGGCGTTGCTCTGATTTTTTTATTATTTTAGCTAAAAAGAAGAATACAGTAATTCTTTAATGCACAATAGTTTTTTTGTTGCATCAAAATTAGAGTTTGCCATGGCATACACCTTTAGCTTTAATTTTTTATTACAATTTTTTCAAATTTTAGAAAATCTTTAAAAACTTTTTAAATAATGATTTTACTTTGTTTCGCGTTATCTATTATATACTTTTGTGCTTTAGCATTTCTGTTAATTTCCCCAAAAATTAATTAAGATTTTTAGAATGCAACAACCTAAAATAAAAACAGTTCAAAGAATTCAAAAATTTGAATGGACGGGTGCCGCAATCGGTCATTATACGGTAGTTGGAATGGCGTGGATAATATTTATTCTAACTTTACCATTTTCATTATTCTTTTGTATAAAAGTTGTACATGAATATAAACGGATGGTAGTATTTCGACTTGGAAAACTATTGAAAAATGCTCCATTAGGACCTGGAATTGTAATTATACTTCCATGTGTAGATTCATATACAGTTGTTGATTTAAGGTTAACTCTTTAAAGGGGATTATTTGAAAAAAAGTTTGAAAAGTTTTTAGAACAATGTCATATGATGTACCATCCCAAGAAATGCTCACAAAAGATTCTGTTACAGTATCTGTAGATGCAGCAATTTATTTTCGAACAAGGTAAACCACATTTTGAAGCTGCAGTATAACAATTTTTGATGACAAAACTTTGTCAAATGCACTTTTAAAAACTTCAAACATCAAAAACTATACTATTGTCTATTTTTTTCAGTGATCCAATTGCAACAATATCAGCAGCGGTAGATTCAATACTTTCAACGAAGCAACTTGCACAAACAACAATTCGAAATGTTTTAGGAACTCGTTCCCTTTCGGATATTATGGCTGCTAGGGAAGAGATAGCCCTGCAAGCTCAAGAAATTCTTAATCCAACTGCAGCAAATTGGGGAATAAAATTGGAAAGGGTTGAAGTGAAAGATATTCGGCTACCACGTGAACTTACAAGAGTTTTAGCCATTGAAGCTGAAGCCAGTAGATTAGCGGATGCTAAAATTGTTTCAGCTGCTGGTGAATTAAATGTAAATAACTGTATTACTGTAAAATCATAAAAAATATAAAAAATCTTTTAGGCTTCATTTTCATTACGAGAAGCTGCAAAACGTTTTGAAGGTTCTCCTACAGCAATTCAGCTACGGTATTTACAAACTTTAACCAGAATTTCACAACAACTAAATCATACGGTAAATGTTATCCAATGTATTGCCTTAATCTTACTGTAACAATTTAGATAATTATTCCAATTCCCACCGAACTTATCAAAGCATTTCTTCGTCGAAAGAAACAGTAAATATATAATTATAATTCTTTCATTCAATCAAAAATCAAAAAAAATATAAAAATCATACAAAGTAATAAAAATATTTCTATAAATTGTTTTTTGAAGGAACAAAAAAATGCGTAATTATTGAAGGAAAAAAAGAAAACGAAATTTTAAATTTTTTTTGTGAAGTTTCCACCATGAAACATTATTAATCTTATTTTTTTAAAAACAGAGCTCAACAACATCAAAAAAGAATATTAATAGAGCTCCTTATTATATATTTTTTTCAGAACAAACAAAAAACATGAACACGCATAATAAAAAAAAAGAAAAAAAATTTGTTGAGAACATTAGTTTACATCATGAGCAAGAAAGAGAAAAAAGAAGTAAAAAGGAAGAATTCCTTTAACACTTTTTTAAAACAAAAAAGACACCTAACAAAAAAAAGATAAATCGTTGCTGTAATAAAACGAAAAAAATATAGAACAAATAAATTTTGTCATCTAGCGGATAATTAATTATAACAAAAAAAAGATATTTTTGAATATACAATAAATTAAATAAGAAACAAACAAAGTTAATAATAAAAATAAACCATGAAATCAGAAAATCACAAATTCGTGAATTAAAAGTCTTCTTCAAAATTTGCCATTAGTTCAATTTGTTTGCTTAAGTCAACTTGTTGTGATGGCTGAAAAGTACAGTAATTTTAATACTATTATTTAAACAAATAATAAAACTTACTTTTCCATCACCTTCACGATTATTATCTCTATTATTTCTATTTGGAATTATTGGTCTTTCAATTCTTGGCGGTGGTTGATTGTCATCAAGTAAACCATCAAGTGGGTCAAGCATTACCGTAGAATTTGTTTGAGGTATTTCAGGACGAGGTTTTGCAGTTGGCGGTGGTGGAGGAATTCTACGCTGTTGATTCTAAAAATATATAATATATAAAATCAAAACAGCAACAACAGTTAAAAATATACCATTTCCTTTTTGTTTTTATTTCCCATATGTCCATTTGTTGTTGGTGGTGAACGTCGAATAGCTAAAAATGGTTTGTATATATTATTTTTCAAATAAACAATTGATGAAAAAACATACGATTAGAAGAGCGTGCAGGAGAACGAACACCGTTTTGATTTGATCCCTAAAAAAATAATACAGAATAGAAAGAATTTCATAAATATTTTTTTTTCAATAAAAGTACCTTCGAATCACCATTTCCATTAGTTTTTGGTATTGGTTTTGATTTTGATGATGTTTCTTTTGTTTGTTCTGAAATTATTCATTGTTAAATAAATGTCATCAATATGCCTTTTTTTAAAGGCTTCCCACAAAATTTAGCGGCAAAAAAAGCGTTTATTAAGGAAACTTATAGGCTAGCTGCAGAAATACTCAAAGAAAATGTACAAAAGAAATACAGTTGAAAAGGAAAACAATATCGAGATACATTAAAATGAGATCTTTAAAAACAACAAATTTAAAAAACAATTAACAATTTAAAAGGCAAAACGAGATGCATAAAAATTACAAAGCGCGCGCTTCATGAAGCACCACTTAATTCCCGTAGAAAAACAAAAAAAAAGAAAAGAAATAACAAAATGACAGTTTTGGTTAATATAAAGAATGGCAATGATGCAATTAATCTATACAAAAGAATCTTCAGAAAAAAAGAGATCTATTAAATAAAAAAATAAAATTTTTTGAAAATTTTTATTTCCTGTGATGATGCGGCAGCTGTATACTGTAAGAAGATAAGAGTAAAAAAGAGATGCAAATGTTTGATCTGCATTCCCTTATGCTCACTATCTTTCTCCTCTTTTTCATCTCCCAAAACAATCATCTAACCTGATTCGCTTTCTGAAGATGAATCAGAAGAACTAGAATCATCAGAAGAATCACTTGAAGATCCTGAATCATCACTTGAAGACTCTTCAGGTTTTGGTTTTGCAGGTTCAATATTTCGTTCACCATTAGCTACAGATTGATTTGAATTTGCTGTAGATGAGGAAGATGGTCCACCACGATTAGCAGCAGCACTCAAATCATTAATCCGACTTTGTAAATCTTTTTTACGAACTTCAGTATCAACAGATGTACGAGGAGCTAAAAAGAAAGAACGACATTAGTAAAAATAATTTTAAGTTAAAACTTACTGTTTGGTTTTCTAGCTTTATTCTTTTTCAATACTGCTGAAACATAAGCATCCAATTCACGAAGTGTTACAGGTTTTAATGTTTCAAAATCAATTTCAATTTCTTCAGGATTAAAATCATGTAGCTGTTCTCTTGCTTCTATAATGCTTACAACTTTTGATAAACGATCACCAGGAAGTTCATTGATATTTAGCGAAAGTTGTCGCTTTTCTTCATACGTCATAGGATCAGCATTTCTTTCATCATCAGAATTAAAAGTATAATCATCACGAGAAGCTGGTTGAGATGGATCTGGCTTCGGCTTATTCTTACTACCACGCTTTCTTCCTCTATTTGATTTTGGAACTCCTGAATTTGATGCTTCAAGAGTTGGTGGTGGTGGAATGGCTGCAGGTGTGGCAGCAGCAGGAGGGGTAGGTTTAGATAAAGTAGGAGGTGGCGGTGTTGGATTCTGTGCTGGAACCGAATTCGAAGTAGTTGGGAAAGTTATTGCAGGAGCTGTAGAAGGAGTAATAGCAGGTGTTAAACTTCCCTTTGGACGTCCAACACGACCTTTCTTTTGAGTTGTAACACCAGGTGTCAAAGGAGGCGCAACAGCAGAAAGTGAGGGAGTTGGAAGTGGTGTTGCAGTTATAACAGATTGATTTAGCAAATTTTGAATACTTGCATGATGTTCCGTAGATAACATTGGAGTAGCTTGTTTTTGCATTTTTGCATTCATCCGTAAAAGTTTTAGATTAACAAGTTCTTGAACATATCTTTGAATTTCTTGAACTCTTTCTGTTAACTTATTTCCTTCATACTGTAATCGCAGCAGCATAAGTTCAATTTGTTGATCATCATCAACAGGAACAATTTTGGATGTTGAGGATGCAGAAGTCGCAACTGTTAATGGTTTAGCCAAAGAAGCTGAAGATTGAGCTTTTTGAGTAAAACTTGCAGATGGTTCAGCAACAGATTCTTTCTTTGGAGGTGGTTCATCTGATCTTATTCGAACCCAACGATCTTCAAAACATTTCTACAAAAAATTAATTGAAACCAGCTGCCACTTTTTTTAAAAAAAACAAACCTTAAATTTCTTTGCAGCACCATAAACTTTTGTATCAGGTCCATTGTATGCCATACAATTATTCGCAATTAAAAGCATATCTTCTCTGAATTCTTCAGCACTCGCATACTGTCGATTATCAAACTTGTTTTTGACTGTAGAAAGATCCATTGGATGTTTAATTCTATCATAATAATCAGCAAGTTGATAAGCTTCAACATCAACAGGTGCAAGAAAATCAGCAGTAAACTAAAAATAATAATAATTACAGTAATCAGTTCTTAACTTTAAATACCAAACAAAACTTACACTATAAGATTTTTTAGCCAAAAAGTCATTGATAATTTTCTCGCAATCCATCATTCGAGGTGTAAGCTTGCCATGATATTTTGGAGGAGCATTTGAAAAATCTGGTGGTGGTCTATTTTTAATATTTGGATTCAATTTCTTTTCTGGTGGTGCTTCCTCTTCAGCAAGTAGAGATGGTGCAGCTTTACGTTTCGGAGCTCTATCAGGATGACTTGGACCAGGAGTTTCAGATGCAGCACTTGCAATTGAATGTTCTCGACTGGCTGAAACTTAAGAAAAGAAAGTTAGTAAAGTTCAAAAAAGGATTCCGCAAAAATGGTTAGGTAATTGTTTAGTTTTAAGCCCAACAACCAGTACAAAGTGCTCATCCCCCATTTTAGATGTAGAAAAATTAAAATGGCAAATTTTTTGTGATGTTAGCTATGGTATGGTATTCTAATAATTAAAATGTTTTGTGTGCTCCTAGTGAATCCCATTAAAACTAGAATATAGAGCACCTTGTACGGTTGCGTTGTGAAAGTAATTCAGAACAGCAGCTGTTGATTCAGTTTCAATAGGAGATGGGCTAAGGGATCTTTTGACGCTACCTCTTGCCACACTGCTAACACGACCACCTCCACCACTTTTCTTTTTCTTTGATGCTGTCTTTTCCCATGATGGTATCATTTCATATTCCTAAAAATAATTTTGGTTAAAACTGATAGTACACAATACGGTAGATTTCAATTTTAAAAGTGAAAAGATTTAAAAATACAAAACCTGAGATGGCATTTTTTTAAGATTTTCACGATAAACATTTTGTACATTCTTGCACATTAACGAAACATCTTGTGAAGCTTCATTAAAATCAGTGCAATTTTTCCAAATTTGATTAAAATCCTGAAAAAGAGACTTACTTCATTAGGTATATTTTCAAGTTTTTGCAACATCGTTTGCTCTAATGTTTGTGCCATTTTATATACGCCGTAATCTGGTTTGTTGAAAGTATAGCAATTTGTGAAGACCGTCATAAGGTCCTAGAAAAGAAAAGACATCGGTTGGTGTAAAAGGTATCGAAAATAGATAGATATAAACCACTCAAACACAAAAATAAAACAATAAATAAAACAACAAAGTGACTTCGAAATTGCCTATTTTGTTGCGAATTCAAAAGTTTTTTAAGAGTATAAAAATTCAATTCAACAACCGATGTCTTTCTTTTATGAAATAAAGATTTTTAGCGCATAAATAAATGATAGAATCCACAAAAAAGGCTTCTTCCGAAGAATAAAAGGTGCAAAAAATAACAGAACAAATTGGTGCGCAGAAAAATAGACACAAAAGCAAATCAAACTTCGCCCCCGCTATTTTAATAATCAAACAAGGCAATAACTTACTTTTAAACATTCATTGGCATTAATGTAATATTTATTCTTGATTCTGCTTTCAACTGTTGTTAAATCCATTGGACGTTTTACAACATCGAAATATTCCTATAAAAATACAGTATTGTTAGACAGGCAAAAAATGGGAAACAAAATATTACAGGTATTTGCAATTCTTCAACATTTACTGGCTTCAAAAATGGCCATGCATGACCATGTTTTTTAATGGCTTTTAATACAGTACTATAGAGAAAATCAAGTTGATTTGTATGTTTTGTTGGTTTTCCCATAGGTGGTTTAGTTCGAGGAAAGACGCATCCATTGATTGGTGCAGGAGCAGGTGATTCCCAACCATTTGTACGAAGATAACCTTGAATATCTTCTATCTTTACTGGATCATCAGGCTTTGAATCTTCAATTTCACCATTCTGTTGTTTTGAAATTTCATCAGCTTCATTTTTAACAGGTGGTGGTTTAGTACTACTATCCAAATTATTTGTTCCTGAATGATTATCTACTTCACCAGCTTCAGATTTTACAGCAGAAGGATTAGATGATGGTGTAATATCAGGTTTTACAGAATCATTAAACGATGAATTACTGCTACTACTTCTTCCCGTTGTATTGATATCCATTTTCATCGAATGCTCGTCGTTGCGTTCATTTCTGATACTAACAGCCGAGCTTTCTAGCATTCCTAAAACCAAAAAAACGTCAAAATTACGTTAAATAGTGTAAAAATTGGGGGAAAATTACTGTTATTTCATAATTTATGGGAAGACAATAAAAAAATAGAAAATTTGGAGAGAAAATATATATGAAAGGTGTGAGTCAGCAAAAAAATGCATTTTTACCCATTTTTTATGTATTTTATATCAAAAAAATGGTAAAAACCATAACAAACAATGAATTTTAACATTTTTAACATAAAAAAATTAACAAATATGCGTTCTACGGCATAAAATTACGCAAAAATGCACTTTCAGCAGCAAACCACCACTCAGCAAGCAAAAAACCGCGCGCGAATGATGGCCAGCAACGCTCCTTCATGCCATCTCTTTCTTTTTTTTAACTGCAAACTTTTTTTTGTTTAATTTTTGTGTAATTTCCTTTATCTTTTTGCTATTTTTTTATTTATTTTATGTAAATTTATTTTTCTTTATTATTTTTAACAAAATTTATATTAAATTTATCAACTTTAACACAGATTTTAGCCCCCTTTAAAATTTGAGTTAAAAACAGATCGATAAATTCAGCTACAGTATGCATCATCTATCGTGCAGGGAATACTCAGCGAGACAGTTGAAAAAAAAGAGAGAGGCAAAGAAAAAATGACAAAGAAAAAAAGCAGGCGGAGCTTTCACATGAGCAATATTGCATTCTTTTTTGTTGTTGCTGCAATATAAAAAAAATTTTTCAGCAGCAAAACTAAAAATTCTTTTTTTTTTGAATTTGGTTCATTTACGTGATAATTGTTATTAACAATAGACAATAGCAAGGATAAAAAAGGACAAGACAGAGATATCAGAAATATGCATGAAGGATTTAGTCAGACAAATACAATAATAGAGAAACGAACCATTTTATACAGTAACATTATTGTAAAGTTGGAAACAGCCATGGAAGCATTAAACAGTAATACTTTATGATTTCTAACGGCATATTAAACAAATAAAAATATTTTTATCCAATACTACTACTGAAATATAAATAAAAAAATGAATAAAAATTGATGATTCTACTTTTTTCATTTTCTAATTTTTTTCGCATAGGAAAAAAAGAGGTGTTCGATGCCCTTCCTTTCTCTTTCTTTGGTGTACACAACATTTTGGAAAAAAACGTTTGATTTTGAAATAGATGGAGTTCTTAAGGCGAATTTATATTTGATTAAATTTTGCGCCAAAAATGAACATTGTGTTACTGCTCTACATTTTTATAAAATCTATTTTGTAAATTGATATAACAAACGTTCTACTTTTTTAGAATGTCGTTTGCCGTTGATCCATCACAAATTACTGTCAATGAAGTTCCAAAAATTGAAAGAATTGGTGCCCATTCACATATCTCTGGATTAGGCCTTGATGAACAATTAAATCCAATGAAAGATAATCAAGGAATGGTTGGACAGATAAAAGCTCGGAAAGCTGCTGGTTTAATTGTTAAAATGATTAAGGTTTGTTGATCTTAAAAGAGACTCTTAATGATTGGTAAACTTTTATAGGAAGGAAAAATTGCTGGTCGAGCTATTCTAATAACTGGTCCTCCGGGTACTGGTAAAACTGCATTAGCAATGGGAATTTCAAAAGCTATCAGCTCTGCAACACCATTTGTTTCAATGACAGCTAGTGAAGTATTCTCAGTTGATATTAGCAAAACTGAAGTATTAACTCAAGCAATTCGAAAAGCTATTGGCATTACAATTGCTGAAAAGAAAAATGTTTGTTCATATGTTATTGTATTAGCGTCTTTATAAATACATTTAAGGTTATTATGGGTGAAGTTGTTTCAATTGAAACTGAACGACCAACAAGTGGTCTTGGACGTCGTACTGGAAAGGTTACACTTAAAACAACAGATATGGAAGCAGTCTTTGATATTGGAAGTAAAATGGTTGAAAGTATTATTAAAGAACGGATTGCTGCAGGGGATATTATTCGAATTGATAAATCTACTGGTACTGTAGAACGCCTTGGTCGATCAAGTATGCGTAATCGTGGTTATGATGCTGTCTCAGGTGCAACAAATGAAGTGCCATGTCCTTCGGGTGAAATTGAACAACATATTGAAATTGTTGATACTGTAGCTCTGCATGAAATCGATGCAATTAATTCTCGTGCACAAGGTTATCTTACTGTATTCTCTGGTGATACAGGTGAAATTAAATCAGAAGTTCGTGAAGCTGTTGATAAAAAGATTAATGAATGGCGAGAACAAGAACGTGCTCGAATTATTCCGGGTGTACTTTTTATTGATGAAGTCCATTGCCTTGATTTAGAATGTTTTGCATTTTTAAATCGTGCAATGGAAGGTGAATTTGCCCCAATTATTGGTAAATTTTTTTATTTTTATTAATTTATTCACTACTGCACGATTTACAGTTATGGCAACAAATAAAGATTTTGCAAATATTCGTGGCACATCTTTTCGTTCAGCCCATGGTATTCCCGTTGATTTATTGGATCGTGCTTTAATTGTTCGAACAAATCCATATGTTGAGAAAGAAGTTTTCGAAATTCTTTCAATTCGTGCAAGAGCAGAAGGAATTCAAATTGGTGAAGATACTTTACAAGGATTATGCAAAATTCAAAAAACTACTGGAAGCTTACGGTACGCCATGCAACTTATTACTGTTAGTGATGTTATTCGAAGCCGTACAAATACTCCTTCCGTAAGATTCTTTAACAATAATACTTTAATTTATGATCAATGTTTTAGGTAAATATCGATCATGTTAAAAAAGCTTATAGCTTATTTATGGATGTTGATCGAATGAGAAAATCACTTAATGATGATGCTTCAAAGTTTATCAATTATGTTTGATGAATGACTGAATAATACATTCTTGTTTCAATTTGTTGATTTTGAAAATATATTTTTATATTACTGTTTATTTATTTTATTTAAAGTGCATTCAAGAGCAAAAGAGTTATATTTTATTATTTACATGGTCATGTTGCATAGGTGTTTTTCCATTTCATTCATAAGCTGATGTATGACATTCGACCAAAATTTCGGTACTTCTTGACTTTTGTGAACTGTATGTTTATGTCTCGTAGAAAAAGTTACAGTAATCTGTTTAATGGCATAATTGTTTTTTTAAGTTTAAAAATCAAAGCCAAAGATATCCATTAGTAACTTCTGAGCAAAACTTGAGCAGTGTTATGTTATTTTTAAATAATTGTTCAAGGAATTACAAAAAAATCTTTTTTATTTTTTACAACAAAAACAAAAATTAGTTGACTGAAAGAAATATACTTTGTTTATTTTAAAAATTAAACTTTTTCTCGACTTTTTGGCTTTAATATTTTTTCACGGCTTTGTTGTCCTGGTACAGCTTGTTGTTGTTGTGGTTGTACACTTTGTTGGTGAGAAGGATCACCACGACATTTCTGAGATTTCTTTTTTTGTAATTCTGCTTTATCATCCAAAGTTAGGACATCACTTATTAGCCTTCCATTTAATCGTTTCTTTCCAACAGTAAAAATATCATTGAAAAATGGATCAAGTAAAAGTTCACGACCACATAAACGTAATTTTGGTGTATAAATTAAAATTCTTTTTAAAAATCCAATACATTCTGGTGGAGCTTTTGGTAATAGCTGAAAAGTGTTTATTGTTAGGTGAAACTACAGTATTTTACTTACAAAATCAAGTCCTTTTGGAATAACTTTTTCACCTTCAAGTTTTGTGGGAGATTTCATTGCTAAAATATCATTGTCTGTTGGACTTCCAAGTGCTTGCATAATAAGTTTTAGTTGATGCTTTCCATCTCGACCTGGAAATAGTACTTCTCCACGTAACATTTCTCCCATGCAACAACCTAAAAACAAAAGTTAGAAGGTATATTGTAGGTTAAGGGTTTCACCTGCAGACCATACATCCACCAAACAACTATATTGATCAGAATCAAGTAAAAGTTCAGGTGGCCTATAAAATCTTGTTACTTGATAAGGCGTTGACCGTACCACATTTGTCATATGTTTTGCAGAACCAAAATCACCAATTTTTAGTAGACCAAGTTCTGGATCAACAAGTAAATTTTGTGGTTTAATATCTCGATGACAAATTCGTTTCTATAAAAACACTTTTTACGTTTCCGTAGAAAAAAACACCTACTCTTAATAAAAAATATAAACCATTAAAGAGTTGCCATGTATATAATTTGATATCCAAAACATTCATTGGTGGTCCAAATACTTGTGTAACAGTTGTGGTCAAAGTTTGTGGCATAAAATCAAATATCATTGATTCACAAATCTAAATTACAATTACAGTAATCCATTTATTAAAAATTAACTCACTCTTTTATCTTTTCGATCAGAAATTGTTTGAAATGTAAAAATTACTTGAACAATATTCTTATGTTTCTCCCGAGATAAAGCAAGCAATAAAATTAGCTAAAAAGTAGTAATAAATTATTCACCATTATGATTAGATAAAAAGTACAGTATCACACTTACTTCAATATTTCGATGTTCATCAGCTTTTTCAGGCCATGTCTTCTTTAAAGCAATTTCCTTTCGAGGTTCAGGTTCAAGTAAAGTTCCACGATAAACATTTGAAAATACACCAGATGAATGAAGACGCAAATTACACATTTTAAGTTTTACTTTTGTACGAGATGGTAAAGCAAGAGCATTTTGTTCTGTGACAGCAACATTTGAAGGATTATTTCGTGACATACAATTTATTCTTTGATGTTGGTGAAGATTCGATAATTCAGAAGAAGTTCTTTTTGATGCCACTTATGGCTTCTGCTAAACTTTGTACAACTTTTTGATGACGATAGAAAAAAAAAAAAAATAGATGAATGCGATAACAAATTTCTTAAGCACTTCCCCTTAAAAAAAATGCATTTTTCATTGAAAAATTTTTTTTAAAAAAATGCAAATTTTTCAATTTATCTGCATTCAAAAATTAGCTTCTAAAGGTTTTAAATAAAAGTATATACACTTACTTGACTCTCTCAAAAAGAACGAAATGGTAAGTTTCTTTTATATTACTGGGAATATACTGTAGACATAGAAGAAATTGATGACAATAAAAGCAGCGAAAATCGAACCTACTTGAATTTGACGTTGACTTGAAAAACTGAAAGAGAGAGCGAGAGGATCTCTTTTGTTTTTACGGAACTTTTCATACTTTTTATTTTTTTGGAAGTAAAGTTTTTGATGAAAAAAATGGAGAGAGATCACGCGTTGTTTTTTTTTATTGCATATTATCATTTTTTCTTTTTTTAAATAATTTAATAAGTTTTAGAAAACAGAAGATTTATTGGTAGTTCAGCTGGTATTAACATTATTAGTTTCAATTGGAGCATTGGCAACATCATCATTTGTAATTTTTCGAATTTATATGCGTGAACGACATCGTCTTAATGAAGCAGAAAAGCATGCCTTTGAATTATATGATGCAATATTTCAATCATTTATTCCCAGAACTTTATCAGATAAACTTTCGGATATTTATAAAACTGAAGTGGATGCTCAAGCAATGAATGCTAAACCAATAATTGTTTCATCAAAACAAATAAATCCAAGTCAAAGTGCAAATGTAATTCAACCTGGACAATTACAACCACAACAACAGCAACAAGTACAACCTGGACAACAGCCATTACAACCACCACAATCACAACCTCAACAACAACAAGTAAATGAAAATCCAGCAAATGCAAATCTTCAACCTGGACAACAACAACTTCCACAACAAGTGCAACCTGGAATACAACCTGCTGCAAATCCTGGAATACCACCACCTCCCGTGGCTTATTCTGAAACACCTCAACAACCTACACCAACGACACCAGCTCCTGTTGCTGCTCCAACTCAACCTTCTCCTGCACCGGCGGTCGCAGCTGCACAATCTCCAGCACTTCCACCATGAATTTATTAATTGATATAATTTTAAAGAAAAAAGCTTTGTTTTCTACTTAATTTCTTGTATGTATGTTTATTGTTTTACTAATAAAATAAAAATCAACAAATTTATTTTTATAAAACTGGTAAATTTTCATAACTTGGTCGATATCGTTTTGTATCATAACCTGAAATATATTGTTTTTGATTAGGATTACTGTAGCACTCGATAATATAAAACTGAAGTAATCTAATTCAAATATATTTTTTGGGTACTGTATTAGAATCAGTAATAATTTTCAAAATAATTTTCTTGTTGTATGCTTACCTAATTTTAACAGCATTGGAGCAACTTCATCCAACTTTGACAACAATTCATCAGGATAAAATCCAACCCAAGCATCTAACGCATCTTGATTAATTTTATTTTTGACTTGTGAAGTGCTAAATTCTCGTCTAAAAATATTTGAACTTCAATATAGCGCTTTGATTTATATAAAAAAGGCATACGGTGATAGCCTAATTTCATCACCAATATGTTTATGATGCTCTAAAACATTTTGTGAAAAATCAATTTCTAAAAAATTAATGATTTTTTCCATTTGTTCTTTTGGTGATAGAATTAATTTTTCATAATAAACGGGAAGGCAAACTTCTGGGCCAAGAAATAAACAAGAATTGTACATTTGAGCAATTGTTTTATTCCATTGTGATAACATTTGCTATAAAAAATCTTGGTTAACTCTTTAATAATTTAAATTAATTTTGTCACACATGATTCTCGGGCAGTGTTTCTTCTCAAATTGTAATCTGTTGGAAACAAAAAACATTTGACACCTTTTTTGAATCAAACTCAAGATCTGCAAAATTGAAATTTTGCAGACCACAATCTTGATGATTCTCACAATTTCAAAAAAGATATTCTTTGTTCTAAATTTTTAGCAACTTTGGAAAGCAGTGCACCGGTATAAATGTTTTGATATTACCACTGCAAATTATTGAAAACAGATTTCTGTTTTCTGGCAAAAAAATTAAAATTGTAATGGTTTCTTCCAAATTAAAAATGTCTTAAAAAAGTTATTTTACTTCTTTATCATTTCGATCAAAGCCAGTTACAGGAACTTTTCGAACAATCATAGAATGCACAGATGCACGCCCATCACGAAGCATTAAAATAAATTTTGCTTTTGGAAATATCTCAGATAATCGAATCATCATTTTTAAAGCTAGTGGATCTTTATCACATAGAAGTTCAGCTTTATCACCATGTTGTTCAATTACTGTACCTATAAATAAGTAATAATAGTAAGGTTCAAGTAATGGCCACAGTATACCAATAAAAGCTCCAACAGCATTATTTAAAACATTTCGAGTAACACCTGCAAGATCAAGTAACCTTTTATGCCCTTCTTTTTCCCATTGTGATAACATTGATAAAATATTTGGAATTACACGAGTTTCTTCACCACAACGGACATCTGGATGAGCGTCTAACTAAAAGTGTAAAACTTTAGTGCGTTTTTTTTTAAAATTTCAATTGTTCCTATTAAAAATGATACTGTAACACAATTTTATGAAAAGTTTTACTGTGTTTCAAATTTATACATGTTCTAGCCCTAATTTAACCCTACTGCATTTACCATAGCTCTCATCAAAGTTGTGCCCGACCGAGGCACCCCACCAATAAATAAAACTGAACGATGCATTAAAGGTGGTTGCCATTCTTTACATTTTGGAAATTTAATAAATATTAAAATTAAACATAATAAACTAAATATCACAAATAGCGGTATAACTCTTTTAATACATCGAATTCCACCCCACCGCATTTCAGTTATATGCGGATTTACTTTTACTGACGAAGACTTCATCGACAACAATTTTTCAAATAATACATTCATCACTTTTTTTTACATTTTTACCTCTTTTTTAGTTCCAGTCGGATTAAATGATTTTTTTGTTGATGTTTTTATCTGTTTTGAAAGCAAAAAAATGAAGTGCAAATGAGATTTTTTAAAAAATGTAAATGAGCCTAGTAGGAAGGAAGAAGCACTTTTTTGGAGATGATTCTGTTTAATTTTTTTTTGCTCGAAAAAACAAACAAAAAAATTTAAGAATAAATTAATATTGGGATGTGCTTTTATTTAATCAAGCTGTGCATAATTGTACTTATTTTTAATATTAATAAAAATCAAACAGGAACCATGCTAGTCAGTTCAAGAGAATTCGGTCTAACATGGTATACGGTAGCGAACTTTCTTCCAAAAACTTATTCGTTCTTTCTTCGCTAATAATTTTGAATTTCAAATTTGATAAAAAACAGTTTTTTTACCATCGCTGCAATTTTATTTCCAAAAATTACTGATAGTTAGCACATCTACAGTATCCATCAATAATCTCGCTTCTTACATAGCAAAGTTTGTTAAAAAGTTAAAAAACATTTATATAAATAAATAAAAAGTACACAAGATAAAGCATAACATTAAAATGGATAAGACACACCAACACATTTTATTTAAGATTCTTTCGAACACTTTCAATTTCATGTCGAATATTTTCAATAACATTTTTGAATTCATCAGAAAATTCTTTTAATGTTCCACGATTTGTATCAAGTGATTCGGCCATATTATTCTTTGTTGCATAAAGCTCATTCAATTTTGATGAAAATTCAGAAGCTAAAAATGTAATACTAATATTATAACGGATACAGTAGCAATAACGAACCTTGTTCATGAATTTGTGCCAAAGCTCTTAAACGCTTAACAACAGCTGAAACAGTTTGAGATGAATCACGGAATTTATTAACAAGTTTAAAGATTTCATTCACTTGTGCAGCAAGTTCATCATTAACATCTTTCTTTTCTTGAATTTGATTCTGTTTTGCTAGGGCAGAATTAAGACGAGTTTCAATAGCTTCTAAATTACTGGGATTCAAAGATTCAATTCGAAGTCGTAAATCATCGATTGCATTGACTAATGGACCAGGTGTAACAAATTCATTGCCAGAATAATCAACATTTCCAAGTGCTTCTTCTAGCTTACGTACACGAGATTCAAATCGTGCAATCATCAATGAATCCAAGCTTGATGAACCTGTTGTTGTTGTAGATGTAGTTGAGGTTGGCTTTGTATCATCAGATTTTAGAATAGGTGTATCAGAATTTGCTTTTTTAAGATTAATAACTTCAAGCTGTTTCATCATTTGATCCAAATGTTCTTTTGTAAGAGAAATATTTGGTTTAACATTTTCCTATAAGGATTGTTGTATTTATAAATATTAAATAATACACTTTTCTTACTTGTCCATTTTGAACTTGTTCTTTTAGCTCAGAAATTTCCATTAAAAGGCGATTATATTTTTGTTCAGGTGTTTCAGGTTGATCAAATTCAGGTCCCACATATTCAATTACATAATGTCCAGTGGAATAACCTTTTGGACGACGGCGATGTTCAAATGCAGAAAAATCTAAAAGCAGTTTTATTTACAACAATAATTACAGTGATAAAATAAAAAAATAATACCAGAATCTTCAGCACTAATAAATCGACCAGCAAATCGTTTAAATGCAGCATCAACATCAAGATGAATTCGTTCAACTTCTTTATTTTCAAATGTTTCGGGTTGTTGTACTTCTTCAACTTCTGGGATATCGGGAGTTTCATAGATTGTTTCTTTTACGACAGACATAGCTATTAAATAATTACTACAAAATAATAAATATGTGAAAAAAGTTTAAGCAAAGTTTGACAAATCCGAACACACTCAACTTGAAAGTAAGCAAATAAAACGACACTATTTCTTCTTGCTAGGACATTTGATGAGCAAAAAACCAATTGGTTGAATTTTTCAAATTTTTTTCAGATTTTTATGCGATTTCCGTTTCAACTTGTTTGTAAACAAAATGTTTGTTCAAAATACTTTTATTTGAAATATCACCTGGTATAGAAACATATAATATGCACTTAAATAAAACGAATAAATAAAACGAAATAAATAAATAAACTAGAGAAAACTAATAAACCCAAAACATATTTTTACATACAAATATACACAATTATGCTTCTTCCATAATTTCATCTTCATCAGAGAGATCATCAAGATTAAACGGGATAGGTTCTAAGCGTTTAAAATTAACACTTCGATCCTTAACTTCTGAAGCTAGCATATCAGCATAATTATCCATTATACGAGTATACGATAGTGGATCAGGATGTGATGAATTCTTTTTCTTTTTTGGAGTACGTTGAAGTTCAGTAAAAGCTTGACGGCATAAACGATTCTTTGGTGGAGTTTTCATGCCATCTTGAGCAGAATGACGTCGACGAGTTTGTACAACATTTTCTACAAAAAACAAATACAGTTTATTGAAAAAATGACTCAAAAAATCTGACCTTCAGCTTTCTTGACAACATGATTAAGAATATTTACTTTGAATTTAAGTTGCTTTTGAAAATCAACAAAGCTTTCAACAATATCTTCTTTGCGTCTACTAAAATATTTAGATTAAAAAGTAATTGTACGAAAAAATAGAGTGTAAACTTACTCTGCCATAATTTTAGCAGCTTTTGATTCCAAGATATCTGTTGGCAAAGCATTATACAGTAAACTTCTTTCACTGCATCCAACTTCTTCAGCTAATTTTCTTGTCATATTACGAGTTGCAGGTCGTTCATCAACATATAGCTTTGCACCAGCAATTGCAGCTGTTTCATAATTAACATCTGTTGTGCCGGCAGTATCGAAATGCTTTAGTTTTCTACCAAGTTCTTCACGCAAATCTTTAACTGTTTCAATACTTTCAACATCATCAATATCAAAATCAACCAAATCTGGACAAGCAACATGTTCATTTCGCAAAAGTTCTGCAGCAAACGTATCAAGCTAAAGATTAAAGTCTTTAAAAGAAGGAAAAATTAACAAAGTAAAACTAACTTTTAATGCCAATGCTTCAGGAAGTGAAGTAGAATCATCAAATATGCTAAATGCTGAGCTATTAAGGGTTGAATTGGAAATTGATGATGAACGTTTTCGCTAAAATTATAAAAGTTTTCAAAGAAAAAGGGTTTAAAAAAAGCAACAAACCTTTTTTGATACACAATAAGGCATTTCTTCGTCATTTTTACGTTTAGAAGCAAGATGATTACGCATTTTAAGCAATATATGAACAAAATAATAATTAATTAGTTTAATTAAATAAGTACTAAATACACAAGAATAAAAAAAATCAATCAAATATTTCTGCGATGGTTCAACAGCAGCTGCTGCGCAAAAAAAATTGTTTTTGAACAATGAACTTTTTTTGAATGAAAAATCAACCGCCACTGAATTTTCGTGTTGAGAACCAAGCGTGCTAAACGTTGAATTCAAATCTGAAGATTTTTTTAAAAAAATAAAATTAAAAATGCAGAAAATTTTAAAAGCTATTAAAAAAAGGCTTATTAAAGTGAATTAATTATAAAGCTGTCGTCATCAACACTGTGTCGTCGTCGTCCTTTAATTAAAACCACATCTAATTTAATGAACGCAAAAATAAAAGAAAACACTATTTTGTTGCTGCTGTTCTTTCTTTTTTCTTTTTATGGTTTTAAATTTCTTTTTATAAACTTTTTTTTATTTCACAAATTGTAGACCACAATTATTTGTCGTCTCCCTTTTTTGAATTGTGTGAAAAGCATAAGAGTAAATTTCCGGTGAAGCATTGATTGTTCGGAAAAAAATAACAACGGAAACGGACGGAATAATAAAAGGAAAAAGAAGAAAAAATAAAGCTTAAAGAATTCTTATATAAGCAGCAGTAGCATAGAAGAAGCAAATAACTTCTGTTGGAATAAATGTATTTGAAGCTGTTTTATATTTTTCAATGTCAGACGTATCTTTTAATCTTTTCTTTATTGGTGGTATCATTTGTCTTTGAATATGTTCTTTATCTTTCGAGTAATACATTTACTCACTTTTGGCATACTGTAATTGTAGGGTTTATCAATATCTTAATCTAATCATAGCTTATTTACCCGTCTGAGCATTGTCAACAAAAATATTATAAACTTATAAAATCCAAGGAGAAGCAAAACACATTTTTAGTTAACTACAGTACCTGATCTTTGTTTAAGTCTTTTCTATTCGAAAATAAATACTCTTGCTTTATGATGATCATTATTTTTATTAATCTTTAACCTATATGTGGGTGTTAACAATTCTTTCACTAAAATCTAAGCAATATTATACGGTAGAATTACCTTTAAATATTTTAAACGAAAGATTAATTTTTTTATATTAATTATTGCCGCCACCCCTTTCTTTCTTTTTTCTTTCAGTAATTTATTTCTTGTTTGTTATTAAAAGTTTTATGTTACTTCTTCTTCGAGTATTAGTAGTAGCAGTATTACTTTCTCTAATTTTCTTTTACTTACTTACATCCATTTTTATTTTGACAGAAAAAGAAGAGATGGGGAATTAGAAATTACTTTTCTTTAACAATTAATTTTTCAGTCATTTTTCTAAGAGGCTGCTGTTTTTAACTTTTTCTTCAACGTCGTCGTCTTCTTTTACTATTTTTTCAATGCCGTGAATGACTCCCCTTCTTTCTCAACGCCGAAGAAAAAGAAGCAGAAGTGTTGCTTCTGTTTTCAAAGAAGAAGAAGTCGGTCGTCTAAAAAAGAAATGCTATTTTATTATTTAAATTTAAATCTTTTTTAATTGATATAATTAAATTTTCCTTTGAAAATATTTTTTTGACCTTTTTTCTTTTACTTTTAAATTTTCGGCAAAACATTAGCAGACGTTTATGGCCGTCGCGACGTTGACAAAAGTCTTCTTCGTGGCGGCGCTCATTTTGCCGCTTTATTTTGCTCAAGATGAATTAATCAAATGGAAAGAAGACCGATATTTAAGGTAAGATTGATTGCTGTATCATGCCAATACCGTATCCATTCATTGTAGTTGCATATTTTGTATGGATTATGATGATCGACAACATTTAAGTATTTTTGGATGTTCACTTCCAAAGCCTCCAAAATGTTGGGGAAATATTTGTTACATGCGACAACACAAAAGTAATCATTATTATCTTTACACCAGTGGATGCCTAAATTTAACTCAAAGTGAATTCGATACAGTCGGAAAAAGACTGTCAACAACAAAGCCAATTCGAGGTGCACGAGGAGAAGAGACACAGCTGTGTGAGGTAAATAAAGGTTTATTCCTTTGTACAAAAAAAATTTAAACAAGACTACAGAAATATAACATAACAAAAATCATTATACATCAGTAGGAAAAAACTTTTTTGAAAGATATCCATCATTTGATTTTGTAATTTTGGAAGAAGTTGTTGCTTTTGCTCCAGCATTTTTTGTTGCACTTCTTTTTGATACTCCACCACGAGCAGTTCTTTTCTTAGCATAATTATTGAAACCTCTTTTTCCACCACTACCACGTCTATATTTATTTCCAGCTCCACCATATGATCCTCTACTGCTAGAAGGTTGTCCATAAGAAGTTGAAGGCTGTTGAAAATCATCATCGTTATTGTAGCTTCTTGAAAATTGAGGAGCTGTTGCATAATTTGAAGCAGTAGAATTTTTGAGATTATTAATTCGTTGTTCTATAGCCTTTTGTTCTCTTGCATCCACTTGAGCCCAAAATTCTTTTAAAATTCCCATAATTTGTGCACTGTATTTTGTAACTTTTTCTAGAGTCATTGAATCAATTTGTAAAAGTTCAGAATTTGTTCGAGGCATAAGTGCTGCAAGTTCATCAAGACCGTGTTGACTACAAATTGCCTAAAAATGATAAATTTTTAGTGAAAACAACATACACGCAAAAGCAATTACCGTATAACTGTTAAAACCTTCAGATTTTGCTTGATTATTAAAAAATGTAACAAGTTTTGATTTGCATTTACTGAAGATATCTGTATGCTTAAATCGATACCTAAAAAGAACATTTAAAGAAGTAATTGAAAATGTATAAAACAAACTTTTCTTTAAGTGCAGCAGTTTCAGAAATTTGTTGAGGCATTTTAGGAGCATTCTTATTTGATGAAGCACCCTTTTTGCTATTTTTATTATTAAAAGATAAATGTATATAAATTTTTGGAGGTGGAGTAGTTATTCCATTAGCTAAATCATTTCCTTCTTTGGAGGGAACCAGAACTCCGTACGAACCACCATTATACGATTGCAGTCTTTCATTGAGATATCCGTCAATAACCAGCTTTCGAAATAATCTTGTAGCATCTGGTTCATTCAAAAAATGTCCACTTCCAAAGAATGATTTCACATCTGTATGCCTTGATTTTTCAGCCCTTTCTAAATTTTTTGATGACAAAGTACCACGATATAATTCAATCAGATAAGCCATAGGTTGATTTACAATTTGTCGAACACCATTAATAATATTTTTTGCCTCCGCAGTCATATCATAAAGTTTGTAAGTGTCTTTCAAGCTTTCGATATCTTCACATAAAGAACATGGCGTCCACGAATGTTGACATACAGAAGCATCATAAATTTCACCAAAATGTTCTACCAACATTTTTCTTCGACATTTCAAAACATTTTCACAGTAATCAACCATTTCATAAAGTGATTTTTTATGTTGACGACCAATTTCAGTATTATCTCTTCCATCAGATTCTTGCAGAGATCGAAGACGGATATGATCTGAATAACTGTACATGAGGACACAATAAGATGGAAGACCATCACGTCCAGCTCGACCAGTTTCTTGATAATAACCTTCAATAGATTTTGAAAGTGAATGATGAACAACAAATCGAACATCCGGCTTATCTATTCCCATTCCAAAAGCTAAAAAATGAATCTATAGTATACATACATCTTCATTAAAGCATTTATACCTATAGTAGCACATATAACAGAAATATTTCCGGACATCCAATCATTTTGTACAGCATTTCTTCTTTTATCAGGTAATCCGGCATGATATGCTGCAGCAGAATATCCTTCATTTTCAAACATTTGAGCTAATGTTTCAGTATCTTTTTGAGATAGACAATAAACAATTCCGGATGCATTTCTGTATTTTACTTTCAGTTCAGCAATAAGCTTTCTAAGATTAACCGCACTCTTTTGGCACACATCATATTTCAAGTTATCACGAACAAAACTACTCATAAATAGTTTTGAATTTGCGACAGAAAGATGTGCTCGAACATCTGTAACAATAGCTGGTGTGGCAGTAGCAGTAAGAGCTACAGTGGGAACTTTTGGATCTTTAAAATTATCAGTAAAAACATTTAAACGAGTATAATCAGGACGAAAATCATGCCCCCATTGTGATATACAATGTGCTTCATCAATAACTATCCGAGCAAGTAAACCATTGTGATGAAGAGTTTGCATGGCTGATAGAAATATGGTAGAACTACCAATCTGAAAAAGGTTTATGTAAACATTAACATAAATAAGAATTAAACCTACCATTTCTGGAGTAACATAGAGAAGTTTAATTCCACAATTTGGTGATCCAAGTTCTGCAAAGGTTGCATTATAATCCGACATAGGGCCTCCAGATTTCAAAGTTCGAGCGTCAATCTTTAAAAGAATTAATTAGCAATGAAAGCTTTAAACAAATCACACCTTTAAACTTTTAAGTTTAGAAACTTGATCAGTAATTAATGAAATAAGCGGTGAAATAACTACAGTAACCCCAGCGCTAAGGATTGCTGGTAGCTGATAGCATAAACTTTTTCCAGCACCTGTAGGCATAAGAATAAAGCAATCAAACCCTTTTAAAATAGCAACAATAGCAGCCTTCTGCCTCAGACGGAAATCATTGTGTCCAAATACATTCTTTAACGTTTCATACATTTCTTTATTCTTCTGAGGTCCAAGTATTTTTACTATAATTACAAAAAATAAGCAAAGTTTAATAGGAAGAAATGTTTACCGCTATCCATAAATTCATCACCATCATCTTTAAGATAAGTTTTAAACTTTCCATGCATATCTAAATATCATTATTATCTTCAAGTATCTTTATAAAGATTCAAATGCATACCATGTCTTGGCCCCAGTGCATGGTAATATGATGCTTTATTTTCATCAAGTACACTTTTGCTAGAAGCAGCAGCTGTGCTTTGTGTTGCTTTACCATTATCAACTACACTTTTAAAATCATCATCATTTTCAAAGTCGTCATCAATAATTTCAACTTCTTTTCGTACAGTATATGTTGTAGATGTAGACGTGGCAGATGAAATGGTAGTAGAAGTTGCTGGATAATTACCAAGACATTGAATATCACTTGATTGTGAAGGTATCGTTGATTCTGGTAGATCTGGAAATCCAAAAAGAGCACTAGCTTGCTAAAAGATAACAATTAGCAAAATTCCTAATTACAAAACCAAACCTTTTTATCAGAAGATAGTACTTCTTCTTCGTCCTCTTCATCGAAAAAAGAATCATGAAAATTTTGCTAAAAGTTTTTACTTAAAAGATAAAAAGTATCTTGAAAAACATACTGGTGGAGGTAAAGATGCAACTTCCAGTTTTGTCTGAGAAAGATCAGCATTTAGTACATCTTTAATATCGGTAGATGGAATATAAGATCGATCAAAAAATGGTTGTTGATTTTCTTTTTGTGGACGAACATCTTTTATATCCTTAAATTAAAAAAGATAGGAAAGGTTACAATATCTTATATTTATATACTTACACATTTGCCTCGATGTTTAATATCTCCACCATGGCTTGGACAGCATTGAAAAATTGGAATCGTTGGATTTGCGCTTGGTTCAACAAATCGAAATTTACCAAATTGTATACGCTTTCTAGGCAGATTATCTTCTACTATTAATCCAACAGCTGATTGCATAATATACAAAAAAAGAAGTCCGTCGCAGAGCGGACTTGCTTTTTCAAACAGTTGACTGCTATTCCGGCAAAGGAAAGAGTTTTTTAAAAATTTTAAAAATTTAATTTTCCCGCCACTATGAGACGATAAAATAAACGCGCATAAAAACCTCTTTGAAAATAAATTTATTTAAAACCGTCTATGTAAAAAATAAAAAAAATACAGTTTTTTAATACAAGTAATTAAATAATTATATACATTTTTAAGGTCACTTCACAAATTAATGCCTGTGTATGCACAAATCGAATTTCATGTAATAATGTTTCATCAGGAGAGGTAAAAAAAGAATTATTTCATATAAACTGTTTAAAGCAAAAGTACTTCTTTTCAGCCGTTTACAGAATATACATTCAACTTTTTACAAGGTATTCACTTTGAAGAGTTATCTCATTTTAAATACTTTGCTCCAAATGATCCTGTCCTTGAAATATTTCAAACATACAAAGGACCTCTAATTTCTAAAAGTTCAACAAACAATTTTTCTTTAATTGCCATTTCATTTTTTGTACTGCTCAATTATTATTTCTTACAAATCAGATGTTGTTAAAAAATATTTATTACTCAAAAGTGCATGCATTTTAGCTACACAAAACGTAAAAAAATATTAAAAGAGATCAAAGAAATTAATACACGTAAAAAACAATAACAAAGAAATGTACTCAAACATTGATCAAAGTCATGCAACAACATGAGAAAAAGAGAGACAAAAATGATACTCCGTTCCTCAAATTTGACTTCTGTGCTCCAAAATTACTAACATGCTGTAGCATTCGTGATTCTTTTTTTATCGCTTCAAAAGTTAGTTACAGCACATATAAATAAATATTTTTGATAAGACACAATTTATTTAATAATGGAAAAATAAAATTTTTGTTTAACATTAACCTTGCTTGAAGTGATGATGACAAACACAAAGGTGCTGTGCCAATGGAAACTATCACATCTGTCACTCCAAAAGTATGTTCATTGACATCTGTTAAAACAAATTACATCAGTGAGGCATAATCTCTTCAAAAGAGTAACAGCAACTGCCAGAAGCCCTCCCTGATACATTTAACTAACACAAAAATATTTTTTAATGGTCAATGTTTCATATTTCAAAAAGAATAACCATATCCAAATTTAGTTTTATCTATTATTCTTGTGTTATTATTTTGTACTGTAATAAATGCCGATTTTGCTAACTTTGGTAAGTAAAAAAACAGCATTAGAATCTTGACGAAGACTTTGCTTTTCCTGAATTTATTAAATTCCAAAGGATTCATTTATTCCACCTCTTTTTTCAGGTACTGTACTAAAAGGTGTTAATCTAACATTATATGATATTGTCGATGATCCAATTGTACAGCTAGAAGAAAGCACTTTTAATGATACTGTATATTTTAGTGACAGAGATGATTGCCCATCGTATCTTGTTAAAGTAGGTTTTTTGTTTATAAACTTTACAAAGATTTTGGGGTAACATTTTACTGAAAACCAAAAGAAATAAAAATGATTTGTGTTTTTTTGAACAGAATAGAAAAAAATTCAGACGTTTATTGTTTACGTTGCAATATTATTATTATTATTATTATTATTATTATTATTTATTCTACATGCCCGATCACATGCTGTTAAAAATACAAATTAATACAATACAAAGTAAAAAAATACAATAAAAGTAAACAAATTAAATTAAAACCTAAACAATTAAATTAATTAAATAAATGAAATTCCTTTTTGCAATAATAGTACAACAAACGTGATAAATTATACATACAAAAAATTACAGTAATACAATAGAAACATTAATGGCAACTTTGACAATGAAATACAATGGCAAAAAAGAAACAATGAAGTTAGCAATGGAAAAAAAACTACAATTACAAAAAAAGTACAATAAGATGAATAGTTTAAAATGGATTAAACTTTAAGTTATTAATGCTAGTAAGATAGTTTTTAAATTCCTGATGAGATTTATTTTATTTGTAATTAAAACGGGGTTATACTTCTTTGAAGGGAAAAAGTTTAAAGTTCAAATAAAATTTTTATACTTTCAAGACTTTTGAAACTTTCAAAAAGCTGTATTCTTGAGAATTTATGTAATTTTTGGACATTTTTTGAAGAGACATTGATTACTGCAGCTTTTGTTAACATTTAAATTTTTTTCAGTTTTACAGTGATTAGTGTGGACATTGCCGAAGTTATGCATCTTTATACAAATCCTTTGCAAAAGATATTCGTGGATGGAGTAAAATTAGAATTATTAAAATTGCTGCCACTGTACTGATCCCGTCAATGAAGCAACGTGTCAAGCAAATGGTATTATGTTTTTCCCTTATATTAAAGTAAGTTTTTTGAGTGTTTAAAATAGGGTTGATTGGGCGGGCGCGCCCAAATTTGCGCCCGGACCAAATTTTTGAAAAATTAAAATATTTTAAAAACTATGGTCAAAACTAACTGATTGTCGACATAAATTATTATTTGCAGTGTAAGAAAACATTAATATAACTGTTTAATACATTAAAACTTAATATTTTTTGTTAATACAGTATCCCAGGTATACTGTAGTTAAACAATTTTTAGTTTTTTTGTTGAAAAATAGCTGGTAAATCAAAAAACTATGGAAGGACAATTTGTTTATCGCATTAATAGCCCCCTAGCAATTTTGAAACGATTTTTTGAAAAATTTAAATTTTTGTAAATTTTTGGTCACGGGTGCATGCGCCCAGGCGAGCCCCCAACCCTAGTTTAAAATATTGCAAAGTTTTAAAAACTGATTTATAGAATTTTCGTGAAACTATTTTTTTCTGTTTTCACTCTTTGTTTACATTTTTGGACTGATTCTTTTTTTTGTTTTAAAATTCTCAAATTGCTTTTGAAGCATCATTCTACAAATTTTGGAACAAGTTTTTTTTGGCTGGTCAAAAAGCAACTGTTCTTTTACAATTTAAAACAAACTTTTTGAATTTTGACCTTTGCTCAAAAACACTCACTTGAAAAAAAGCTGTCATGAATCTTTAAATCGTTTAAATGCATGACATTTGAAATCTTGTTGTCTAGGTCTGCCAAAACATTAAGAGCGGAAGTAAAATCTACGTTTCAGTTTGCAATAAAATAGTAAAATGTTCTTTTAGTATTTTCCAAGAAACAGTTCGGATACTTTTTATGGAGTTAAATTACGACCATATCAAAGTGTGGCAGAAATGCGAGAACAAATTACACAAGTTATAATTCTAGATTATGCAATAAATCATTTTGAATATTGGCCTACTTTTGATATTCTTGGAGAGTACGTTTTTGAGTTTGAGCATTTATTGATTGAAAAAAGAGAATACTTTAAAAGCAATCAGGTCTTGCTTTTTTGATTACTGTAGTTTCTGTTTAAATAGAAATCGATTTTCTTTTACTCTATTTTAATTATGGCTATAATTACTGTAGCATAAAAGTATTTTTAAAATCTTTATGCTACAGTATCTAACTGAAATTGCTTTTTTAAATTAATTTCTTATGAATCAATTACAGTATCTCAACATATGGTGAATTATAGCATGGCGCAAAAGAATCTGCTGATACAATGGCAATTGTTTTTGAGAATGATGCAACTTCATTAATTGGTGCTCAACTTTTGCTTGATTTAACAAAATATTCTGATCGATTATTTGCAAGACGATGCCTTAAAACTCATCCCCTTGTTGATGCTTTGCTTTACATATTGTTGTTTTTCCAACCCTAGCAGTATTTCGACGTGGAGAACATACACCAATTTTGATAGCAGAATTACGAAGGCTTTTACTCAATGAAATAGAAGAATTCCTTCATAATGAACGTGAAAATAATGATGACAAAGTATTTAATAGCCGAAAAAATATGACAAATATTTGTACAGAAAATCCAGAGAAATGTAAATCACTATTTTTTGTTTCTGAAACTGATATACTTAAAGCAATGTGATATTCATTGCTACGAGAAGTTCCTAGAAATGGCGGATATCTTTCTGTAAGTAATTTTAATTGATTGAAAATGTAATATAGAAACTTTCTTTGAATTTTTTTAATATTCGAGAGAGTCCATTAGAAAAATATTGTTATTGTTAGTTAAGATTACGGTAAATTAATATTCTTTCCAAATAGTAAATATCTAGCTTTACTTTCAAAAATTTTATCATTTAATTGCTATATTTACAGTATATTTTTATTTTTTAGGGTACAAATTTAACAGCTTTATATTCATTTGTTGATATTCTTCCACAATCATTTCCATCAACAACAATGGATTCAGTCAATAATGATACTGAAATGAATTTAACAAATTCTGCTCGTGTAAGGGTTGTATTTACATATTTACGAGATTTTCTTGATGCACATGGCCTTGAAGAGCCCCTTGCTGGAGATGATTGGCAATCAGAATTTGTCCGAACTGAAGATGACCAAGGAAAGCCATTCAAAATAAGTGGAGATTGGGAACATTGCAAAGGCTCAATATGTATGCATGTATACAGCCCCTGGCTGGATACATGCATACATAAGAGATAATCCTGAAAATGATGTTCCTGCAGTAGAAGATGAAGATCCTGAAAATGATGTTCCTGCAGTAGAAGATGAAAATTTTGAAAATGATGTTCCTGCATTTGAAAATGAAGATTCTGATCAAAACGGAAGTGAACATTCATCACAAAATATTATTACTACTCCACAATCAGCTTCAGCATCTTCATCAAGCTCTTCAAGGACGATGACAGAATCAAGTTATGCAATTGCAAAATATAATTATGATCCTCAAAGATCTGATGAATTACGGTTACAACGTGGTGATAGTGTATTAGTTGTTGAAAGAAGTTCAGATGATTGGTGGAAGGGTGAATTTAATGGACAAACTGGATGGTTTTCTTCGAATGTAAGGAACTTTATTTTGGAGTATTAATATATTCGATATGTTTTTTAGTACGTTGAACCTGCTCCAGATCCATCGCCTGTTGCTTCTATGCCTCAACAACAACCTTATGCTCCTGATTATACAAAAGATATTAGTTCATCATTTCAGAATGGTGCTGCTGCACATGCTCCTATTTTAGAAGTATGTTTAAGAAAGATTAATATATGTTTACTAAAGGAATAAATTTTTCAGGTTGTAACAACACTTTATGATTTTGATGCACAAAATGCTGAAGAGCTATCATTTAGAAAGGGTGAAAAGCTTGATATTATTGAACATCATCCTCACGATCCAGAGTGGTGGACTGGTTGGTTTTATTTTTTTTTCGGATTAAAAATGCTTTAATGAATTGTTTTTTAGCAAGAAATCCTCATGGAATGGTTGGATTAGTTCCAACAAATTATATTAAAGTTCATACAGATGGTGAAAATGCTAGTTCAGCTTTAACTGGACCATATGCACATAAAGAATGGTATTTTGGTGCAATATCAAGAAATCAAGGTGAACAACTCTTGAATGAACGTGGAACTGAAGGTGATTTTCTTGTCAGGGATTCTGAATGTTATGTAAGTTTCTAACTAGGAAGGATATATATATATTATTACATTAACTATAATTATAGGTTGGAGATTATTCAATATCATTAAAAGGTAGTATTCGAAATATGCATTTCTGGATTCGTGCTGATCATTCTATTCCATCTTTTCAAATTGGTAATCGGTCTTTCAATAGTATGGATCAATTAATTAATCATTATAAAGCTTCACCTATTTTTAATGATGAAAAAACTCGAGAAACTTTGTACCTTATTCGTGCACTTCCAAGGTATTAAAAAGATGATCATGATATTGAATATAAAATATAGTGTATAATGTTCAATTGTTTTTTTTCTTGGCCACAAATGTTGTCTGTCATTCAAAAAGTTTGTTTTTCGATTGTTTTATTTTTTTGCCGCTCATGAATTGTTTTTTGCGGAGTGTTATTTTTTTATACCGTTTGTTACCTTTTTTATGTATCTACCTGATTGTTGAAAAAAGCCATAAAAATATTTACTTTATTACTGTATTGTTTATTTTGCAATAGAAAATTTTAAAAAATGGTAAAGTCTCCAAGAGGTACTCGAAGGAAAGTCTTGTGTTTTTGACTACTGTAGTTTTGGAAGTATTGCAGTAATTGCAAAACCTTTCATTTGAGACAATACCATTAGAAACCAGTATTACAAAATTGTGCAAAACAAAAAATGATGAGGTTATTTCGAGTCACTTTATAAACGTGGAATTGAAGATCCGCTTAGGTCAGCTTCTCTCAAAAGGCGTTGATATTGCTTTGTTGATTCAGTTAAATAATGAAGCCAATAAAAGAAATTAAATATAAAAAATGTTAGAGGAAATGCAACTTGGCAGAGTTTATCAACTTTTTCTCCAGTCCATTCAAGTTGACGCCATTTTAGAAACTTTTGATTATGATAATATCTTCCGGGTTTTTGCAGGATCCGATGCATCGCATTCTCTTTCATTGTTAATCGAGCTGCTGATAATGAACGACGTTTAAGGCCAATGGCATTTGGTTGTTGAAGATTATGTGGAATCCATTGTGAGGATAATCTACAATCAGTGCTGGCGGTTTACCGAAATTTCTCGGTTCACCGGTTCGGTAAACCGAACCGAAACCGAAATTCGTCGGTTCATTGGTTCGGTAAACCGAACCGAATTCTAAAAGTTTCGGTTCACCGGTTCGGTTTACCGACAAACCGTACCGAACCGAAAAAAACCGAGTTTTTTTTAAAGAAAAGTTTTGTTTCTGTGCTCAGAAAAAGCCTTTTAGAAACTTATCTTTAACTAAAATGTCCTTAACAATGATTTTGCTACAAATTTGTTAGTCCAATCAACGAAAAAAAGAACTTTTTAGAGAAAAACAAACGAACATTTTAAATCAGATTGAACCGAAAACCGAAAATCCACGGTTCGTCGGTTCGGTAAACCGAACCGAAACCGAAAAGCTTCGGTTCACCGGTTCGGTTTACCGAAAAACCGTACCGAACCGAACCGAAACCGAACCGAAAACCGTACCGAAAACCGAAAAACCGCCAGCACTGTCTAAAATCAAGAGGGTCAACTATTGAAGTTGTTCGTTCACCAAAACTAAAAAGTAAACAAAAGCATGTTCGTAAAGAGAAGAATGTAGGAATAAATAAATAAGTGAATTTCCGCATTTAATTTTACACTTTTTTGCGCTTCTTTTTTTTCGCGCGTCTTTTTTGCGCTTCTTTTTTTTCGCGCGTATCTTTATCATCGCTTTCTTTCTTTTTTGCAATTGCAGCAAGTATGCCTTTGAGAAGCTGCATTTTAGTTTTGAGTTTTGCTCTTTAAAGAATCTTTGTTTTTTTCTGTTAACGCCAAAAAAGCCACTTAAGTTAACTTCTACTTTAACCTTAACTAATTTTTTAACTGTCTAGAACAATGCTTATGCTCAAACAAATTTTTCAATAATTTATTTCAACAACTAAAACATTTAATAGTTATTTTTAATAAACAGTTTAAAAAGAGAATCAAATTTTTCAACATTGTGTCCAGAGTAAGCAACAAGAGGTGTACGGTAAGTTGTTGATGGAGTTTCAAGAATTTTAATAACATAAGCATCTAATTGATTTTTGAAAGCATCGGAAATTGAATTACCAAAATGAAGATTTAGTGAGATATCATTTGTATCCTAAAAATCGTAATATAAAGACCTATATTTTTGAATAAAGTTAAAGTAACTTACTTCAAAATATTTAAAAAATGTATTAATATCGAATAAATCAGGTAAGTTTAATAAAGATAAGTTTTTGATATTTGAAAAATGTGACAATTTTAGAAGTTCTTTGACAGTTTTTGATGAAATATTTGGAGCATTTGGAACAAAATCACTTAAAATTATAGATTATAATAAAGCATAATAAATAAAAAAAACTTACGCAAACAATTTTTGTAATATTGTAAGATGAGAAACAATATCTTCTAACTGAAGTGGTGAACCATCTTTATCATCTTTTACAGTACATTCAAATATACAACAATATTCAGCTGATGAGGCCAAAAATAAAAATTCTTTTAATGTTATTGTTTGTTTGGAAAGTATGCAAACTTTAATTTGAGAGCGATAAATCTTTGAAATAACTGATGGCGGAATTATTTTTTTCTTGTAGCATAAATCAAATGTATTTAAAATCCACAATTTACTTGAAACTTTTTCCAAATCAAATTTTCGCATATCACTTTCTTTTAATTCACACTGTTTTGTACAAATTTTCCATCCATTTTTGGTGTAATGTAAGCATGTAAGAACAATAATCGAATTTTTGATGAAAAAATATTTGCAGCTTTGAATAAGTTTTTGATATAATTTTGATGTTGAAGGATTTTTGGCTATATAATAGATGATTGAATCAGGTAAAGACCAATTTTGACGACGATATGGACCAGTAAATGATACACAATTCATTTTTGATATTTAGATGAATATGAAATTTCACAAATAGAAAGAGCAATAAAATTGTGGAAAAATGAAAATTATTTTTTATATGAAATTTTTCTTTTGCAGTTTTTTGAATATAGCCTTTAAAACAAATTGCACCTTTTTGTTTTATTAATTAAGAAGAAAAGGTGCAGTTTCATGATTTTTAGGGTTCTAAATTTGAAGCACAAAAACCACAGCACTTTAAATTCTGTTTTTCAGTGCCAGATTTGAAAGTTTTTCTCAACCAATTCGTTTCTTCATCAAAATTATTAATGCAGTTGTTACAAAATGGTAAAATACTACTTCTTTTCAGCCGTTTACAGAATATACATTCAACTTTTTACAAGGTATTCACTTTGAAGAGTTATCTCATTTTAAATACTTTGCTCCAAATGATCCTGTCCTTGAAATATTTCAAACATACAAAGGACCTCTAATTTCTAAAAGTTCAACAAACAATTTTTCTTTAATTGCCATTTCATTTTTTGTACTGCTCAATTATTATTTCTTACAAATCAGATGTTGTTAAAAAATATTTATTACTCAAAAGTGCATGCATTTTAGCTACACAAAACGTAAAAAAATATTAAAAGAGATCAAAGAAATTAATACACGTAAAAAACAATAACAAAGAAATGTATTTTCATAAAATAAATTAATCAATTTGCATCGGTTCTACAGTAACTTCATCATCATCTTTAAAGAAAGTGTAATCAGGTTCTGCTGTTGTTGTATCATTGCTATGTGGTTCAACGGTTCCAGCTCTTGATGATGTTGTTGTTGTTGCCATTGTACGATTATGATATCTTGAAGATAGAAAAACAGTACGATGTGCAGAATTAATATGCTTTTTGAGAGATTCAATTTCATTCTAAAACATTTAAAAGTATAGTTAAGTCATCAGCTAACTTAAAAAAGATACCTTGATATCAGGTTTAGCATTGGCTTTTTTATGCATTGTTTGTGTTAATTCTACAATGATACGATGAAACTTTTTCTTTTTCAACATAAATTTGAATTTGTCGATGGTTTTATCCAGTGTTGAAACCATATAAAGAGAAATTTTAGGAATAAGTTTCATACAAGCAACCAATTGTGTAGCAAAATTTGAATCATATTCATCTTCAGTTTCTCTAAAAAAAATAGATTCAAGGGTTAATCTTTATTATGTTATCTAAAAAAACATACTTGAATGCAGTAGCTGCAACAAGATGTTTGCATAAAATATGCATGGTTAAATCCGATTCTTTTACAGTATCCATAAAACCAAAAAAGAATTCAATAATTGGTGCAAAATCAAAATCTTGTATTTTAAGAGCATATAGCCGTATTATAACATCATTAATAACACTTGAAATTTGAATATGATGATTTACAATAACTTCATGGAAAAAATGTTTTGCCATATCAGAAATAAATTTGTTAGAATCGATAAGCAAAATAGCAAGATGTGCACGTAATTGTCCAGGAATTTGAATTGCTTTTACAGTATACAAGTAATGAATCATTAATAAACTTGTATATCGTACATTTGGATTTATATCATAAATTCTAAAAAATATTAATGAATAAATTGCAGTGTTTCAGTATAAAAACATACGGTAATAAATAATGTTTCAATTGTTTTGAAAAAGATGATGGATGTCGAATTGCAATATCTGCTAACATAATAATAATATTTGAACGAGTTTCAGGTTTAGCATTTCGAAGATAATAAAAAATAAAAGATATATTTCTTCGGCATACATTTGGAGATGCAAGCATAAATTTAATTAAGCAATAAACAGCTGAATCCGCCAATGTACCACTAATTAATGGACGAGATCGAAATCGTATAGTTTGCATAATCAAAGGAAAAACCCGAATTAATATTGAACCAGGTCTAAACCAATCATAACCAATTGCAGCTTCAACCTGGGCAGAGATAACAGAATCAACACTTTGCTCAGTTGCATCTGCGATACGACCTTGATTTGATTTAAAGATTGATAGATCTGCTAAATTATCACGTTCAAAGGGTGCTAAATGTTCACCAGTCCATTCAGGTAAATTCAACATAGAAATTTGACCTCTTGGCGTTTTTCGAAGTTCAGTCAACTGAAAAAAAGCTTACAGTAACTTAAAAACACAAAGCAAAAAATAACGTACCGCTGCTGTTACAGTTTCAAGTCCATCTGTCATTGTTTCATGAACAAATGCAATACTTCTAACGATATATTGCTGAGTAAGAAAGAAAAGACGTTTAAGTAAAATATGCCATTGATGATGTAGTTCTCGTGCTTTTAAAAATAATTCATTTGATTGTTCATAAACTTGTTTAACATGTTTAATACTACATTCTTTTGGAGCCTTTAAAATTTTAAACATATCAGAATTATCTCCATTCTTTTGCAACCATTTCAGTTCTTTTGCTTTCCAAGATACAGGACAATTTTTCATTCTTCGCTTTTTAATATTCATAAATCTTCGAAAATTTTTATAACAATTGGGTTGAGTTGGATCAATATGTACAAGCACAGTATCATTAGTTGATGTATTCAAATCAGCTGTTGTATCCAATGCAATATTCTCTTGTGTGCTATTAATTGCTAAATTTTGTAATTCAGCATCAAGTTGAGCAAAATGAAGTTCAAATTCATTTTCTGTTGAATATGATGGAACTATTTCAATGTTATTTTCAAGTAATTTTTTACGCAAAGTTCCAAGAAGCTTTTGACTTTCTTTATAAAGATGTCGGAATGTTCGAAATTTGTAAGTGACTTCTTTTACATAACAAAGCACGGAACCAATTATATCAGAAGAAAATTCATCCGGACTTTCACATAATGAAAAAATGCATTGAAATGTAAGCTTTGCTCTTTGATTCCATCGTGGTGATTTAGAAATTGTTATTTCTAAAACAATACACTCTATTACTGATAAGACAAAATAGATAACTTACGATCAATTAATTGTTTTACAGCAATTAAGAAGAAATTATCAGAAGATGGAATTCGAAATCTTGGTGCAGTTAATTCAGCCAATTTAGCTTTTGCTGGATTAATACTTGAAACGCAATATGTTGCAAGTCGTAAAACTTCAACTTGAAGTAAATCATGCCTTCGTTTTAACAATTCAGCTAAACGACCGAAATTCTTTCTTCCTTCTGATGGTACAGCTCTACAAAAAGTGTCACATTTAAAAGATTTCAAATCAATTTTCGAGAACTCACTTAACGTAAGGTTGTAAAATTTGAACAGCCACAATACTCATTTGAAAGTTATTATTCTTTTCAGCAGTTTCCCATAAATAGTTTAATGAACCTTGCTTCAACTTTTCAGATTCAAAAATAAAGACAAGAGTATCAGATAAAACACAACGATCTTCAAGTTTTGCATGTATCATTACTTGCATTAAGTTTTGTACCGTACTCTTTTCAGAAACAGCTTCATTGCTAAAGTAATTTTGGTCACACAAAGAAAGAAATGAAAACAAAAACATACATATTACCACTAAAGAAAATATTTTTTCCTGCTGTAACAACGTAATCTCGAATTTCAGCATCATTTCGATAAATCAGAGAACAGATTTGCATAACAGCAGATTCAGAATTACGTAGCTTGAATTGTCGACAACCAGCCAAAAATTTAACAATTTCATTTATTTCCGCCATTTGGGCATGCTTTAATGCAATACTTGCATTTTTCATACATTCTTCCATCTGTAAAGTAAATTGTGCAATGCACAAGATGTCATGCTCTTTTCGAATTAAATCATCTTTTTTTCGAGCTATTCGAAGACGTTGTTCTTCAGCATTAAATTCTGTACGAGTATCACCATCCATATTTGCCATATTACGCATATGAAATTTCGTTAAAACAAATTCAACAATTTGATCCGAAAAATCTCTATCAGCAACATGTCTTCCACATTGAACACAAAATTTAACGGCTTCAAATGCAATTGCTTTTTTATCATCTTCTTTTTCCATTCTTTCTGCAAGATCAATATAATGTGCTATTTCAACATCTTCATTTGGTGGATCCTCAAATGGTAGAGGAATTTCATCAAGATCAAAGAATTCAGCAACCGCTTCTTCAACAACTGATTGATATTTTCCATATCGTTCACTTAATTTTGCAACAACTGCATCATCTAAAAAATTATTTATTTATTTAAACAAGCACAGTAGAAAAGAGAGAAACAAACCATTATCAGGTACTTCTTCAATATTTTCTTTTTCTTCAACAACAGCATGATATTTTGCAATAATATTAGTAAAATCCAAATTATGACCAAATGGATTTCGATGTAGAATATCATTAATTGCAGCAACAGCATTCTTTCGAACCGAAACCAAAGGATCAGATAAAAGTAAAGCATATTTTTCAATAACATTATATGCATAAAAATCAGTTGAAAACCGTCGTTTTGTTCTATCCCCAACAACTTCTTCTTTTTCATCATCCAAAAAATGTTCACATATAATATGGGAGCATACGGTAGCAGCTCGAATTCGAACATAAGAAGATGGATCCCAAAAAAAGAATTGAATTTCATTAAAAACTTTAAAAATAAATTCATAATTTTCATCTTGAGTATTTTGACGAAGAAAATATACGATAACAGCTTCCATTGCCGAAAGAGTTGCACATCGAATTAAATGTTGCTAAAAATATTTTTGGTAAGAAGATTACGGCAATTCAAAAAAAAAAAACTAACATCACAGCGTAAAAATTTGTAAAAGCTTTGAAAATTTTTTACAACAAAATCTGGATGCGTTTCAGCCAAAGTACTTGTGAATAAAGAAAATGGTCGAACTTTATCAGTTGAATTACTATTCGGTGCAGACCATGGAACAGCTTTAAAATAATTCAAAATTGCATCCAAAAAATTTTCACAAACAATTGAATCCAATTTTACAATAAATGGAAGAAAAATAAAGCTGGTACATTTTTTGAAATACTCCCAGGTATGAATTTTGTCAAGAAACATTGTTACAACAGCTAAAAAAATGTTACAGGGAATTAGGGAAAACATTTTATAAACAGTAGAGATTACCTTTCATAAGATTCCATTCATATCCAATAAATCCCAAAATTTGAAAGAAAGAAGGAAAAAGTTGTCGCATTTCACTTCGAGCAAAACCATTTTCAGGAACAGATAGCAATTTTGAAATGTAAATTGAAACAACCCTAAACAAAAGCGATACAGTAACCATTTTTAAGGACGTGTAAATTTACCGTGGAATGCCTTCAGGGATTGCTGCAGGAGAATACAATAATTGAACTGAAGAAGTATTGCCTTCTTTCCTTGTAAGTAAATTTTCGAAAGCAATAATAAGCTGTTTACGAGCCTTTGCAACATCATCATAAAAATGTTCTTTAGTATTTTTGCCTTTCTTATCAACATTTGTGTTACTAAAATATTAGTGGTATTGAAATGCTGTTACAGTACGTCAACAAGCAAACCTTTTAACAACTTCTGCTTCAAGATGAGTACTCAATCGACTTAAAAGATATAAATATGCAGGAAGTGCTGAACGAATTCTTGTAATATTTATAACAATTCTTTCATCAGGTGTTTCTTCTGCCAAAAAATCTGGTAGAGTTGAAAACATAGTATCAGAAAGTCTTGAAAATCCACTTGTAAGTGCTTTAATTGATCTGAGCATTAGTTCTTTACAAATAAGATTAGGATTTGTAATAATTTGAAAGAACTGAGGAAAATATTCCAGAATATCATACCATTGTGAAATATTTGAAAGGTAATCTATAAGTTATAGAATTGTAATCAGTTTACAAAAAGACATGTAATACCGTTTAAATTTTCTTCAACTTCTGATTGATCAACTTCTGTACGCTCCACACAAAAATTTTCTGATATCGCATACAAATCTTCATCGCGTTTTGGAATTATAAAGCATTTGTCTGACATCTGTAACAAGAAAATGCAATAAACAGGAAATTCAACGACAATAATATTAATAGGGTTAAATCAACCCAATCAAAAATCAAAAAAAAACATACAAAATTATGCTCTTTTATTAAATCTGTTCAAAACAATGTAAAAAATTTAAAATCTAACAAGAAAAGAATTACAAATAAATGGTGCACCTTGATCCAACTCTGAACAATAATGTTTAACACCTTTTCCATTCCAAAAAGCAAAAGAAAATTTTGGGCTATTATGAAAAGCAACTAATTCTTGAACTCTTCCCTGCCGAAAAATAAGTAATCCTCCAACAATCCTTCGCTCCATAGGAAAATGAGATATAACAGGCAAAGAAATGAAATTTTCACGAAAAAATTTAGATACAATAGATGGAAGCATATCATTTTCAGATGAAAGAAATACAAAATTTGCTAAAGCTTCTGCAAAATGTAGACGCGTCAAGACTTCACCACATCCAGATACCGAGATTGAAATTGATCGAGAATCACGTTCTTCTGCCCATATCGCAGATCCAAACATTGTTGAATGTCCAAGTCGGCCATCATGCTTTAACACGATTCCACCAGAAGAAACACACGCCTCTGCTCTTCCATTTTCCTGTAAGCCACAAGTATTTTCGACGATAAAAAAAGGTATAAAATTTACAGAAATATATACACTTCCTACAGTATCCATTTTTTCTTCCATTAATGTATCACTTGGATTTATTTCTACCATAGCTTTTTTGGCATTCTCAAATCCTTTTACTGCTAACGGAGATTTTAGCTCAGAATTTTCAACAATTGGTAAATTTAATTCAGATACTAATAGATCAGCACCCGTTCCAACAACAACTTGCGGCGGAATCAAAGCAAACATGGATTCAGAAAGATATTTTGTAGCTAAATGTTTTGCTGCAAGAATTGGATGTCGAGTATTTGAAACAGCTCCAACGCTACCAAAAGCATATTTGTCACTGGAAAAAATATTCTTTGAATGAATAAAAGGTATTTGATGACAGTACCTGCACATATACGCAGCTTCACACTCCACTCGACCATTGATAGTTAGAGATGAACCAAAGCCACAATTTACAAGAGGTTCAGCTTCCAGATGCTAAATATTTAAATATAGAATTCATAAAAATGTGGAAAGTAAATAAAACTTACAACAACACATTGAACAGGATCATTTCTCCATTTCTTTATTGCATCAGAACATAATCTATCAACACCGGTAAGTTTTGTTCCAACACCCCCGTGCTAAAAAAGAATTAAATATAAAATACTTCGAAAAGTGATAAAAAGAGCTTACAACAGCTAACATTTTTTGCTTAAATTTTCAAAATTTTCTTCAAAAATCATTGAGGAAAAGCGATGTTTGAGTAGTACTTGATTATTAAGCAATAAAACAGGAATATCAAATTTGTATTTCTAAAAAGCATATACAATTAGAGTTTAAACATTTCTAATAAAAAGACAAACTTCGAACAGTTCTTTGTCAGATTTGATATTGACTTCTTCAATGGTAAAATTCTCTTTCTTTGATAAATAAGCAGTCAATTGTTTTTTAAAATGTACACACAGCGAGCAATGATCAGATGTTAGAAGGGTTAATTTGTAAAGATGTGATGGATTTGAAGAAAAAAAAGATCGTGAAATTTTTAGAATTTTTGTTGCCGAAAGCATTTTATTTTCAGAGTTGAAAAAATGTGTTGAGCGGGAAAAACTGATGTTGGCATTCAAGGAATAAATTGCCAAATGAACTTGAATATTTTTGACTCAAATAAATTACTGTAGTGAAAGACAAAACACATTTTTAAAATTCAATTCTTAAGATCTTTTAAATAGCGATTAAATGTCAAAAATTCAAAAAGGGATTATTTAGAGATGCAATGTCGCAATTTCAGTAGATACTGTAATCCCTTTAATACACTGGAAAAATATAACCAATGCTATAAATGTAAAGAAAAGCAATATGAGATAAAAAAAAGCAAACTGTTGGTTTTATCTATAAAAAATAGCTACTTTATTTCAATAAACTAATTTATTTATAAAGCAACAATTTAAATCTTCATTGAAAAACTGTATAAATGGACTACTGAAAACTTCTTGAAAATGTCAACAGATAAACTACTGAGTTTTCATTTTGACCCAAACAACCCAAAAACATCTTATAAATATAATGGCGTCGGCATTACACGACAAGATGAACCTATTAGAGATCTACGGGTTTATATCGCGAGTGATTTCTCATTTAATTATCACATTAAGCTGATATCTAAAGAAAGCCAAGCAAAAACTTTATTTACTTTTAAAATCGCTACATACAAATGACCCAATACTTTTGTCTCAAATGTACTGAGTATACGTAAGACCCCACCTTGAATTCTGTTCACCTATTTTTAACCCATTCAAATATTTAAGTGAAGAAATTGAAAGAGTTCAAAGATTAGCAACTAGAATTATTTGTAATCGCAAACCAAACTTAAATGTTTCATCTTATGAAGATAGATTAAATGCTCTAAATTTAATATCCCTAAAAGATAGAAGGACGGCAACTGATATAGGAATGATTCATAAGATCTATTTTAATCAAGCTCTAATTCGAAGAGACACCCCTGGATACCCAAAAATGTAATATTGCTCCCTCCGCCATAAAGGTAAGCGACTCTATATACCGAATTGCAAAAGTGAAATTAGAAAAAAATCTTTTTTAATCCGCTCAGCATCAAGCTTTAACTCACTACCTAATCTAAAATTAAAATTTGAGCAAAGGAACTTTAAGGAACTGGTTTTGGATCACCTTTGGAGTACAGGTTTTAAAGGCTAATTAGTATGTATTTATTATAATTATTAGTCTTTTTCTATTGTTTAATCTAATTGTAATTTTATTATTATTTTTAACATTATATTGTAACCTAATTTTTAGATTAATTTTTAAGTTTATTCTATATTGTATTTAATCAATGTGTGTTAGGGCACGCATTAAAATAAAAAAATAAAAAAAAATAAAAATTTTTGATCGTTTTTAAAAGTTTTTTAATCGCTGTTGCTTTTGCTCGTTTTCAACATAAAATTATACAGCTAAAAGTGCATTCTTTCTTTGCTTCTCTGTACCATTTTTTATTTTTGTTGAAACGCGTTTTTCGTGTAGAATACAAATTTGGATAAAAGCGGTTTTAGAAATTAAAATTTTTGAACTAAAAGTTTGTTGGGAACAGTTCGATCATAAAATTGATGGAACTGTTCTCTTCAAAAAAATTTTGCTTGGCCATGTGTTTTTTTTAATATGTGGCTAATTTTTAATTTAAAAAGTTTCCAGCGGTTTTAATAGGACGTTGTCATTCCTATTGTTGAATTTTCTATAAACCTGTCTCCATACTTCTAATACAGTCCCTTTAAAATGTAAAACAAATGATGGAATTTGTCAAAGTATCATAAAAATGCATCTTAATAAAAGTAAAACGTATTCTTTATTAGCCAAAAAATCAAACATACATAATAAAATTAATTATACAATTATAAAAATAACACAAATTAAAACAAGAATACTTCCAAAAAATAGTTTTTTTTTCATCATTAAGTGCAGATCTCATTCAGACAAAATTTTGTTTTGTATTTTGCTGTTTTTTAATTTTGTTTCGTTTGGCGAAAGCCAGTTTCGTTCAGCCTTACTCCCGTTATAAAGCTGTACAACAAACGTTAAAGAATTTCTCATACGATCATTGAAATTGAAAGATTTACAAAAAGTACCATAAACATAGATGAATTGGGGGGTAACTTTTTTTCTCGGAGCCCGTAGGTCGCCGTCGAGCCTTGGCTGAAAAAATTTTTCGGTCGGTCGTCGACGAGCTTTTTGCTCGCAGCGGCTTCGCCGCTGCGAGCCTTATATATCAAAGGCTTTTTGCCGCATATCAAAGAGATTTTGCCGCATATCAAAGGCGGCTTGATATTTACGGCCTTTTATAGACTTTTTTAGCTATTTTAATTTGTAGAGTTTTATTTTACAATTAAAAAAGATCTGAGTTATTGTTATTTGAAATCGTTTTTAATCACTAATACACCATCTATTACAATAATAGTATTATTAGAGTTCGTTTTGCTGTTATGATGTAATTCTTTATTTTTTCCTCAATGAATTAAAGTAATAAGTGCCGGGTAATTTATGTAACTAGCTGAATGAAACAAATAAGCTTTTGTTTATAAATTTTTTTATTATTGAAGGAAAATTGTAAATCTCCTTTCTCTTCACTTAATTGGAGATAAATGTCATTAATGAGCTAATGCGGATCTATTATGGAAAGGATGATATATTCGACTGACAGATTCGTTAAAAAACTTTCAATTAGCAACAAAAATTACGTATTTTTAAATCTAAAACTTTTCGACATAATTTTATCAAGAGAGGTAAAGCAAACTTGTGAAATAAAAATCAAAAATTGACAATGGAGCAAAATTTGCAATTTGTTGAAAAACTAATCACCTAAAGAACTTCGAAAATATTAGAAAAACTGATAATGGTAATACTACGAATTTAAGGACGTTGTAAGGAACTTTTAAAGAAAGAAACTTATTTATCAAGTGAATATTTCTATGCTCCAAATATTCCTGGTCTTCAATATTATCTTGTTATTCGAACCAAGTTTGAGTTAATTTTGCTGCAAGATTTCTGACTTTAGTTTGTTGCTGCATTTTTGCTTCATTTTCAACCATTAATGATAAACCCATTCCCACGAGGGATGAGTGTGCTTTCTTTATTCCTTTTCTAAGCTCGTCTATGAACGTTCACTTTCAATCCATCACTTGCACATACACATTGCTATGACCATAAACAGGAATTAAACAAAGATTTCAATAAAATTGTCGACAAAGAAAACTGTATTGATTTAAAAAAGAATATTACAACAACAATCAATGGCTTATCTGAGTTTTATGGTTCTCGAGCAGTTAAGCGTGAAGTTCATCTTGTTGAACAATACGGAGTTATGAACATTAAAATGTATAAGCTAAAGCGCATATTTGCTGTTCGATGGTGTGCCAGTCAAGTTGATGCAATCAGCAGTGTGCATCAGATATATGCATGTATACAATACATTTATGAAAGCAGGCTAAGAGCAGCTGATAATGTAATATCAAAATTTAGTGAAGAACGTTTTAACTAACGTAACTGCTACAGAATTAAATGTCGATGCGGAAGGCGGTTTCTCCATTATTTTCTATTCTATTTATTCACACTTGATAGTATGATATGTTACATATTAGACAAATTGTTCCACCATTAACAAAATTTGTTTGCTACAAATATGTCAAAGACTGGATAAATGAAAAACATTTGGACTCTTATGCTCAAATGAACAACATAATTTCAAGTGATAATCTTTTTGAAAATTTTGTAAAAGATGAAGAAGCTCAGAACACATGAGACATACGTCTTGAACTATTTATCCCCGATCCATTTAATTAAATTGTGTTTCATAATGGTTTTGATGTAGTTATGTTACATAACTTATGTACTGTAAAATTTTTAAAAATCATATAGTACATTGGTTCAATAAATTCATTAAAACTTTTTCATAAAATTTTAAAAAATTTCACCTAAATTTTCAAAGAAATTTATCCAAAAATTATCGCAAAATTCAACAGGTAGTTACCTATGGTCATTTTTCGCCGATCGCCTTCGGCGATCGGTCGGTCGGTCGGGGGGCCAACTAAAGTTACCCCCTATTCATCTATGACCATAAATAATATCGGTAAAAACGTTTGATAAAAAAGTGACAAATGAAATTAAAATTCTTGGATAACTAAGAAAGGTGATAAAAAAATATTTACGGATGACAAAGTGAAAAAGAAAGTCTCCAACTTTGAATAAAAAAGTTTTAATTCTACAAATGGCTGTGAAAGGGGTAAAAGATTTTGTCAATTCTTTTATAAATTTTTAGTAATGAAATTAAATTTTAACTTTTTTTTTGCACAAATTGCATAAGCTTACTGTAATGGAATCTATAAACATTGATTTTAATAAATTTACTTGTTTCTAGTCGTGATAAATTGATTTTTTTAGCCTGTTTACATACAATAAATTTTGTACTTTTTTTTGTCAGATCATGTTTGCAATTTTGGTTGTGTCGTTTGCAAAATATTACTGTAATTTTTTACTTTTTTTAAAAAAATTTATTCGAAACGAATATTTACAAACAAAGAAAATTCTTTTACAAATATCATTATTTAAAAATTCTAGACATTCAAAAAAGGGATTATTTATAGATTCAATGCGGTAATTTCAGTAGCTACTGTAATTCCTTTAATACACTGGAAAAAAAAATATAACCAATGCTCTAAATGTAAAGAAAAGCAACATGAGATAAACAAAGCATTAATGCTAACAAAATATTTGTTTTATCTACTTTATTTCAATAAATTTATTTATTTATAAAACAACAATTTAAAATTTTTTGATTGTTTTTAAAAGTTTAAAGATATTTTCTGATCGCTGTTGCTTTTGCTCGTTTTCAACAGCTAAAAGTGCATTCTTTCTTTGCTTCTCTGTACCATTTTTTATTTTTGTTGAAACGCGTTTTTCGTGTAGAATACAAATTTGGATAAAAGCGGTTTTAGAAATTAAAATTTTTGAACTAAAAGCTTGTTGGAACAGTTTGATCAATTATCATTTGATCAAACTGTCCTCAAAAAAAATTTTGCCTAGCCATGTGTTTTTTTTAATATGTGGCTAATTTTTAATTTAAAAAAATTATAAAAAAATTTCCAGCGGTTTAATAGAACACTGTTATTCTTATTGTTGAGCTTTCTATAAAGTAATTCTACAGTCCTAATACAATACCTTTTAAATGTAAAACAAATGATGGAATTTGTCAAAGTATCATAAAAAATGCATCTTAATAAAAGTAAAACGTATTCTTTATTAGCCAAAAAGTCAAACATCCATAATAAAATTAATTATACAATTATAAAAATAACACAAATTAAAACAAGAATACTTCCAAAAAATAGTTTTTTTTCGTTTGGCGAAAGCTAGTTTTGTCCAGCCCTACTCCCGTTATAAAGGTGTACAACAAATGTTAAAGAATTTACGCATATTATTGAAATTGAAAGATTTACAAAAAGTACCATAAATAACATCGGTTAAAACGTTTGATAACAAAGTGACAAACATAATTAAAATTCTTGGGTAACTAAGAAAGGCGATAAAAGAAAATTTACAGATGACGAAATGAAAAAGAAAATCTCTAACTTTGAATAAAATTTTTTAATTCTATAAATGGCTTTAAAAGTGGTAAAAGATTTTGTCAATTCCTTTGTAAATGCTTCAGTGCCGTAACATGACCAAATTCGGTCGGGTGTCTTTAGTTTTTTGGTCTTGGTCCCCCCTTGCGTTTTTTTCGCTCATGATTTTTTCATTTTTACCAGTCAAAACAAAAATTATTTTCTTCAGAATTCACGTACTCCCCCATTTGCGATTTTTCAAGAACTCAAAATTCTGTCGGGTGGACGACCACCCACAATAAGCATGTTCAAATCTGCAATAATTATTAACAATGTTCATTATTTAAAAATGTAAACTATTACCAATTTTTTGTTCAACATTTTTAAACGATTTCTTTAAAAATATCAAATATTTTATCAATACCAGTAAAATTAAAACCACAAAATGTGTCAATTTAAAACATTTTTAGTGATAAATATATATTTATTAAAAATAAGATTGCTAGTTTTATTAATATTTGATTTTGTAAGTAAAATGTTGTGATAAAAAAGCTACGTCCAACAAAGAGAAAAAAAAGGAAGCGTGACGTCTGACCCCATGACAGCTGACCCCTGACAGCTGACCCCATGACGACTGACCCCATGACATCTGACCCCAACGTGACAACTGACCCCTAGATAAAATATATTTTTAAATAAGTGTGAATTCATGCTTATTATTTATTTGGTTCATGGTTTAGTGTTCATATTTTTTTGAACATGTTCTTAAGCATAGAAAAAATTTTTTCCAAATTTTTAAAAAGATGTTCAACAACATTTTTCCATAATGCTTGATCTTCGTGAATATCCAAATCATTCAAACAGGTTTTCATTTTTCGTTCAACACCTACAACAAAACAATTCAACGAAAAAAACTATAGTTTTTTAAATAAAATAATTACTGTTTATTTTTGTAAGCTTTACCAACTAAAAAAATTAAAAACAGTAATAATAAGCATGAATTCACACTTATTTAAAAATATATTTTATCTGGGGGTCAGCTGTCATGGGGGTCAGTGAGGGGTCAGTCGTCACGGGGTCAGTCGTCATGGGGTCAGCTGTCAGGGGTCAGCTGTCATGGGGTCAGACGTCACGGCACCAAAAAAAAGTCAATTGCGGATAACCTTTTTTTGAAGCAAATACAAACGGCCAGGGTGGTACAGTGGTTGGAAGCGCTAAGCTTCCAGTTCCATACTGCTGGGGTGCGAGTTCGACCCCCAGCAGAGTTACCCTAGTATCCCTGGAATGTACATAGAAAAAGTCAAAGAAGGCGCTGAAGGCACGGAACTTCGTTGAATTCAGCAAAATTCTCTCTCGCTATGAAGTTCCGTGTGTTTATATTTTTTTTTGTCTTTTTTTTCACTTTTTGCAAAACATTACTGTAACTTTTTACGTTTTTACTTTTTGTTAAAAAAATTTATTTGAAACGAATATTTACAAACAAAGAAAATTCTTTTACAAATATCATTATTTAAAAATTCTAGACATTCAAAAAAGGGATTATTTATGAAGAAGAAGAAAGAAACAAAATTATTATCTGAACCATGAAATTCGATGAAGCATTGATAAATTGTATAACAAAGAAGAAGAAGGCTTACTTCTGCTTGTTCATTTTTGTTGTTGTTGTTGGTAATGGAAAAAAAAGCAGAGAAGAAAATTTGGTGATTGATGACCCTTTCGGGCAGCGGCATTGTTCTTTTTCTCTTTTTTCTTCTTCTCAACCCCCCTTTATTTTTTTCACTTTGCAAGCTTAATGATGGATGGCGCCAGCAGCATTTTTGTCGTCTTCGACTGGTAGTGCTTCTTCTTCTATTAGATACACTATTACTTACTTACACAACTAACTACCTTTTCTTATTCTTATCCTTCTACATTCATCTTGTCTTCAACAAGAATTTAATTTTGCCCATTATTTTATGATACTTTCTTTCAAAAAATGCTTTAAAAATGTTTAATTCTTTCATTTTGTTAATAATTATCAATGGCATTTGTGCCATTTTTGTTGAGGCCGCATATTCCACTTCATCTATAACATGCCCACTTCCAACAACATTTCCTCGACCAAAATACTGTAGAAAAGCATGTAATTCTGATCAAAATTGTAAAAAAGCAAATAAGCGATGCCTTTGTGATGGTGAATGTGGAAGATCATGTGTTAATCCAGGTAAAATATAAATCAATTTATTTCCTCTTTCTTTTCTTTAAAATAAAATTAATTACTTTTTTTTTCTTTTTAAGCAGCAACGTGTCATCCATTAGTTGACTTACCAAATGGTTTTGTTCGAACACCAAGTGATTTTATTTTTGATTCAAATGTGGAGTATGGCTGTAATGAAGGCTTTATTCTAATTGGACCATCTCAAAGGAGATGCCAAGGAAATCGTGAATGGAGTGGCTCAAAACCTGTTTGTCGTCCACAATGTTAGTGTTTTTTAAGATAAAAAAAGCTAGTCAAAAAAGCGTTTAAATAGAACATTTGTAATTCAAGTCTTCTAAAATTTACAAAACCCTTTGCTCTTCGGCAAAATATCAAAGGCGATATGTTGAAATTTTACTTTGTCCAACACAAAAAATTATGCGTGGATAGGGTCTTGAATTTAACTCATAATTTTCATAAATACTTTTACAGTAAAATGTGGCCCACCTCCTGAGCTACCGTACGCCCATCACAATGGTAATTCTTATGATGGACAATATGATGTTGAAAGTGAAGTACATTATTCATGTGTATCAGGATATGAAAGATTTTCAAACAATGAGTTACCAATTGCAAAATGTTTATTAAATCGAAAACAAATTGCGCAATGGTTTGGTCCAGATCTAAGATGCGCAGCAAGAAGTTGTCCAGATCCAGGAACCCCGTTAAATGGATATCGAAAAGGCGAATTATTTCAATATCCACATAGTATTGAATTTTCATGTGCTGTTGGATTTCGGCTTGAAGGTTCACGGATACGAAAATGCACAACTAAGGGAGAGTGGACTGGTGAATCAACAGTTTGTCGACGTTGGTTACTTTACCTTTAAGAAATATATTAATTAGTAATTTTCTTTGTAGCAACAGAATGTTCAAGACCATCAGATCCATTACATGGAAATGTGCTGGGTTCTTCATTGACATATCAATCAGTTGTAACATATTCATGTAATGAAGGATATCGACTTGTTGGACAAGTTCAAAGAATTTGTTTAGCTGAAGGACAATGGGCAGGACATGAACCACGATGTGAAGAGATTCGTTGTCCATCCCTGCCACTTTTATACAATGGATATATTGAAGGTGAAGATACGAATTTTGGAAGTATGGTAGTTTTTCGTTGCCTTGAATCTATGAGTCATGTGGGGGCACCATATGCTAAATGTGAAGAAGATGGACAATGGTCACATGTTATGCCAAAATGTCTTGGTATAAAACATACACTTACATAGCATCCAAATTAAAAGCAAGTTTCAGCTGGTTGCCGTGTTCCACCAATACATAATGGAAGAATAAATAATTTCCATACAAACGAGTTAATTCCACATGGGGCATCCGTGAATGTAGTATGTAATGCAAAACATGAAACAAAATCTGCTGAAACTGTTTCATGTCATAATGGTACTTGGAGTCATGTCCCACAATGTGTTCCAATTCGCTGTCGAGCATGGCCGGAAAGGGTTTCAAATGCAAGAGTAATATTTACAAAATCGATGCATGGTGCCGTTGCAAAATATATTTGTCGACATGGTTATCATCCAAATACTGATAACAATGTCATTAAATGTTTATTTGGAAAATGGACTCGTGAAGGTCCACCTTTTCGATGTCTTGCAAGTAAGCATAATAACAGGTGGAATATCAATACTATAAAAATATTTCTAGTGTCATGTGATCATCCAACAAAGAAATACGGCACTCTAGAAGGTGGACAAATAATGCTGGAAGGTCAAATGGGTGCATATGATTTTGCAGATTATATTAGTCGAGTTCCAGAAGGTCGATCAATTGTCTTTGAATGTCATAAAGGAAATCGATTGATTGGTGAGTAATCCTCCAAAATGTAATCCATAAGAATCTTATCGTCCCATATAGGCGGTTTTGCAGGACCCCCAAAAGCGACTTGTGTCGATGGAAATTGGATGCCTGATATCAAGCCAAAGTGCGTCTCTCAAAGACATCCTGCAATGGATGGACAAATTATTTGGAATCGTTCAAAGCGAGCTGCATTAGGTGGTGGATTATCAGCAGCACGACAATGTCCAGAAATTAAAAATGACGAAACAAAAACTGTAGCTTATACAAAGCCACAACGAGAACTCCTTGTAAGTAAATATCTACTGATCTTGAAAAATAAGTATCCCATAGATCATTTGTAGAAACGGTTTTGAGCTTTTAAGTGGTGATGGAATTTCATTCTGTCGAAATGGTCAATGGATTCCAGCAATAGCAGAATGTCAACCAAAAAAATGTAAAATTCCAACTCGACTTCATGCTTTCTTTCTTCAAACAACTACAGCTAAAATTTATCAAAGTGGTGATGAAATTAAACATTCTGAAGGGGTTCGTGTTGTCTGTTTACGTGGATTTCATATTGTTGGAGAAAATATTTTGGAATGTTTTCAAGGGACATTCCTTCAAAAAGCAGGAGAATGTAAAGCACGCTCCTGTAAACTTCCAACTGTGAATGGCGGAAAATTTATTAATCTTTCAAAGAAGGGAAAATTAAAACATGGTGATTTTGCCACACTTAAATGTGAAGGCTATCAGGAACAGATTAAATGTAATTTTGGGCAATTATCACCTCCACCAACGTGTGACAAAAATTGTAAGCTTTATTTTAGAACGAAACATTTGAAATTTTGAACATTATAGCGACTTCACATTGTTTACCTCCAAGTGATCGCTCCCTTCCTGCTCTAATTTATTTTAATCGAAGTCATTCGGAGACTATTTTTCTTGATCGCTTTCAATCTGTTTATCCGAATGGCACAATTATTCAATATCAATGCTCTGAGCCATCTTCCATTTTACAAGCTGGTGCAGTTGAATGCCAAAATGGTGAATGGGTTTCACGGCTATTTCCATGTGGTTTGAAATTTGAAATATTATTTTGATGAAACTATATCGTTTTTTATAGTATCACTTAATCGAACTTCAACAACTCCAGCTAAGCGACGATTAGATTCTCGGCTATGTCCACCACCAACATTTGATACAAAATTCGTTGCATTAAATGTTGAAAATTGGGCACAAAATCGTGAAGCATATTTCCCACATGGCACAATTTTAGAAGTTAGTTGTGCCTCATTTTCACCCGTTGAAAAAGCAACCTTCTGGAAATGTCGTCGTGGAAAATGGCAAATTAAAGGAACAACGCCCCTTTGTCCTTCAAGTAATTTTTTTGCACCAAAATTAACAAATGAATATTCAAATATTTTTTAGTTGATAATCTTTGTACTTACAAAGTTGATCGATCTGCAAGAGTTCAAGTTTTTCATGCTGAAACTCGGCAATTTGTTGTTTTTAATCAACAATTTGGAACTGGAGCTAAGCTTCTGTTCACATGTGCAAATCACTTTATGGATCAATTAAGAGGTTCAACACTGATGGAATGCACAGGAAAAAATGAATGGTCATCTTCCACTCCACCACAATGTGTTCCGCTAGATCCTGAACATAAACAAGGTATTTTTTAAGTTATTAGGTGAATTAATTATAATGACAGAATCTTATAGCAGAACCACCACCAGTTCATTTTACAGTTGAAGGTGGTGCATATACTGTATCCCCAGAAAATGAATTAATTGTAAATCAATCTGCAACAATTTATTTGCATTGTTTCTTCCCAAAAAGTCAAGGCCAACCAAAATGGGAGACAACAAGTACATACCGAACTCTACCACAATCTTGGACAAAAGGTGTTCATCCACAATTTATGAATTTTGATGCATATTCTGTTTGTTTTTGTCTAACAAATATTTTTTAATAAACAATATTTTTAGTTGACGATTACCGTAGCCCAACCAGAAGATAGCGGATATTATTATTGCATATTACCAGATCATCGACGAACTCTTGTTCAACTTTTTATCAAAGAAGAATCATGTCAACATTTAGCAGAAACTTCAAATTTACAAATAATTTATACAACAAAAACCTTATTTTTGGGTACTGTAGCTCAGTTTTCTTGTGCTCCAGGTTTTCAATTACAAGGTCATTCATCCCTTATTTGCCTAAAAGGAGGCCGATGGTCAAATTTTCCTCCCAGATGTCAAGGTTAATAAATACTGATAAGTGTTTAAGCAAATTTAACAATTTCATGTTTAGCAACGCAATGTCCTCCTATTCCAGTCAATGATCAACATCTTTCACTTTCTGTTACATCATTTAAATTTGGTGGAATTGCGCAGTTTTCTTGTTCGGATGGATTTGTTTTAAATTCAACGGCAATACTTCACTGTGATTCAGAGGGACAGTGGTCTTCATCTCGGCCATTCTGTGTTCCAGTAACCTGCCCTTCCCCTCCACTTCCATCAAATGGACATTTAATTGAGTCACCAACCACAAATTCTAATCGACACAAAATTTATAAAGAAGGCGATGTTGCACTTTATGCCTGTAAGAAAGGCTATATGCTTACAGGTTCAGATTTTTCAATTTGTCAAAGAAGTGGCCGATGGAGTCGTCTACAAGCTAAATGTCAGCCATTCTGTCGATTCCCGGGGAAAATTGAAAATGGTGATGCTACAACTGATCCAAGGGAATATTATCTAGTTGGAGAAAAAATTGTATATTATTGTACAACACCTGGATATAAATTGTCAGGTGAAAATGTTTTGGAATGCATGGGCGGAAGTCAATGGTCAAGGGCGCTACCAACTTGTAAACCACCAAAAAATAGAAAAAATTCATGATTTTTTGAAATTTTGTTTTGCAATAATAAATTTATTATTTTATATAAAAGAGAAAGTTTACAAACAAAATTAAAACGGAGTATTTCATCTAATTTTTACAAAACACATTTGAATTCCCGTGACATCAAAAAAAAACAACTAAACTCTTTAATTCAGCAAGGATGCATTTAAAAGCATCACAAAAGTTACTTTTCATTATTTCTAATCAAAGACCATCATCAAATAACAACATTTTTTATTCGTTATCAAACGCATTATTGTAATTTTTTGAAATGATCATTCAACAATTATCATTGTTACAAAAAATAATTACATTTTGTTATTCATATATTCATTCATACAACAAAAATGATACAGAAGAAAATAACGTCTAATGATGATGGCGAAACGGATATTGAAATCAAGAATCCACAATCTGCTGATAAAATTCTTAATGCAAATGGACCAACAAAACGAAAACATATGGTAAGAACATTTTTTGTGCTATTTGAACTTTTTACACTAATCATTAATGCATTGTTTTTTAGAAACCCGATGATGAAATATATCCATCTGCAACAGAAAAAGATGCACATCTAGAACAATGGTTTGATGCTGCATATGCTTTTTATCAACAGGCATTTTTGTATGTTTTAACACTTCTTTTTTTGTTGTAATTGTTCAAAGTATTTTTTAGAAAGCCAACTGAAATCGATAACACTGAAAATAGAATTGTTTGTGTACCACATATTATTTCAACTTTGGAACTTTTTGCTCAAACTTCTGCAACTGCAGATGCATATATTAAACCATACATCTATTACAACAAATCAACTACGTTTTTGGAAAGAAAAAATTTGCTTGGAAAGTTCTTGGAACAATGGGTACTGTAGTTTTTAAAAGTTTTACAAAATAATTTTAAAGTCATTTTTCAGGAAAGAACTATTAATGACTCCGCAACTCCTGGTAATTATTATACTCAAAGGCGGCTACTTGTTCATCATGGATTTTCAAAATCGTATTCGCTCGATACATTTGCAACTTTAAATATTTTGGGCATCGAAGTAAAAATATTATTTAATGAAGGATCAGATGTTATTCGATGGTTAAAAAATGGTTGCAAAGTATGTGTTTTTATAAATATTACAGTAACCCATTATAATCAACAACATTTTTAGATGAAGCAGTTACCTGATAGTGTTGGAAATCCGTTTAATCTTTGGCCAAAAAAGACAGATTCAACTTCAATAGAAAAGCGAGATCATAAAGAAACAAATGTATGCAAATGTCCCATCTTTGTTGCAGTTAGTCAATTTGAATTCCCAATTAAAACCAATGCATTGGATAATGAAAAGCTTTACAAAATATCATTTCGTGTAAGTTTCATTTTACTTTGTAAAGTAATTAAACTAGGCTCTTTTGTTTGTGTTGCTGTAACATGCTTTCATTTTTAGGTTACACCAGAATCACCAAAAAGAGAAGTATTGGCATTTCGAATTATTTGCTCAAAATTAAGTCCACTTCGATTTATTCAAATATCACCGAAATGCCGAATTATTGAATTACCATCTGCTGCTGAACATCTCTTGTTTTATATAATTGAAAATTGCGATGAAATCGTAATCAAGAATGGACGAGAACTTAAGAAATATGTGATATCTATGGAAAAGGTATGTTTTTAAACAAAGCTATAAAAGCGGGGGATATAGACTTAATTACGTGGCTTTTTAGGCTTCAACTGATAATGAAATTGAATCATTATATATTCCAGCATTTTTTGGATATCCAAAAACAGCATTAAATGTTGCAAATGGTTTACAACATTCTTTGAAAGATTTGGATAAATTATTTGCAGCTGGGGCATTTGGTGATCTTGCATATGATGGAGCGGAACCATCTATTTCAAAAACAGCAGCTTCAATTCAACACTATAATCATTTTGAATTAATGAAACTTCCAGATCTTTCAAAGTAATATATTTACATTAATTTATATCTATTTAATTATTCTCTCATTTTTTAGATCAAATATTACAACTTTAAAGCCAAATGAAAGGCATCACAAAATTTCATCACCTTTTATGTTCATAGTGTGGGATATTAATTCAAAGATCCCTTTATATATTGCAAGAATTTGTAGTCCAGATTGTGAAAGTGAAGATGATAATGGATCTGTCAAAGATAAAGCAGTAACAAAACCAAAAAGAAAATGGAATATTTTTGCATTCTTTAAAAAGAAGCCAAAAGCAAAGAAAGATCAACGTGAAACTATTGATACGCCTGCAGCAATAACAACACAATCACAAACACTTGATCCATAAAATTTTATTGTTTATCACTATTTATTATTATGTTATGTATACTGTATTTTAAGTCTTTGAAGTTAAATAAAATTTTATTGCGAAATTTTGTTTTCTATTTTTAGCTATCTTTATTTATGATGATTTATAAAATGATTACAATTTTTTTAAAAGGGTTGAAACATGCATAAAGGAAGCATATATAAAATGAAGGTACAAGGTATTATTCTTCGTTTTTTTAAAAAAAGCTTTTTGCTTTGTTTACTTTCAAGCATCAAAAAAAGCTTTCGCGCACCAGCTTCAGCAGCAACAACAGCCAGCTTGAAGATTGGGGGCGTACGTCAACCGGAAAGAGCAATAAAAAGAAAGGAAGGAAGAAGGAAAAAAGAAGCTCAACACTTGAAAAAAGTTTTTATTGTCTTTTTTCTGGAATTTTTTTTTTGCTTTTTATACAATGATTGGAATTTACTTTCGGAAAAAAAGTATTGATTGAAATTAGAAATTTAAAATTTACTGTGTTTTGTTTTGTTTCGTACAAATGCCGTTGTCAAAGTTTAATATAGCTACAGTAATCCATTTTGTTGTAGGGGATGTTGGCCGAATTAGAGCACAATCTTCAGCATTATAATTCTCGACGAAGTATTCCAATTAATCATGCTTCAAGTCGATCAATAAATAATGCAGGTGGTGGCAGCGTTGCCGGAGGTGGTGGAAGTTGGTCAAAAGTTTTAAGTGTTGATCCATTACAAATGGGATCAATGATTGGAGGGTTAAGCCCAGATGCAAATAAACATGGAATTCATACAATTCCAAAGGGAGATTGTGCAGCATGTGGAAAACCAATTATTGGACAAGTTTGTCATAGCTAATTATTTCATTAGATTACATGGAGTTTTAGATTATAATGGCATTAGGTCGAATGTGGCATCCAGAGCATTATATCTGTTGTCGATGTGGCACAGAACTTGGAAGACAAAATTTTATTGAACGCGGTGGAAAAGCTTATTGCGAGAATGATTATCATGATTTATTTTCTCCTCGATGTGCATACTGTAATGGCCCAATTAAAGATGTAAACACATTTATGGCCCCGTTACCTCAATGATTCTTTTTCTTTTATAGAGATGTGTAACAGCAATGGCAAAAAATTTTCATGCTGAACATTTTGTATGTGTTGAATGTGGAAAGCCATTTGGCCCTGAAGGGTATCATGAAAAAGATGGACAACCATATTGTAAAACAGATTATTTTCGACTCTTTGCCCCAAAATGTCGTGGATGCAATAAACCTGTACAAGCAAGATTCCTAACAGCCCTGAATGCCCCATGGCATCCAGAATGTTTTGTTTGTCAAGATTGTAATAAGCCATTTAATGGCTCACAATTCTTTGAACTTGGTGGTGTACCATATTGTGAACAACATTATCATGAACGTCGTGGCTCGGTATGTGGAGCATGCCGGGGACCAATTAATGGAAAATGTGTTGGTGCATTGGGGCAACGATTCCATCCTGAACATTTTACTTGCTGTGAATGCAATCGTCAACTGACAGCTCGAAACTTTAAAGATCATAATAATCAAGCACTTTGCCAAAAATGCTATGAAAAAATTAATCCTTCTTTCAGAATTGTCGAACCTTAATCTCTCTTTCTATCTTGTGGGATAACATTTTGTTAAAACTTTTTTTACACATACTTTTGCTGCTTTTTTTCTCATGTAAAACATTTATATGTTAGCTTAAAAGATTTGTATTTTATAAAAAATTATATAATCTGCTTAAGCAGCAGCAGCTTTCTTTGACGCTTTTTCTAAAATTGGATAAAGCTTTTTTTAAAAATAAAATGTGAATTTTATTAAAAATTTGAAACATTTTTTACGTTTGCCATTTACACATTTTTAAAATGAAAGAATTTGAAGCTGAAGAAGTTGCGAAACATAATTCAGAAGATTCTTTATGGGTCGCTATTAATGGAAAAGTTTATGATTTAACAAAGTTTTATTTAAATCATCCTGGTGGTGTTGGAGTTCTATTTGAAGCTGCTGGCAAAGATGCAACGGCCGATTTTCAAAAAGCTGATCATTCTCTTGATGCTAAAGATATTATGAGAGATTATTTTATCGGATTTTTAATTGAAAAATAAAGGTTTTGTAAAAGAAATAAATATTTGAAATCCTACAGTACACTGGTTTTGAAAATTTTAAATATGCTGTGCAAATTTTTTTTTGTCTTACAGCATTGTAAATTTGTTAAATCTACAGTAGTTTAATTAAAAAATTCGAGTTTTTTTATGCAGAGAGTTTTCAAAATAATAGTTAATCTTTTATAAAAAATGTGCAATTTAAAAAAGATTTTATAGTAATTTCACATTTTATTAAAATAAATTTAAAATTTGACACATCTACAGTAACCTAATTCTTTGAAAGTTTGAAAAGACTCTTGATTTAATTTTTAAATTTGAGCCAATTTTAAACAACAAACTTTTTTTAAAGGAAAAAATAGCTAACTACATAGACTACTTTTAAAACTACGCTGTCTCCAACAACAACAACAGAATAAAAAGAAGAAGGAAAGTAGTTAAACGTGAAAGTGTCGATACTTCTTTTTTTCCTTCAAACATATGTCATTTACCAGAAAAATATATTTTTTTGTGTGTAGACTACTCCCCTCCTTATTTAAACACTTGTAAAAAAACGACGACATTAAAAACGTAGACATTATATTTTTTTATGAACATAAAATAGAATCATCAATTTTTTCCCTCTCCTTCAAGTCTTGGAGTCCAAGTATAGCAAAAAAAAAGGTTTTTACTTCATTCACGTTTTTTCGTCTTCTTCAATCAAAATCTTTGAATCAATCGACGACGGTCGATCAACAAACAAAAAAAAATTAAAAGGTGAGTTATTGAGTTTTTCTGTCTTTGTTGCCAAGGCTAAAGACGCTTTAAAATTGTTGAACATTTTTTTTCAACTCTGTGTCGAACGTTGATATTTTTTAGGGTCAATTATTAATAAAAATACTTATCAATTTTACCAGTAATTTTAACACATCAAATTATGGCACCAAAAGATTTAAAATCTTATTCACTTGCTGAAGTATCAAAACATAATTCTGCAGATTCGTTATGGATTGTATTGAATGATAAAGTATATGATATAACAAAATTTGCTCTTGAACATCCTGGTGGTGAAGATGTTTTATATGATATGGCTGGACAAGATGCTACTGAAAGTTTTAATGATGTTGGACATTCTGTTGATGCTAAAGGTTTGATTTGATTTTTTGGGGAATCACTAAAATATATTATTTGTAGAAATGGCAGAAGAATATTTGATTGGAAAAATTATTTCTGATGATTCAAAGAATGCTAAACAACCAAATATTGTAGAAAATTCAAATGTTACATGGAGTGAAATTATATTTAGTCCAACCTGGTCAAATTTTATTATTCCTGTAGGAATAGCAGCGCTTGTGTACCTTACTTATAAATCTGCTCAACGGCTATTTCCTTCTATTTAATCAATCGATCCTAAAAGATATCATTTCGTTTTTTACGCAAAATTACTATTGTATTGTTTAATAATAAGATACTGTAATAATAAAAATATTTTAATTGAATTTTTAACTATTTTACATCGCAGTTTTTACCTGCAATTAAATATACATTATAGACAAATTTTGTGTTTTGATCTGTGATCAAACTTTGAAGTGATCGGAGTGGACTGATATTTGACAGCAAAGAAATATATTCTAGACAAATTGTTGCATTTTTAACTTTTTAGACAATGGCAAATCTTGTTGCTGGAAAATTTGGAGTTGTTACAGGTGGTGGATCGGGTCTTGGTCGTGCCATTTCTCAAACCCTTGCTCGTCATGGTGCTTCTGTTTTGGTTGTAGATATTCAAGAAAATCACGCAAAAGAAACTGTTGAATTACTTTCTAAAGGTTACTTTTAAACATATTTATTTATTGAAAATACAGTAACTGTCAGGTTTCAGAAAATTCAAAAGGAAAATTTGTTGCTTTTCCAGCTGATGTTTCACAAAGAGATGAAATTGATAATCTACAAAAATATTTTGTTAAAGATTTTGCAAAGCAATCACCTGATTTTCTTGTTAATAGTGCTGGAATTACTCGTGATACATTCCTTGTAAAAATGAGCGATCAACAATATGATGATGTCCTAAATGTTAATCTTAAATCTATTTATATGGTAAGCGAATATACAGTACAGTAATTATATATCTATATTGTATTAATATTATAGCTTAATCAAGCATTTGCTCGTCTTGCAATTGAACATCAAAAGCCTCAATCAATTGTAAATATTTCATCAATTGTTGGAAAAACTGGTAATATTGGACAATGCAATTATGCTGCTTCTAAAGCTGGTGTAATTGGTTTTAGTAAATCTGCTGCAAAAGAACTTGGTAAGCATTCGACTACTGTACATTTTCTTTAATCAGAATCAATTTTAGCACGTTACAATATTCGAGTTAACTGTATCATCCCAGGTTTTATTAAGACTCCAATGACTGAAAAAGTTCCGGAAAAAGTTTTGGAAAAAATCTGCAAATCAATTCCTTTGAATCGTATGGGAAAGCCAGAAGAAATTGCAAATGCCGCATTATTTTTGTGCAGTGATTTAAGCTCTTACATGGTTTGTTTGTTTTAAAAGAACTGAACTCTATTTTAATATAATAATTTTTAGACTGGTGCTATGGTAGAAGTTACTGGAGGCTTGGATATGTAAAAGAACCAAATCAATAGTATTAAATACATATGTAGTTTGTTTTTTATAGTAAATAAATACAGTAATAACAGAACAATAAAAGAAAAGACTTTGAAAAACAAGTTATTTTTTGCCTTCAACCATAATAATGTGATATCCGAATTTGGTTTTTACTGGTGGATCAGTGTAGATTGGCTTATCGGGTGTACTTTTTTGAAGTGCAAATGCAGCATCCTAAAAAGTATAAAATATAGTACCATATTCAATAAACAGTTGATTCAAAATATTAAATCAAGTCATACTGTAACTGTTTTAAACAAACTTACTTGAAATGGACCAACCATAGAACCTCGAATCATCCAACCAAGATCACCCTAAAAACATAATAGAGTAATACCATATGATTATTTAAAGAATACAAACCCCAGAACGAGCTTTATCTTCACTATATTGTGTTGCGACTTCATTAAATTTTGCACCAGCTCTAAGCTTTTCCAAAGCTTCAAGAATTTTTGATTGTTTTTCGCAAAGAATGTGCCGAACTTTTACTGAAGAACCACCTTTGGCTTCTTTTTCTTTTTTATCAGCTCCACTTGCATCACCGGCGCCTTTTGCAGCTGCTGCAGGCTTTTTAGCATTTTTTGGTGGCATTTCTAAATTACGAAAAATTATAATTTATAAAGTATTTTTAAAAATGTTAAACACGATATTACAATGGTAAAATTGCCACACAATCAAATGCAAACAGTATCATTATTTGTAAAATTTATTTGAACGAATACAATTTTGTACAATTACAATTTTTACAAAACAAATCAAGCAAGTTTTGAAGCATCTTCATAAGCTACAGTAACTTCCCGGCCATGTTTTAAACCTTCTTTCAATTTCAGCAATAAACAGAAATCACGTTCTTTAATTTCAAGCAAAGTTGCTTTTGTACCACGATAACCACCATTTACAATTAACATATCTTTTCCAACAGCAGGAATAACAGTTTCCAAATGATTCTGATCCAATTTTAATACATCTAAAAACTTATTATTAGAAGGGTTTTAAACAAATCAAAAACGAACCTCCATCAACATCAACTTTAGCAGTATATTTATCAACAAGTTCAATAATTTCTCCTTTAGCTTTATAATATTCAGAGCCAAGTTTCTTTGTCATAACTTTAACAATAATACCTTCATGAAGCCAATAATCTTTTCGATTCTTTCTTTCTTTGTAACGTTCTTCTTCTTCCATAATTTTATCAAGGGTTGATTTCTTTGAACTACTTGCTTCAGATTTTGATGAGCTTGGTCTTTTCAATGATGAACTACTTTCACCTCTTTCATTTGCAGCAGCAGCAGATTCAAAAACTTTAGTTGGCTTTAATTCTATTTTTTCATCTTCTGTCTTAATCGTAGTTCTTGGAGCCAATGAAATCTTAATTTTTTCATCATCATTTTCGCGAATTAATTCTCGTTGTACTGGTTCTTCTTCTTGTACTCCAGCTTCTTTTTCCTTTTCCAAAGCTCGAGTAATTTGTCGTTCAAGTAATTCATTATTTCTTTCTTCTTCATCTTTTTCCTTTTTAGCACGTTGAACAATTTTATTTCGGCGAAGTTCCTCTTCTTGATCGATGTATTGAATGTACCATCCCTTTTCACCTTGATCAATTTTACATTTACCACTACTTCCAAGATATAAAATAAAACCAGTAAGTGTATGCCAAACCTGAAAAAATGAAATAACCATAATTATACAATAAACCAAAGTATGAAAAAATGCTTACGGTAGAATTCATATGAACGTGGCCCTTATCTTTAATAACTTCTTGATATACTTCATTTGCTCGAATTCTTTTTGAACCAAATTGATGTCGAAGAATCTAAAAATGTTTTATGGGATTATAGCTCAAAAAGTTTTATAAACAATAATTCTTTTGAGATTTCTAAATTACAATTTCAATTCAGTTTAAATTGTCGGTTAAATTTCAATTAAATTCTAATTAAACGTGTGCTTTAAAAACATAGCAAAAGAAAACTTACTCTCATAAAAGAAGATTCAAATTCACGTGAAAATTCTCGCAAATATGAATTTTGATTTTCTGCAAAAAGTAATAATTGCCGTTGATGGCTTTCACTTGTTAAATGACATTTAAATCCATTTTGATCACGACATTGTTTATTACACATTTGACAAAACCTGGAAGAAAAATTGATTAGACTTTTTAAAGTTACAGATTAAAAACAGCCTTACCATTTTAGCTTTTGAAGACCTTTAGACTTGACTTTATTGGCAATAGCTTTTGCAGAACCTTTTTCAGCTCGTGGCATATTTGATAGAAAATAATAAAATAAAAATTAATTAATAAAAATTCTGAAACAAATAAATTGAGCTGTCCAAATGTTATTTTTTGAAATCTTTTTTCAGAAAATTGTTTGCGTTTGAAAATGCGTGCAACATGCGTTTATTGGTTTCAACGTTAAAAAAAGAAAGTAACAATTTTTTTCGTTGATTTTTTTCTCGAAAGTTTTTTTGACCTTTTTTCTATCAACTTTTATTATTTATCAAGTAATTATTTGCTCAACATTTTTTCTATCAAATGATTGAAAATGTCAAACATTATAAATAGTATTCAATGGCCGCCATCAAGAAATAAAGTAATACTTACAATTGCTGGAGTTGCAGGTGGTGCAGCTGTTATTGAATTGTTTAGAAGGTAATATCTATTTAAAAATGTTTTGCATTTATTAAATCTTTGTATTGTAGATGGTATGTAAACAGACCACATCATTCTCGAAGGATATCAAGATTACCTGATCAAATTGAAGGTAACTTTTTCACACATCTTTCTAAATTGATTAATTTTTACAGCATTTGATTCACTTGGAACAACAATTTTATATTTGGAAAAATTACTCAGTGATCTTGAAAAAGTTAAACTTGATAATGAAGCACAAAGAAATCGCTATGAATTAATTCATTCAATTTTAATAAGATTGAAAGGTGCCAGAAGCGATTTTGAGAAATTTCGACGAGATGATTTTAATCCTAAAGATGTTGCAACAGAAAGTATTGGTAAGTTTATAGCTGATTATTGCTCTGTATTACAATATTTTTTATAGCAAGAACTTTATGGTATAGTGCCCAAACTCCAAGAGCCAGTACACTTTCTGTTCTCAGTGATGATAGCTTCTTTTCTGCTAATGATGAACTTGTATGTTATTTTCATCAGCATTTTTCATACATATTGTGTAATCTCTTTAGGCAACTCAAAGCATTGCAGATTTTGATACAAATTCAGTTAGTATTGATTTTGCAGAACTTACATTCTATAAAGAAGGAATTGCTGAAGTTCAACTTGGTAATGTCAAAGTTAGAAAATTACGAACAGAATTTAGTGGCTGTGAATCAGATGAAGATTTCTTGGCAAAAGTTTATTGCTTGCGTAAAGCTTTTGATAAAATCTTAGAAAATGAACGAACAAGACAATGGTTTATTCAACAAGGAAAAATTATCTTTGCTGATCTTATGCGACAAGATCATAAAAATCCTACAGATTTTTTAACTGCTTATGATAAACTTATGGATTATTTAACAGATTCAAATAATTATGAAAAGACAAAGAAAGAATTAGAAATGCGAAAAGTTGAAGCAGTAAATATCTATGATGTTTTGCTTGATTTTGTTTTATTGGATTCATTTGATGATCTTCGAAAGCCTCCCTCTTCAATGGTTGCATTATTCCGAAATAATTTTCTTAGTCGTTCTTTGAAAGAATCAACCTTGAATAATCTTGTATGGAGTATGATTAAATATAAACGACAAAAGCTTCTTGAAAAAGATGGTTTTGTTAGTCATTTTTATGATGTTTCTCAAGTAATCATTTTTCTTTTTACACATTTAAATTAAAACTAACTGATAATGATTTAGATTGTATCACCTATGTTGATATATGCATTTATTGGAGATGGCCCAAAAGATTTTCAAGAACTGTGCCTCTATTTCAAAGTTTGTTTTGAGCTTTTACGGTATATTTTTGCAATACAGTATATTTAGGAAAGCGTTTATTCTTTTGTTGCTGAAATTTTTAATCTTCAAAAAGTTCGATACACGACTGTTGATGACCTTGCAGAAGATCTTCAAAGATTATTAGAAAATCGCTTAGAAACTTTATACGTCAAAATTACAACCGAGCTTATACCTGCATGATTTGTTTTCTTTTTTATGAAATGTTAATGATTAATAGAATAAATTCTTAGTACAGTATCTTTTTATCTTTGATTTCCTTTCTTGTTTAAAATGTTTTTATCATTTTGATATATCTATTACCGTAATCACTAGAAAAGCATTTTAAATGTATTTTTAGGATGGCATCATCCTCTTCAACGCCTGTCGTAAAATTGGAATATTATCAAACGGATGCCAAAGTTGTCATTACATTATTTGAAAAGAATTTGGAAGAAGCAAAAGTAAATGTTATTTGTGAACCAAAGAAACTAAAAGTTACTGCTGGTGAAAAGATTCTATTGAATACATCTCTCTATGGTGAAGTATTATCAGATGAAGTTATTTATGCAGTAAAGCCACGAAAAGTTTGTTTTACTTACTTACCGTACCCTCACAGTAAAAGTATAATTTTAGGTAGAAATTATTCTTAAAAAGAAAGATCAAAAGCATTGGGATGTCTTGGAAGATAAAGAAAAAGATGAAGAAGATGCAAAGAAAGCTTCTACAGATAAATGGTCAAATATGATTCGAGAAGTTGAAAAGGAGGAAGAAGAGGCAAAAGATGTACAAGGTCTTTTTCAAAAAGTGTTTGCTAATGCAGATGATGATGCTAAACGTGCTATGCTTAAATCTTATACTGAAAGCAAAGGAACTGTTTTAAGCACAAATTGGTCTGAAATTGGTCAAAAGAAAACTGAAATTAAGCCACCAGATTCCATGGAATATGTTCCACCAGAACTTTAAAGTTATAAATTCTATTTTTTACGTGTTGCTTTCTTTTATTTTGTCTTTATATTTTTTTCTAAATTGTACAATAAATAATTATCTGTTGTATTTTTGTGTTTGTAGGATTTTTCATTGTTAATTTCAATTTATATCTGATTAAAACTTTTAAAGATCGCCATTAAAATTTGATACTTTTAGTTATCCGCATAAAATGGGCGCATCTGATGATAAAAAGCTGGAAGTGAAAAATATTCAAAGGTAATTTTTAAACTTTTTGGATTTAATAATTGTTATTTTACAGTAATCTGTCAACTGATTTTGAATTTAATGTATTAAAGAAATCAACTGAAAAGCTAGGACCAAAAAAGAAAACAAAAAAAGAAAAACGTGATACTTTTCGAGGTCGAGATTACAAAACTCTTTTAAAGAAAGCTCAAGATCGAAAAGAAAGAATTGAAAAGTTGAAAGAAGTTGCACCAGAAAAAGCTGTAGCATTAGAAGGAAGTATTAAATTCGATAAAGCAATTCGACAAGCTACTGGTGAAAAGGTTAAAGATAATATTGAACTGCTGAAGAAAGGTATTAAACGAAAAGAAAAGATGAAAGTACGTACAAAAAAGAAATGGGATCAAAGAAAGCAGATTGAAAAGAAGGAAAAAGCCAAGAAACAAACTAAACGTCGAATGAATATTGAAAAAAGAAAAGATACTAAAAGAGAAAATAAAGTTAAGAAAGCAAAGAAGCGAGGCCGAGTTGTTGTTAAATCTTCTTAAATCTTTTTACTATGTGTTTTTGTTGTTGATTTTGTTTTGATATAATAAAAGTTGTTCATCTTGTATTACTGTACTTTTTTTGAAACGGTCTATTAACCAAAAAATATTTATTTGTTTCACTCTTTTAATGGTTGTTTAATTTTCCTTTCTTTCAGATGACAAAAAGTAAGAATTCTGATACTACTTTTATGGAAAGATTATGTCAAAAGTTTGTTGATATTGCTGATACAATTCCTGCAGAGCAATGGGGCTTCAATCCAGAAGTATTTGAATTATTACGGGAAAAGCGGCATGAAATTGTTAATAAATTTCCAGCAAAAATTGCAAAGTCGCTGTCAAAGAAAGATAAAGTCAAAATGGGAAGAGAATATGGACCAAAATGTAATACTGTAACAGAAATAATTGATTGGGTTAGTAAAACTCATTTGGCAAAGAAGGGTGTTCCAAAAACAACACCAAGCTTGAAGAAAAATGGAAGCGTTAAAGAAAAGAATCCAGAAGCAATTGCAAAAGCATCAAAAGAAAAACGTCAAAATCAAAAAGTATCTCGAAAAAAGAATAATACCAAGAAACAACAAAAACCAAAATCAAAGGGTAAAGTTCAAAAGAAGAAAGAAACTGTCAAAAAAGTTAAGAAAGTTAAACCGGCTAAAAAGAAGAATCGTGGAGGTGCTCCTGCTACTGCTGCATCTTCATAAGCTGATACTGTTGCTGTATCTTATTGTTGTTGAGTTTTTGTTACAAAAATATTTTTAAAAAAAAATAATAAATAGATTTTTTATAGAAAAAATTATTTTGATTTACAGTCTCGAAATCACATAATATTTTGAAAAGATATAGTATCTCTTTTATGGACTTCCAAATGAATAATAATTTGAAAAAGCATTAAAATTATTTCCGCTTGATTGCTGGGCAGCATTTTTACCTTCAGCCCACCAAACCTTTCCATCAGGACCAATCATTGATAAAGTGACATATCCGGGATTAGCAGGGAAAGGAATGCATTCAGTTTGTTCCAACTGAGTAATGTAATATTCATGTGTATTATTATTTAGGTCAACAATCACTTTATATTTTCCGCCATTTGGTGTTACACTTTTTACAATTGAATGTACGGTAACGCAATCATTTGCATCATTTTGATATTGTGGGGCATCACCATTAACATTATTTTTTGGATGAATTCGATACCACCAATAAAATTGATCTTGGGTTACTGTTGGTCTTTGCCCCGTTTTATACCATTGAATATAATGCTTTGAAAGTTCTAACCATGCATCATGTACCATTGGTTGGGGTTGTTTAACCTAAAAATATTTTGATGGGTAATTGACAGTAAAATCGAAAAAATAATTTGACAAAAACATTTTTAAAAATCGAAGTCAAAATTATAAAAAATTTGACCGAAATTAAAAGTTTATTTTCTAAAAATTGAAACGTTTTTTTGAAATGTTTTTTTGCAACGCTCTAGTAATTGTAACAATCTACCACATTTCAATGAATAACTGCATAATTTAAAAACAAACTTGTTGATCAATTCCTTGCATATCAGATGGAAGGTCAGCTCCAATTGAACAAATATAATGTGATTCAGAATAATCATTCCAAGTAATAATTTCAACCATATCTGGATTGATCTGAATAATTTGTTGCCATCTTTTAGGGAGTAACATTTCAGAATGATACAACCAATTCTTTGACCACCCATTCCCCCATACATGTGAATAGAACCATGGACTTATTGGAGCCATATATTGTTTCCCTGCAGCTTGAGCACTACTTAACAGTTGTTGATCTCCGGTTGTATCAAGCGTTGAATCAGGTCCACTATTCCCTGGTGGCCATGCTGCCCATGTGAAGATGCAATCAGCTACTGGGTGATTTTGTAAAAGATTTTGGGTAGGATAATTTGGCCAACATGGACAAAAATATGGATTTAAATTACTGTCAGATTTCCAAGACTGCCAGAATCCGTCATTATTTTCACCGACAAATGTTGAAAAAAGTGGTCGGCCATCTATCTTTTCATAGGCAGAACTGGAAGCAGCGAATGTAAATCGATTTAAATGTGATGCATCAAATCCAAGGGAAGTCATATCAAAAGAAATAAATACTTTAAAATCTACTGCTTCAGCTGCAGATACGGCTTTCTGCACACGATCTGGTTGCCAATCATCTATTCCAACATTCAGCGCAAAGCCATCAATTCCAGCAAATTTAGCTTTCTGCATTTGTTGTTTAAAAAAGTTTTCGTCTACTGGATATGAGAAACCCATCATAAAATGGGCATAGACTCTTTTCGCATCAATACCGTATACCATTAAACATAATACAAAGATATGAACCAATAAATGTTTAAAAATCATATTTTTTATTTTTTTTTACTGTAGACATAAAAGTAATAATGAAATGATACAAAATTATTTTTACTTTTTTATACTTAAATGTTTTTTCTTACGGAAGTTCGTTCCTGGGGAAAAGTTTTGAAAACAAAAGATAAGGAAGCGAGAGAGAGTCCATTAAGGAACAAAGTATCAGGAGCTCTTTTTTGAACTTCTTGTTTTGAATGATCAAATTCGTTGTAGTCCAAGCCAATTAAGATGAAATTAATCATCTAAAAATATTTACAATGTCACGTGCTAATGCAATTCAATTAAAGCGAATTTGATAGCTTTCAAAATAAACAAATGTTGTGATAAAAAATTTTCAGATATAAACTTTTCCACATTACAGTTATTCAAAATAGCAATTAAACAATTATCCATTCTTTTTGATATTTACTTTTTGATTTTAGTATTTGAAATAACTATTTAAAAGGATGTTCACTTTTTGAATTCATTTACACTTATATTTAAAAAATTAATTTTTAATACTGTAGTGATTTATTAGTAAAAAAACATATGGATGCCTTTTTAAATGAAATGTTTAAAAAACACGTCATAATCGCTTTGTCACAAGCCTTTGATTACTGTAGTTTAATAACTATTAATGTAATACATGATGCGCTACAATTTTAACATTTTCTTTCTTCAAAAAAATTAAATATTTTAAACGCATTCTACCGTAAATGAACATGAAGAAAAAACAACTGTTATATTAGCAATGTTGAAATTCGTGGGATTGTTTTTTTTTATAAAACAGCTGTTGTTGATAGGCATTTTTGGTTCTTTTGTAAATCGGTCGCGGTGGCGCAGTGGTAAGAATTTAATTTCTTGTTCCATACTACTGAGGTTCGATTCCCTGATAGAGTTCACCAGCTTATACCGTTGACCAAAACATCAACAACGACAACAACAGCAACAACAACTTTACAAAATTTTTAAGATATATTTTTTTTCAAAAATTAATGAATAAATGGTTCGAAATACAGTAATTCTTGCGAATTGCTGCAAAAGAAACGAGCCACTCTAAAAAAATGACATTTCCCTTTTTACTGACCATTTGCTTTTTTAAAAACCTTTTGTTTATACACCCTTCACTTAAACTTGTATTTTAGTAGACTACATAATTTGTTCTTTCAATCAAGCAAAAGAATTTTTGTTTAAATGTAACCAAAAAAGATGTTATTTCAACGTTTTTTGTCAATTTCTTATCGAAAAATGAGTACAAATATCAACAGCGAATCTCTAGGTTTGTTTCCAAAGTTGTTTCAGAAATTAACAGAATCCTTTATTTTTCAGTTTTAACTTCAAAAAGTGACAGAATTTTTAGTATTTTCATAAATCGACCAGAGCGAAAGAATTGTGTCAACCATGCTACTGCTTTAAAACTCATTGAAGCCTTTGAAGACTTTCAAAATGAAAAAAGTGTTGATATTGCGATTTTATCTGGCAAAGGTATAATAAACTAAATTAAAGATATATAATTATATTGGCTATTACTCTAGGTGGAACATTTTGTGCAGGATATGATTTGAGTGAAGTTGCAGAAGGTAGCTTTCCATCTGGGAATGAAGCCACAGAATTCCTAGATAAATATCGTTTTATGGGACCTTCCATGATGTCTCTATCAAAACCACTCATTGCTGCTGTTGAAGGATATGCCGTAGCTGGAGGACTTGAACTTTCATTATTAGCTGATCTACGAGTTGCTGCAAAAAATTCACAATTTGGAGTATTATGCCGAAGATTTGGTGTCCCATTAATCGATGGGGGAACAGTCAAATTACCAGCAGCAATCGGTTTTTCAAGAGCAATGGATTTGATATTAACTGGACGACAATTTGACGCAATATCAGCAGAACAATGGGGATTAGTTAATCGACTTAGTGAACCGGGCAAAGCTTATGAAGACGCTTATCAACTTGCAAAAGAAATTATTAAACATCCACAAGAATGTCTAAGAGCTGATCGAGCTTCTGCCTATTTTGCAACATTTGATGCCAAATCTTATCAAGATGCTTTCGAATTTGAACTCAACAATGGCCTTCCAGTTCTCGGTGAAGCTATAAAAGGTGCCGGACGATTCATTCGGAAAGAACATAAACTTTAAAGTCCCCATGTTTTTTAATGTACTGTATATTGCATTCACAAATGTTTCAAAACACAAAGAAAATATAGATTAAACTTTTTTTCAAGGGTATACACGCATATAAAGGGCTCAGTAATAATAAAAGAAAACTGAGAATGTTAAAAACATATACATAGATAATGTACAGTCTCTTGAAATAAATTAAGCAACGTAACGATATACACGAGAATCATTATCATCACGTTTCAAATATTCACGTTCCATCAAAGATTCAATACGCTTCTTAATAACAGTTGGATCAGGCATGAATCGAGGTTGAAGTTGTTTGGTGACTTCTGTGATGAGTTCATTATGGGAGAGGCGTTGTCTTGATTTCATAACACGAACAATTGCGGCTTCAATTTCATGTTTACGATCATCATCAACTTTTGCACGAGTTTCCTTTCTTTCAGGTTCACTTTCACCAGCTTTTGCAGAAACCATTTGAATACGGATACGAATTAATTTTGAAGAGAATGCATCATTAACAGAGAATACATCATTTTCTTCTAAAAATAACATAGGATAAATGTTTAAGCAATAATAAAGAACAAAAAACTAACCAATTTCACGAGAAGTGCCAGCACGAGATAAAATGCGTTGTGCTTGTTTACCCATAGCCAATGATATTAAAGCACGCTTTAAATCACGATCAGGAACTTGAGTATCTTCCAAAAGTTGTTTATACGTGAATGCTTCACCTTCATTAAATCTCATTAAAACACACATGATATAAGTTGAAACGGTCAAAATCTTTGTTTCTTCACGAAGGGCATCTGATCCTTCCTGCAAAAAAAAACACCAATGAAAAACAATCCAAAATAACAAAAAACTTACAACTCTTTTATAAAAAGTAGCTTTTAAATCAGCAAAGCCCAAACAAGGATTAAGAGTTAAAACACGACCAGTATGTTTATGAAGATAAAAATCTTTGAATCGTTTAAATGCTGCTTCAGCTGATGATGGAAGAACACACATCTTAACTTCTGAAGTTGGCCAATAAACTTTGGTAAGAACTTTAGCAGTAAGATCAATCTAAAAATCCAAAGTTAAGAAAAAATCAATCTAAAAAAGCTACAGAAACATACATCTTCACCATGATCAACTTCTTTGTACTGAGTCATTAAAGTATTTGATGCTTCCATATCCTTAAACATTCCTTCAAGTTTTTGAGTAAAATGAGCACCACATTCTGTCTAAAAACAAATAGCTTTAAAAATTATCAACACAACGAAAGCCATTAAAATTACCTTTAACTTAGAAATCATAGATTTTTCAGCATCATCTGAATTGCTTTTAGCAAGAAGTAAACGTTTGGCAAGATGTTGTTTGTAATACCTAAAAGAAAGTTATGCATAAGCCCTTCAAAGTCGTATTTTAAGTTTACCGTTCAAATACATCTTTTTCTTGTAAAAATCGGAATAAAACCATTGCTTTATCAAGAACATTATCAGTATCACCTTCATTCATAGTTTTTAAACCTTTCTTCAATTTGTCATCAATATAAAGTGATAAAAATTCTGGACTTTTAGAATTAAGATTCAAAAAATATTCAAAATCAGCTTGAATTTTATTTTTGAAATCTTTGTCATCATGGAAAGCATTTTTAAGGAAATGATCAAATTGATCTTTGAGATCGAGTAAATTTTGAATATATGTGACAGGATTAACAGGGCCAGCAGCTTCATTAACTTTTACCAAAGCTTCACCACGGCTACGCAAATATTTGCTCATTGAATCTGTCATTGTAGTAATACCACTTGGAGCACGCTTTAATAAGCCATAAAGAAGTTTTAAATCTTCAATGCAATCATTATTAAGCATATAAACAAGACCACTATTTTCCATATCAACAACAGTTTGCATATGTGCAATAATAAGTTCTTGATGTAAAACACCCATAATTTTAGTTTCTGTTGTATTATCCAAGTATCGATCTGCTCGTTCCTTTTCATCATTTAAGCATTCATTAACTTTTCGAACATAAACACTTGCACTATTTTCTGCTAAGAATTTTTGGCCGGCAGCACGATAATATTCACCTAAAAAATATGTGTGATATCACAAAAACAAAGCACGATAACACTCACCAGATTCCCGGAGGAATAAAGTTTCAAATTGATTTTCATAGAAGCTGCGACTACCTAATCCAAGTAAGATAAGCATATTACAAGCTGATTTTAAATAATTCCTAAAAAGTGCAAGTGTTTAACATAGCCCAACACCACACGAATCAATAAACAAACCATTCAATTTGTTCTTTTTTACGTTCCAATTCAATCATATTAAGCATTGTAGCTTTAAGATGATCATTTACAACTGCAACACTTATAATTTGATCACGGAACAATTGAAGACCAAGATTATAAACATTTTGAAGATCACGTCGTTGTTGTTGTACAAAAACTCGATCAAGATACATAACAATATCACGAATCATAACCATTGCAACAGTGTGATCATTCCAGAATTCAATAAGTTTAGATAAAAAATTAGTATCCACTGCTTTAAGGACTAAAAAAAGGAATTACAAATTTTGGTAATTAACTGTTTTGGTTTTTTTTTGAATAAATTATTAAACTTTAAACACGTACCTTCAGGACGCACAAGATCTACAAGATGTGAATTTACAGCTTCCTTCAAACCATCATAAAGCTTTTCACCATGTTTATGCAGAACCTGTAAAGGGTAAATGATATATAACATATGAAACAACATGGATGTTAAACATACCATTGTATAAGCATTACGATAAAGTTCTTCAAAGCTAAGTCCAGAATTATTCTTATTTAAGATATCAACGATTGCCTTCTTCAATAATCTCCAAGTATTATCAACATGTCGATCATCAATATTTGACTGTAAAGACTTCATTTTAATCGATATCCAGCAAGCTTTTCAGCAGTAATATTATTATAAAAGAAAATCTAAAAAAGAAAAACTAACTGGAAATGTACGTATTTTCATTTTGTCGTGTGAGCGATGGTGATTTTGCATAACACAAAATCTAAAAATATGTATAAATACGGCAACAAATAAAAACAACAACAACGAATAATGGTGGTGATGATAAATAAATATAAGGAGAAGGAAGATGGGTGTTGCTCGCGTTTAACAAAATTTCATAAACGCGAGCTAAATATGTGTGATAATTACAAAAACAAAGCAGGAAAAATCAATTTGCAGCTATATAATAATTATAAAGAAAAGAAATGGAATTCAACAACTTTTTTTTAAAACCAGCTAACAGCAGCGATGAAGAAGAAAAGAAAAAAAACGAAGAGAACAGCCGATGTGATAAAAAAAAAGAGTGTTGCGGTTGCGAACACACAATCGTTTCAAGAAACATTGTTCAAAAAAGAAAACATTTGAATAAATATTAGGTCAACTTTTACCGCTATTTTGTAAATAAAAACACTACAAGAAATAGAATAGCAATTTTATTTTCAACAACATAAACAACAAACAAAAAAGGATAAACTCAACAAAGTAAGAAATACAAAATATAATTTTAGAATTTTCTTTTTTTATTTTGTTTTCGAAGTAATCGAAAGACTTGTGTTCGAGCATCTTCGAATCTTTCTAAAGGGATGCTGTAATGAAATTGAGGCCACCAATCAGCTCTTTCATTCCATTCTTGATAAACCCATTCAGGGAATGGCTTTAAATATTCAAGGTTTTGTTTAAACACAAACCACGCATCACCAGTTGTTCGATTTCTACCGTAATCAAAAAAATTAAAACACATTCGAACATGTTTTTCTGCTTCATCATATTTGAGCGAGCTTTTTGTTAATGCTTGTATAGTTCGCTGTCCAGCATAATGAAGAATTAAAGGAAAACGATAAAGAAAAGTTGAAGATGGATCATGTTCAACACACTAAAATATGCAGGGATACTGTAGAAATGTAATAACTCAAAGAGCAAAACTTACTTCACTGATTAATCTTCCAACTGAGCTTCCAAGTCCACATCGTCTAAGAATTGTTGCAGCATACGCTAACAAAGCAGGATATTCATTACAGTATCTGATTAAAACTTCTAATGCACGAGTTTCCTCTTCAACATGTTGAGAGAGAAGAACCAAAGGCTCGAATAACAAGAGCAGTTTTGTCATCTGCTTTTCAGTTGCAGATTCAAAAAATTCTCGCATTGTTTGAAATAGATCATCTAACATTTGATTTGGAGTTGTATCAGAATCTTCACACATTTGCTTGTATTGATTATAAAGCTGATAAGCTCGAAGATTAAAATTTAATTCTGGTTCATTATATCTTGGATCAATTTTTATGTTTAAAATTTGGGTAACACTATCTTTGTTATCATGAGCAAGACCAAAAGTTAAAATCGAAATAATAAAAAGTGGAAGTAGTTTTCGGATTTTAAACGTCTCTGTCACAATGAGCCGACTAAATTTGTTGAGCATCTAAAAAAGAAAAGCATGCGATAAATAGCAAAAGAATACTCAAAGAAACAAACATGTTCAAGAGATATTGCTTTCATTCGAGGTGGAATATTTCGTAAAAGAATTCTTTGGAAACCAATAAAAAATAAATTTTCCCACAGCAAATTATAAGTGACTAAAGTTTTCCATTTGCCATACCAAAGATTATTACCAGCTTTAAGATTACTGTCAATATCAATACTACCTAAATCATTAAAGTATAAAAGTAAAACAAAAATCATAAAATACCAATTAAATGTCCAACAAGCTGCCAATCATCATCGCTAATAGCTTTATGAAAACGTTTAATTTTTTCAATCAAATTTTGATTATAAGAACTTCGAAATTCAGGAGGTGTATCTGAGCTACAAATTAAACACATAATAGAAAAATGTTAAAATAAAATCTTACATATCTTCCGGTAGAGCAAAGTACCGTACCCAATAGAATTTATTGATTGCTTCTGTGAATTTGTTTAAATTTTTACAGCTAAAAAATATTTAAAATTTTAGAACCATTAAAACGGGAAAAACTTACAACATATCCAAATTAATTGTAATTGTTGATAGCATATCTTTTGATAAAACAAAATGTTTCGATTTTCTGTTTAACAGAACTCCATCAAATTTAAAATTTTGAAGAAATCCAAAACGATACAGTAATCGATTTATCACGGATACGGTATTTTTTGTTAATCGAACATTTTCAGATGGACATATAGTTCGTAAAATTGAATTTAAACAAAGACGAATAAATTGAATTGAATCTAAAGTTATAGTTAAGATTTTAAATGAAAATTAGAATCTTTAACAATTCTTACTTTTATCGATAATTTTATTACCATTTACAGTTACTCGATTCCATGAAAGCAAATCTTTTGTTCCCCTCGGCAAATTATCGTCAGCATCATCTTCATCGATTTCAGCAATTTCTTGTGCATGGATTGGATTAGTTTCTGAAATTTCATCAGCAGGAGTTTCTTGAATATTAAGCAGCGATTCTGTAGCAATATTATTGTCCTCCAGCTGTAATGAAAGATCTTCTGGTACCACATTTTCAATTGATGGCAATTGATCAATATCATCTGGAATTTGTGAAGTAAAAGCTGTATCAAAAATTGACGATTGTTCTTCATTATTATCTGGAGCAAATTCAACGGAATCCTTTATAAAACTTGAATCAACATTATCATCGCCTATCCTTCGCCTTTTATGATAAGGTGGCGTTGAAGGATCTTCAATAATTTCTTCCATCTATACATTAGTGATTGAAGAACTTTTTGACTAAATTTTTTTAAAGTCAGAATTTTTTTCAAAAAAAACCTCATCGAATTTATCAAAGTACGAAACTACAAAAAGTGTAAGTTGATTTTCCAATCAAGACCAGGTAGTTCGAGATAGGCAGCAATGGATGTCAGCGAAGCATCCATCCATCCGTCAGTCATTCAACTCCGTTTTTGTCAGCAGTATTTTCGCCCTTCTTCTTTCTCTCTATCTGTCGATGTGAATATAAAAGAAGCTTTTTCTCTCCTCTATTTTTTTGTCAGCCCCGATTACATGTTTTAAGTCATTTTCATTCATTTAAATGTGTGTGTCTCTTTTCCATTATTTTATTTTTTGTTGGCGTGATCCACGTGTTTTGGTGAAGAAAGCAGAAAAAGGAAGCCTTTTTTGGAAATTATTTTTTTCAGTTGTTATTTTCCAGAAGAAAACAGTTTTTGTGTTGTTGGAAAACAACTTTTATGAAATTTTTGATCCCTTTTTAAAGCCAGCTGATTTTTTTGAAAACGTGTTATTTTTTATTTTATTGTTTGTTCTATATTTGTTTTAACTGTAAATCTTTTTTTCAGGGTTTTACTCTTTTTCATTGGAATCAAACAGTATCAACGAAAAAATGGCACCTAAACAACGAATGAATGTTGCAAATGAACAATTTACAAAGAATGTTGTGAAACGTGGAAATGTTGAAAAATCCACTGTAAGTTTTATTGTTGCTTTCAAAGCTTTAATAAACATTTTTTTTGCTTTTTTAGAAATCTTCCCAAGGTGCTAAAGTTGGTCCATGGTTGATTGCAATGTTCGTATTCGTCGTCTGTGGATCAGGTGAGTATTTTGCTTTCTTCTGTTATACGGTATATCCAATTATCTTTTTATTTTAGCTATCTTTGAAATCATTAGATACGTCAAAATGATCTAAATCATTCAATATCTTTTCAAAATGGCTGACACGTGGTTTCCGCATCGTTGTTTGACTTACATTCGATCATAGACGAATGATTCTAATTTAATTTACCTTTTATTTTTTACGGATTAACCCTTTCTTTTGTAATTTATTTTTTAAAAACTCTTTTGTGTTTATTTTTTTTTGTTACAAAATTAAAGTCAAAGATATATTATTTATATAACTTAATTATTATTATTATTTGTTGTGCAAAACCAAATTCTTTAAAACTTTTATAACAAATATTCCATTTATTTTTTTCTGTCATTTCGTCGAGTTATTTTTTGGTCGTTTGTAAATAAATATACGCGCATTCCATTTCCAAAAACAACAAATGTTTTACAAAAGAAAAACTCGAACCAACAACAAATATGGCAGACAAAAATGTCAAATGCCATGTGAAAGAAGGAGAAGACAGCCATTTTTCTGTTGTTGTTTTTTTGCTGCTGCTTTTTACTCCGACCCCCATGTTTGAGAGGGAATGAATCAATACGAGAGACTTCTGCTGCTACTTTACTTGCCTTTAGGCGGAGTGGGAAAATTGCTGTGTTCTTTTTTTGTTTTTCAAACATCAGAAAAAGAAGAAGAGGAAAGGGAGAAGAGAAAAATGCCAATATTAAAATTGTCAACGCTTTGTTTCATACTTTTTCCCTTTTCAGTTTTGTTTGGTTGATTTTGAAATTGACGTTTTTTCGTATACGAAATCGATTATGGTATTTTTTACGACCTTTTTTGTCCCTGTTTTTTTTTCTTCGTCTGACAGACAAACTACCTGCAAAAAAAGATAGAATATAGAAATGAAAGAGAGAATAGAGAGAAGTAACTTTTTTAGATATAGGGAAAAAAATGGGAATGCGTCAAAGAGCAGTTTTTGCTGATGATGACCGAAAAAAAATATAAATGCGCACCAATGGATTTCTTCTTCTTTAAAAAATTCAATGCTTTTTCTTTGTTTTTTCTTCTTTTGGAACCGATCCTTTTTTTTAAATAAAAAAATCAGCCTTAACCTTCTTTTCTTTCCCCAGTTAATCCTCTTTTTTTAACGTTTGCAGTGAAAAAAAGTTAAAAATTGATTTTACGTAATAGTTTATTTTTTTGTTTGACAAATACACACGACTTTTTTTGAAAATTGGATTTGTTTATTTTTTAGTAAATTAATTAAATAAAAATGGCCAGCAACGGTCCTTACAATTATTCTTATATATTTAAATATATTATTATTGGAGATATGGGTGTTGGGAAATCATGTATTTTGCATCAATTTTGTGAAAAAAAGTGTAAGTTTGTTTTTGTCTGGTGACAACAAGTGTTTCATCAGATGACTCATCTCTTTGCCTTCTTTTTTCCCCCTTAAGCATTTACAAATACATAAATACAAACATATAAAATTACAGTTATGGCAGATTGTCCGCATACAATTGGAGTAGAATTTGGTACAAGAATTATTGAAGTAAATGGTCAAAAAATTAAACTTCAGATTTGGGATACTGCTGGACAAGAAAGGTATCAATCACTAACATAACAATAAATGCATATATTCAAAAAGCATAATTATAGATTTCGAGCTGTTACTCGATCATATTATCGTGGAGCTGCAGGTGCTTTAATGGTATATGATATTACCAGGCGATCAACATATAATCATTTATCCAGTTGGTTAACAGATGCAAAAAATTTAACAAATCCAAATACCGTAATCTTTTTAATTGGTAATAAATCCGATATGGAAGCAAATCGTGATGTCACTTATGAAGAAGCCAAAGCATTTGCAGAAGAAAATGGCCTTACATTTATGGAATGTTCTGCAAAAACGTTAGTTTAAAAACATTGAACAAAAATACAGCTTTAAAACAGCTTTTAATATCCACAGTATTCACAGATAATAATGCGCGTAAAGATATTTCATTTGATTGTTGAGATATTCGACAAGATTTCTGTACACCATTTCTTATTCAGAAATACTATTCTTTGAGTAGCTCATTATTGTTTACAAATTATTAAACACAAAAATATTTTTTTAACTATAAGTAGCGAGCTTTGTTCACTGAGCTACAAATGGCAATTCTCGATTAGAACTACCTAATAAAATTTTAATACTAAAATAACATCCTGAGCTATTCAAAATCTCTAAACATTCTCTTATAAAAAGCTTGAGTACTGTAGTTTTTAAAAACAAATATGTTTAAACTATACTATTTTAAAAACATATGAACAACCAAATTCCGTTTTTAGTGGTGATAATGTTGAAGATGCATTCCTTGAAACGGCAAGACGCATATATCAAAATATTCAAGATGGTAGCCTTGATCTCAATCAAGCTGACACAGGTGTTCAACCAAAATCAACTATTCAACGACCCGGTGCTACAACAGAAAATCCTGCAACAACTAAACAATGTAATTGCTAATTCTTATTAACTACAACATTCATTCAACATATTTCAATCAAAAAAAGTTATGAAATTATTATTATTATTATTATATTTAATTATTATTCTTCTTCTTTACTTGCTGAATCTTACTGTACTGTGTGCGTTGTGTTTCTTCCTTTTCCACAAAATTTGATTTTTAAAATTTTGCCATTTTTTCATTACTCTGTTTTCTTCATTCTCATTTGCTTAACAAAAAAGAAATTACTTCAACTTGGTTGTTTTGTTTTTATCTTTGTATCTCCCTCTTTTTGCCCCCCGTTCCGAATTTTGTCTGTCATAATACCATTTTCTTTATTTTCTCAAAAAATTTATATTTTATGTGAATGTGTATATATTTCTGGATTATCATAAACTTTAACAAAAACTTAATAAAACTCTATAAAAATCAACGGGTTACTGTAATGTCAATAAAAATGCAATTCACAAAAAGTATAATTCAGTTACGAAATTTCAGAATGTTTTGTCAGTCTTATTATTTTTGCAGACGACAAATATCAATACATCGTTATCTTTTTAAGCAATCATAAGAAAAAAGTGAAACACCAAGGATAGAAAGTTTTCATCAAAGTTAAAGTCTTTCATAAGTTTCTTTTGCTTGCCATCGTTTAGTTTTTATAAAGCCGCCCGGACTTGTCTTTACCAAATTAGCAAATCACTTTTTTTACCACTTTAAATTTAAATACTGAATGAAAAAAACTTTTTTTCTGTATTTGTTTTTCCTGAACAAACAATAAAAAAAGCTGCTTTTTAAATTAAAAAGTTTTAAAAACGAGTTTCTGAAAAAAAGTTATCCCAATTTTGTAACGTCTGAAATTTTATCGAAAAACACTGATATAAAAAACTACCCATTAACAATTTTTAGATGTCAAATTGCTTATCTCTAAAAGATGTTAAATTAAGTAATCAACTCAATCCTCGTCAACAAAAATCTGATAATCAGATTAACAATATTAATTTAAATCGAATACATGAACACAAGCACCAAAATGGAATCAATAATTCATCTGCTGATAAAATGAATAGACAAAATATGAAACAATTATCTTCTGAAAACTTTAATAATTCACAAACAGAAAGTCGAAAAAGTGGAGCTTCTTGGAAAGCACAAAATGAGCAACCAGTCTTTCAAAACTCAAATCAATCCTTTAATGCTACACTTTACAATCAAAACAATCAAAGCATCAAAGGCACAGAAAATTCAACATTTTCCAACAAAAACAGTAGCACCCTTTCACTTCACATTTCCGCTTATGAAAATTCTATCAATACTCAAAGCTTTAATCAAGAATGTGAAGCAGAAGGCTCAAGAAATAAGTCAAAAGAAGTTAGATAAATTTATTAAAAACTAAAGGCCAATTAAGTGTATTTTTCAGCAAAAATTGGTTAAAACATGGAAAAATATTAAACAATTATTAAATGGATCAAACAAAGAGATTACGGTAGAATATAAAAGAAATCGGCTGCTACTTATCAATTTAATTTTAGGGTGCATTTTAACTTCCCAGACAACAAAACGATGAAGTGATGGCGCCAGAAATTATGCAATTTAAAGCATCCCAAAAACTGCTTAATCCAGATGTTTCAAAATCTGGAAAAGGTAAAACAACGAAGAAATGAGAGTCTTTAAAGTAAAAAGCCTAATAAAGTAGGCAAATAAGATGCACGTGTCGACAAAAAAAATATTACTGCAAAATCTGCACTCAATAAGAAAATCAAAAGTAGAAAATTAGATGCAACCAAACCCCCTTTAAAGACTCTCATTCCTTAGTTCAAAATAAAAAACAAAAATACAAAGAAGCAACAATTACCCAAAGATCTTGTGGAATAGATTCAAAGCTAAATCAAATTCACATTCCGATAACAGCAAAGGAAAAGACAATGTTTATCAAACGTAAGTTTAATGCATTCATTTCTAAACAAACCCAAATGGAGCATTACAGAAAATCTCACAACATTATGTGAAAGATTGAGATCAGAAAAATTGCTAACAACAAGTGAAATTTCAACATTACAAAATTTAAATATTGAGCTGGATGCAGAAATCAGTGATTTATCAAAGCTTACATGGAGATGTGAACAAGAACAAGTAAATTAAATAAAGTACAATTACTTCAATAAAATAATATATGCATATAATTTTAGTTAATTTTACGACGATTAATAAATTCACATGCTTCAGTAGGACCAGAAAATTGTTGCAGTTTATTAGCAAATTTAGATAAAGTAAATTTTATGGAAGGATATCGTCGATGTGGACATCATACAAGTGGAATATGCAATATTCTAAATATTTTATTGGAATCACCTTCAGCAGTTGCAGAATTTTTATATCATTCTGAAAAAGTTAATGTAAATGCCTTTACCATTACAGTAATACTAATGTTTTTCAAAAATATTTTTAGCTAAATTATTCATCAGAAGACTTAACAAGATCAATATTTAATGTATTATATGGATCAGGGATATTTCCATCAGATGAAAAAAGAGTATTAAATGTTTTGGCCCATTTAATTAAGTTACAGCTACTTTCATCATCAACAGATTTAAGAAAGATACTTCGAAAAGGTACAAATGCATTTTCACGACTTTATTCCCTTCTTGGTGAACAATTGTTATCTGCAAAAGTATTCTTGACAGCAGCATTTCATGAACCAATTATGTCATTGCTAGCTCAAGATGAATTGTATTTGGATATTGAACCAAATAAATCACCCCTCCGATTTCCAATTGAAGAGCGGCGAAAAAGATTTGGAGTTGATGAAACATCTGCAGGATATCAAGAAAAACTTGCAAGTTATCGAACAATGATTGTTGGAAGGCTAACAAAAATTATCAATAAATTCGTTATCTCACTTCAACAATCAATGAGCTGCTTTCCTCCTTCACTTTCATGGCTCATTCGAAAGCTATATACAACATTAGTGGAAAAAGAAATAACACAATCAGAAGCTCGGCTAATTTGTACAGATCTTGTTGTAACCAGTTTTATTTGTCCTGCAATAACAAATCCTGAAACAATTGGAATTATATCTGATACGCCAATTGGGAATATTGCAAGATTTAATTTAATGCAAGTTGGACAAATTTTACAAATTTTAGCATTATTACCATATGAAAATCCACCAAATTATTTTAAAGATTTTTTATCAACTATTGATCAGGTTAGCTTTTTTTATGCAGCTACCATACATTATTTTACAGTAAATTATTTTTTAGAAAGCAATGCCAAATATAATTAAAACAATTCTAAATACAGATACATTATCCCTTGAATCAATGTTTCCAAATGTTTTAAGTGATGATAATGGAATAGAATTGTACAAAAGACAAACATGCGTTGGATCATTAGAAGAAATAAATACAATTCTTGCATATTTACGGTCATCAGCAATTGATTCAATATCAAATTTGGATGCAAAAAAGATTATAAAAGATTCAATGTCAAAAATGCCACAAGAATTTGTATCAAAATCTCCACAAGGAAAAAGTGTTACAACATCAACAAATGGTACACCAATTGCACGACCATCATCCTCATCAGGTCGATTAAGAAATTTTGCAGATAGAGTACAAAATGCAGCAACACGAAGTCATCAAAGACTTATGCAAAGTACTTCACCTTCAAGAAATTTTGGTACTACACCTGAATCAGGAAGTAATAGTTATGGGACACCTGAAAATTATAATGATGAAAAAGAAAATAATAGCAGCATTAATGGTGACGGTGATATTGAAGTTCTTGTATTTTCATTGGAAAATGATATATCACCAATTGGCCTTGAAACAGAAGAAAAATATATGACATCATTTAATCATCATCGAAAACAAAAAATTTCAACAAAAGGCGCTGAAAAGAAGACGCGATTTGTTGCAAACACAACGGAATCAGTAGTGTCTGATCGAACAAATACTGATGCAGCAAGTGATGATGAAGATGACGATAATGATGTCGATGAAGAAGAGGGAGCAGGATCTGGTTTATCCTTGGATGAAGATGAAGTAGAAGATGTTTCAACATTACCAGATAACTTTAGTGATGTTGTACCAATATCTGCAAATGTATCTGGACGTGGTTCCCCTTCACTTGAAGATGGTGATCGAAATAGTGGAAGTGGGCGTGGAACACCATTTTCTGCTAATGCAGCTGATCGAAATAGTGATGATCCAAATGTTGTAGATGATGCAGCTGCAGTTGCAGCCAGTTCAACCGTAAATGGTGCAGCTTCAAATGCTCCACGGCCAAATATGCCTCCATTGCCTGTTACAGTTAGAAAAGAAAATCCTGAAGGGCTTGAAGAAAAGTTTGGTAAATTTACAATTCCACCACAAGATCGTACAACAAATCGTGATGAAACATATTCATTGGTATCAGATAGTTGGTCAACCGATGTTGTTGCATCAGATAATGAGGGAGGAGGTGGAAATGCTGGTGAACAACATCAACCACATCGTGATAACATAATTATTCCAGGTGGAATAAATCCCATTCAACAATTAGCTCTACCACAAGGTGGTGGAGATGGGAATCGTCTTAGAAGAAATTTTAGTGGAAACAATAATGCACAACAACCAAATTTTCCACCACCACCCCAAGGGCCTCCCCCTCCTATTCCTCCACATCCCTTACAACAACACCAACAACATCAAATTGTTCAACAACCCGCTGGTGCAGCTGGATTAAACCTTCCTGAAGATCGCAGTGATACATGGAGTCTTGATGCAACAGTAAGCGATTCTGAAGCTGATAATGTTGGTAATCGAAATAATGATGTGGAAATGATGCTTTTGGATGATGCAGCAGCAGCTGGACAACAGCAACATGCGCAACAATCTGGATCGACCTCAAGAAAAAATAACAAACGTTCTAGTATAGGAAGTGGTAGTGGTGGTGCAAAAAATACAACTGCAGCTGCATCTTCTTCTTCTGCTTCAAAGATGGAACCAATAATTGATTTACCATCTCGTCGATTACCTACAAATTTGAATGCATCTTTAAGAAATCAAGTTGATACTGAAAGTGGAAATCCCAATCGATTAAGACGTCAATCAAGTGGAAGTTCATTTTATTCAAAAAGTGATGTAGATTCTGAATTTGCCAAGTAAAAATAATTCTGTAATAAAAAAAAACTTTTCTTAATCGATAAAAATTCCAGGGATTTGAATGATGAAATTCCATTTGAAAATGGTACATCGACAACAACACCAAATCAAAATCTTCTTCGAACATCTTCACATCCATTTACCGTACCACCAAATTCTGATCCCTCTTCACCTTCACGAATTAGTCGTGAACCAATTCGACGTTCATCTGCTGCTGTAACATTTTCATCCCCCAAAGCAACAGGCGCGACACCGACAACAACTGAACCTTTACCAGGTCCTTCTGCAAGAAGGGTTCCATCTGTCCCATTTCCAACATCTTCTTCTGAACCCACAGAAGATTATTTCCAATCCGGTCCATCATCTTCTAAATTTTCTCTTATTCATCAAGGCTTACAAAAAGTTGGTGCACATTTACGCAAGAAAAATGTTGTTTCATTTCGAAGTACCCTATCACATTCAACTACAACATCAAATTTTACAAATGGAACACCAGAATTTAATGATATTGGAAATGCTCGAATTCCTGAAAGTCGATCAACTGGATATTTGGCGTCAGAAGCTTCAAACAATATTTCAACACTTGATCGTCAAAGAATTGCTGATGATATTTTAAATAAATATAGACTTCCAACAAATTTAACTCCAACAAATTCTGAAGTTTTACAATCAGAAAAAGGTAATAACATTGTCCAAAAAGATACTGTTGATGATGACTGTCAAAAGCCTTATTATGATCCAGAAAACTTAACAATTTGTAAAGCTTTTATTGATGCAAAACGAAAACTTCGCTCTGTTTTAAGTTCAGCTGTAAATCTTACATCATCTTCTATTATATCAACTACTGGAGGAACAGATACTGGCGGAGATGCAGTTTCAACAGCGATATTTGAATATTTGAAGCTTCTCCTAGCTGAAGCTATTAATGATCAAGATAGAACAATGACAGCACAAATTCGTGAAGTTCAACGGTCTCTTTCACTTTTTGATTCAAAAGGGTTTGTTGAATTTTTAACAAAAATCTACCTTTTTAAAAACATTCTTTTAGTATTCGTAAACTCTTAAAAACTATGAGGGATGAAAACCGAAAGCGTACTTCATATTTACATTATCTCCAACAATCTCGCCTTACACTTCTTCAACTAAAATCATGCCTTCGAAAGCTTGCAACACGAATTCATCGTGAAGAAGATTTAACGACTGAATGCCTTGTTGAAGTTCTTGTTCGATTTTATCTTGAAAAGAATGAACAATTTATTCGAAATTTTATTGTTGATTTTCAACAACTTTATGTTCAGGTTCTTTCTTTTTTCAATCATTCAAATGACATATGGTAATTACAGTGTTATTATCTTTATAGGATGAAAGAACAGATTCAGTTGAAAAAACATTACAAAGCCTTTGTGATAAAATGACTGATGATCAAATTTGGCAAGGAGCAAAAGAAAAACATTTAGATTGTGCCCGAAAATATTTGGAAAGTTCTCTTATGGGATACATTTATCATTTTGCCCTTTATCCAAATGGTGATGCAGATCAATTTCGTGATGAGTAAGAATCATCTTTTTTTTTCAGATTTATGTGTATTAAATATAAATTTATAATTTACAGAGTATTTCATAAATCCTTACATGAAATCGGTAAAACAATAACCCCTGATCATAGAGAACTTCGTATTCCTCAAAAACTTCACGGTGAATGCCCATGGCCATCTGCTCAAGCAGAAATTGCTATTATAAATGCATATAAATCTCCAAGGGATAAAATGGAATGCGTACTTCGATGTTGTGAAACTATTGAAAATTTGATTGCACTTGCATCTGGACAATGTGCATCTGCAGATGATGTTACACCTGTACTCGTTTATGTCCTTATTAAAGCAAATCCTCCAGCACTTCTTTCAAATATTCAATACGTTTCTGGATTTTATGGTTGTCGAATGCGGGGAAATGAAGCATATTGGTGGACACAGTTTACATCTGCTGTTGAATTTATTAAACAATTACTTAACAAGCATGTCTAAGAAATTTAAATCTTCAATTACTGATTTATATACTGTTTGAATATACGTGTCTTTCTTTAATATTTTTATCCCTATTTTTTTATCTGTATTTTTAAAATATTCTCTTTAATAAATAAATACTGTGATTTTTTTATTAACATTTTGGGAAAAGTTTTCTGCTGAAATTTCGATTTTTCGAACTTGTTTAACAAAAAATTAGCTTTAATTTCCACCAAATTTAGATTTTTTTGATTTTAGGTAACTTTCGGTATTTAAGAAAAACGAAATTTTTTGATTGAAATTCTTTCAATATTAAAAACTTAACTTAAGTTGTGTAGGCCGTACTTTTTGTTCACTAAAAAAACCAAATGTCGCAGATTTTTTTTGTAAAAAATGGTGGCATATCCTTTGATCGTTTCCCGCTTGCAGCGGCAAAAAATCAAAGCAATAATAATTCAAGGGTTAGCAGGTGCCTCAAGAGCCACCCTCTGAATATGGGTGTGGGGACTGAGCTTGTTATCCCTATCCATTTTGCGAAAAATCGAAAACTTTAGCTTTCAGCTTTTTAATTTTAGTCTGTTTTAACTTAAGATAGACTAAATAACAAAGCTGGAATTGCTTCAACGTGCTGGAATCCAAAATGAACATACAAAAGTTTGAAGCTTGGAAAGAATATACTGCTGCAGCTCGACGACTTTTTGATCAACTTGATTCAGCGCCTTCTGAAATGACTGATCCAGGGTAACATTTCATGAATGCTACGGATAATTAATTTGTAACACTGTAAATGTAATATTTTTTGTAAAAATAAAAGATATGATGAAAAGCTTTAGAAAAACAGGTTTATTATAAATGAATCAAAGAAAAAACACGCTATTATTAAAAACAGGGTTATTAGAAAAAAAAGTAATCAAAATGTCTTGATGCTTTCCTTCGGATTAAAATAAAATCCTGGCAAAAAAATCATCATTCACATTTTTTGAAAGAGTTTGCAGAGATGTCGCTTGAAGACGGGGTTTGTATTTTTATTTTTCTAGCTTTTCTACAGTAATACACGCTTTTTTAGGTTTTTGCAAAACATTTAATGACTCCAGAAGTTTTAATGTCTCTTATTTGGCCATTAACTGTAATCATCCTTGCCTTTATTTTTTGCATATTTTATCTTGTGCTTGAGTTAATCAGAAAGCCGGACACTGAAAAATCAAATATACATGTATATAGTAAGTTTTTGGAGAAAATATTACAATGTGACATGAAAGTATGTGTTTTAGTACGCCCTATGATTAATTCTCGAATTTCAAGTCGTCGTCAAAAGGTTTCTAAAGTAAAACAAAGTGGGGCATGTCACTTTGATTTTAGTGGAATTGGTGACTCTTCAAATAGTAATAATAAAGTTTGTAATTTACTTTTTTATAAAATTCGGTATTAATTTAATTATATTTTTAGCAAGCTTTCAAAAATGAACAACAAAACCCAAGAAGAAAACCAAAGATGTCGAAGCCTTTATCCGGGAAGAAAGAAAAGGAAGAACTTTTTCAAAAATCTCATGCCGTAAGTGATTATAAAACCGCCTATTTTGCTGATGACATTTCTTAGATTCAATTATTATCACAAATATATGATATGACAAAATCTTTGTTAAATGATACTCGTGAAGTAATTAAAAAGTTTGATCAAAATGAAGAAACTTCAAAGAATTCAACAGAATGTATCGTAAGTATTCTACATTTGATATATTCATATAAATGCAAAATATTTTCAGAAGGCTGAACTTGAAGCACGACAAAAAGAAAAAGAAAGTCAACCATTGATACCTGATAATTTATCACCTGGTGAAGCTCCTGGATCTTTGGAAGGGTATGTTTAACTTTATAAAATATATATGCGTACAGTTTAATAATTTAAAATATTGCAGAATCCCAGCTTGTATAAATCATAGAAATTCTCATGCATCACATTCAACTAATACTCTTGATTCTAAAGCGGGTAAACAAATCAAGGATTATGGTGATGTTCCAAAAGAAATTGCACCATTTCTTAAAGTAAAATAATTTTATTTCTTAATATACAACATTATAATTCTTTAATTTAGAATAATTCTCTTCGTCGTATTACCTATCATTTTAATGAAACTCAATCTCCCACTGCATCAAATACTAACACTAATGGTTTAAATATTTCCACTATTACTTCAATTTTCACCTCATTTGCACTTATTATATCTCTTCTTCTACTTAAATTTGGCAATAAAGTTACATATTGTAGTAAGTTTTTTTTTGGAGAAAAGATCACAATATGTATCTGTTTTAGTTAATAATGAAAAGGTTTCATTTCTAAACTATAAAGGCACTAATACTGTCCAAGCTAATAAATCCAAAGTTGATTTTTGTAATAAAGTTTGTATTTTACTTTTAATTTAAAGCTCAATTTAATTTTATTATATCTTTAGCAATGTACTGCAAATGCAAAAGATCCTCAGGTAAGATGTTTTTCTTTTACCGTATACTGTAATTTAATTTCTTTTTTTTTAGTATCAAACTCTTGCTGGTCTTAATGAAGATATCTTTAATAAATAACTTTTGAATTAATTTTGATTCGTGTTTTTTGATTGTAGCAGTTGGATAAAAAGCTTTTTTAAATAAATAAACTGATTACAGACCTGTTCCAAAAAAGGGATCTAGAATGAAAGCATTTGGTTGAGCATAAACTAGATTGGCTTCTAAAAACTTTAAAGTTTATTTATGCTTTGGAATTAGAAGTACAAACGTATAAATGCAAGTTCAGGATTCATTGTTGAATTTCCAGTATATTTTGGATCTTTCAAATTGTATTTGGTTTTTAGCAAAAGTTGTCCATCACCAATTTTTCTACCAAAATATATCTTTCTATCTGTGATAGGTTTAGTGAGAAAATCTTCAATAAGTGTAAATTCTTACTTTTGATTAACAAGATCTACAGGATGATGTGGTCGTCACGTAATAATTTAAGCATTTCTGCTTCTATTATTTTTGTTTTAATTCTTCTTTTACGATATTTCCCTAAAGAACTACCTGAATTAGATATTGTTGAACAAGAATCGATTGACAGTGAAGGATGTTTTATTTCATTGATTCAACAAGCAAAAGAAGAAATTGATTATTTACATGATATTATTCGAGGAAAAGCAGAGATATCTCGAGATAGCTCCAGTTGTGGAACCAGAAAGAAAATTGAATTCTGAAAGTTTTTGTCAAAAACTTAAGAGTAAAAGTGTTAAAATTGCAAAAAAGAATGAATGGGTTCAAAATTTTCATTGGAATTCTGTTCATGTTAGTTTTTTTTCTTTTTGTTATTTTAATTTTGTATTCGATTTTTCAATGCTTGAGACATAGTTTTTTTTACTGTAGTTCTTTTTATTTCTGAAATATAGTACTTTAGTTAGAATTACTGTAAAGCTTTAAAATTCATTAGAAACAGAAAAAAGTTCTGAAATGATATTGAGGTTTTATTTTTTTTAATCATAAAATTACTGCGTTTGACTTATTTTTTTGTAAGTACAGTACCCAAAATATTTTTACAGATTTTAGCATCAATATTTCTCAAACCTTCAAGAGTTCCATATTGTTTACTCCAATATTCACATTCCACAACCCCGATTGTCGTTGAAGCAGTTTTACGACCAATTTGGCAACAAGCATGGGATCCAAGATTTTCATTTTATAACAGTTATTTGATCACATGCGGACTTCCAAATAACGAAATTCCAATATCTGTTAGTTTAATTCCAGCAAAATGTCCTTCTAAAATTTATCAAAATATTCCGATTCAAAATAATGCTCGAAAAGGAGGAGATGCTTCTGGAAAACCATTGATTGGAGTTTGTTTGAAAGGGTTAGATTTTATGGAAGATCGATCTCGGCATTTAATTGAATGGATTCAATTTCAACTTTTAATGAAAGCTGATAAAATTGTTATTTATGTTTATTCTGTTACAGCTGAAACTCGAAAAGCTTTAGAGCATTATTCGACAGAAGGAAAGGTTGAAATTGTATGTGTTTTTTTCTGAACGTTAGCGGTATATCAAAACTTAAAATTAAAAAAGACGAAACTGTAATTTTGTGAGACTTGAAACCGAAATTTTCTTCGAATTAACTCGATTCAAAATTAAAATATCGAAACTTTTTGAGGTATCAAAACATTGGTTTCACAATTACCGTAAACCTTTGTCACTTGTCACCTTTGCAATATCTCGTTTGTAACCACATTAATTATTTAATACGCATTTAGATTGATTTAACCCTTCCTGGATATTCTCCCAATACTCCATTTATTCGACACAATTTCATCGCTCGGAATCGACAACAAAAACGCCGATCTGAGTTAATACCGTACAATGACTGCTTCAATCGATTTTCACAATCTCATGATTATGTCTTAATTGTGGATTCTGATGAATTTGTTGTTCCACTTAAACATGACAATTGGCCAGATATGTTAGAATCTTTAAAAAGCCCAAATTCTAACCCAAGCTCTTTGGCAATTCGAAATGTTTTTAAGTTAGAAACTTTCGATCACACTTCCAGCTCAACTTTAAAAATGTTAAAACATAACTGTCGATCACAAATGGTTCAAGACAAAGGAATCAGTGAAAAAAGTTTTATCAAGTTTGTTTTTTTTATTTTTTTAAAACATTTTTATATTATTCGCAAAGTAATTACAGTACCAAATCAATTGCATCTGTTTTCAATCATTTTGCCCTTCATCGATTGTATGCAAATGTTACCCGAACTCAACACATTGATCCAGAAACTGCTATAAAACTTCATTATAAGCCAAGCTGTCCAGAAGAACTTGGGTTACATTGTAAAGAAATTGTTGAAAATGCGATTAAAGATGAATCATTGGATAGATTTGCTTCAATATTAGAAGAAAGAGTTGCAAAAGTATTAACGGATATTCGTAATTAAAAGCATACTGGTGTTATCTTTTAAAGAGGCGGATTGTTTGATTTTTGTTATTATTCAGGGATAATGGATAAATTGATACTTAACGAAATTTGCTTGAAACAAATTAGTTCCTCCCTTATTCCTGTATTGTCCTGGTATCAAGATATTTAAAACAAAAATTAAGCCACCGGCTTCTATTTTAGGGTATTTTAAAAGTTATAAAAGCAATTCGAAATTCATATTTTCAAAATTATTTTTTTTTGCCATGTTCATTGTATCTACCTGTATTCCTTTTTTGTAAAAAACGTGTAACTTTTCGTGTCTTTCAAGTGTAAAAACCATGCATTTTAAATAAACATTTTGATTTTTCATTGAATTCTTCGTTGTTCACAACGCTGTGAGAAATTTGGAGAAAAAAGAAAAGAGAGATAACCGCGAGAAACAATAAAAAAACGAAGTAATTATACAAGAGAGATAAGGGAACATCCAGAGTTGACGTCAGCAAAAAATCCAAAATTTTTAACCCCATCCATGCCTAAATCAGCAAAATTACTTTGATTTTTGCCGCTTTTAAGGTGAAGCGTCAGATTTGACTTTACCCCATCCATGCCTAAACTGCTGACATCAGCTCTGGATGCTCCCTAAACAAAAAGGAAGGAAAGGTAATCACTAGAATTTTTCACTACTTAAAATTACATCCTCGGGAGAAAAAGAATTCACCGTAACAGGATCACAGAAGGACGCAGAAACGGAAATTACAAAAACAAAAAACTGAAAGGGTGGGTTTTGGATATTTAAGGATATCTATCTTAAAAGAAGTATAAAAGAAACGCGTACCATATGTGTTTGGACCGAAAACAAGAAACAAAATTTAGGGAAGAAAAAGAAGAAAGTGAAACATTTTATAAACAAACAACGGTTAATAGAACCAAAAGAACAAATCTGCCCTGGAACGCAGACCAGGGCTGTCCGGAATTCCGGATCGGATTCCGGATTTTTTCATCCGGAATCCGGGTAAATAAATATATTGTAAAATTATTCAAACCTAAACTTTTTGTTAAAAAAAATTAGGTAAAATATAAAATCAATGACTTTAATCTACTTTAAATAGTTTGATTCAGGGATGAGAAGTGAGCCTGAAATTTCCGCCCGGCTGGGGGCCGAAATTCGTCGGCCCGGCCGGCCTCAATGTAAAACCATTTTTTCGAAGTTTTTTCCAAAACTATCTTATAAATTAAAAAAAGCTATAAAATTCGTAATAACAACTAATTTTATACCGTTTTTCGTTCAACACAGCTTTTTTACTTGATTTTACCTATGATTTTCCATATTTTTGTTCTCAAGCTTTTCAGCAATGTTCATTGTCAAAAGAAGGTTTTGTTGATGTTTCTAAATACTTGGATGTTCATATAATTCAAAAAATTTCAATAAGAACACGTAAAGTCCTTCGTTTTTCGTAAATTATGAAGAAAATAGCTTAAAAATTTTAGGCGAAAAAATTGAGTAGCTGGCCGGCAGCATTTCTCATCCCTGGTTTTGTTTTAGGTATCATAAATATGAGTTCATAATAGCCTACATTTACCATATTTTGATAAATTGTTTTGGACAAAAGCATTCTCAAAATATGCTCTTTTAGTTTTTGTTGAAAATCTATTCTTTTTAAGCTTTGACAATTTCCTTTGGCTTTCCACAATCTTTTACGAAAAAGATAAAGTTGTTTTTAATAAAATGGATATTTACATGGATGTGATGAAACAAAAGGCACATATTATTCAATGAGTTGATGGAAAAGGGTTAACTGTTTATTAATTAAAAAAGTTTATAGTAACATAATCTCACTTTTTTAAAATTAAAATGAGGTACCTGAATTTTTTTCTTTAATTGGATAGGTAATTTCAAAGTACACAACAATATGATCACTGATATATTAGGGCTTAAAGATTTTGTATTGGAGATGTTGAAAAAATTAAATCGTGAATCGTGTTGGAAAGGTCAAGACCATGAGTTAAAGAAAAATCCGGTAATGTTTTACACAGAAAATCATTAACAGTAATAGTAGCCCAAAACGTAGTCTAATCTTTAAGGGCGTTGTTAAAGTTATCGCATTGTAATACCGGGTAAGAAATGTTAATAATCAGTTTTTTTAAAACAAATGAGTAGGCTTGGGATTCTTAAGGCTATATTTAAACTGAAATTCTATAACATCTTTTAACAGAAATACAATCGGAAAAAATTTTTGACGTCTCTTTAGGCTTTTTTAAGAAGCTGTTCCGGATTCCGTATTCCGGATTAAAATTTTTGTTCCGGACAGTCCTGACGCAGAGAGAGAGACAACAAAAGAAGAAGAAGAAAGGGAGTGACCTGTTTTTGTAAAACTGATTTTTTAAACAGTAATATCGAACTTTTATGAAGAAAGAGAGAGAGATAACTAGCAGATTTGTATCAAATAAAAGGGGGTGTTATATGGTAATACTTGGTTAGATTCTACAGTATATATCTTTTAACAAAATTAACAAAGTAATTTAAAATTTAAAAAAAAATCTAATTGAATCTATCCCAGTTTTAGCATTTTAAAAACAAACTATATCAGTTGTTGAAACTAAAAAAACAGTGTGAATGAAATAAGAAATGTGCTTCACCATTTAGTGATAGGGAGAATTCTTCAAATATTGAAATGAATGGATATGATAGCGAACATAGAGCAGATATTCCAGCACCGAACGGTACATCAAATTTAAATTCAAAAGGCGCAAATCCATCTCCATCACTTTTAAATGGTTTTTCAAATATCTCACTTAAACGAACTCTTTCCATGGAAGATAGTGATGATGGCTCAAGCAGTGAATGGTAACCATATGATGTTGTAAGCTTCTATTACAGTATATAACAAAACTACATTATAATATTTTTAGATCTTTCCGTTAAAAATTCCAAGATGTGTTTATCTCAAGCTTTAAGTGATTTCTTTAACCCAACCTAACATTTTCAAATGAGACCCATAAAAACATTTTTTGAATTTCAAATATTAGACACAAGTTTTTTATAAAAAAAATTTATTAGTTTTTACTACACCAAAAAACAATATCAGTTCAAAATCTATAAACAGCAGCAAAGACGTCATTACACATGCCAGCAAGAGATTAGCTGAATAAATAATTATATTAATAAAAGTACGGTAACTTAAATGATAAAAACTTACTAATTTGGATCATGGGTACCAGCGGTTCCACCAGCAGCAGGAGCTTTAGGAGCAGCACCTCCACCGCCGCCTCCTTTCTTATCAGCACCAAAGCAATCACCACCAACAGCAGCAAGAGTTTGACTAAAAAAGAAGATGGATACTGTAATAAAGGAAAAAGATATAAAAAAACTTACTAGTTGGGATCATGAGTTCCAGCCATGCAGGTGCAAACAGGTCCTCCAGTTGGTGCACCACCACCACCGCTGCCACCTGCAGCTTTATCAGCGCCAAAGCATTCTTGTCCCATACCAGCCAGAGTTTGACTGAAAAAAGCATATACAAATAGTTTCGCCCTCTTCAAAGTGAACTTACTATTTTGGATCATGTGTTCCAGCAATTCCACCAGCTGCTGTTGCCACAGGTGTTGAAGAATTTTGAGATTGATCTACCTAAAGATATAATTAAATTAATATTGAGTTTGAGATAAAAAGTAAAATACAAACCTTATTATCCTTGGATTTAATCAATGCCAAATTACTATTTTTATCGCCAATAGAACCAATAGAAATCACATTTTTTTCAACTAAAACACAGACATCTCATTTTAATCTTTTCTACTAAAAAAACTTACTATAATATGTATTTTTAACAGTAGTAACAATATTGCCAAATTTAAGTAGAAGAAGAGATATAATAAGTGCAAATGAGGTGAAAATTGAAGTAATAGTGGAAATATTTAAACCATTATTATTAGTATTTGATGCAGTTGGAGATTGAATTTCATTAAAATGATAGGTTATACGACGAAGAGAATTATTCTAAATTAAAGAATTATAATGTTGTATATTAAGAAATAAAATCATTTTACTTTAAGAAATGGTGCAATTTCTTTTGGAACATCACCATAATCCTTGATTTGTTTACCCGCTTTAGAATCAAGAGTATTAGTTGAATGTGATGCATGAGAATTTCTATGATTTATACAAGCTGGGATTCTGCAATATTTTAAATTATTAAACTGTACGCATATATATTTTATAAAGTTAAACATACCCTTCCAAAGATCCAGGAGCTTCACCAGGTGATAAATTATCAGGTATCAATGGTTGACTTTCTTTTTCTTTTTGTCGTGCTTCAAGTTCAGCCTTCTGAAAATATTTTGCATTTATATGAATATATCAAATGTAGAATACTTACGATACATTCTGTTGAATTCTTTGAAGTTTCTTCATTTTGATCAAACTTTTTAATTACTTCACGAGTATCATTTAACAAAGATTTTGTCATATCATATATTTGTGATAATAATTGAATCTAAGAAATGTCATCAGCAAAATAGGCGGTTTTATAATCACTTACGGCATGAGATTTTTGAAAAAGTTCTTCCTTTTCTTTCTTCCCGGATAAAGGCTTCGACATCTTTGGTTTTCTTCTTGGGTTTTGTTGTTCATTTTTGAAAGCTTGCTAAAAATATAATTAAATTAATACCGAATTTTATAAAAAAGTAAATTACAAACTTTATTATTACTATTTGAAGAGTCACCAATTCCACTAAAATCAAAGTGACATGCCCCACTTTGTTTTACTTTAGAAACCTTTTGACGACGACTTGAAATTCGAGAATTAATCATAGGGCGTACTAAAACACATACTTTCATGTCACATTGTAATATTTTCTCCAAAAACTTACTATATACATGTATATTTGATTTTTCAGTGTCCGGCTTTCTGATTAACTCAAGCACAAGATAAAATATGCAAAAAATAAAGGCAAGGATGATTACAGTTAATGGCCAAATAAGAGACATTAAAACTTCTGGAGTCATTAAATGTTTTGCAAAAACCTAAAAAAGCGTGTATTACTGTAGAAAAGCTAGAAAAATAAAAATACAAACCCCGTCTTCAAGCGACATCTCTGCAAACTCTTTCAAAAAATGTGAATGATGATTTTTTTGCCAGGATTTTATTTTAATCCGAAGGAAAGCATCAAGACATTTTGATTACTTTTTTTTCTAATAACCCTGTTTTTAATAATAGCGTGTTTTTTCTTTGATTCATTTATAATAAACCTGTTTTTCTAAAGCTTTTCATCATATCTTTTATTTTTACAAAAAATATTACATTTACAGTGTTACAAATTAATTATCCGTAGCATTCATGAAATGTTACCCTGGATCAGTCATTTCAGAAGGCGCTGAATCAAGTTGATCAAAAAGTCGTCGAGCTGCAGCAGTATATTCTTTCCAAGCTTCAAACTTTTGTATGTTCATTTTGGATTCCAGCACGTTGAAGCAATTCCAGCTTTGTTATTTAGTCTATCTTAAGTTAAAACAGACTAAAATTAAAAAGCTGAAAGCTAAAGTTTTCGATTTTTCGCAAAATGGATAGGGATAACAAGCTCAGTCCCCACACCCATATTCAGAGGGTGGCTCTTGAGGCACCTGCTAACCCTTGAATTATTATTGCTTTGATTTTTTGCCGCTGCAAGCGGGAAACGATCAAAGGATATGCCACCATTTTTTACAAAAAAAATCTGCGACATTTGGTTTTTTTAGTGAACAAAAAGTACGGCCTACACAACTTAAGTTAAGTTTTTAATATTGAAAGAATTTCAATCAAAAAATTTCGTTTTTCTTAAATACCGAAAGTTACCTAAAATCAAAAAAATCTAAATTTGGTGGAAATTAAAGCTAATTTTTTGTTAAACAAGTTCGAAAAATCGAAATTTCAGCAGAAAACTTTTCCCAAAATGTTAATAAAAAAATCACAGTATTTATTTATTAAAGAGAATATTTTAAAAATACAGATAAAAAAATAGGGATAAAAATATTAAAGAAAGACACGTATATTCAAACAGTATATAAATCAGTAATTGAAGATTTAAATTTCTTAGACATGCTTGTTAAGTAATTGTTTAATAAATTCAACAGCAGATGTAAACTGTGTCCACCAATATGCTTCATTTCCCCGCATTCGACAACCATAAAATCCAGAAACGTATTGAATATTTGAAAGAAGTGCTGGAGGATTTGCTTTAATAAGGACATAAACGAGTACAGGTGTAACATCATCTGCAGATGCACATTGTCCAGATGCAAGTGCAATCAAATTTTCAATAGTTTCACAACATCGAAGTACGCATTCCATTTTATCCCTTGGAGATTTATATGCATTTATAATAGCAATTTCTGCTTGAGCAGATGGCCATGGGCATTCACCGTGAAGTTTTTGAGGAATACGAAGTTCTCTATGATCAGGGGTTATTGTTTTACCGATTTCATGTAAGGATTTATGAAATACTCTGTAAATTATAAATTTATATTTAATACACATAAATCTGAAAAAAAAAGATGATTCTTACTCATCACGAAATTGATCTGCATCACCATTTGGATAAAGGGCAAAATGATAAATGTATCCCATAAGAGAACGTTCCAAATATTTTCGGGCACAATCTAAATGTTTTTCTTTTGCTCCTTGCCAAATTTGATCATCAGTCATTTTATCACAAAGGCTTTGTAATGTTTTTTCAACTGAATCTGTTCTTTCATCCTATAAAGATAATAACACTGTAATTACCATATGTCATTTGAATGATTGAAAAAAGAAAGAACCTGAACATAAAGTTGTTGAAAATCAACAATAAAATTTCGAATAAATTGTTCATTCTTTTCAAGATAAAATCGAACAAGAACTTCAACAAGGCATTCAGTCGTTAAATCTTCTTCACGATGAATTCGTGTTGCAAGCTTTCGAAGGCATGATTTTAGTTGAAGAAGTGTAAGGCGAGATTGTTGGAGATAATGTAAATATGAAGTACGCTTTCGGTTTTCATCCCTCATAGTTTTTAAGAGTTTACGAATACTAAAAGAATGTTTTTAAAAAGGTAGATTTTTGTTAAAAATTCAACAAACCCTTTTGAATCAAAAAGTGAAAGAGACCGTTGAACTTCACGAATTTGTGCTGTCATTGTTCTATCTTGATCATTAATAGCTTCAGCTAGGAGAAGCTTCAAATATTCAAATATCGCTGTTGAAACTGCATCTCCGCCAGTATCTGTTCCTCCAGTAGTTGATATAATAGAAGATGATGTAAGATTTACAGCTGAACTTAAAACAGAGCGAAGTTTTCGTTTTGCATCAATAAAAGCTTTACAAATTGTTAAGTTTTCTGGATCATAATAAGGCTTTTGACAGTCATCATCAACAGTATCTTTTTGGACAATGTTATTACCTTTTTCTGATTGTAAAACTTCAGAATTTGTTGGAGTTAAATTTGTTGGAAGTCTATATTTATTTAAAATATCATCAGCAATTCTTTGACGATCAAGTGTTGAAATATTGTTTGAAGCTTCTGACGCCAAATATCCAGTTGATCGACTTTCAGGAATTCGAGCATTTCCAATATCATTAAATTCTGGTGTTCCATTTGTAAAATTTGATGTTGTAGTTGAATGTGATAGGGTACTTCGAAATGAAACAACATTTTTCTTGCGTAAATGTGCACCAACTTTTTGTAAGCCTTGATGAATAAGAGAAAATTTAGAAGATGATGGACCGGATTGGAAATAATCTTCTGTGGGTTCAGAAGAAGATGTTGGAAATGGGACAGATGGAACCCTTCTTGCAGAAGGACCTGGTAAAGGTTCAGTTGTTGTCGGTGTCGCGCCTGTTGCTTTGGGGGATGAAAATGTTACAGCAGCAGATGAACGTCGAATTGGTTCACGACTAATTCGTGAAGGTGAAGAGGGATCAGAATTTGGTGGTACGGTAAATGGATGTGAAGATGTTCGAAGAAGATTTTGATTTGGTGTTGTTGTCGATGTACCATTTTCAAATGGAATTTCATCATTCAAATCCCTGGAATTTTTATCGATTAAGAAAAGTTTTTTTTTATTACAGAATTATTTTTACTTGGCAAATTCAGAATCTACATCACTTTTTGAATAAAATGAACTTCCACTTGATTGACGTCTTAATCGATTGGGATTTCCACTTTCAGTATCAACTTGATTTCTTAAAGATGCATTCAAATTTGTAGGTAATCGACGAGATGGTAAATCAATTATTGGTTCCATCTTTGAAGCAGAAGAAGAAGATGCAGCTGCAGTTGTATTTTTTGCACCACCACTACCACTTCCTATACTAGAACGTTTGTTATTTTTTCTTGAGGTCGATCCAGATTGTTGCGCATGTTGCTGTTGTCCAGCTGCTGCTGCATCATCCAAAAGCATCATTTCCACATCATTATTTCGATTACCAACATTATCAGCTTCAGAATCGCTTACTGTTGCATCAAGACTCCATGTATCACTGCGATCTTCAGGAAGGTTTAATCCAGCTGCACCAGCGGGTTGTTGAACAATTTGATGTTGTTGGTGTTGTTGTAAGGGATGTGGAGGAATAGGAGGGGGAGGCCCTTGGGGTGGTGGTGGAAAATTTGGTTGTTGTGCATTATTGTTTCCACTAAAATTTCTTCTAAGACGATTCCCATCTCCACCACCTTGTGGTAGAGCTAATTGTTGAATGGGATTTATTCCACCTGGAATAATTATGTTATCACGATGTGGTTGATGTTGTTCACCAGCATTTCCACCTCCTCCCTCATTATCTGATGCAACAACATCGGTTGACCAACTATCTGATACCAATGAATATGTTTCATCACGATTTGTTGTACGATCTTGTGGTGGAATTGTAAATTTACCAAACTTTTCTTCAAGCCCTTCAGGATTTTCTTTTCTAACTGTAACAGGCAATGGAGGCATATTTGGCCGTGGAGCATTTGAAGCTGCACCATTTACGGTTGAACTGGCTGCAACTGCAGCTGCATCATCTACAACATTTGGATCATCACTATTTCGATCAGCTGCATTAGCAGAAAATGGTGTTCCACGCCCACTTCCACTATTTCGATCACCATCTTCAAGTGAAGGGGAACCACGTCCAGATACATTTGCAGATATTGGTACAACATCACTAAAGTTATCTGGTAATGTTGAAACATCTTCTACTTCATCTTCATCCAAGGATAAACCAGATCCTGCTCCCTCTTCTTCATCGACATCATTATCGTCATCTTCATCATCACTTGCTGCATCAGTATTTGTTCGATCAGACACTACTGATTCCGTTGTGTTTGCAACAAATCGCGTCTTCTTTTCAGCGCCTTTTGTTGAAATTTTTTGTTTTCGATGATGATTAAATGATGTCATATATTTTTCTTCTGTTTCAAGGCCAATTGGTGATATATCATTTTCCAATGAAAATACAAGAACTTCAATATCACCGTCACCATTAATGCTGCTATTATTTTCTTTTTCATCATTATAATTTTCAGGTGTCCCATAACTATTACTTCCTGATTCAGGTGTAGTACCAAAATTTCTTGAAGGTGAAGTACTTTGCATAAGTCTTTGATGACTTCGTGTTGCTGCATTTTGTACTCTATCTGCAAAATTTCTTAATCGACCTGATGAGGATGATGGTCGTGCAATTGGTGTACCATTTGTTGATGTTGTAACACTTTTTCCTTGTGGAGATTTTGATACAAATTCTTGTGGCATTTTTGACATTGAATCTTTTATAATCTTTTTTGCATCCAAATTTGATATTGAATCAATTGCTGATGACCGTAAATATGCAAGAATTGTATTTATTTCTTCTAATGATCCAACGCATGTTTGTCTTTTGTACAATTCTATTCCATTATCATCACTTAAAACATTTGGAAACATTGATTCAAGGGATAATGTATCTGTATTTAGAATTGTTTTAATTATATTTGGCATTGCTTTCTAAAAAATAATTTACTGTAAAATAATGTATGGTAGCTGCATAAAAAAAGCTAACCTGATCAATAGTTGATAAAAAATCTTTAAAATAATTTGGTGGATTTTCATATGGTAATAATGCTAAAATTTGTAAAATTTGTCCAACTTGCATTAAATTAAATCTTGCAATATTCCCAATTGGCGTATCAGATATAATTCCAATTGTTTCAGGATTTGTTATTGCAGGACAAATAAAACTGGTTACAACAAGATCTGTACAAATTAGCCGAGCTTCTGATTGTGTTATTTCTTTTTCCACTAATGTTGTATATAGCTTTCGAATGAGCCATGAAAGTGAAGGAGGAAAGCAGCTCATTGATTGTTGAAGTGAGATAACGAATTTATTGATAATTTTTGTTAGCCTTCCAACAATCATTGTTCGATAACTTGCAAGTTTTTCTTGATATCCTGCAGATGTTTCATCAACTCCAAATCTTTTTCGCCGCTCTTCAATTGGAAATCGGAGGGGTGATTTATTTGGTTCAATATCCAAATACAATTCATCTTGAGCTAGCAATGACATAATTGGTTCATGAAATGCTGCTGTCAAGAATACTTTTGCAGATAACAATTGTTCACCAAGAAGGGAATAAAGTCGTGAAAATGCATTTGTACCTTTTCGAAGTATCTTTCTTAAATCTGTTGATGATGAAAGTAGCTGTAACTTAATTAAATGGGCCAAAACATTTAATACTCTTTTTTCATCTGATGGAAATATCCCTGATCCATATAATACATTAAATATTGATCTTGTTAAGTCTTCTGATGAATAATTTAGCTAAAAATATTTTTGAAAAACATTAGTATTACTGTAATGGTAAAGGCATTTACATTAACTTTTTCAGAATGATATAAAAATTCTGCAACTGCTGAAGGTGATTCCAATAAAATATTTAGAATATTGCATATTCCACTTGTATGATGTCCACATCGACGATATCCTTCCATAAAATTTACTTTATCTAAATTTGCTAATAAACTGCAACAATTTTCTGGTCCAACTGAAGCATGGGAATTTATTAATCGTCGTAAAATTAACTAAAATTATATGCATATATTATTTTATTGAAGTAATTGTATTTTATTTAATTTACTTGTTCTTGTTCACATCTCCATGTAAGCTTTGATAAATCACTGATTTCTGCATCCAGCTCAATATTTAAATTTTGTAATGTTGAAATTTCACTTGTTGTTAGCAATTTTTCTGATCTCAATCTTTCACATAATGTTGTGAGATTATCAGAAGTGCTATCAAGCACGCTGTCCATAATTTAGTAATAATGTGGATGCTAGGTGAAATACAGCTAATTTTATTTCGATCGTAGAAATCTATGAATTTTAATTTTGCTAAAATTTTAATATAAACAACATAAAAGAATGGTTACAAACGATTGAATGGAAAGAGGAATCACTGCTGTTTTTGTTGCAAAATAATGTTTTTAGATAGAACTGAAAAATTAAAAAAAGCACGAGCAAATGAAGGACATACATTTTTTGTTCATTGAAATGTGCGTACGGGTTCTTTTCTTTGCTTTACTTTTCCCGAAAAGAGTAACGAGAAACATTGAGCTCAGTGAGAGACTCTGACTGCCTGACATTTTTACACTTCAATGAATTTCGTGTGAAATGTATTGCAATTTTTTTGTTAAAATTTATCCAAAATACAAAAATTTTTTGAAGGTTGTAAAAAGATACAAAAATTTAATTGTACTGGACTTTTCCTTTTGGCGGAGAAAGCTGGTGAGAAAAAACGGCAGTGAAAGAGCAAAGAAGCACAAGGAAGCGATTGCTTCTTTATAACATGAAAGTATGCCTCAAGGTGGGCAGTAATTTAGTGTTAGAAAATAAAAGTTATTTTATTGACTAATTTACTACGGTAGAACAGTAATTAATGATATGGATACATTAAATGAGCAACAACACAGAGCTTGTAAATGTTTTTTTAAAAAAGGTTAAAAATCCAGCATTTATAAAAAAGAAAGATTCTTTTCTTTTATTGGTCACCAAAAAATAACAAAAAAAATCATTTCACTGATCGAAAAAATTTCCCACGATTTATATAGAAAATGTTTCTTAATATTTGATAGTTCAGCGATTGCCATTAATAAAAACCTAGATCTTCTATTATTTGGTCTACGGTATTATCTTTGGTTATTTAATTTCTTATTTTTTTATTAAGAAAAAATTCAGATGTCCATTTGTTTAAATTATCGCATATGTTGAAGTCAATGAAAAGTATTGATGTTTAAACATCAACATTTGCGAGAAATTTGATAACTATCAGTAAAGAATCGATAGATGTGCTAAGAAACTTCTAGAAATTTCTTCTGCTGCCAACTTTATCATTACATTTTCAAGAAAAAAATTGATTTATGCATAAATTTCGAAAGTATGTCAAGTAGCTGTTTTTTCCCTCGTAATAGTTGCGGATTGTTCTTTTTTTTTTCTTCATTCTTTTCAAATCGCGAACAACAGCAGGAAAAAAAGAGTTATCACTTCCTGCAAGAAAGAAATCCATTCAAATCGCTACCTTTTTTTTACATTTGTTCATTGTTTCTTTTTAGTCTCGCGCTATTTGAAAAATATAACTAGGTCACACAAAAATTTGAGGAAAATTGTTCCACATTTTTGTTTGGGAGTGATATTTTATTTCTAATCATTTTATTCTTCAGTGACGGCAAATTTTTTACGTATTAACCAATCAAAATTGTACAAAAAAATGTCAACTTTAATCCTTACACGTTCTAATACTACTTATACTCCACATGATGTAAGTCTCTTTCTTTTTCTAAACGATTTTTGTAATTATTGAAATATATATATGTCTTTTTTAAGAAGATAAGTTTGCATCATAATTGGGATATTTCTGCTAAGCCTTTTATTCCAAAATCATATGATGTTGTTGGTCCTTCAACTTCTGAATGTGCATCATCAAAACCTGCAGCAACAGCGACAATGACATCATCACCTCCTCGTGTTGCTGCAGCAGCAGCTCCACCGGCACAACAACAACGTCGCCTTCAACAAGAACCTTCATCAAAAAATATTGAAATTTCAAAGAATTATGTTGGTAATAATGCCGTTCCTGATTATTCTGTTTCACCAATGCGTAATCGTGCAACATCATCAACAGCTACTCCTGCAGCTGCTGCTCGAAATGTTCATATGGGAAATCAATTTGGTGGTATTTGTGGGATTAGTGGTAATAGTAGTAATGCTGTTGTTGCTGCTGCTATTCGAAAGCATTCTTCTAAGGCTTCATCAGCCTCTTCAACATCAACAACAACACCTCATTCATCTCTTTCATCAACAACACCACCAAGAGCTGCACCAGCAAGGGCATCACCACTTCGTCCACCATCTACTGTAAGCCTTTGTGAAAAGCCTGCCAAAAAGACATCCCTCATGTCAACAACAGACTATTTTATGGAACGTTGGAATAAGAAGGCTGAAATTACGAGTGTTACGCATGCACTCCTTGAAAAGAAATATCTTAAATCACAAGAAACTCCCAAAACTACAACAGTTCCATCAATATTTGGTCGAAATTCACCATATCCTCCAGTTTTAATTAATCAACTTCCATCTTTGATGACAATCTGGAAACCTCATTATGAAAATATTAGCTTTACTGCTGGAATTTTGGGTGCACATCCTGAATTTGCAATTCAAATATTTCGTCATGATTGAATAAAAATTTTGAAGAAAATGAAATTTCTTTAAGTGAGATTCTTTTTTTATATTTATATATAATTATTTATTGTTTCCCCTCTCTTTCTTTTTTGTATCCCCTGTTATTACTCACTTTGGCCCCCTATCACTTTTTTTTATCTCTCTTACTCATTTTATATTTTAGAGCACTCTTTTTTTCATTGTTTTCTAAAATAGTATTAATTGTTATTTTCTCATTTTTGCAATAGTTTTTATTATGTGTTGATAATGTTTTTTTAAACACGCATTGTATAAATTTCATATTCAAAAACTTCTTTGTTAACAACGCATTTCGGGAGAAGAGATCATTTAACATAGAGATTGTTGTAGTATGCTATTCTTTATTCATTCATATTCAACATAACGATGTAACAAAAAGAAAACAATGGAGAAGCAATAAATTAAAAGATATTGAACATGAAAAAAGAAAGAGATAGCAACAACACAGCACCGGAATTGACCTCAAGGAAGCCAAAATTTAAAAACAGTAACAATAAAAATACAAAAATATAAATTTAATAATAAAGTGAAATAATAGTAATAATAATAATATAAATGAGAAATAAGCAATATCATCATCATAAAAAATAATGGGAATCAAGCATCAATATATATGTTAGCCGTAAAAATTAATTTTTAACTTTTCCATCTTCAGAAATATATCCAGCAACTGGTCGACCAGAAATCTTTTCGTATACGGTAGCTTGTTTATTTACAGGTTCACCATTTTTTCCATCATCTTTTTTGGGCTTTTTTTCTGGAGGAAAAACTTTTGGAAGAACAAAAATTCCAAGGAAACAGAAAATGTGAAGAATGAAATAAGTTTCTCTAAAATATAAAACAATATAAGCTACCGTAACCCACATATTTAAGATAAATAAAATCGTTTCAGTAAAGATGTTGGAACTCTTTGCTTTCTCGCCAATCCAAGGCAAATAAAAAACCCATAAAAAATTAATACTTACTTATAAACTTGTAAACCAGGATATAAATGTAGTGTAACAAATGGGAATGTTGCATATGCAAGAGCAAATTTTGTAGCCAAAAATGTCAAAAAATCGTAGAATCTTGCAGAAGCTTGTGATCCTTGGAATCTGAATCGTAAACATCGTCGAATAATTCTTGCTGATACAGTAACCAATGCTCCAGTAAGGAAGGTAAGATAATAACCAAAGAAGAATCCATGCCAAAGTGCTGATAACAAATACGTTGAAACAGTTCGCATATTTTTAGGTACTCGATCGAAAGCCACCCTTCTCAACCAATACATTGTGGTTTTATTCCATGCATCAAGTGTCTCTTAAATATACGCTACATTAATTCAAAACATAAAAATGTGCAACAGATTTAAAACTTTTCAGTTTAAACCTTCCTTCATAGATAACTGTGGAAAAAAAGACGTGAGCAGAGAACGCAAAATGTTGCTGGGTAAAAACTTGAAATTGAACTGAAAAATAATCCAATAAAAATCATACCTTTAAAGCTTAATGCCATCTAAAAAACGAACATTATTAGTATATACTATAATAACTACAGTAACCTACTTCAACTTTAAATGGATCAACATTGCTAACTAAATCCCATTTTTCTTTTCCATCTGAATCAAATCCATTGAATCCAAATCCACTCAAGTTACAAATGCCATCAGCTAATATCCAAGCATAATAATATTGTACACGTTGAATAAAGATAACAAAGAAGAAAAGTATTGACCATCTAATTAAGCCAGAAGATTGATATTCTTTATGTGCAATAATTTCTGGTTGAGTATATTTTCCTGCACATAGAATTAAAGCTAGGCAACAAAATGCAAATAAAATTTTTGCAATTGCTGGCTTCCATGGTGACATACGTTTATCTTTAACAATTAAATTTTCACCAGAAATAAATCTTTGAAAATCTGTGTAAAAGCAGAGCGGTCCAGTAAGAACTGTTTGAAAGTGGAAACAATATGATAGATAATCAAGTAAACCAGGAACTTCTCTAAAATATACAAATGATTAATGTGGTATTGATAATTTTATACATACTTTAGAGCTTCACGTTTTTGAATTTCATTGAGTTCTTCAGGCTTCTTAACTCGGCCATCGTGTAATGAAAATGCTAGAGTTGTGGTCTTTTGTACAAGCACCATCATTGGACCTGTTACATCAATGTAATAACTACAAACTATGCTTTTTTGCATTCAATAATATTATAGGATCCATCTACACTTACTTCTCTAAGACATACCACCGAAACCAATGAATAAAAATTAGATAACCCATTGAAAATAAAAATACCACTCTATGAACATGTTCAGTTGGTGCAAATTGTAGTAAAGCATAACAAACTCCAATAACACCAAGTAAATGTTTAATTGCATTCCCATAACAAAAATAACAGAGTGAAAGTCCAATAATTAGAGGAAAAGCTAATCGAGCTGTTTTTGATACTTTTTCTGGTGAAACATATTTATAATATATAAATGCACATGCAATTGAAATAAATTGACAAAATACAAGATTAACCTGAAATTATTTACACTTCTTAAGCTGTCAAAAAAGAAAAGAAAGCAGATTATTACCTTATCAACTTCAACTCCAACAATATCGGCAAAAGGTTCTAACACTTTTGAGCCATCATAAAATGTATGAACTCCTGGCATTCTTACTATAAAAATGTATATTAATGTTTATAAAATAGTTTGAAAAAAAATGTCTCCAAAAAAAGCGAACGTTGAAAAAGAAGAAAGATTTTTGTTGGTACATTTTAGTCTACGTCGAATTCGAACCATTGGTGGGCCGTTTTTTAATTAACTTTTTTTCCTTCTTCTTATCTCTTTTTTTGATTCATATAATTCTTGGGTCAATAATCAATTTTTGCTGCTTCCGTAAAGATTAGAGTTTTTTGCAAGAAAAATACGTCAAAACTTTTGTTGGAATTTTGTTAAAAATTTTTCACGAAAGTTTACTACGAAAATTATGAAATAACAATTTGCAAAAGCTCGAAGTATTGATAAAAAGTTTTGTAGCAAAAAACGGACCCAAAGAATGTGCACAAAAATTTAAAAGAAAAAACTCTAAAAAATATGGGGTGATATATGTTATGTTGAGAACAGAACATTCTCTCTGATTTGTTCTTTGTCCCCTTTTCATATGTCTGATATATAGATTCCTTTATTTTACTGGCAAAACTAAGATGTAATTAAACTAAACATAAAACAGAAAAAAACGTGCAAAAAAGTTAAATGAATAAAAACTAACTATATCTTATAGTCTATAAGATAGGTAAGAAAGAGTTTTTCCTCAATCAAAATCACTAGGTTCAAATTAGAGCTTTTTTGTATCATTTGTTTTTTAAAGAAACAACACATGATGATGTCCTGCTGCTGTTGCAACAACAACATCTATGAGTATGAAACATTTTTTTTAAAGATTGAGTCAGCAGCAGCACCTCTATGTTTTTTTTTCAAGTGGAGGTCTAAGGCAGCAGCAGCAAAAACAGAGTTTGCAAAAAAAGAGAACAGCCCTTTTTTCTGCATTTAAGAATAGTGTTTTTATTACTTTTTTTATTGCTTTTTTAAAATTGAGTTGTTTATGTTATTTTTGTAAAGTTATATAAATACTTACCGTAAACTCTCAAATTGAAGCACACTCTAATAGAAGCAAAGGGATGAAGTCGCTGATACATAGCTTGTTGAACAGCCCGAGTCAGATACTGATAACAGGATAGTATCAGATATCATCTAGATGTATTAATTGAAGAAAAAAGTTAAATAACTAAATTTTTAACAAAAATAAAAGCATTTTTCAAAATTAAAAATGGAGCAAAATGTAGGTTTGAAAAATAGAAGCACAGTGCTTTTATTAGAGAGTTTACGGTAATAATAATAATAAGTAAAAAAACAAAATGTTTGTCAAAACATTACGGTATAATTAGTTGTTAAACTTAAATAAAAAAGTGAACTGTACGATAGAAATAAAGACACCTGTGTTACGGTAGAAATCGAGCATTTATCAAGTTGGCGCTATCATATTTAATGAATATTGTTATAAAACTTATTACACGCATCATGTATTATATCAACTGATATTGAAGAGATTAACCAATGTTGCATGCTGACGAAGTAATTTTATTACTACTTGTAACTCACTTTTGTTTTATCACAGTATTTGTATTATTTGCAAAAATGTAAAATAGCATGTTTATTACAATAAAAATAACATTTAACAAAATTTAATTATTAAAAATAAATGTTTTAATAATGAGAATCTGAGCAGGGAACTTCCCCAAAGGAAGATCAGTATATTTTATTGAAAGAAAAAAGAAAAATTAAGGCATATTCAAATTAGGTAATATTTGTTTAAATAAAAATAATATAATATATATACTTTATTAATACAATGGCTAAGGCACAGCAGATGCTTTTTTCTTTACAACAACCGTTTTCTTTGTTTGTTTATTATTACTTGATGTAGAGGATTTGGGATCAGATTTTTTGGAAGATGATGATTTTCCTTTATTATCATTTGTTGTTTCATTATTAAATGCTGATGAAGGATATGTTGCTGGTGAAGAAGTGGAAGATGGAATTGGTGGAAGCATTTGTGAATTATCACCAACAGAATCTGTATTAAGTTTTTCTTCGCTTGGTCGACGAGATCTTGAAAGACTTCGTCGAACTCGATCAACAATTTTTGCACCCATATTTTTAAAGGGATTTCGATTCCGGGGGAGCGTGCAGTGTGCAAGATTTGGTCCAATTGGTGGAGCATTATGAAAACCTGGTCGATCACCAATTTCTATTTGTGACATGCTCGTTGTATTTCGAGTCAAGGGTGTTACAGGTCGAAGAGTATTGCTTCCAACAGCGTTATGCTATAAAGGTGGATTAATAAAATCTGTATGTGATACATTTAGTGTTATAAAAATTGGATAACCTAATCAGGAAAAATGTGTATGTACATGAATGAAACTTCAAGATTTTTTGTTTTAAAATTTGATAAATTTTTGCCTTTGAACTACTTAAAGTGCATTAGAAACGCATATTTACTATACATGTAAAAACACACTTTCCCAGGTTACATGCAAATAATCAATTTATAACATTCTACTACAAACCTTTGATTGTCGAGTTTGTTCTGAAGTGTCAACCGAACGAGATTTTCGAATTGAAAATAGCCCCCTCTTTAAATGTCTTGGATCCATTGATTCAAAAGCCTTTGCAATACTTCGAACAGAGGGAGTTGTACCCTTTGAAAGTTCTTCCCGTCTAATTTTATATAAAATATTTGTTCCAGCATTCCCAGTCCGGGATGCCATAGATTCATCATATTCCGCTGCAGCACTGCTATCTTCTGTCCATGTTCCAGTACTTCTAGTTTGAATTTGACTCATTGTTTGTGGGGCATCGGTAGATAGGGAATTTCCATATCGATCATATGAAGTTGAACGAGCAATACTTTTTGGGATATAATGTAGTCGGCCATCTTTATCATATTCTGGGACACGATCTTTACCTAAAAATTATTTTTATCATTGCCTTTGCAAAAAATAAATTGAAATTACTTGGTAAGAAACTTGGAGGGGGATCAGGATATGGTCTTCGTGAAGGTGAACTTCTTCTTTCACTAATATCATATGCCCATGTTGAATTTGAATCAATACTGTATGAACGATCTTTGGGGATTGGCATTCCAAGGGAATAACTGCTTGGATTGGTTTGTCGCGATGCAAGCCTTGAAGTTTGATACGGCGTTGATTTAACTGATATCGAAGACTGGGATATCAGATCTTGAGTGTTGTAATCCATATCACTGATATCATTTGATGTAAAAACATTTTGTGCTGAATCTTCTTCTCGAATGGCATTCAACTGGGTGATGACAGATGAAACAACTCCATCATTTTCAACTTTTGCTTTATCTGGTAGCCCATTGAGTTGATCAGTGATGGCTGCAATCTTATATTTTCGCGTTAGCTTCTGTACTTCAGATTGTTGAACAATTTGTAGCAGCCTTTCTTGATCTGCTTGTAAAACTTCTCTTGCATTCGTTTGCATTTCTTTTGCTTGCATCAAATTCTTTTGATCGATTTCCAACATCTTTATTTGTTCTCGAAGTTCTCTTACTATTTTTTCGGTTTCAAATTGTTTATGTGCCATTTCACTTTGGCCTTCTTTCACCTTTTTATTTAATCGATCCACTTCAGAGGCATACAGTTTTTGATATTCGGCATATTGCTTTTGAACAGATTCTGCTGCTTTCAATGCATCTTCTGTTATCCGTCGATCTTCATTATCTGTAATTGTTGAAGAACCTTTATTGTAATGATTCTTTTCAATTTTCCATAGCTTTTTATCAGCTTTATGCGCATCTTTACTGAACGAGAGTTCAACAGTTAGACGATGAATTTCAGCTTCCAATTCTTGTACACGTTTTTCTGCTTGGGAAGCTTTTTGACATGAATCATTAATTTTTTTTATTTGATCAGAGATTATTTGTTGTTCCTTCTCTAAACGAGCTTCATAATTTGCACAACCTTCACGATTATGATCACGTTCTCGACGAGTTTGTACTAGTTGGGAATGTAAACTTTTATTTGTATTTTCCATAATACTCATTCTTGAAGCAAATTTCTGTTGTAATGCATCAATTTCGACAACTTTTACCTATAAAACATAGAGTACTGTATGTAAGCTAAAAGCAATCTTACCTTATCATCTTGTCGGACTTTGTGTAGCAAAGTATCCTTTTCCCGTTCAAATGAAATCTTTTTTCTTAATGCTTCTGATTCTAATTCTTCTTTGGAAATTCTTAAATCAACAATTTTAGTTTCAAGTTCATCAATCTTTTTATCCGCAGCTGATAGCTTTGCCTTTAATTCTGGAACACTTTCACCATTGACCCGATTTGCAACTTTATAATTCAATGTTTGAACAGGAATTATTACTCCGTCATTATCTAAGTTTTTTTGGTTATTTTTTGAATGTTATTACAATAATCCAAAAATATTTTACTTACCATTATTTGAATCTTTACCAATTTTTTCTCGTAATTCTTTCATCTCTCTTTCAAGTCTTTGCCGTTCTTCATTCCACATGATTTCACGTCTTTGATGACTGTTACGAAGTTTTTCTAAAAGTTATTTTTATTTGTACACTAACAATGTTACAGAAATCTTACCCAAATCTGCAACAGCTTCATCCGTTCTTTTCTTTAAAACAGCTGTATCAGATTTAATTCGAAGTCGATCAGCATCAAATTTAGATTTTTCTTGATCAAAAAGTTTTTCAAGTTTTTTATATTTTATTTCCCATTCCCTCAAAACGTGCTGTTCTTTTTCAAGTGCTTGAAGGGTCTTTTGTCTCTCTTCTAATTCTATTTGGAATTTAATTACTCGTTCTCTTTCTTCCTCTAATGATCTTTTCTTCTCTGATAGTTGAGCATTAATTGATTCCGTTAAATGAATTTGTTCATCTAGTTTCTTTTGTACTTCTCCTAAATTTGTATCCAATGCGTGTATCTGAAATGTTGACATATTTATAGGATTATTGTAATGCTGTAAGCTTACCTGTGAACGATATCCATGAGTTTGTTTTTCAATTTCTCGACTCCAACGATCTTCAGTTTGTAGCACTTGATTTGTTAACTCTTTATTCTTCTTTTTATAAAATCCAATTTCATCTTTCATTGACTCAATAATTTTAACTTTTTCTTCACATTGTTCGCATATCCTTGCTGTTGTAACTGTACTACTGAGGTCACGTTCAGGAGATTCACGAATATAATTTGGATTTGAAATTTTATAATTGTGTAACATATCTTTAAGGCCTTTAAGCTCTGATAGAACATTTGCAAGTTCTCCAACAATTGCTGCACTGCCTTCTAACGTTAATGATCTGCGTCGTTGATCCTAAAATTTTGAAGCATGTCGCTTTGACATAATTTTATCTAAACAAACTTTTTGTCCATTTGGATCAATTTTATCTACTTGTTTTGCGAGCCTATTTGTTTGGGCTTCGATGGATGCAAGCACAACGCAGCAGTGTTCAATCTAAATATAATATTTGTTTTTTTTGTTAAGGCTAAAAAATTTACCTCATCAGATGTTGGAGAAGCGTCATGATTTTCAGTCTTTTTATTTTTTTCGTAAATTTTGTTGGATTTTTCTTCACTTAAGTGTTTCTCCAAAATTTCACAGCGTTGTTTTAGGGAATCCTAAAATGCAATTATAATCATACTGTATTTTAATGTAGTTAAGCATTAATAAACTAAAATTAAACTTACAGCATATTTTGTTGTATCCGCGTTGGATTCTTTTAAAGCTTTTTTGTGAAGGGCATTACATCGATCATTTGCCAATAATAACTGATTTTGTAATAATTCAACTTTTGTTGCCATTGCAATTAACTTTTGATTATCGGACTTGGCAATCAAAGATTTATATTCAGCAATTTCGATTTCAAGCTCCTTTCGCTTTTCTTGTTCATTTCGAAGTTCAACTTGTAAGCCTGAAAATTCTATTCATAAAAACTATTATTGTAACTGCAAAATGCATACTTTTTTCTTTTCCAATAATGGGCGAACTTGGGGCACTTGCAATCTTTAATGAGCCAGCTAATTCTGTTGTGGATTGTTTTTTAAGTTGAAGAGTTAAATCTGCATTTTTCTTTTCTAATTCATGAATTGTAGACATAAGGCGACCGAGATCTTTTTCAAGTTCGGCATTTAGTTGATAACCATTTTCACCACTTTTATTTTGTAATTTTTTGACTAAATCAATTTCCATTTCAAGCATTCTAAAAATGCATAAAATTAACGACTTTCTTTTTAAATGCTTAACATAAAACAAAAATTGTTTAAAATTTGTAAACTACAGTAACTAGTGAAAGTAGTTTTTACAATGATTACTATAGTTACGGTACTTCTTTTTGTTAAAATTAGGTTCTAAAATTGAATGGAAAAAAACTTAGCAAAAACAATAGGTTTACAAATTAAACTTTTAAAAAAACCAAGGATAAGAAAAATAAAACAGGACTTTTTGGTTAATGCCAGATTCTTCTTTTCCAAATTATCACATTTTGTTTGAAGTTGATCAAGTTCTGTGGCAGCTAATTCAAGTTGAAGTTCTGTTTGGCCTTCACTAAATTTGTAATAAAAAAATAAATTTACAATATTAAATTAAAAAAGGGAGAATTAAATACAAAAAAAAATAAAGGGGGAGTTTTCACAAAAAAGTTGTTGTTTCTAAATTTAAAGAAAACGAACCTTGCAGATCGAGTAATTGGTGGACGTCGTTGGCTGCCTGTGCGAGAAGCTGTTTCAGTTAATCTAACAAGTTTTTGAAGCAATTCTTCATTTTCATTTTCCATTTCAGTTAGCTTGCTTCGAGATCGCTTTAAATCTTCCTCTGTAAATCTGAGCTGCTCGCGAAGATCATTCTCTCGTTCAAGGACATCTCTCAACTCTTTTCGAAGTTCATCAGTCGGTAGATCAACAGCTTCAACGATTTCTTGACTATGCCGTTTTGCTGCTTGATCAGCTTTATTTCGTGTTTCTCTCCATTTATTTTGTGTTTGAAGTTCTCGGCATTTTTCTTTGTAATAAAAGACTTCATCTTCTAGCTTGCAACGCTTTTCTTCAGCAGCTTCAAGCTCATTGTGAAGTCGAACGGAAACTTCTTTGGCAATTCGAAGTTCAGATTCTAGCTCCTTTTGTCGCGTGTAATCTAGGGCAGAGGGATCACCACCTTTTGAAAATTCTTTTAGCTTCATTTGTACGTGGTCACGCTCTGTCTCAGCAGAATCTCTCTGTCTTTCAGCTTTTCGAAGTTTAAATTGCAAAACTCGACAATTTTTTGCATTTTGTTCTAGCTCTCGTTGTAGCTCCCGAAATTCTTCAATCTCTTCTTCGCGATATTGATCTTGCATTTCTTCAATTTCTCTTTGCAAATCTCCAATATCTGATTTTAAATTTTCATTTTCAATCATTAGCTCTTCGCATAAGCTTTCTGTCTCTTTCAACTTATAATCCAAATCATTGCTGGCATTTCCATTTTGTTGTAATTGTAATATTGGATGAGCATTAATATCTCGTAATTCACATTTTAATACTGTATTTTCATCTCGATAATCTTGTATTATATTTTCAGCTTCTGCTAATCTCTCTTGTAGCTCTTCTACTAGCGTAATCTCTTTTCCATCTTTTGGATCATGTTTAGAGGTAAGCCTTTGCTTCTCTTCTTTTAGCTTAATATTTTCTTCTTTTAATCTTCGAAGATGACTTCGTAAATGATCATTTGTCTAAAAAATTGTTCATTTTGATATACTGGATTTTTTATAATTGTTTTAAAAAGTTTCCTTCTGGGCTCAAGAGAATCCATTTTAATAGTAACTGTCAAAATAAATGTTTATCAAAAAAAAGTTTTAAAAAAATTCTTACACATTCTGATTCAGTTGGAGTTAGCGCTCTTTCATCATCATCTACATCATTTTCATTCCCAAATGAATCCCCGCTACAGGCAGTTATCATTGACTTTGTGTCATTGATTGATGTAATACTCTCAAGAGATTTTGCACTTGACATCCCTTTTGAATATGCAGATTTAAAGGATGCTTGTGATATTGTATCACTTGTATCAGGAACTAAAATACTTTATTTTTTATCAATGCCAGTAGAACGTGTAATGTTACCATCATTATCAGGGCCTTCGTCAGGATTTTGATGATTATTTTTATTATCTCTCCATGACTTCCTTTTTTCTTTTTTAGCTAAAATTGCTGTTGCAACTGCCCCACTTGTTGAGATACCATTATTTGTTGTTGCTGCTGTTATTGATGAGTCTGGTGATTGACCGATGGCGGATGCAACTGATACAGGACGTCTTGCACGTCCATTTGTTAATGGAGTTGTAGATGATGTAGATGTTGTTTGAACATTATTGTTATTATTATTGTTATTTTGTTCATCATGTTTTGATTTTAGACGAAAACATTTTTTACATCTATCACGTAAATAATTTTGTGGTTCAAACCCGCTACAAATGCCATCGGTCATTGCCGTGGATGAACGGCCAACTATAAAAAAATAAATAATTACTGTACAATCGTTTTTATTACTATAAAATGTCTAAAAGCGGAAAAAACAACCATAGACAAAAGCAGCAAAAAAAGACCAATTAAGTTTTTTTAAATGTGGTTTTTAAAAACGAATTCTCTCATGATTATAAAAAAAGTTTTTTGTGTTCATTCATTTAGCTGCTGCTGCTTTCTTTTTAATGCTATGCTTTTTCTATTGTTTACTTTAAGATTTCCTTCATCTTCCTCATTTTTTTTAAAACTAACTAACTATATAGGATATACATACACATATAGCATATTTTGTTGTTGTTCTTGAACCCCAATCAAAATATATTATTCTTTCACCTTTTTGTTTTTAAAAAATTGAAAAGAGACAGACAATAAAAAACACCATGACAGAGAGAGCTATTAAATGCATAAAAAATATCTTACATCAAAGGGGGGATATAAATATAGCCTATATTTGACACTTGAATGAGAGATGTTTTTGAAAGAATAAAAGAAACATGTAATTCTGTTTTCTTTGTTAATTTTAACAAAGCCTTTAACAACAATGAAAGTATCTAAAAGGATTACGGTACTGCCTGTAAAAGAATACATTAATTTTAATTTTAAATTGTAGTTTCTTAGATACAATTATATTAAATCAGCTGAGATTAAAACAACAAACAAAAAACATATAAAAAAAGCCACAAAATGACTTTGCAATAAAAAAAAAGATTTAAACGGCAACTCTGAGCTTTGAGGCAACATAAACATCTGGTTTTCACAAATCCAACAAAGCAAAAGAAAATAGAACTCAAGCAAGTCAATTTTAGCTTTAACATTTTTCTTGATCAAAGATTTTCAATCATTGTTTTTTGAATAAAGAAACAATGAAAAGAAGAAAAGATTTGAATCAAGAAAGAGGGGGAGATAAACTCACGCCATCGTTTAAGCCGTATAGATCCACGATGCCAATAGCTGCTATTGTTAATGTTAGAAGTTGATTCAAGTGTTGACAAATAATTTGCATTTGAATCCTGGTGTCGTGGATGATAGATTGATGGTGGTAAATAAAATTTTCTTTGATAATAAGTTTTCATTTATTATCGCTTAACAGTTGTTGAGAGCAGCCATAAATATATTACTTTTTAGGCTACTACTTTGTGATGTTTTGGTTTTGTTGTTGTAGATGTAGTTGAGCAAAAAGAAGAAAACTTCTTTCTTAGTCATTTAAAAAGAAAGAATGGAGAATATACGTATGTAGTAGTAGTGGTAAAAAACACAAAGCTTCTCCTTCTGCTTCTTCCAAAAATGGGGTGTTAAAATTCACAACAAAAGACTTCTTCTCCTTTTTTTAACACAACAAAAAATATATAAGATGAAAATAAGAAGATAGATTTGCAAGTATGAGTAGTGTAAGGAGAAGAATTTTGGGCGGAAACTGACGTCTGCAACAACTTTCCTTCTTTCTTCTTTTTTCTTCTCGGCTACTTTCTTTTATTTAAAAACTGCAACTTTCATAAATTCTTTTTTCTTCTTTCATTTTTGTGGTCGTTTCAGTGGCAACCAAAAAGGAGGAGAGAAGAGCTTTTATGGGAACGCCATATGGGAAAAATGAAAGGAGGATATATGGGTAAAAGATGATGATCGAGAGGTCGCTTGAGACTTTTTATTTTAATGGCTTTTTTTAATTCTTTAAACATTTTTTTAAAAGAGAAAAATGCTTTAACTGTGGAAGAGATATGATATCTTTTGAAGAGTGGCTTTTGATGACTCAACAATAAAATCATGACACAAAGAGAAAAACAATAAGTATTCAATAGAGAAATGACAGTAAAAGTAAAACACTTTATTGGAAGAAAGTATGACATTAAAGATTTATAGAATCCAGACATTAAAAACTGAACGCAAAAAAAAGTAAATGTTTGAACTTTCATTTAAAGGTAGGTAAAAAGGGCACATATTTTTAACTACAAAAATGGCAAAACTACAATTTCATCCTTTTGACGTAGGTTGGGATTTAGACTTAAAGTTTTTGACCTTTATTTTGAAATTTTGAACAAAGAAAAAGTGAACTGTTCATTTCAATACTTTGAACTCGTTAAGAATTAAAAATATTTCCAAAAGGTAAAAGATAGAATACTATCGATCCATATAATATGTATAATAACAATCCGGGGACAATATGATCTACAGTAATCAAATGAAATTTGAACAAAAACAAAAAGATAAAAACTATACAAAAAAATTAAACCCAAATTTTACAAACAAGTGGAAAAAATTTAAAACTCAAAAAAAAAATTTTTAAAGTGGAAAGTTCTACCGTTTTTCAATGATGGGATAATGAGAGGGGAGATAAACGAAGCAATTTGTAAACTATCCGCGCGATTTGCAAAATAAAAAAAGCAAATGAGTAAAAAAAGAAAGTTAGCTATCTATCCGAGAAAAAAATCTTTGTATCTTTTTTACGCAAAAAATAAATAAGAAAAAAAAAGAGAATAACATGGGAGGTTAACTGAAGAAAGGTGGATGTTGTTTACAGACATGCTACTTTTTTTCGCTTTCTTCTGCTGCTTCTACTTGCGCACCTACAAACATGTATATCCTATTCATCTATCTATCAAGCATTAAAGCTAACTTCGATCTTATTCTTTTTTTTCTAAATAAATCAAATTCTCAACTTTTTTTTCCACCACAATTCAAACAACAACTGTCTTGTCTTGGATCATTTTTGCAGTTTATCCATTCATTCATATTTATCTGAAGGCGTTTTTTATATTTGAAATTCTTAGTCACACATCTTTTTTTTGTTTTTCAACCCGAAATGATTCAAGATAAAAGTAAATAAACACTTATGCGTTTAAATAAAGTTTTTTTGTTCAGCAGTTTAGGCAAAAAAAGTCCCAAATATGGAATTATTACAAACTTTTTTAAAACAATTTTTTCAAAAACGCGAAAAAATACGATTAAAATTTTAGGGTACAAACTTTTTAACAAAGAAAAATTTTTAAAAAGATAAGCATTGTAAACTTAAACTTGTAACAGTTTTATCTCTCTTTAACAAGCAAGGATGAGTAAAAAAGAAGTTAAAGGAAGACATCTTCCTTTTTTAGGATATAAAGAAAGAGGGATGGGAAAAGGAACGGAAACAAGCTTTTTGCGCTTCAAAAATAGAGTTAAAAATAAAGGGAGGAAAGGCGATGATGATGAAGAAAATAAGTTTTCTTTCTTTCCCGCGACAATTTAATCTTAGCCAAAACAGCAAAGGAATAAAAAAGTTTTTTCCTCCTTTTCAACAACAAACACCGACATCATCTCCATACTTTTTTTTCTTATAAAATATTCGCCTTGAAGCAGCAAAAATGCCAAAAAGCATTGAACCACTTACTTCATTTCCTGTCAGAGCCCTGCCTTTCCCTACCCTTTGACAACAAACGAGGAGCAGCGTCAATTTCAACTATAATATCCGAAATAACAACAGGTGACCCCCCTGTCCCCTTTTCCACAACTTCTTTTTTTTCTCAGGAGTTAAAAGTAAAGAAAGGACAAAAGGCTAAAAAGTGTTCATTCAAAACACTTGCGTGAAAATGACCGCACTTCTTTTCTTTCTTCTTCTACGACAACAACTGTTATCCTCTTTTTAAAATTTTAAACTTCTTTTTTCAAATTTAGGAGTAATTACACAAAAACATATCCCCTCTCCATAAAGTGATTGAAGCATCCATCAATGAATGAACTAATCCCAAAGATGGATGAGCAATAACACAAAAAAAAGAGTAATAAAGATCAACCTTATGACTTTTATAAAATTCCTTATATCAAAGCAATAATAATGACACATTTTTGATATGCATTCTTACCTGAAGGCTTTACAACAGCTTTTCTTTTTATTCGACGAATTTCTTTTAAGGCATTACAAAACCACTTCCACATATTTCCGTTTTTTTTTCTTCTAACTTTTTTTTATAAAAAAGGCTTCCGACAAAAAAATGTTTCTCAAACAATGCCGCCGCATCAAACAAAAGAAAAAAAAGAACCAAAAAATTACAATCTAATTAGTAATGATATATAAATTCTATTGCAACAATCCGTTTTTAACAACATTGTTTTTTCTTACTTTAAACTTCTCCCAAAACTTATATTGATTTATCAAAACTTCAAATGCATCAATCAAATTACGGTAATAAACAATATAGCCTTTTATTGTATGATAAAAATTAACAAAACAAAATAACTCACATAAAACATTCAAACAAAACAAAAACAATAATAACATACATAGTTAACAATTGATACGAGTACTTAATAAAGATAAGCTTTGAGCAAAATATTGAAACCAAGAAGATAAATTAAACAAATAATAAAGGCTGTAAATTCTTCCAAAATCCAACGACACCATGTTTTATCTTCTGTTTTAGGTACTTCAACGACTGGAGGTGTGTAATGAAAACCAGATACAATTGTTTCATTTTCAAGTCCATCAACATCATCAATATCATCAAAATCATCATTACAGGTTAAATCTGAACTTGGGATAGATGAGGATGTATTATCCTAAAAAACGAAATTTAAAATTCACTAATTAAAAATGATGCATTTACAGGATTTTTTGATTTTCTTGTATATTTCTTCTTTCCACGGTTCATTCTATCAAAGACACGACGAGCAGCTGAAGATGGCATTGGAGATGCCACAAGTTTAGGCTAAAAGTAATTATTCTTTAAAAAAAGAATCATCAACAAAATAGTTTACCACATAATTTTCAGGTACTTGGAAAAGCTGAAATAGATTAACTGTATTATTTAATGTTCATAAAGATAATAACATACGGAAAAATCAGGTTCTTCATCAACATTGTTAAACATAATAAAATAAGTATTAATATATTTAAAAAGCCTGAAAATTTAATTAAATTTTGTTGAAAAAGCTGAAAGCAAAATTTTTACAAAGTTTAAATTTTTTTAAACATTGTTGTAACAGAACTCTTGAAACGAAAAAAGGAAACGGTAAGCTCCTTTGAAGCTGTTGCTGCTATTTTTTTCACAACTCTTTTTTCACACCGTCGATTTTGCTTATCAAAGTTTTCAAGCTAATATTTTTTACCACATTCTTTTTTCTTTCTATTACTATTATCCGTTTTCACAACAATGGATCAAATCAACGCAATTGAAAATCTCTCATTGGAAGATGATATGTCCTATTTTGAAGCAAAAATAAAGAATAAGAAGTTGTATGTTGCATCTTTAATGACTCTTGCTGTACAAAGAAGAATGGATCCTGTCAAATTTGTTCAAAGCATCAGTGACAATGTTTATGATTTGATTGATGCTTTTATTATGTGCATGAATAAACTGAAAAAGCAAGGAAAATCTCCTGCTTGTGCAGGTTCACCTCAATCAGTCAACACAAGACGTCCAATTTCACCTCCTTCTTCTGGCGCTTTAACATTTGATGCTGCTCCTAAAGCTTCTTCAGAATCTGTTTCTACTCAAACAGTTTCTGATGCTTTAATGTCTGCTGTTGAAACTTCTGATGCTTCAACTTCTCCTGCTCCGATAATTTCGGATGCTTTATTGTCTGCTGCTGAAATTTCTGATGCTTCAACTTTTTCTCCTATTGCTCCTTTAGTTTCTGATGCTTCTACTTCTTCGCTTGCTGCTTCAAAAGCTGTTGATGATGCAATGTCTACTGCTCCATTAGATGCTTCAACTTCTGCTAAAACTTCTGATGCTTCAGCTTCTTCTCTTGCTCCACAAGCTGCCGATGCTTCAATGTTTACTACTTCAAAAGTTTCTGATGCTGCGTTTGATGCTTTAGAATCTGCTGCTACTCCTATAATTTCTGGTGTTTCAACTTCTCTTGCTGCTGCAAATGCTACCGATGCTTCAATGTCTACTGCTCCAAAAGTTTCTGCTGCTCTACGTTTTGCCGCTGCTTCAGAGGCTCCAAAAGGTATTTCTGCTGCTCGAATGGCAAGAATGGCTGTTACTACTTTCAATCGTGGACCACTTGATGCTCCTGCTCTTGCTTTACGTGATGCAGAAAATCAATGTTCAATTGTCATAATGAATCTTGCTGAACCTGATGCATTAGAAGATGCTGAAAGACGTCAATCCGATCTTGATGATGTTGTTACAATTTTGAATAGTGTTGAACTTGCTTGGTACATTAGGAATCTTATGAGATATACACCAACTCAACTTCCCCCTGGTAATTGATTTTAGTCCATAGTTAAAAATTAAATGTCTGTTTTTAGGTCGACCACCTTTCTTAAAAGTTTGTTTTGCAAGTGGTGAAGTAAAGAAAAAGGTTCTTGAAACCTTATTGACAAATCTCTCTCATATTCGTTCATTGGAAGCGAAATTTGCACAAGTTGCTTTCTGTGATCCTGTTAAAACTGCAAAAGGTGCTGATAATAGTGAGTTTTTTTACATATATTATTTTGCTTCCATATTTATTTACTTTATTGTTTCAGATATCAATAATTCTTCCCCATCATATATTCCTGGTAATGGTTATCGAATTATTGTTCCACGTCAGTCTTCCACGGTTGATTCTGTTGATGCTCATCTTAGTCCATCTGACAAACCAGCAACATCTTGTAAGTATTTATATAGCTTTTTTACAAGATTATTATTACTGTTGTTTTTAGCTGGTGGCGAAAATTCAAAGCAAGTGAAGTTTTATCCAGCTGTACAAGTTAATCATTATTCTTAGAAGTGTGCTGAAAGAATTATTCATCTCTCAAGACTAACAAAATATTATCTTTTTTTGCTATATTGTTTATTTTTTATGTTGTTGTTCAATAGTTTTGAGTTTATATGTTTTGTGTTACAATAAAAAAATTTTACCAATAAATGTCTTACTTTGCTTACTGTGGCCGAAGAGATTACGATGTATATTTTGTTAGAGTTAAACGTCACTGTTTTAATACAATTTTTAGGCCAAATATTTCTCTTTTTTTCCGTTAAACTTTTTGTTTTTTAGCCAACGGCAATTATTTAAATACCAAGAATGATGAAAGGGGTTTTAAATAAAAAAAGCTTTGTTTTAAATAGCAGCAGCACTTTTATGAAACACCGTAAAAAGAAGAAAAACGAAGAATTTGCTGTCAAATTTTTTGTGTTTGTAAATGTTCCCAAAAATCGAAAATAGTAGCAGAATGACGCGTGCTAAGTGACTGCTGACTCGAGTGGAATGACTGACTCTAAGAGATGAGATGAAGTGTACAAAGATGAAACGTTGAACATTATCAAAAAATGCAATCTATCTTATTTATATGTATTTAAAATTTGAATTTTATCCCCTCTTTTCTTGTTTGCTGGGAGTTTGAAAAAACAAAAATAGTTGCAAATGTCAGATGCTCTTTTAGATTTTTGAAATCCGAGAAAAGTGTAAAAACAGCTTTCGCTGCTAAAACAATGAAAGTGATTCATTTTTAGTAATTCATTTTGTAGTTGTAAAAAATTTATTAAAAATAATTTTCTAAATTTTGATACAAGGGTCCGACAACTACAGTATCCCAAACACGGCTATAATGTCCGTTAACCTTAAACAGTTGCTTATCAAAACATTAAAGCTAATCCGACAAATTTCTTTGAATGAATCTTCCATGTATAGAAAAGAAAGGGCAAAGACATCAAGTGCCACCTTTCCCTTCTCCCCTGTTTAAAGAAAATTTGCTTGTTTTTTCTTTGCTCCGCCTTCTTTTTTTTTCAAGAAAATATATGTAAAAGTTAAGAAGAAAAATGTCAAAAAAAACAACAACGGCATTTGGTAAAAAAATTCTGGAATCCCGTTGTAGTGTCCCTTGCTTCAAATTCTTCGTCTTCTTTTAACAACCTTTTCTTTTCTTCTTCCTGACTTCTTCTTCATCATCTTTCTTTTGCATCCAGGGGAGAAAACCTTTCCTTATTCTTTCCTTGCCTTTTTCCACCAATTCTTTCTCTCTTATATAATTTTTTCCACACATCAAACACTTTTTCTTAACTGACTTCCTTGATAAAAAAAATAAATTTCTTATTCTTTTAAAGCTTACACGTTTGTTTTATCTCCATCTTCCCCTTTGATGTTTGCTATTCATCCGCAATTTTTTTTCAGATGTTTTTCACCCCCAGAAGCGGAAGTTACAAATGAAATTAAAAGAATTTTTATTAAATTAATTTTAAAAAAAAAACATGAAATTTAATATTACCGTAGTTTTGTTATATTTTTTTATTCCGATTATATGGGGGTATTTTGTTGATGAAAATGAATATGATTTGGTAACATTCGTTTTTTTGCTGGAATAGATGTATAACATTTGTTTTTTAAAGGTAATGAACAGAATTCGAGAGAAGCGAGCAGCAGATGGCCGATCATCAAGATCGAAATCTTCAAAGCATTATAAATCAGAATATGGTCCAAGAAAAGATAAAATTGAAGAAGCAAAAAAACCACGACAAGATTTTGTGGTTGATGATGCCTCCTGTACGAAAGATAATGATACATTAGCTAAAGTAAGATCACATTTTTGACTCAAACGTTACTGTATTTTCTGCAGTTCTAAGAGATTGAAAAACAATTATTGGGCCAATATTTCTAAGATTTGGTCAAATACTTATTTAAATCAAAATTACAAAATGCTTTCAATTTCGTAATCATACTATGACGCTTTTTACAGAACTTGTGATTTTTAGCTTTCAAAAATCATAAGATAAAAAAAATTTAAATTTTTTTTCGCATTTTCCGACTACCTAAAATAGAAGCAGGAAAATGACATAAAAATTTTTGTAATTGAATTTGTTTTTCGTCGTCAACTGTTATCTCTCTCAAATCCTTAAAATGCTTTTAGGATGTCTTGGAAACTTTAATGGCAAATTATGATCGTCGATCAGTTCCCAATAATGCAGGAGTTGATGTAAAAGTTGATTTAATTATTCAAGGAATGTCGTCTATCAATGAAAACAGTGCCTCTTTTACAGCTGATGTTCTATTTTCACAGATTTGGATTGATCCAGGAATGGCTTTTGACAATATTACTCGGTACGTTTTTTTTGCGATGTGTCAATCAAATTGAGATAATTTTGTTTCGACAATGTCTTTTTACGGCACACAAAAAGATTACGTTTTAAAGTTAAAAGTTCAGACAAAAAAAATCTGACGTATTTTTTTAAACTTTTTTCGTCGCTTTTCTTTTTTACACTTTTTTAAAATTTATTTTTTCCTGCAACATTGAGAAACAAAAATAAGATTAAAGCTCGAGGTTGTGCCTTCAGGCATAGAAAGCTGCTGCAACATCTCACAGATAGAAGATATATATTTGCATTTGAAGTGGGTTTTGATTGACTTAACTTTAACTTCTACTTTCAAAGATGTGTGTGTAAGGTTAAAGTAGAAGTTAACTTAAGTGGCTTTTTTTCGCTGTTAACAGAAAAAATAAAGATTCTTAAAAGAGCAAAACTCAAAAAAGAAATGCAGCTTTTCAAAGGCTTACTTTGCAATTGCAAAAATGAAAGAAAGAAAGCGATGATAAAAATACGCGCGAAAAAGAGAAGCGCAGAAAAGTGTAAAATTAAATGCGGAAATTCACTTATTTATTTATTCCTACATTCTTCTTTTTAAGAACATGCTTTTTCTTCAAAGCTTATAGCATTACAAAAATAGGATGATATCAGTTTTATAAATCTGTTTTTTTAAGAAGGAAGCGATTAATCATTATTTTTAAACCTTTCAGATGCCTTCCAAATTTGACATTATCTCATCGAGCAATAGAAGATATTTGGCTGCCAAATGTTTGCTTTCAGGTAAAAACAGATATGCGAAACAGAGGTGTTGATAAAACTCTATTCAAAATTACAAACTTTCTGATCAAAATCAAAACTAAAATTTTTAATGTACAAAATGAAATTTTCTGAAATGACGTTTTTTAAAAAACTCCTACATTTTTGTTTTTTTGCAGACTTGTGGGGCTAAATTTGTCTACAAAAAAAGTAATTCATTGACATTAGAATAAATCTTTTCAGAACAGCAAATCAACCATGATTCATGCTTCTCCAACTCCAAATATATTTCTTTTAGTTTTTTCGAACGGCACCATTTGGACTAATTACCGTGTTAAGGTTCGTGCTTTCTTTAAGAGTGATGTTTGCTATTTTTTCATTCATTTAAAAAAAGGCTACATTTTTCACGTATCATTTAATTTAATGTTTTTTCTTTTTTTTTGCAATTTTAAAACATTTCATTGAAGAAAAACAAAAAAGTTTTCAACTTTCAACTTTTGACATTCCAAAAATAAATGTGTTTTTTATTAAATTTTTTATAGGTCGAAGCTCCATGTGAAATTGACATGTCCAGTTTTCCGGTAAGAAACACTTTTGTGACTTTTAAAAGACTAAAAACTAAAAATTTAAATTATGTTTAGATGGATGTTCAAAGGTGTACGCTGTTATTTGAAAGTTACAGCTTTAATGTTGGAAAAGTTAGGCTGGATTGGTATGAAACGGGTGTAATTGTTGATATACAGGTAATTTGAATTTCTTTGAAACATATACAGGTAATTTGAATTTCTTTGAAACAACAAATTATTAATGTAACAGTACAGTAATATAATAGAAGTGCATACTGTAGCTACAATGTTCCAGCATTTCTTTAAAACGTTTTCACGCATTTTATTAATTGTCGTAAATTTTATAGCAAGGAAAACTGCCAGATTTTGAGCTTGTTCGATATACATGGCAAAAAGATCAATTTTATTATCCCGCAGGTCAATGGGATCAACTTGCAGCAACTTTTTATTTTCGAAGAACTTTTGGTTTGTTAATTTTTTTTTCACACAATTAAAGTTTAACAACTAATTTTAGGTTATTATATTCTACAGCTATATCTTCCAACATATCTCAGTGTTTGTATCAGGTAGCTCTTGCACAAGTTGACTGCAATAACATTTTAAAACTTTTTTAGTTGGATTGCATTTTGGCTTGACTCAAAATGTTTGCCTGGAAGAATTACTTTAAGCATATCAGCTTTAATGGTTCGTTACCGTTCCCTCTTCCTCCTACTCTATCCTCCTCTGCCATTTTTTAAATTGTTTTTGAAATCAATTCTTTCTTTTTTTAGGCTTTAACATTTCAATATGGTAATGTTGTACGCTCACTGCCAAAAGTATCCTACGTGAAAGCACTTGATGTACATGTTTTTGCTTGCATGGTCAGTCATCTCTTTCTTTATCTTTAACAACAAAAAGAAAAACTTATTTCCTCGTTTTCCTTGCATTTTTTTTCATGGAAAAAGTTTTTCCTATAAAATAATAGTTATAATAAGTAAAGCATGTCATGTCATTTGCAGGGATTTATATTTTTTTCTTTGGTCGAATTAGCCATCGTTGGACATGTTGATAAACTTGCAATGAGGGAAAAGAAAAAGCACGATGAAAGAATGGAAGAAGTTAAAAGAAAAAAATCTACAAGAGCAGAACTTTTTGCAACTTATCCTAAATCGGATACTAATAGCAGGTATGCACATTTACATATTATAATTAAAGTACATTTATATTTATTGGGATAGTGTAGTTTTCATTGAAAAAAATGTTAGCTGTATAAGTAACAATCATTTTTACAGTACACCTAAAGAGATTCGAGACTTCTTTCCAAAGAAATATATTACACACATTTTTTTAATACTACAGTATCCTTCCAATATCCCCATTTACTAACACACACTATTTTACCATAAATGTTGTTTGTAAAAATATTTAACAAAATCTGTTTACTTTTGTAGTTTTGGTGAACGAACAACTTCAATGGTTGACCCCCTTGATTGTAGATTATCTTCAAATGCCTCACAATGGATTCCACATAATCTTCAACAACCAAATGCCATTGGCCTTAAACGTCGTTCATTATCAGCAGCTCGGTTAACAATGAACGAGAATGCGATGCATCGAATCCTGCAAAAGCCCGGAAGATATTATCATAATCAGAAGTTTCTAAAATGGCGTCAACTTGAATGGACTGGAGAAAAAGTTGATAAACTTTGTCAAGTTGCATTTCCTCTAACATTTTTTATATTTAATTTCTTTTATTGGCTTCATTATTTAACTGAATCAACAAAGCAATATCAACGCCTTTTGAGGGAAGCTGACCTAAGTGGATCTTCAATTCCACGTTTATAAAGTGACTCGAAATAACCTCATCATTTTTTGTTTTGCACAATTTTTTAATACGGGTTTCTAAAAGTATTGTCTCAAATTAAAGGTTTTAAGATTACTGCAGTACTTGCAAAACTACAGTAATCGAAAACACACACCTTTCCTTCATATACCTCTTGGAGACTTTACCACATTTTTCTTTTCTTACAAAATAAATAATAATACAGTAATAAAGTAAATATTTTTATGGCTTTTTCAACAATCATGTATAGATACATATAAAAAATTGGTCATAATTGATAGAAAAATTAATACTTCGCAAAAAACAATTCATGAGCGGCAAAAAAATAAAACAATCGAAAAACAAACTTTTTGAATGACAGACAACATTTGTGGCCAAGAAAAAAAAAAACAATTGAACATTATACACTATATTTTATATTCAATATCATGATCATCTTTTTAATACCTTGGAAGTGCACGAATAAGGTACAAAGTTTCTCGAGTTTTTTCATCATTAAAAATAGGTGAAGCTTTATAATGATTAATTAATTGATCCATACTATTGAAAGACCGATTACCAATTTGAAAAGATGGAATAGAATGATCAGCACGAATCCAGAAATGCATATTTCGAATACTACCTTTTAATGATATTGAATAATCTCCAACCTATAATAGTATTTATGTAATAACACATATATCTTTTATAGTTAATAACTTACATTAGATTCAGAATCCCTGACAAGAAAATCACCTTCAGTTCCACGTTCATTCAAGAGCTGTTCACCTTGAATTCTTGATATTGCACCAAAATACCATTCTTTATTTGCATATGGTCCAGTTAAAGCTGAACTAGCATTTTCACCATGTGTATGAACTTTAATATAATTTGTTGGAACTAATCCAACCATTCCATGAGAATTTCTCGCGCGCCACCATTCTGGGTCGTGAGGTGGATGTTCAATAATATCAAGCTTTTCACCCTTTCTAAATGATAGCTCTTCAGCATTTTGTGCATCAAAATCATAAAGTGTTGTTACAACCTGAAAAATTCATTCCTTTATTAAACATATTAATGTTTTTTTACATACTTCTAGAATAGGAGCCTGTGCAGCAGCACCATTCTGAAATGATGAACTAATATCTTTTGTATAATCAGGAGCATATGGTTGTTGTTGAGGCATTGATGCAACAGGCGATGGATCTGGAGCAGGTTCAACATACTAAAATATAAATTTATAGATTATAATTGCAAAAATAAAGTTCCTTACATTTGAAGGAAACCATCCAGTTTGTCCATTAAATTCACCCTTCCACCAACCATCTGAACTTCTTTCAACAACTAATACACTATCACCACGTTGTAACCGTAATTCATCAGGTCTTTGAGGATCATAATTATATTTTGCAATTGCATAACTTGATTCATTCATCATCCTTGTAGAGCTTGATGAAGATGCTGAAGCTGATTGTGGAGTAGTAATAATATTCTGTGATGAATGTTCACTTCCGTTTTGATCAGAAAATGGCTAAAAAACAATGAATTAATTACACGTCATGTGTTAAATAAATTTATTATTAAAACGATCAAACAATGAACGACAAAAAGTTTAGCCTCTCGCATGTATAAACCTGGAATCGAGATAGTTTTATCGAAGAACAACAACAAGCAAAAAAGGGAAAAGAGAAAGACCCTCGCCATTTCTTCGGTTTTTTGTGTTTGCTTTTTTTATATATCGCGTAACTCCGCACGAGGAGGGATAGGACATTCGTTTTTTGGAAGAAGGGGAATATATATATATATTAGAATAAAGACGACGAACAAATTTTTAAAAAAGTCCCCATCATTTTCTAGTCCTTTTTTCTCATCCTCTTTCCTCCACTTGTCGCCAGCAGCAACATCAGAAGAAGAAAAAATGACCAATCTCAAAGATATATCCTTAAAAAGTTCTTCTATTCCTTTTTGACAATCATCATTCCTCTCTCGCGCATCTCCCACATCAAAAAAGCCAGCAACAAAAAAACTATCTATCACTCATCAACACCAAAAGAAACGAGGGAAAAAAACAGTTTGTACCCATCTTTTTTTCGGCTGATGAAAAAAGAAAATGCCAACACAGCAGGCAAAATGGGATAATTAATTAACGCGGTAATTTTTCAAAAAAAAAATGTTGTAAAAAAGTGTTTAACACGTGCAAGCAAAAATAAAAAAGAGGGAGAAAAAAGCAGCAGCTTCGAGAAAAAAAAGCTACTACCGGAATGATGCTGATGGTTGATGATGATGATGATGAGGACCATGCTCTCTCTCTCTTCTAATGTTTTTGTTTTAAAAGTTTTTTATTGATTGTTTCTTATATTATTTTTTTTTCACAAGTTTTTGCTTTTCCTTCCTATAAATAGAGAGTGTTAGTCAGTTGTTGCATAAAAGTTTTTAGTAGCTGTGTTTAGTATCATTAGATAGATATGTTTGTGGCAATATCGAATATGATATTGGCTAAGTCCGGAGGTGCCCATTTGGAAAAGTTATGGCTGCTCAAAGTCGAGATCCAAAAGAGAATGAAAAAATTAATGCAAATTTGTGGAAAATAAAGAAATGTCAAGAGAAATGAAAATGAATGTTGAAAAGAGAATGCAAAAGATGGCAAGCTAATCATCATTTTTGCAAAAGGAATGATTGCCGTGCCTTTGCATTTTCGGTGGCAATAGTTAAAAGATCCTGGCACCTTATAGGATCCTGTAAAAGGATGTAAGGGCAGGGATCAATGGAATAATAGAAGTGTGATTAGGATCTCACGTGCCAGTTGGATCTTAGGATCTTAACTGCTGCTGTTGTTTATTATGAGGTGCGATGTGTTTTAGAGCATAAATAGAGAGATCCTGACTTTTTTGAGGGGTAAAATGAATCATTAGAACCTGGCATTAATCATTTAATGTAATGCATGAAGGTAAAGGTAAAAAAGTAATAAGATGAGGGCAGAATGAAAAGTATGATAGCGGTGGGGTTAAAAGCTGACCAAAAAAAAGTACAGGATATGTATATAAGCAATAAGTTGTGCGGGTGAAGAAGGACTGGATTAAAATGGGAAGGGGTTGTTAACAAGCTGGATGTTAAACATCCTGTCATTTTTTGCGGGTTTTATAAGATCTGATGGGTGTTATGTGGACTGAAGATTAGGATCCGATTGCGCTATAGATGTGAAGGTAAGATCCTCGAATGTTTATTACCTTTTGTAAGCTTAATGTAAAATATAAAATCAGAAAATGTGCGAGACATGAGAATAAATTAATGCGACATGGAGGTATCTCGGTAACCGCCCCGGAGGGGCGGGTTACGCCTAGTCTTTAAAAAAGAGTGATAAGCTTGCAAGCAAAAGAAGCATTAAAAGCTGTATGTAAGTTTTCGATTCCAAATTTAAACATTGAAGAAATGTGTTTGATGCAAAGGAAAAAATGGGCGAGGTTGTTCTTTTTTGGAATGACTAATAAACGTAAAGCTCTAATAAACATATACAATTGTAATACTATATCATTATTTTATATAGATTTTATAAGAGAAAACTTACTTTTCCGTTTGACAATGAAGATGACGAAGATTTGCTACTATTTTTTCCAAAACCTTTAAATGTTCCTTTTGCTTTATCCACGAATGATTCCTTTCTTACAAAATTTGATGGAACAAATCCTTGATGTCCTTGTTCGTTTTCAACCTGAAAAAAAGCAAATGTATTTTTTTAAAAGATAAATGTGTCAATAATGACTCCCAAAAAAACAAAAAAGACGGAAAGCTTTAAATTTCATTGATTACTACTACTACTACATACATTATTACTACTTTTATTATTTGAGAGGGTTTTTAAAAAAAGAAAAGGAATGTAACAGAAATAATCGGAGGAGAATCCATTAGATTGCGCAAAACAAAACTAAAAGAAAAAAATATTTTTCCTCACAACAGGGGGGTTCTTGCTTACTTTCGTTGACGACGACGCCCGTTAGTTACATCGTGTATTTGTTTACTTTCCTGTTTCAAATTAAAACGTTAAAAAAACTTTAAAGTTTGATCTTCCTGAATAAAAAGAGAGAAAAAAGAAAGAGATAATGACTTGAGGTTAAGAGGCAAAAACAACAACATACAAAAGAGAAAAAAGAATAGCAACAAATTAATTCAAATAAAAAAGAGTTAACTACAAAAATAGTTTTGGAATGTTATTTTAGAGATACTTTTTTTAGATCCAACGCCAACGAAAAAAATGCTGAAATTTGCATTAAAAAACTTCATTTTATTCAACAAAAAAAGTACGTATCATCATTTCAAAACCCTCTTTCTCTATCAATAAAAAAAGTGTGCTGTTTGAGTGTGGCAGCAACAACGGCGACAGCAGAAAAAAAGAGCATCATCATCATCAGCTGTAAATTATGACGTCAACTGTGAGTTCCCTTCTTTCTACATACACCGTTATCAACATATAGCTTTGACTCATCACTATTGTTTTTTAGAATGAAAGAGTTTCGGTTTCATCAATGGCATCAGCCGAAGATTCAAATATTTTTACATGTACAAATTTATTGAATGCACTTGGTGATCAATTACAAGCTCAAATGGATATTATTTCTGAATATATGCTTTTTCAAACAAAACTTGATAGACAACAAAATCATGCAACAAAACTTTTAAAAAATATTGATGAAAATACTAACGATGTTGAAAAGAAATGGAATGATTTTGTTGATGGAACTTTAGAAGTTAAAGAGAAAATGGTTAATGAAATTGATAAAAATTCAAAATTTGCATCTGGATCAACTGAAGGCGCTAACAAGTAGGTGGTTTTCTTTGTGGGGGGATTGTGGTTACTGTAACTTTGAAAGCTTAGAAATACTATGATAGATATTGGATTTTGTAAATTCCACTATCTTTAATCATTGTAATTAACACTGGCTTGTGGTTACTGTAATTGTAATTTTTTAAAAAAACTACTGTAGCTATCTAAAACTCAAATTTTTTTAGGATTGAAAATGTATCAAAAATGACAGAAAAAATTCGTCCACAACATGATGATATTCTTGAAAGTGTTGCAAAGGTTAAAGAATTAACAGAATCTTATGCTTCATTTCATTCAAAAACTAAATTTGATCAACGGCGCCTCTCTGAAATTGAAGCAAAAAATGAAGATGTAAAAAAATTGGATAATAATATTAAAAAGATTCTTGAACGTGAAATAAAAATTGCTGGAAAAATTCATAAAGCTGCTGCTGAAACAGAAAAAATTTATGGTGTTTGGGAATTAACTGCTGGTTATCAACAAGTAAGTTTCATTTTTAGCTATTACAAAGAATGATGTAAGTACACTACACTTTTTTAGTTACTTCGTCATTTGGGTACAACTTTGGATACATTAGAAACTCTTAAATCTCAAAGTGACAAAGATACAACACCAATTTCAACTCTATCAACTGAAGAATTGGAAATTTTAATAAGTATGCTTAAAAGATTGGATGATATGATTACATCTGAAATTTCAAACAAATAAATAATTAACAATCAAAGGTTCAACATTCAAATTATTATATGGTATGATGATGAAAAGAAGATGTGAAATAAATATACAAAAGTTTTGACCTCTCTCTCTTGTCTCCTTTTTTTGCTTTCTTTTTTTTGTTTTGTAAGATGGAGAAGAAAAAATAAATAACAAAAAAGTTTGTTTCGATCGAAATAAAAAAAAAAACTCTTCTAAATGTCAAAAGCTGTCTCTTTCAATAACACCAAGAATATTTTTTGAGACAAAAAATAATAGTGTGAAAAAGAAACTCTCCTCGGTATAACAATGATCTTCAGAAAAAGCAAAAACGGATCTTTTGCAAGCAGGATTTCTGTTGCATGAGAAACAACAAAAGAAACAAATCCCAAAAAAGCAAGGGTGAACACTTTTGGAAGAAAAAAAACAAACCTTCCACCAATTTTTAGAATCATCGATAAGTTTAAATCTTTCATTCTTTTTAAATGATAATTCTTGTGATTCAAGGGCAGTATAATCATATTTTGATACGACAAATACATCTTCAGACATGACAAAATAGGGGGAGATTAGTGGCTAAAACATGGGGGATTAATAAATCTTCGATGGATATTTGTAAATTTTGTAAATATAATATTAATCTGACAATTGCGAGCGGTATTTTAATAGCATAAATCAAAATGGATTGATAAAAATCGTAAAAAACGGTTTTAAACGCGTTCAAACACGATGGAAAATAATGGGATTAATAAATATTTGTAGTAAATGCATTAATCCCATTGACACTTCTTCTAATAGCATCGGTTAAAATAGATAGGTAAAAATTGCAATAGAAAACAATGGATCAAAAAAACCGCGGGTTATGAGTAACAAAGACATCAAAGCTGCTAAGGCTGTTGCAGCAGTCAGTGGTCAGTCAAAAAAGCAATCCTTCATATTTTTCTTTTGTTACAACGAGAAAAAATTTATAATAAGAAAAAAAATCGCCAAAGTGGCAGTCTTTGTCTGTGTTCATGTTGTTATATCGGTGCCAGTGTAATTGCCGAGAAAAAGAAAAACATGATTCATAAAAACATTGTTCCCGATCGATTCATCCCGAAAAAAACAAGTAGCAATTACGGTTTTATACTTTGAAAGAAAAGGAATAAGTATTAGAAATTGGGATTTTTTCAAGAATGAGATGACAGCTGGTATCCACATTTATATATTTTTGGCAAAATATAATGTTGTTATTTTTTGCGCAAGTCTGTCTATCTCATCTCTTCTTCTTTACAATGTTTTTGATGACGATGACTGCCATTCAATGTTTGCTTGTGAATGGCACATTTAGAAAATGAAACGAAATGAATGAAATAGAATCAATTTGTGCTGCGCAAAATGTTGAAATAAAGGGGAAAAGAAAAAAGTAATAGTATAAGTATGGCGCGAATAGTGTGTTGCTTTTTTGGTTACTATAGTTCCTTTTTGGAACAGAAACAAATGAAACGAAAAAAGGCAAAAGGATTATAGACCTATCATCATCATCATCATCATCCTCAACATCGTCATCTCTTTCTCTCTATGTTGCCTTTCCAGCAATAATAATAATAATAAAAAATCCATTTTTAAAAACAAACAAACATTTGAAACTCATGTTTATTTGAAAATGTGTATATTTGGACTAAGAGAAAGTGAAGAAGAGAAAAGGTTTTGAAAATGGTTAAAACAAAACAACATTCATGAACAATAACAGTTTTAAGGGGGAAAGGGAAGAGATAGGTAGTTAGTTGGGGTGTTGATCGATCGATTAAAACATGGAAAGGCAAAGAAAATGAATAACTCATTGACCTTCCCTTCTTTTTTTTTTCATTTTGCGCAGAAACAGGCACGCGATCAGAACGTTTATGGTTTTATTACGCAAGAAAGAAGAAGACGATAGGGGGTGAGAAGATTTTGATTAAGTAATTCATTCTTGTAAAAAAATATTTATTAATTTTTTCTGTTTAAAAAAAACTAAAACATTTCGTAAAATTCTTTTTTTCTTCTGACTGTTTATGGCACACCCTAGGACAAAAAAATAAATCTCAAACAAAAGCTTATCCGAAGAAGGAAGAGAAAGAAGATAGAATCCTGGCAAACAATGGATAGAAAAAACAAAACAAAAAAGTCCTTCAACAACAGCGAAGATGGCAAGGAGAAAAAAAAACAGAAGTAAGTAACCAAAGCCGGTGGCCGCAAAATACAACATTCGAATGGCCGGGGCGCCTAAAAGAGGCGGCGGCGGCAACAACGTCTTTTTTTAATGTTTGAAAAAAGGAAGAAAAGAGTTTGCTTTGTTTAATCCAGTGAGTCCAAGTCTCAAAGTCACTCGACTGCCAGCAATGGCCATGGGGCTGAAGAAAAACGATGACTTTTCTTCAATATTTCTTTTGCAATATTTTTTTTGGTGGAAGATTTTTGAGTTGTGTGACTTATTTTTGCTTTAAAGCAATTCATCACTTTCATTTTTTAAGCAACAATCCTTTCTTCCTTTGATCACAAGCATGAGAAAGGTTTAGAAAAAACGCGGTACAAAAGTTAATCAAGTGTTAAACTATTTTTTAAAGGGTTTAGGCTAATAAGGCTTTGAAAAGATTACTGTCGTACTTAAGAAAGACAAAAAAGATGAATCAGAGCTTTTAAAAACTCTTTCTTGTTTCTATTTCTTAACTTACATCAAGAAATGCCATTCTTTTTGATGCCGCAACAACTACAAGACAGATAAGAAATATTTAAAAATGTCAATTTAAACAACAACTTTTACTAAAACTTTTCGCCTTCTTTTAAACTTGTTTTTTTTCATCCCATAAAAAGCATCTCCTTTTTTACAAATAAGCTTCACAAAAAATATTTTTTCCTTCATTCTTTGCTGATGAAAAAAGCAAGCTAAAAAGCAAAAAAAATAATGTTAAAAGTTTTTCCGCCTTTTTTCTTTCTTGAAAGAGAAAGTACCTAACGCTGCTTTCTTTTTCTCACACTTTTCCGTTTTTAAACTATAATTCAATTTTGAATCATTCCAAAGAAATATTTTTTCAAAAATGAAATTTTATCTGGTTTTCCCTTTTTTTCTTTTTTACAGAAAAGGATAAAAATGCAGGTAATAAAACCTAGAGAGAGAGATAAAGAAAACGAAAGATATACAAATGCACCAAAATCAGAAGTGCAGAAAGAAATCAAAATCAAATTAAGATAATTTTTTAGGTCAAAAATAATATTCCTAAATTAATGTGTGTATTTTTGTAAAAGAAAAAAGTGTCATTAAACTTATAAAATTTGGAGGAATAAAAAGGTTTATCACAATTGTTGGCGACGCCAATTTTGGAGATTTTTGAATTAATAAATGACTAAAACAATTGAACACGGCATGCCGGCAGACCCGTCTAATAGAAAAAAAGAAAGTGAAAGAAAAAAGAGAGGTGTGAAAAGATTCATGAAAAGTTTGAAAAAATTCGTGGAAAATCGTACTAAATTTTCCACGACTTTCCACGATTTTCTACGGTTTTTTACGGTTTTATACGGTTTTCCACGAATTTTTTAAACTTTTTTCCATTTTTTTTGTCAATTTTTGGGGGTTAAGGTATTGTGGGAGTTCCAGAGGAGATCAAAGGGCACTCATGGGTCCAAAGGTAAAATAGATCTCTTCCCCAATGTACAATTCTTAAAAGTTTTATGCAATTCGGTCTTCTTGAAATCGTTTAATTAAAAAAATGGAAAAAAAACGGGAAGAACATTTTGTCACTCATTCTAAACAATTATTGTACAGGAAAAAATTTAAAGTCGGTTCATAAGCTTGTAAGCTATTTGTATTACTTCTTTCTTCTCCGTCAAGGTTTTGATTAAAGCTAAATAAACTTTGTAAAACCTTAAAAATGAATATTGCACAAATTTTATGATTTAAAACAATACAAAGCGTAAAATGTTAAACAGTAATTACAAAGAACAAGAAAATATGATAAAGAAAGAAGCTTTTTTTCGATATTATGCTCAAAATTTTGAAGTGTTGAAATAAAAGCTTTAAAAACATTATAGAAATTTTAGAGAGTTCAATTAAGCGTTGTCCAAAAACAATTTTAGGATCAAAATTTTGTTCACAGATAAGCTGTAAATTTGTAAAATGTTTGATTGTCTCATTTTTTTTATTTTATTTTTTTTTTATAAATGTCTTTCTTTCACGTTGTTTTTTCTCTCAATTACCAGGAATCCTTAAATAAAATTATTTCAATAATTTATTATTACAAAAATACAAAAATCGTAATTATAAAATAATATAGTTTAAATAGCAATGACCTAAAAAAGGTTATACAATTATTATTATTAATGTAATATATTAGACAATAAAATAAACGTTAAAAAATTTAATTAACCCAACACCAAACCCAAAGTGCTATTTTAAAATATTGTTAGTTCTTTCCAACTTTATCATAGTTATTGATTAAATCATAAAAAAATATAAATAGTAATGACATCAAAAAGTAAAAGATTTAATATTATTAATAAAATAAATAATAAAACTAATGTTAAAAACTTAAGTTAGCCCAACACAAAACACAAAATGAATAATTGTTGGAAATAAAAGTGTTCAAATAAAAGCTTTAAAAACATTATAAAAATTTTGTGCTAAATTCGAGAGTTCAATTAAGCGTTGTCCAAAAACAATTTTAGGATCAAAATTTTGTTCACAGATGAGTTGAAAATTTTTAAGTCGAATTTGTTCAGCGAGTGGGAGATGGGGGAAATTAATTTTGCAAAGGCAGAAATAAAGGAATACTGGGAATTCATGATCAGTGATGGGATATCTTTTGAGCAAAAATGTCAAGGAATAATATCGTTCTTGAATGGATGCCGCTGCAGAGATGGTTGAAAAATGTTTGTTAAAAATATCCCCATTAATTCCAAGGAGATATGCTTCCAAATGTGTTGGGGCGGCCATGGATGTAAGACATACTTGGTCAATAATTTTGACATACGTGGAATAATTCTCTAATCCATAAAAGTTGGCATTGTTATTTGCTGGTGTTGTTGATGAAGAGGGTGATGAAGAGATTGATGAAGAGGTTGATGGAACAATACGTGGAAGTGCATTTAATTCATGATTGGACATTCCAATTTCAATGCATTTATCGAAGCGGCATCTTCGACAATTTTTTCCAAGAAGGCATGGCTCTGAAAATTGATTTATAAAGATGGTTTTCAAGAATGAAGTTTTTGTGAGTTCATCATCTGGTTTGTAGTTGGGCTTAGACCAGAGCTGTTATTTGCCTGTATTTCAAAAATAAAGATCAAAAACAAACCTCGTAAACACTGGTTTGAGCCTTCGCAAATGAATGATGCTTGAAGGGGAATTGATCGACTGAAGAAGGCTGCACATGCGCCACAACATTGTGCACCAAATCGACGAGAACCGCTTGCAATTGTTTTTGTACAAATCAAGCATCGTGAAGTTGTAGAATGGTCACACATTTTCAGAAGAGAGAGATTTTACCAGAGGAGTTGAAATCGGAGTAAAAGAATAAATGATATATTAGAGGAATTCGCCGAACTATTTATTATTCTAATTTGACCTACTATTTTGAAGGGTAAAAGCAAAGTTACCTCAAGAAAAATAAAAGGCGGGTAAAAGCTTTTTTATTGGTGGTATCCGAGTTTTTAAATTTGTGAGGAATACTTCCATCACTTAATCCGCCCCTTATTGTTTGGGGAAACTGTGGAGATACACAAGGTGTGGAATTAATACAGTATTTTTTCCACCTCCTGCAGAAACAGTCTGCAAAAACTAGCTATGCATTTTTTCCAACAGTCCTTTAGAAACCTTTTAATGGTTCTAGAAAAAATAATGTTAAAGCTACTCTTCTTCTTTAGAAAAAAGAGCTACAACATGGACGAAAGAAACTTTCTTTTAATTTAATTCAGGCTTAGTTTTACCTTAGCTGGCCCAGCTATGTAGGCCGTGGAGTTGTGAAACGATTTTTCCTCATTTGAAATTGTATTTTTAAGGAAAATAAAGTGTGTAAGCTGTTTTCCAACCTTTTAACTGCTAAAATTTTTGTGATTTGAAAGACGTAAATACCAGAAATGTGGCATTATGTATTGTCATTCAAATCAGGACCGGACAAAACTAACAGTTCCATGCTTATTATGTTTTTTTTAATACTGACCTCTTGTTGTTACTTTTACTTTTGTTACAGTAATTTTAAGATACTTAACTTCTTTTCTAAGAAAAAAAATTGTTTTTTGAAAAAAAATGGTAGTATTTTAATTCGCATCAGTTAAAGAAAATTTAGCTCGGGCCGTATAAATTTGAGTTATTTTTTTAGTTTTCTCGAGGTCAAATTTTTCAGCTGATTTTATGCATATGAAATATTCGATAAGAGTTTTTTCTCAAGAAATCAGAAGAAGAAACAATAGAACTGATTTTATCAAGGACATCGGCAATTTTCGAGCTGGGCACAATCAGTTTCGGAAGTGGCAGATATTTTTCGCCGCTTTAACATGATAGCAGCAATAAAATTATGTTTCTTTAGGTCACAAAAAACAGTTACCTCCAAAACGCGTGATACTCAAAATGGACCGAAAAAGCGAAAAGTTTAACTCGGATTTTGTTTATTTTGCTTAAATTTGTGGGGATAAATCGAGCAAAACATAAAAATAGGAATGGTGCAGTGACAAAACTACCGTAATTTGATGTTTATGCTAGATTTCTCGGAGCACATAATTCGCTAAAAATGTGCCATCAAAGATATGCAATGCGCGAAGAAAATGTAGATCACGAGACCTTTTCATTTACCCCTTTTTTCCAATTTTTTTGGAGACCATTTCCCACAGCTAACCATTTTTATCAATCCATCAAAGGATTACCTTAGTTGCCTGTTCCACCCTATCATCGAGTGCGCGATTTCTTGGCAGCCTGTTTCAAGAAACAGTCTGTTGATTTTGACTTTTTAAAAGGATGCTGTGATTTAGAAATTTCCAACTCAGTTTTAAATTGGTGAATCTCAGACTATCATATGATATGTGAGCATGAAAAGGAAAAAAGAAACAACAATGCTTTCTGCCATCAAAAAACTGTCAAATGTATAAACTTTGAAAATGAAAAAATGTTCCCTCATGTAAAAAAAGATCATCAAAAAATATATAGTGAGGACAAAAAAATAAAACAGAAGAAAAAATTTTGCTGATGAAAAAAGGAGAATATCATTTTAGTAGTCAACAGCGATGGTAACTAACTACATGAAGGGAAAGCGGAGTCAAAACCAGAAATTTTTGATGAATTATGTACTTGATTAAAGAAGGTATCACCTTTTATAATATGCAAACACATCCAAACGCTGAATCAGATTGTCACTTTCTTTTATCAACACAAACGATCATAAAACTTTCAGTGCTCTTTGCGTCATCTTCTTATATTTTTAATTGAGTATAACCAAAAAAGTAATTTACTGCTTTTCTAATTTATTTCTTTGATTTCGTTTATAACATTTTTTAATTCAGATAATATAATTTTAAGGATTGGAATTTTGCGGTATTTAAATTAATTAACCCCTTTTTGACCCAAATAAATAAATAATTTTAACAAAGTAATGTTTTAAATTATTAAAAGCTTATCGTATAAAAAATTTCGTAACAATAGACATAAATTCCAACAACACGTTTTTACAGATTTTACATGATAAAGAAGAAGATAGCTGATTAAAAAGTTATTTTACATTTAAATTTTTAAAAAAATATATACAGTTTTGGAGAAAGATGCTTGCTTTTATGAAGGCAAAAATTTAAGAAAACAATTCAATTAAAAAATTACAAACAATTTATCTAAGACAAATTGACGCTTCACCTAAGTCACCCCCAAGTTGCAGTACTGGTGTTGGAGTTACTGAATTTTGAAAAAATGGAATTACATTAATAGCGTTTTTATCATTCGCTTCAATATAATTTTTTCTTTAGCTTAAATGATTGTAATCACAATATGTACATTGTTAGTTGGGTTTTTTGAGTCCAAAACTGAAAAACTTTTTTTCACAGAATAATTATTGTGTTGGTCAACAAATTTTTCTAAAATTTTATTTTGGATCTTGGTACTGAAAGTATTTCCAACATGTTGCAAAAGTTTTCGTTGTACAGTCGAACCTCGATTTTACGTCTTTCAAGGGACCGCAGAACGAAGATGTAAAATCGAGGTTCGACTGTAGTTGTTAAAAAATATGGAATTTTGAATGACTTACGTCAGTAGTAATTGCTGAGATTTAAGAGCTCTAGCCGTCGTGACTAGGACTGTATAATTTGGCCTGGTTAAAAGTTAACAGTCAATTGCTAAAATCTGACACATTTTTTTTAAATTGCACCATGCTTAATTAAATTTTTTGGAAGTAAAAATTGAATTAAAAATGATGCAGTTAAATAAAAATGCATTGCACATCCAGGTAACCAAAAATAAAAAGAAATTTATAATTAGCCATTTGAACAAAAAAAGGATTTTAGACATTTTTTAAAAAAAAAATGCTGTAAAATTTGGTACCATGCTTTCTTAACAAATTGTAATCAAAAATTCAAAAAAAAAATATAAAATATCACATTTTAAAATGCTGCTTTTATGAAGCCTTGAATATTTTACGAATACAATAAGCCAAATTAATTTTGAAATACTCGAAATAAAATTACAACCATAAATAAAAATATATCAAAATAAATATAATAATTACAAACAGAATGTAAGTTCAAAGGGTTAACGCAGAAACGTCAAACAATTTTTTTCCTTTTTTCGGTTCTTACAATTTTTGGTGACGTATGTGAGATACTGTCTGCACATTTTGATCAAAAAACGTTTTATGACTGGCGACTGCCTTGATTTATCAGTATTGTAACCTCCCTCCGTTTATGCTATGCAGGGAAAAAAGTTTGAATTATAAACTTACATCTCGTTTCTTTTATTTCCTCCTGATTCAAGTTTCTATTTTCATTGTTTATTTTGTTAATAAAATGTAATTTTTAATTCCAGCAACAAAATAAAAAATGCCATAGAACAAATTGCTTAAAAGCATCGACATATAGTGTCAAATGAAAAACCTGTTTTAGTTTTTTTATAATATATTTTAGCGTAAAAAAAGAAAGCATTCATTGTTCTGTTAATTCGAAAAATCAAATTACAGCTATCTTTTGACCATTTATAAAATTATTTTATAAAAAGAATTATGAATTTAAGATTTCTTCAAAAAATGCTTAAACCCTACAGGATGCATAGAAATAATATAAAGCTATTTCCATTTATTATGATATGTTTTTGTCTGTTTTTTATGACTATTATTATTTTGTGGCAGCGAGATGATTCTGAGACAACAGATGAAATGTTAAATGGTAATGCCAGTAAACCAGCTGTTGTAATCGTAATAGATAAAGAAAGTCAGTTAGAAAGTTATACCCTGGCACAGAGTACTTTGGCATGCTACTGCAAAATATATGGATATAAATTAATTAAAATTGTTATTGATAAATCACCTGAAATGCAAACATTCTGCCCACAAAAACATGTAAGTTTTTTAAATGTAATCCATCAAGCCCAATTAGCTCAATGGATTTTTAATTTTTTTAAAATAAAATTTTAATTATCAATTTTAAAGCATTAGCCAATTTTTTAAATTGGCTAATGCTTTAATTTGCAAAGGACATTATTTACTTCGGCAATAGTGTTCTAAATCTGCAGTTTGCTTTATATATGAACAATGCCGCAATTAGGCAACATTTGAGGGAGGGAGAAAACCCTTATGAAACTTACAAAAACCTATGAATATGCAGTACTCAAAGTTATAATTTAAAACTTATAAACGCTTGTTTTCTTTGCAGATATGGTTTCAAAGAATTTGTGTGCCAATGAGAATTTTGCAGCAAAATCCCGATATTAAATATTTGTTCTTTTTTGATGCGGATATTGGAGTGATAAATCCCAATCATCGTCTTGAAGAATACATTAATCCAAAATATGATTTATCATTTTATGAACGAACTTTTAATTACGATATCATGTCTGGTTCTTTTATAATGAAGTAAGTCTCAAAAAAGCAGTACTGCATTTCAAATTATAAAATGCTATTATTTATAATTTTAATTTAACTTTCGAAAATGATTTTACAGGAATACAAAGTTTGCAATAGAATTTATTGAAGATTGGTTAAAACTTGAAAAAACATTTATAAGAGATTATGGGGCAAATGATCAAGCAGCATTGCATGTAATAAATTTATCGCATTATTTAAAATAACTTTATCTATTTTGAATTTTAGCAAATGTTTTTGAATCGTTTTTATCCAAATCATCCGAGGAAAAAGGAATGTGAAAAAATCTGGAAAACATCGGATGAAAAAACAATTGAAGGCCATACACAATTTGTTGGATGTGCCCGATCTATTATGGATGACAAAATGAAATTTGAAAATATAATTATTTATCCAAAAGGATCTCATAAAGCTTGGGCTCGAGATATATGGTTAACTGACGGAGAATGGGCCCCGAGAGATTTCTTGCTTCATGATATGGAAGAATTTAAAATTACAAATGATCCAAAACAATTAAAACATGATCCCCGATATTTTCCAAATCCATTTATTCCAGCTGCTGTTTTTCATTCAAGGCTTTGTAAAATGCCTGAGGGATTACAGTGTTGGAAATATAATTCTACGTATGTCAAAACTGATGAAGAAGTTGATGCAAAGATTAAACAGATTACTGATGAAGTTAGGCATCGATATCTTAAATTTATTAAAACGCTTTAAATTTTGATTATAAATAAAAAAGTTTTTTGTGTTTTTTAAAACAATATTTTTACGACAAACATGTGTGCTGTTCTTCACGTAATCTATGAAAAAGTTAGGAATAATAAATCATACAGAAGGCGTTTGCAAACTATTCCCGTATTGTAGCCAGTAAATTTATCTATGAGCTGTCCGGAAACGTGTTTTTCAAACACTACATGTCTACGGCGGCTTTGATTTGTGGTAAAAACGTTTCGAAGTTGTAGGATAAAGTTTCATAGAGTGAAATTTCTAAATATTCCCTGAAATTCAAATAAAAGCCGACAAATATTAAAACATGCGACAAAATTAATGAGTGAATTATTTAAAAGAAACAAAAGCTTTTATTGTTTTTATTTCTTTTTTCATTATAATTTTAATGACACCATTGTTCTGAAAATTGAGAAAAAAAATTTATATGTATTATTTTTAACCAAAACAATAAAATGCTTATGAAACGAGGAATCTTTATTTTTGTTATTATATTTATTCATTTATATTTTTATTTAAATATTGATTCTCGAATTGAAAGACTTGAAGCCAATCTTGAAGCTTCTATAGCAAAAAGTTTTCAAATTGATTCACCTTCGTTCCCAACAGTTCTACAATGGAATGATATACATTGGGTTGATATATTACCAAAAAACTTAGAATGCCCGAAAAAATGTTTTTTCACAAAAACTAGACGATATGAGGATATTGCGGATGTAATACTTTTTTATGTTGGAAATGGTGCTTTCAAAGAAGTCCCGAAAAGTGACCAAAGCAAAAGGCTCAATGTTATGATTAATTTTGAGCCACCAACTTTGGGCCATTATTTTACAAATATACAAAAGGACTTCTTTAATTATACAGTCACCTATCGATCGGATGCTGATTTACCAATGCCTTATGATTGTTTGAAAGAATTGGAGGTAGAAGATGAAACAGATAAATGGAGCGATGAAGAGGTTGAAGAAGTCATTTCTAGCAAAAATGAGACAGCTCTTTATCTTGTAAGTCACTGCGAAACTGATTCAAAAAGAGAAATGGTTGTTGAAAAAATTAAGAGATATATGAATATTACGCAATTTGGTGAATGTAATAATAATCAATGCCCGAGAGATGAAGATTGTGAAAAGGATGCAATTAGTAAGTAACTATTATAATTTTAATTTATGGAATTAGCGAAGAATTCTTTTAAAACTTTTACATATCAGTTACTGTTCCTGAATCAAGATATGCTATTTTTTAAATACGAAATTATTTTAGAATCGCATTTCTTTTATTTTGCTTTTGAAAATTCTGTTTGTTTGGATTATGTAACGGAAAAACTATTTCGATTCCGGCAACTTATTGTTCCAGTAATTCTTGATCGAAGTATTTTGAGAGGTGAAAATGCCAAACTCAACCCCTTTGTCATCGCAGTATCCGATTTCAAGTCTATCAAAGATTTAGTCAATTACTTAAAAATGTTAATGAAAGATAAAGAAAAATATCAAAAGTATAATGCTTTAAATATTCACAAAAGTCAGTTAAGACAATTAATATTTTTAGATATTTTGAATGGACAAAATTGTATAAAAAGACGAATACGGCTTGTGTGGTATTACAAAACATTGGATGTAAAATGTGTGACTTGGCGTGGGAAGTAAAAGAAGGATATAGAAAAACAATTCCAGATATTCAAAAATGGTATGCAACCGATCAATGCCAGCCTGATTATGGAAAATATATTAAATAGTTTTTTAATTTTAATAAAAATATACGTACTTATTTGATTAGTTATTATTGGTTTTTTTACGCAGAATAGATTGTTTAAATTTTTGCAGCATAAAATAAACTTTTAAAATTTGAAAGCTTTATTGTTTTTAATAATAAAATAAGACAAAATGCATACAAAAAACATCCCCTTTAGAGAATATGATATTCATTATCTCTTCTGAATTCAAAAAGCATAAGGAAATGATTTTTTAGTTGCTTTTCTTCCATCTGTAAAAATTTTTCATAATTCATTCAAATCAATTTCAAGAATTTGAATTCTGTGGTATTTAACTAAATTAACCCGTTTTTTTACCTAAAATTTTTCATTGTTGGTTTTTATTGTTGAAATTCAATTTGGAGCATATAAATGATAATATTAATTTAAAAAATATGTTGTAGGAAGTATTAATTCCTATAGATGTCTTTGTTGCTAAAGAATGTAATAACATAACAAAAGAATTTTTTTATCAGATATAAATAAGAAAAATTAATTTATTTATTTGAAAATTAAAAGAATTTCTTAAAAGAAGCTGTTGAAATTTTTATAACAAAAATTAAAAAATTAAGCAAGGGAACATTTCTAAATTGTCCCTTTTATAAATAACATGTTGCTCGGCTTTGACTAATAAAGTAGAGAAACGCAAATTTTTCTTCTTGTGCAGTATCAGTTTTAAATTTTTTTAAACTTTTATGGTGTTAAATGCAACAATAAAACTGAATTAAGAAAATTTTTGTAGTTATTTTTGTCAGTAATGTTTAAGTGCATGACTTTTAAACGGACAAGCTCTAGTATTACCAGAACTAAATATTTTTTATTAGTTCATACAGGCAACTAATTACAATAATCGATCTTTTAAATATTTTTCAATACATTCACTGTTTTTGATATTAACAAAGTAGGAAGGAAAGAAGGAACTAGAATGTGCAACATTTTTTATCCAAATAAATGTTCCATCTTCGATGATTTCTTTTAGAATTCTTATTGCATCATAAAATGTGTATCCGGTGTCATGATACCAGAAAGGATGAAGTTCAACATTTATTTGGCATACATTTTGAAATACTTTATCTTTATAAATGCGCTCCAAAATGCTATATTCATATCCTTCAATATCAATGTTAAGGATATCAACAAGCTTATCCTTGTCATGATAAGTTTCTATTAATTCTGCGGCAGCTCTGATTTGAGTATCACCTGCTGGCTTCCAGCCGTCATTTTGTGTTACTGAAAAGTTAATGATTTTTTGATGGCAGCAGTTTTAGAAGAAGTGATGCAAATGCAAATAACGGCATATTTAGAATTTATGAATACATAAATATGTTCTTTTTTGGTAACGTTAAAGCATGAAAGTACTTACATTTTAAAATTGTACTTTTTGCATTTTTTCCACCAACTGCTGTTTGAATAAATTTTCCTTTTAAATTTTCAGTAAATAGTTTTTCGTATTGCTCATTTGGATCAAAACCTATGAATTTACAATGTGGGAAAACCATTTGAATATTTTGTTCTGCATCAATATCTCCTCCAATTCCTATAACAAACACCGTAAATAACAATAAAAACAATTATAATTTACCAAAGGTTATAACTGTACACGAATCATTAATATACTGTAATCTTGGTATCATGTAATATTTATGTTCGGGATTTACAGGTGTCGTTTCCAAATATGGAATATAATTGATAATGTTTTTTGCACACATCTAAATAGAGTGAAAAATTTAAACAGGTTTGTTTTTGCTTAGAAACATACTTTTACGAGATTAGCAATTTCTAACCAAGCGATAGGCTCGGATTTTTGCCATTCTCCCAATATTTTGATGTAACACTTTTTTGTTTCATCTTTTAAAGCAGTTTTTGCTTGTAAGGAATTAACAGCCGGTGTTTTTCCAGTAAAATTTGGAAGGTAAAATGGTTGTTTCGAAGAACCTCTTAATAAAAAGCTAGCTAAAGATATAAATAAAATCAATAAAACAAGATAAACCAATCTTTTAGTTTTTAATATCATTCTAAATTTCAATAAATGTCTCCCTCACAACAGACCCAAAATTATAATGTGAATGCTGGTAATCATTTAAACAAAATAAAATTTGAAAGAAAAACCGTTGCTGCTATCAGAATCTTATATCTGTGTTACTTCTTTGTTTTAATCTCAATTTTAAAACCCAAATAATTCTACCACTTTTTTATTTGTCAAGATTTGTTTTTACTTAAAAATCCTTTCATTCAATTTTATATACAAAATGAATATGTATCTTAATATTTTACGGATGTCTAGAAATATAAATGCAAGATTTCTACTTTCAATATTCTTTGGATTAATTCTTATTACATATATGGTTTTATGGCATTTAAGAGCTTCAACTTTTTCTGAATTCAAAAACGAAAACCCTTTAATTACAAATAATGATCCCAGTAAACTTGCGGTTGTTGTAGTAATTGAAAAAGAAAGTGATTTCGAAAATTATACATTGGCACAAAGTACCATGGAATGTTATTGTAAAATGTATGGCTATAAATTATTTAAAATTGTTATGGAAAAATCTCCTATAATGAAACAACTCTGTCCACAAGAACATGTATGCTTTTGAAATTTTTTTTGTAAACGGAAAACAGGGTTCTGCGAAATCGATTTTTTGATATCGATGAAATAGATATTTTTGCTTCAACTTTGATACCTTTTGTCAAAAAATAACAAAATTTTGATTTTGACGGAACCTTTTTTATGTTTTGATTTTTTCCTTTCTTCAAATTAAAAACCGTATTTGTACATTTCGATTTCCATTCAGTTTCTCAGAACCACTTTCTAACATCTCTGTTGGCAAAACGCAAAACTCAGCAGAACTTTATGATTATCATTTCTTATAGGTATTTTTTCAAAGAATTTGTGTTCCAATGAGAATTTTGCAACAAAATCCCGATATAAATTATGTATTCTTTTTTGATGCAGATATTGGAGTGATAAATCCCAAGCGTCGTCTTGAAGAATACATTGATCCAAAATATGATTTATCATTTTATGAAAGAATTATGTTTTACGATATTATGTCCGGATCATTCATTGCAAAGTTTGTTTTTGAGTTTTTAAAACTTTGATTTTATTTTAAAAATTTAGGAATACACAATTTGCCATAAACTTTCTTCAAGAATGGTTAAATCTTAATGGTTTGTTTATCAAAGTTTTGACCGATGAAACCTGGCATAACGATCAAGCTGCAATACATGTATGTATGTAATATCGGATTTTGAGAATCACAGGTTCAAAAAAAGACTAATCTCCTGGTGTTGCTACTACCCATGAGGTGGAAAACGGATAAACCCGGGGGCAACTGCGGGCAGACATACATATTCAATTTTTAAGCGGGCTTTTAGAAGACTCTATTCCAGAAGAATTTCGCATGGTTTGTGGATGGTTTTTGGCCACTCTAAACTGTATGGCCCATCATTAAAAGTGAACTAGGTATTAAATTTCATGTTTTTTGACGTCGGGAATCGACATCTAACATACGAAAACAAGCTGGCATTAAAGAGAAGCTGAACTACACACATTGGTTCTCAAAATCCGATACAATATATATTGAATTTTATTTGTGAAACTCGAAATTTATCATATTTCAAAATTTTAGCAAGTATTTCTGAATCGCTTTTATCCAAAACATCCGAGAAAAGAAAAATGCCACAAACTATGGACGACAGGAATTTTAGGTGATACACATTCTCTGTATGTTGCATGTGCACGTTCGATAATGAATGGCACATTGGAGTATGACAGAATTATTATATATCCAAGAGTATCGCATAAAACTATGGTACGAGATATATGGTTAACGAAAAGTGAATGGGCTCCTAGAGATTTTATGTTCCATGATTTGGAGCAAGATGGAATAACTAATGATGTGGAAAAAATTGAAAAAAATCCATGGTCGCATTATCCTAATCCATTTTTATCCGATGCTTTGTTTCATTCAAAATTTTGTACCAATGAAGAAGGACTTAATAGTTGGAAATACAATACAACATTTATAAAAAGTGATGAATATATTGATGAAAAACTTTATTTAATAGCTAATCAAACCAGGACTCATTATTTTGACACTCTAAATACAATGAAAAAGTTTATTTAGAATTGAAATGTCTTTTTGTTTCTTATTTTTGTATTTTTTATGCGTTTCATAAAAATTTTAATATAATAAAAACTTTTTTAAAAATCCTTTAAAATATGAAAACCTTTTCATATTTAATATGACCCCAAAATGAGGCAGTAAAGTGTTTTATTTATGATGTTTCAATTTCCACCTTGGCACTTGTCTGTGATATGATAGTATTGCTTAAAAACAATATTCAACCTCATGTTAATATCACATAAGTTGTTAACAAAGCCATGCTGATTTTTTTTGTGTATTGTAAACTGTCTATCGTTGAACCGTCTATTGTAGTTACAAATATTCCGGAAACTATGGTTGGTGATGATGGCACAACATTCTTGACTCATAATCAAATAATGGAACAATTCGTTCAAAAAAATTAATCAAAACACTAAAATTGTATCAGTCAAAAGTATGGGGAAAAAAGATTCTTCCAAAAATCGTCCAATTCAAGTATCTTTCAAAACCAAAGAAGACAAGAAATCCGTTCTTAAGAATGCTCCAGTATATATTAAATCAAATGAAAAACTAAAAGAATGGAAAGTATTTGTGAACAGTTTTGAATCTCCTGATGCTCATGAAATTTAAGTGAAACTTACCAAAAAGAAGGATCAACTTTATAAAGCTCGTGGAGGAAATACAGCAGATATTTTATTAAAGAAAAACAAATTTTCGTGCATAATACAATTTCAAATGAAATCGCACCTGTTGAATGTGATGAAAATATACATGCTGATTTATTTTTTCGTAACAAAACGTGTGCTTATTTTAGCCGAAGACGTTATCATTTTCTTATTTAATTTTTATAGATATGGTACTCCGATGTTCTCCATTTTGCCATTTTACCTCCTTTTTCGTATTTTTGTTACAAGTATGTTGCATATGTAAATTTGTTTATTTGGACACACATATTTGATAGAAATTTCACATCGTTTTAATTGTTTCAAGATAATGAGTTCTAGTTAGATTTGCTTTAAAATAAAGTTTTTCATCAATATATTCGTCACTTTTTATAAACGTTCTATTGTATTTCCAACTACTTAATCCTTCTTCTTTGGTACAAAATTTTGAATGAAATGTAGCATCGGATAAAAATGGAATAGGAAAATTCGACCATGGATTTTTTTCAATTTTTTCCACATCATTTGTAATTTTAAATTGTTCTAAATCATGAAACATAAAATCTCTTGGAGCCCATTCACTTTTCGTTAACCATATATCTCGTACCATAGTTTTATGCGATACTCTTGGATATATAATAATTCTGTCATACTCCAATGTGCCATTCATTATTGACCTTGCACATGCAACATACAGAGAATGTGTACTATTTAAAATCCCTGTATTCCAAAGTTGGTAGCATTTCTCCATTTTTGGATGTTCTGGATAAAAGCGATTCAGAAATACTTGCTAAAAGTTTGAAATATGATACATGGTTTTTTAGTTTCAGAAATACATACATGTATTGCAGCTTGATCGTTATGCCAATTACCTTGAACCAAGACTTTGATAAATTTGCCGTTAAGGTTTAACCATTCTTGAAGAAAGTCTATAGCAAATTGTGTATTTCTAAATTTTTGGAAATTTCGTTAGTTAAAACGAAAATTCTTAAAAAATACCGTTACTTTTGGTATGCTTATTATATGTAGGTATCAGTAAAATTTTTTTAACAAAAAGTTAAGCTAAAAACTTCGGATCCGAAAATTCATGGATTCGGGTCTGTCCGGAATGGGTTGGGGTTTTCAATTAGGTGGGAATGCAATTCAAACACCTGATCATAAATCATGTCTGATTTTCAATGAACTCAAAAACAAACTTTGCAATGAATGATCCGGACATAATATCGTAAAACATAATTCTTTCATAAAATGATAAATCATATTTTGGATCAATGTATTCTTCAAGACGACGCTTGGGATTTATCACTCCAATATCTGCATCAAAAAAGAATACATAATTTATATCGGGATTTTGTTGCAAAATTCTCATTGGAACACAAATTCTTTGAAAAAATACCTATAAGAAATGATAATCATAAAGTTCTGCTGAGTTTTGCGTTTTGCCAACAGAGATGTTAGAAAGTGGTTCTGAGAAACTGAATGGAAATCGAAATGTACAAATACGGTTTTTAATTTGAAGAAAGGAAAAAATCAAAACATAAAAAAGGTTCCGTCAAAATCAAAATTTTGTTATTTTTTGACAAAAGGTATCAAAGTTGAAGCAAAAATATCTATTTCATCGATATCAAAAAATCGATTTCGCAGAACCCTGTTTTCCGTTTACAAAAAAAATTTCAAAAGCATACATGTTCTTGTGGACAGAGTTGTTTCATTATAGGAGATTTTTCCATAACAATTTTAAATAATTTATAGCCATACATTTTACAATAACATTCCATGGTACTTTGTGCCAATGTATAATTTTCGAAATCACTTTCTTTTTCAATTACTACAACAACCGCAAGTTTACTGGGATCATTATTTGTAATTAAAGGGTTTTCGTTTTTGAATTCAGAAAAAGTTGAAGCTCTTAAATGCCATAAAACCATATATGTAATAAGAATTAATCCAAAGAATATTGAAAGTAGAAATCTTGCATTTATATTTCTAGACATCCGTAAAATATTAAGATACATATTCATTTTGTATATAAAATTGAATGAAAGGATTTTTAAGTAAAAACAAATCTTGACAAATAAAAAAGTAGTAGAATTATTTGGGTTTTAAAATTGAGATTAAAACAAAGAAGTAACACAGATATAAGATTCTGATAGCAGCAACGGTTTTTCTTTCAAATTTTATTTGAACAATAGAATAAAAACTTGAAAAACTTTAGCAAAAATTAATAAAATATTACGAAGAATTTATCGAGGATTGCCGATGATAAGCCTATTTTCAATTTTTTAAGATAAGGCGATTTCCATATGAAATTCCCGTTGGATAAGAACGAGATACGATCACTAGTCCTGAACAATTTTGCTTTTTTTTTTGAAAAAAATGTAGTTGTGAAGTTTGTCGTCATTCAACACGGAACTATCACCCTTGCCCTACCATTTTTCAAACCCTTTTTGGTTTGAAAAATAAAAACGAAGCACTGCGTAATAAATAGCATTTATGGTGTATCAGATTATTCGATGCACTGACTTAAAAAATAGCCAAATATCATTTCTTTCATAAAATTACAGATCAAGCGAGCAAAAATAGTTTCAGCCAAGTATGTCTCAAAACAATTTTTTAAAAAAAAACATGTGTAAGAGCTGAATCTAAGTGTATTTAATAAAATTTTTTAATAAAAACAGTTTTTGACAGAAAATTTACATTGTTTTAATAGTTTCAAGATATACAGCCCTAGTTTGATTAGCTATTAAATAAAGTTTTTCATCAATATATTCATCACTTTTTATAAATGTTGTATTGTATTTCCAACTATTAAGTCCTTCTTCTTTGGTACAAAATTTTGAATGAAACAAAGCATCGGATAAAAATGGATTAGGAAAATACGTCCAAGGGTCTTTTTCAAGTTTATCTTGGTCATTAGTTATTCTATATTGTTCAAAATCATGGAACATAAAATCTCTAGGAGCCCATTCACTTTTCGTTAACCATATATCACGAGCCATAGTTTTATGTGAAACTTTTGGATGAATAATTACTTTGTCATACTCCAATGTGCCATTCATTATTGACCTTGCACATGCAACATACAGAGAATGCGTATCACCTAAAATTCCCGTCGTCCAAAGTTGGTAGCATTTCTCCATTTTTGGATGTTCTGGATAAAAGCGATTCAGAAATACTTGCTAAAAGTTTGAAATATGATACATGGTTTTTTAGTTTCAGAAATACATACATGTATTGCAGCTTGATCGTTATGCCAATTACCTTGAACCAAGACTTTGATAAACTTGCCGTTAAGATTTAACCATTCTTGAAGAAAGTCTATGGAATATTGAGTATTCCTAAATAAAAAGAAAGTATTTAAATTAGATTACTAATTAATTGGTGGATGGAGGAGTTCAGTGTTGTAGTGGCTAACAAGTGGTAGATCGATTACAAAAAAGGATTTTTTCATAAATTAATATTAACAATTTTGTGAAGAACACGCGGTCCATCCTTGCTCAAGACACGGCCTCTTTTGACTCAATAATTCCGTCTTTTTATTATTTTTCAAGAGAAAAATAATTAGGGACGGGCAGCTCAAAAAAAAGTTTTTTAAAACAATTATTTTTTGGTTAGAATATACTATTTTCGAACCTGACTAAGAATAATATGGAAACAAAAAATTATAATAATTAATTTAAAATGCCGAAAACGCCATCTGAAAATTCGTCAAAACAAAGATTTTTCGTCGACTAAAAAAGTCAAAGAGAGCATTTTTTTTTGTGTGTGCCGTTTATAGCCTAAAAAAGTGCCTTCGCTTATTTTCGCTTATACAATTTTTTCACAGTAGATGTAGTTTTTGATGGGCTATCTAATGATAATTATTTTGGAAGCGCAAGGAAGCGATGGTCTTTTGCATAAAAAACACCTAAAAATGCCGTTTTCTGCACTTTGTGCCAAAGAAAAAACTTTTCCAAGAATGGCATTTTTGAAATCAGCGTAAAAAATTACATCTAGAAGATTTAATAGTTAAGTCGTAAAAAAAGTGCCGCAAAAGTAGCATTTCGATTACGGTAACGAAAGAAAAGTGAAAGAAAAGAAAGGAAAAAGTGTGAGCTGCCGGTCCCTAAAAATAATTCAACCAAAAAAGAGTTGCGCATGTTTTTCGCAGAAAAGTAGATAAGAAATTTTTTAATAAAGTTCATCCACATTTTAGTTTATTTAAATCAAACAAAAAAAATTTGGTTCCAAAAATTTACCGGATTTGATTATTGGATTAAAAATCGGGTCCAAAAACTCGTCAAGGATCACTCAGATCAATCTGACTCGGACAATCGGGAATTGCGATCACTCTCTCTGTAAAAACAAAAAACAAACTTTGCAATGAATGATCCGGACATAATATCGTAAAACATAATTCTTTCATAAAATGATAAATCATATTTTGGATCAATGTATTCTTCAAGACGACGCTTGGGATTTATCACTCCAATATCTGCATCAAAAAAGAATACATAATTTATATCGGGATTTTGTTGCAAAATTCTCATTGGAACACAAATTCTTTGAAAAAATATCTAAAAAAAATTGACAGATATATTTCTGCAGAATGTGGAAAAAGGGGGTAAAAAATCTGACGCTTTATACAAAAAGCGGCTAAGATTAAAGGAAAAAACGGGAGGCGAAGGGGCTTTTAAAAATCTAGCTATTTTGCTGTCGTCAGATATGGACATTCCCTAACGAAAAAAGGTCAAAAAAAAGAAAAGAAAATGTGTTCCCTGCCTAAAAAGGTTGAAACAAACACATCTATTTCATTGATATTGAAGAATAAGAACCGACTTCGCAGGACCCTGTTTTCAGTTAACAAAAAAATATATTCAAAAGTTTACATGTTCTTGTGGACAGAGTTGTTTCATTATAGGAGATTTTTCCATAATAATTTGAATGAATTTGTATCCGTTTGTTTTACAATAACATTCTATGGTACTTTGTGCCAAAAAATAATCTTTTAATTGACTTTCTTTTTCTATTACCACAACAACAGCTAGTTTACTGGAATTATCATTATTTGGCATTAAAGTGTTTTCGTTCTTGAATCCAGGAACTCTTAGATGCCATAATACAAAAAATGTAACAAAAATTAATCCAAAGAATATTGAAACTAAATATCGTGAATTCATATTTCTAGACATCCGTAAAATATTAAGATACATATTTATTTTGTATATAAAATTGAATAAAGGATTTTCAAGTAACAATATATACAAATCTAGATAAATAAAATAAAGAAAGCATAAAATGAAAAAGTGATAGAATTATTTGGGTTCCCGAAATTAGAATTTAAAAAGAAAACAAAGAAGTAACACAGATGTCTGACTTTGATAACAGCAGCAACAGTTTTCAAATTTTATTTGAACAATAGAATAGACATTTGTAAAAATTTTTCATAAAAAAATAATATGATGCTTCAAAGAATTCGTCGAGATTTGTCGATCCCTATTTTTCTTATCTTTTGACCACATTCAAGAAATGCATTCCGCTTTTCAAAAATATTGCATGAACATCAACGCCGAAAAATCCGGTCAACCGATGCCAAAGGTTTTCATTCTTTCTTAAAAAGCAAGAAAAAGATCATGATTTTGTTACAAACAGCTTTCGAAATATTAAACATTTTTAAACGAGGAAAAACAATATGTGTTTATTATTTTATAAATTTAATTATTATTACAATAACGCATCTTTTCGCTTTTCTATCTTTCAATTCCTTTCGAATATTTGAACCTTATTTCAATGGTAGCAAGCATCTTGAAATACCGTATTTCAAGATGCTTGCTAAATTTATTTTTGATACACATTCAACTTCTTCATTATCATTGAGTAGGATTCATTTACAGCAATATTTGCCATCCATTTGGTTTTGTCTTTGTTGATTTTCAATCCAGCTTCGGCACATTCCATAACAGTTTTGTTGAGGCTATTTTGTAATCCAATCACTGTTCGAGAAATCAGTGATAAATTTTTGGGTTTTACGCTAGGTATACTTTTTTATTCTGCCTCGGGGATTAAAATAGTATAGTGCCAAAAAACACAGTGTATAAATTATATATTATATCAGTTTTGATAAATTCACAAGTTATTTTATCATCACAACAAACGGCCTTTTAAATATTTGTTAATGCATAAATTATTTTTAACATTTACAAAATATGATGGATAAAACTGCGAAGAATGTGTGGTACTTTGAACCCAAATAAATGTTCCATCTTCTATAATTTTTCTAAAAATTCTGATACTATCATAATAGGAGTAGCCAGTGTCATGAAACCAAACAGGATGAATTTCTACATTAAATTGACAGACGTTTTGAAATATTTTATCTTTCAAGATGCTTTCAAAGATACTGTATTCCGAGCCTTCAACATCAATATTTAAGATATCTATGATTTTATCTTTTCCATGATAAGTTTCTATTAATTCTGCTGCAGATTTTACTGGCACATTTGGTACGGCGCCATAATCAGATTTCCCTACTGTATATCCTGTTGTTATAGTAGTATAATTATAAAAGGTTTACATTGCATAATTGTATTTACTCCAGCTTTGCCGGCTACAGCAGTCTGAACAAAAGCACCACCTAAGACTTTTGTAAATAAGGGTTTATAATCGGCATTTGGATCAAAACCCAAAAAGGAACAAGTTGGAAGTGCACGCTTAATATGTTGTTCAGATGAAATATCACCACCAATTCCTTAAAAACATTGTTGTAATTATAAATATACAAAAAAACACAATTTACCAAATGTTATTACATGACATGGATCATTGATATATTGTGCCAAAGGAACCATATAATATTTATGTTCAAAAACATTTGGAGTTCCTTCAATGTATGGAACATAATTAACAACATCTTTTGCACACTCCTAAATTTTTTAATTGTACTGTGTTTTTGTCTAAAATATTGTATCCACTTTTAAAGCACTTACTTTAACAGTTGCAGCTACATGTATCCACCAGGATGTTGGATGCTTATCCATAATTTTTAAATTTCTTATTAAACATTCTTTTGCCTTTTTTATTATTTCATTTTTATATTCGATAGTTTCAGCAGCAAGTGGATTGTCAAGACTGATTGAAAGAACTTCATTAGATGGGGATTTTGTTAAATAAAAACATAAAATAAATAATAATAACAAAAAGCCGACTAATGAAATATATCTTTGATTTTGGATATACACATGCAAACTTCTTAATTTCATGTTTAACGTTAATAATTAAATTAAAAAAGTAAAAGCTAACATTTAAATTATTTTAAACTTAACAGAACCCCGCCTTTGTAGTTTTTATTTCATTTTTGTTTGTTGAGATGTCTTTTTTGCAAAGCTTGCAATTTTAGAAGTTTAATTAATCTTGAATCTAAAAATATTTTAACATATTTTTTAAATTTAAAAGTAACAATGCATGTTGTTAAGAATTTTCAAAATGCCTCCAGCATTTTTTATGGAAAAAATTTGTGAAATTTAATTCTTTATAAATTGTTCTAGACGAATTAAATGTTTCTAAGGAAACATGGAAAAAACAAAAAATGTCTTTTTTCCTGTTTTTTTCAATAAATAAAATAAATCCTAAAAACTGCTTTAACATTCAGATAACAACAAGCTTGTTACATACCTAAAAATTATATTTGCATAAATAAGCAATAAGTATTAAATTCAAAGTGTGTTCAGGATATAAACTAAATTTTTGTGTTAGAAACATGAAAAATTTAAGTTTTTTCTTTAAAACATTCTTTTACCATTACATAGATGACTGGTAAAATAATCTGTTTTTATTGTTTGTTTCATTTTATCGGTCTTACAGATGCTTTCTGTTATTGATGTTGTTAAAATTCAGAGTTTAAAGTCGAAGCATAACAAACATATATTTTTGACAACTAAAAACCAAAAGATTAATTTTAATATTTTTTCGATCCCCTTCTCTTTTGAATTTTAATAAATGTAAAAGTATAAATTAAATTAATAAAAATCACAGAGGAACAAAGAAAGCAAAACAAATGTTTAAATGTATAAAAAACAACCTAAATAAAAAACACATCAAGATTTATGTTATTTAGATATAGCTTTTTTAGAAGAAGTATTTTTTGTTTTTAATAAAATATTGAACGATTCATTCATTCTCATTGATCATGATTTTTGATGATGTAAGCATTCCGTCGGTTATGGTTCCTTAGCCCAAAGTTATCTTAATCACATGTCTTGTAGCTTTTTTTGTCGTTTAAGAATTAAAAAACTTTCTATCATTTTATTCATGTATTATAAAAAAAGATTATTTAAGCAAGAATAACTTTCAACGATTGAAGAATATTTGTCTTGGAACCAGATCAACATTGCCGTTATCTGTTATCTCATCTTCTTTTCTTTTTCTTTACGTGTCAAAAAAGATTATTAAATTTATACATTTAATTAAATCTATTATTAACTTAATTAAATATTCTTATACGAATTATTTTAAATAAATAAAAATGGAATTACGTTCGGCAATTTCGATAAAGCTGGCAGCCCTTATATGGCATTGCTGTCATAATTCTATTCATAACCTTTTGTTGAGATATTCGAGAGCTCGAAATGTTGAACAAATGTATTTTTCATCGGTAGCAGTATTTTTTACAGAAATCGTTAAAGTTATTTTATGTTTTTTTATGATTGCAGTGGAAGAAGGCAGCTTTATTGGGTAAGTGTGTTTATGTTTCGAGTAAACATTTCAGGTTTTAACAATTTAGGTTAATTTCAAAGATACGAAAGCAAATAGTTGAACAGCCATGGGATACCTTGAAAATTTGCATTCCATCTATGCTATACACAATCCAAAATAATTTGTTGTTTGTTGCTGCCTCTCATCTTGAAGCTGCTGCATTTGCGGTAATTGCTTCTATGCGATTTTTAATACAAAAAACTGCAAATTTTAGGTTGTCTGCCAGTTAAAGATTTTTTCAGCTGCAATTTTTTCTGTTATAATTCTTGAAAGACGTCTTTCTCAATCACAATGGTTTTCATTTGTTGTTTTATTTTCTGGTGTTGCTTTGGTTCAGCTCAATACTGCAGCACCTTTAAAATCAACACAAAATTATCACACTCAAAATCCCATTTTTGGTAATTAAATTTCAGTTCGCAAAATACTAAAAAACATTTCGTTCAGGATTTTTTACTGCATGCATGGCATGCGCGATATCAGGATTTGCAGGAATTTTTACTGAAAAGATTTTCAAAGGCTCTGCACCCGTTTCACTTTGGATGAGAAATATTCAAATGGCAGTTTTTGCAATTCCCGCAAGTTTTGCCGCAACTTTCATTCAAGATGGAAGTGGAATCTTCGAACATGGGTTTTTGAATGGTTTTGATTCAGTTGTTTGGATTACTGTATTCTGGTATGGCATTGGTGGATTATCGTCAGCTGTCTGTATCAAATATGCTGATAGCATTTCAAAGGATTTTGCAACCAGTCTTGCAATTATCATTGCCACAATAGGATCAATTTATATTTTTGGATTTCTTCCTAATTATCATTTCATTTTTGGTGCTGCTTTAGTAGTTTTAAGTATATTTTTGTATAGTTCATCGATAGCTATTATTTACAAACCTCTATCAATAAATGTAACAGTGTAATAAAAAATGTTACTTAATTTATCTTTAATAAATTCATTTTAACTTAATCTGATACATTGGGCCAATAACAAAATGGTGAAAAAACAATTAAACAAAGCTGGCGGTTTTTGGTATTTATTCCGGTTTTTCGAATAGCGTCGGATCGAAAGACAGAAGAATTTAGATTTCAGGCAGGTCCAATTTGCTGTTGTAAAATTTTTGTTTAAAACTAATAATGCATATTGATAATAAATTTACTAAAAAATTATTTTTTATGACATATGCAACGTTAATTTGTTTGCCTGAAGTCATATTTCACTCATATGTACAATAATGCAGGTCATAAATAAGACATATATTTGATTACAAGATATTATGCGCATAAGCAAAAGTTCGTAATCTATCTGGGTAATAGAACCGGTGGACCGGAATGATTTGGTTTCGGTTCTGCTGACCAAACCCTGGACTTGTGGACTGAGGAATTTTGATCGCCCCATCACTGGATTGCAAAAGCATTTTTGCCATTTCCTTTTCGTGAATCTGAATCATAGAATAACGAATGTCCCAAAATAATGACCAAACATGTAAATAGATAATAATCGATTGTTCCAACTTATTCTTTGAATTGATCAGATAAACATCCACATATAATATGAGTAACAATGAAACATGCTTACTGTTATTCCGTAAAACTGGATATATTTCCAATGTTTCAATTCGATTTTGCTTTATTTCAAGTATACATATAAACGTTATCTTTGTTTAGTCTATGTATATATGGAACCATGATTGCTCTCCAGAAAAAAAGAAAACTAGTTGAGACGTTATCTTTCAATTATCAAAATCCAGCAAATTAATATAAATAATATAAAAATGATTTCCCTTTCTATTTTTCATATTTATTAGGTCAATGTAGAAAAAATATTTCATACTAGATTTTTTTCTCGCATTTCCAACTTTCGCTTTCTTTTTTATTTGATTTCAATTAAATTTAAATGAGCGTGAAATATTTGAGACATTTAAAATATATAGTTTTTACTTTGTTCTTTATGACGTGTTGATTTAATTTATAGTTTCCAATATAATTTTTTTAGTATAAGAGATGCATAGAATTGAATGCACCTTGAATAATTATGCTTGGGGAAAACATGGTGAAAAATCTGAAGTTGCAAAACTTTTTGCAGCGGGGCATACAAATTTTCAAATTTCACCAAATCTACCGTATTCTGAGTTATGGATGGGCACACATCCTGATGGCCCTGCACGGATTCATGGTTCATCAGAAAATTTATCAAAATTTCTTGCAAAATATGAGTCACAAAGAAATGCCAGCCTTAGCAAAGAAGAAAATCACTTACCATTTATTATGAAAATTATGTCCATCAATCATACCCTTTCCCTTCAAGTTCATCCAACAAAGGTAATTTATTGGTTTTAATGATTAAATTTAATCATTGCAAAATGTAGCGATACCAACCAAGAATACGACTACATTAGTTAACGCGTAGTTGACTCTATAATCATTCTTCATTAGGAAAATAAATTGTCCAAAATTTTTATTTATTTTCATGAAGCTTATTTTTTTTATCTGTTTCATTTCTTTGAACAATTAAAAATTACTAGAATAAGAAAAAATCCAGATCTGACACCTTTATACAATACGAAATATCCAATTGACGTCATAGGTGGCGATTAATGAGCAATTTTTTAAGCCCGTAAATGCATTGAATATCCTGTAGCATCAAAAGATCCACCTGCCTTAAATATTAAGAAATGCATAACTGCCAGAGCTTCATGACGTCAGATTTTATAAAAGCCATATTCATTCATCGTCATCAGATTTGTCAGGTTTCGGTTAGCCCCTTATCGATCCTTAAATCTGGTGACGTCATCTCCCTTAACTGGAAACCCATAACAACTGCAGATTATTGTTTTGCTTTATCACCGTTATTTTTCAGGAGCAAGCAGCATATCTCCATAAAAAAGATCCCATCAATTATCCGGATAGCAATCATAAACCTGAACTTGCATATGCTTTAACAAAATTTGAATTACTTTGTGGTTTTCGGCCTGCAAAAGAAATCATTCAAAATATTCAAGCATTTCCGGAATTTCGAAACATTATGGGTGAAACTGAAACAGCAGAGTTTGAAGAAATTATTAAAAATGGATTTTCTCAAGAAAGTGAAAAAGCAAAAGACGCTTTAAAAAAGTGTTTTAAAAAAATGTTATATTTTCAAGTTGAAAACCCAAAATTTGTTGAAGAACAGTTAAATGAGTTTTATACAAAATTGGAAAGTGGAATTCGTGGTGCCCTTATTGAAGATACTGTAACCGTGTTGCTATCAATGAAAGATAATTTTCCTGGGGATGTTGGGTGCTTTTCCCCGCTATATTTGAATCATATGATTCTTCAACCAGGGGAATGCTGCTTTTATGCTGCTGAAGAATTACATGCATATCTAAGTGGTGGTAAGTTCTTCATGTGCAAGCAATTTGTTGCTATTATTTAAATGTATTTTTGTAGAATGTGTTGAATGTGTTGGATGTTCAAATAATACAATTCGAGCAGCATTAACCCCGAAGTTCATTGATCGAGAAGCACTTATCAGCGTCCTCAATTACCGCATGACAGATCCTGATTACTATTTAGTTCCACCAAAAAAGTTAAGCCCAAATATTATTGAATTTGCGCCAGATTGTAAAGATTTTACTTTACATGAAATTCAGCATTCACGTAGCAGTTCTAATTCATCTGAATCCCCAATCATTCACCTTCCATCCCTTCAATGCGGTTCAATTATGGTGATTGTTGAAGGAGAAGGAATCTACAAAAATCATGAAAAAGAAAAGAATTTTAAACGAGGAGATATTTTTTATATTGAACCTGAAAAAAAGATTCATCTTTCAACTTCTACCGATTCTTTGATTGCTTATAGAACATTTGGATATGAAACAGATCATCGTAGAATTGGATAAATTGAATATCATTGATACTTTATTATAAAACTTTTGTAGTAAATTAATTATATCTGTATTTTTAAATGGTTTTTTCTTTTAATTGTATTTTCGTTTTCGATCTACTAAAATAAAGTTGTCAAAAGAGTGTTGCGTGTGTTTAAGTTTATTTTCGCTCTTTTTGGAACAAACACACATGTCACAAAATTTATGAATAGAGATGATGTGTTGTTTATTTATGATAATTTGTAATAACAGAATCGCGGCAAAGAAAGGAGTGGCGCTTTTTAAAAAAAAATATTTGCTTTTCACTTGTCAACATTTATGCAAATACGAAAAAAACTCATTATAGGCGTGACTGCGGCATCACTCTCGTCTTCAAAAACTTTAATGATGTTGTAATTTTTTCATTGAACTCTATTTTTTTGCGGTCAAAACTAAAATTTTAAATATGCTGCTCAAATTAAAAAGGTATGTGATCTTAACATGGTGTTAAAAATGGGGGTAGTAGTTTACAACACAAAATTTTAAAAAATTGTTTTTAGTTTATGCGGAATTTTTATTTTTGGAGTTTTTACATTTATTGCATTTACATTTTACCCTTTGAACGAAAAATCTAATAAATTTATTGATAATTCGCCATCGCTATCACCCCCACCTCCACAACCTGTACCACCTTCTTATGGTAGATATCACAGTGTTGACCCCTTATTTGTAAATTCATCTTATGTTAACCTTGAAGCAGATCACAAAGAAGGTAAGCAAATAGGTGTCAAAAAAGGATTTTAATTTTAATATTTATTTGTATTTATTCCATCAGTGAAAAACATAAAAAAATTAAAACATTTTAGAAAGAAATGAAATCCATGACAGTTTATGCAAATCTGTTAAAATTCTATGTTTAATATTTACGGCATCAGGTGAAATACCAACTCGCGGACTTGCCGTTAATGCAACATGGGCAAAAAAATGCAATAAGTACTTATTTCTAACTTATAATCCTGTAAGTGATAAATGCGGTACGATCTGTAAAATAATTTAAACATTTTTTAGGATTTCAACTTGCCATATTTGAATTTAAAGGTTTCAGAAAAAAGAGATAAAATTTATGATAAAATTAAAGCAACATTCAAATGGGTTTTTAAGGTATTTGATTTTTTTCACTTAACTTTCTTACATCTATTTTGTTATAAACTTGCTTTGAAAATGCCTCAAGTATCCGTAATCCTTAACCAAACCATAAATTTTTAGAATGAAATCGATAACTTTGATTTTATTTTGCGAGCAGAAGATGACGGATATTATATAATGGAAAATTTAAGATTTATGCTGCTACCATACAATCCTGATAAAGCATATTTCTTTGGAACCCCTGTTAAAACAGGAGTGAAAGGATTCAAGAAAAATGGATTTATGAGTGGAGCAGGTTATATATTTTCGAGGTAAATTAAACACTAATCTTTTAATAACTACAAATTTATAATTTCAGAGAAGCTCTAAAAGTTTTAGTACCCAATTTGAATAATCCAAAAATCTGTTATCAAAAATCTACGGCATCCGATGATGTTTATATTTCGCAATGCCTTTTAAATTTGAATGTTCCATTTATTGATACAAGAGATTCTGAGGTAAAAAGATATACATTGTTATTAAATTCACAGATACATTTTAGGGACGATACCGAATGCTAACAACAAGACCATACACTCATTTTATAGAAGGTGTTGCTCGAGAAAATCCATACTTTTTTCCTTACCCTGGCACACAAAATGTAATTGTTTTTTTTGTAATCAGTGTTTATAAAACTAAATTTTTAGAGATTTGATTGTTGTTCAGATTTAATGATCTCCTTTCATCACGTTGCCCCAGAGCTTATGATATATTTTCATTATTTTATATATCATGTAAAATTAATTGGAAATTTAAAAACTGATAATTCAGAATTAATAACGCCAAGCGCAAATTTATTTGAAATTTTAAAAAAATTTTCTGTAAAATATGGAAATGAAAAATAATAAAAGTGTTTTTAATTTTGTGTTTATCCAACACCTTTTTCAACATTTCTCTCTGAAAGGGCATAAAGCTAATGTAAAAAATGGGAGTGATTTTTCATCTCAACATAGATTTTAATAAAGCTATTTTTATATTAAAATCAATTAAGTTTACAAAATATGAACATGAAAAAAATAAATAAATGGAATGTTCTTCTTATCTTAACGGTGATACTAACGCTAAATTGGAGGTGTAATCGGTAAATTGTTTATTGATTGATAAGCAATAATTTTAAGCAAAACATAATTTACAGAAAGAAGTTTGTTGCAAAAGAGAACAAACCACTCGTAATTATATCTGCAACTTTGAATTATCGATATTTATTTTTACTTCCATTTACGGTTTCATTATGGAAAAGAATTGGTGTTGAAATAATTATTATATTTGTTGGAAATGAAAAGCAATTTTTAGAAAATCGACAATCCATGGAAACGATTAAAATGTTAAAAGAAATGGACACAGTAATATTTTATTTTCAACCTATTAGGTTGTCAACAACGTCTTTTAGCCAGGTAATATTTTTTAAAAGAATATTTTAGTGGGTTAAGAATTATCAGCGATAGGTTTAGAAATTTTAAAATTTCAGATTATTCGTCTTTTTGGTGCTGCTTTACCACTGGAAAATATCAGCGATGAAAGCATTATATTAACTTCAGATGCCGATTTAGCTGTATTTAAACTGTCAAATCATGTTCCAAATTTGAGAAATGGTAAACAAATTCATTTATATAATTCAGAATGTTGTGGATTAATAAAAGTACCGCCAAAAAGGGGTAATTTGGAAGTAAAAATGTTTCCAATGGGAACGATTGGGGCAACAAAAAAAATATGGAAGGAAATTATGGGTGAATTTTATGTTAAATAAAAAGTAAATTTAATTCAGCAAATTTAGGGTTCAAGCAAAAACACGTTTCTGTAGAAGCCATTGAGAAATATGTGTTAGACGAATTTGGTGAGAACTTTTTCCATCCAACTGATGATACAAATGTAACACTTATTGGATCATTAATTTGGTATGCAGATCAATCGTTGTTCAGCTATAAATTTTCACAATGGATTAAAATGTAAGTCTTTCAAAGAATACAATAAAATGGTTTGTATTTTACGTGTTTGACGAATAAACAAAACTGCTGCAAGAGCAGTGATATTTTTCAAAATCAGAAATGAAGAACAATAATTACAAGCTAAATCATTTTAGGCCTTCAAATAAACGCCTTGCTTCCTATCATCAAGCAGCTCCAAAAAGAATTGATCGAATTCTATGGCCATCATCAAATAATTTTTCACAATTAGATTTAGAATACTTTGACGATGCTCATTTACCCACTTCTATTTACACAAAAAATGAATGGAAGCAATTTCTTCCGTTTCTTGATTTTGCTTTCAAAGATGAACCGTCGATAATTAATAGATTTATAAAGTATCAGAAATCGTTTTGTAAATTCTTTGATTGTTAGCATATTAAATGTTAGCCCCCTATTGCTGCACATTTTTGTGTATATTAATTAAAAAATTCACTAAAAATGTCTCTCTTGGTGTAACATAAAAAAATGTATTATTCCCTTGGAAAAATTTACAAATTTTTAGAAAAGCATTTATGTTTACATACAAATGACACATTAAGTGCGCATACTAAATTTCCTTGTTAAGATGTTTATGAAAAAAAGAACAAAGGAGTAATTTCGCTGTTTGCAGATTTTGATTATTTAATTAATTTTAAAAAACTAATCCAGTTAAAATTCGAATACTTGAAAAATTATTCAAAGAATGTAAAATTAAAAAACTTTATTTTAAAAATAGGTCAACAAAAACATAATATCTTAACCATTAAATAATTTTAAAATATTACTACGTTACATTTAAACCAAAGAAACAAAATTTGTATCAACAAAGCTACATTTAAGATTTACTAAATCACATGATTTTTTGAGTTCTTTTTTAATTCGATTTATTGATTCTTTATCATTAAATTCATCGAGAATTGTGAGAGAAATTTCATTTGGAAATTCACCAATTTCTTTTTCGATGGCTTTTAAATGTTCTTTCAATAGTTTTGACATAATTAAAGCCGGAGTTGCAGTTTTCTTGGTTCCATCAAAATTAGTGTATTCAAATAAAACTGTGTTCTCAGAATCATCTGTATTGGTGATAATTGAATAGCCAAATGTTTTGGGCAATGGTTTTGCCATTGTTTGAATTATATCTGAAAACCTTGTTAATGTTTTGAAAGTTAAAATTAATAAGGCTTACCGTGAACAACAGAAATACATTTCGATTGATACTTTCTGGTTGCTTTTTCAAAAAAATTCGGTGTTTTTTCATCAAAACTGATAAAAAGATCTTTACCAAGTTTCCCTAGAAAGTAAAAGATATTTAGGTCTTATTAATGTCAAATATGGTAAAGTACTACATAATGTCACCTATTAAGTTCATTTAACAAATGTATAAGAACTTGTAGTACTAAAACACAACATACCATTCCAAGAATCCAAAAGTTTATATCCATTTGCTTCATCATCATAGACATAAATAAATGAAAGTTCAAAATGGAATGCAATAACCGGAATTTTAAAATCATCTTTTTTATCCAAAAATTTTGCCAATGCTGGAATTTTACCAGAAAAAAATGAACGATTATCGAATTTCAAAAAATTATTTGCATCAACTTCCAATGTAAACTGATGACCCTGAGTTTCAGGTGACAGTTGAAAATATTGATCAATAACAAGATTCTTATCATAATCATCTGTATGAGCAAGCTATAAAAAAAGAAATAATGTACAAGTTTAAAAGCAAATGAAATTCAAATAGATAGGCTAGAATGCCATGTCTAAAATAAGTTAATGCAAAAAAAAGACTTACAAAATGTTTAAGAGGTGTTTTTGAAATCATTACAGTCTTTTTAAATGGTAAAATTTCATCTTTTTTGCATACAATCAATGGATATCTCTTTCCACCGCATTCAAATCCAATCATGTATTTTCTGAATGATACGGGAAGAATAAAATAGTTTGTATAACTGTTATCTGAAAGATATTTTTCCATTTCCAATGCAAACTTCGTATCATAGCTTCTCCAATCTTCTTCCAAAATAATTAATTTTTTTGGATATTTTTTTAAAATTTTGTGTTTCAACAATTTCATGCTTGCTTTATTTGGGGCATTTGAATGCAAAATAATTTTTGCAGGATTATTTGGCCCGATGATTCGTTTTTCAATTTCTTCATGATCCATTTCTTTGATGTTATGGCAGTCCCGTGGTGCTCCTTCAAGATATCCTCTTGGAGTATATTTGAATTCTGTAACAATATAATTGTCATCATCAACCAACACAATTACAATTGATTCATCGACCTTTACATCGGCACCTGCAGCAACCATAATTGATGTATGCATGTATGTTCCAGATGAAACAAAAATATACGGTAATTCAAGAGAATTTAATTTTTCACGAACTCTGATAACATATTCCACATGATTACTTAAGCCATCAATTTGTAAAATGATAGATGAAAATTTTGGATGCTTAAAAATTTGTAAAAATTCTTTAACGAATTTATCTTTATGTGCAGCAATAATTCCAAGTGGTTGTTGAGTTTGGGCACCAAAAATTGTTAAATTTAAATAATCTTCTTCTTCTCCAACAACAAATCCAAAAATTGCGTTATCGGCTTGTGACATTTGTGAGATGCCATTGTAATATTCATTTGTGCCATTTTCTTCCATACTTTCACGCTTTTTCAAAAGAAGATGAGATTGTTTTGGAAGCTTTGAAGGATTTTCAATGACATCTTTGAGCAACTGAATGTCGTGTTGCTGTTGATCAAGCAGCGAAAAGACCTTTTCAAAACTTTCCCAATGTTTTAAATTTTCTAATAGTTCTTCAATTTTTATCGTTCTTGTTTTAAGCTGTTGAAAAACTTCAATTATTTTTTCAAATATTGTATCGTCTGCGGCAATCATAGTCTTGAATTCTTTACTTCTTGGATCTTTTAAAATTTCAATCATCCTTTTGGTAATATGTCTCTGGTAATTTAATTCGTAATAGATTTCTCCAAAATCGTCGCTTTTATCAGTTTTTAAATAATATTGACCCAAATATGCTTCCATTTTTCCAATTCTTTCATCAATTTTTTCAAAGTGCTTAAAAACAAAATCTTTAAATAGCTTATTATTTTCAGCTTCAATTTCTGGGGTCATATTTTCTTCATCATTGTCATTTTCAAAGCTAGGATCAAATTCAATTTCTTCTTCATCATCAAATGAATAAGTAATTGAAAAAAATGTTGCTACAACAAGTACAATAACAAATACAGCTAATATCTTTGGCATCAGCATTGTTAAATAATACCCAATTTTTATACTACCAAACGTTAAAATAAAACCGTTAATAACGGAAAGGGAGAGAAGAAAAAACACAAAAATAAGTACAGCAAAATAAAAACGAGCAAAAACCAATTTTTTTATTTGCTTTTTTTCTGCCTGCTTGCAGACAGACGCAAGTGTTTTTTTGGAAAAAGGAACGTCCACTTTCTGCTGCCAGTTGCAAAACACGACGTCCTTGGTTATTTTATGATAGTTGTTGCCTCAATTTTCAGTCCTTTTTTTAGACACCATATTTGCTTTTTGACAATGTTTGTCTTCGCATCTTTTTAGCACAAAATTCAAACGAGTAATTTTTTCTTCAAATTTGAAAGATTGAAAAATGGTGTAATGGAAATAATAACAATGCATGATACTCTTTTGTAAATCAATTTCGAACATATTTGCTTTACTTTCATTTTTCACACTTATTTCAACAAACGAGTGAAATCAGTCTTCTCGCAAGAGCAACGTGTTCTCCTCTTTGAAAGCTTTAAAATCTACTTTTAAAAAGCATATAAAATGTGTACAAATGACACAAAGAAATGCGCAAATTTATTTCCATTGTTAATATCCAACATAAAATGAACAAAGATTTATCTCACTTTTTGGGGAATGCAGAAAATTTTTGTTAATTTTCTTTTAAAATATAATTTTCAGTTGACTAAATCCAAATATTTTTATCCCTGTTGGCAATTTTGAGGTCCTCTTAAATTGTTTTATATTTTCTCATAATCCATAACCTTATAAATAACAAATTAAAAGTCTTTTTTAAAACTTACTTTAACAAAAATAAAATCAATGCAATGAAAGAAACAAAAGAATTAAAAAAGATACAATTAAATTGAAAATTGTGAGTCAATTAACTATGTCAATAAATCGAATATTTATTTATATATCCAACAAGAAAATATTATGTGTATTAGTTGTAGCAGTAAATATTTATTTTTAATACTTGGTTTTGCAACTGTGTGTTGTTTTGTATATTTTGTGTTTACAAATGAAATAAATGTTATGTTTGCTGAAAATGTTGTTACAGTTACTGCAGTAACCACAAGTGTAACAGAAATAAAACACTTTGTTATTCATTCAGCTTTTTATTATAATGTTTCAAAATTGTATGCTTTATATTTTTCTTGATTGTTGCTTACAATAACAAATTTTTTATAGATATTCAAATAGTTCAATGATTATATTATTTAATGCCCACAGGGAATTCTTATCTTACAACATTAACTTTGGATGTTTCTCAAAAAATGCAACTGCAAATCTTACGTCTGCCGTTTCAACAAGAACAGGCGATAGCTCGGGGCATTTTTGTTTATGGCGATCATATTGGGCAAATTGTACAACCGTTGAAAATCCCAAATATTTTGGTTTAATTACTGTAAATTCTTCAAGTATAATTGAAATAAGCTTTGAATATCCTGAACAAAAGCAATATCCTGTTGCAATGTGCTATCCACCAATGCTGTATGAGTCTCGATGGCAACAAATAATCTTTGCTACAGAAATTTATCACTATTTTGGTGCTGATCTACAAATACAATATATCAATTCAGCAATGTCTGAAATTGTCGATATATTAGAGGTATGAATAGTATTATACAATGTGTGACAAAATGTTCATCCCTATTTTTCTATTTTTTAATTAAACAATTTCTAGAAAAGCAAATAACACGAAACTTTTAGGAATCGCACATCGGGGAAGAGATCACTTCTAAACCCCACTTTTACCCAATCTGGAACCAGTTGCGACTCCGACTCCGGAGTCGGAGTCACAAAAAATGGGAAGGTACAACACTGTCTGGAACCCCAAAAAACACCCCGAAAAATAAAAAAACGGAAAAAAAGTTTAAAAAATTCATGGAAAACCGTGTAAAATCTGGAAAAATTTTCCGCGGCTTTTTTTTTTTTCGATTTTACACGATTTTTTACAGTTTTTTACGGTTTTCCACTAGTTTCTACTACTTTTCACGAATTTTTTTAAACTTTTATTCCGTTTTTTTTTATTTTTCGGGGTTCGGGGCATTTTTGAGGTCCACAGACAAGGGGTCAAATAGTTTGTAGGAGTACAATAATGTTATAGATCTGTTCCCCAGGTCCATATGTGCGATTGCTAAACTAATTTAAAAAATGAAGAAAATAAGAGAAAAAATGGATGAACATTTTGTCACCCATTGTAGTTGCTAAAATCTATCAATAATTACAGATTTATGAAAAGAACGGCTGGATGAAAATTCGGTATTTTACATATTTGGATTTTGATGCTGCAATGATTTCATTAATTGGATATCATCCGATGCTTGAATTGGATTCCAGAAATCAGGCATTAGCATATACTGATTGCTTGATGAAATATAGGGTACAGTATTACTACATTTGCATAAAACCAAATAATTAAAACATTACAGGAGTCCTCAGATTTTGTTATTGTTGCAGATTTGGATGATATCTTCATTCCTAAAATGCCAACTTACAATCAAGAATTTTCAAAATGGAACAAAATCTATCCGAATGCCAGTGCCTTTACATATTATCGAGTTGATGGAAATGTTGAAACAGGTTTTTTGTTTTTTTTATTGGATTGGGTCAATCTTCGAATTACAGTTTCAAGATTCGATGAATTTTCATTTTCTAAAATGTTTCGGTCGTACAAAGTGTACAATATGCCATATGAAGGAAAATCGGTCTATCAAACAAAACATGCTGAAATGGCATGGATACATTGGCCTGGAATCGATAATGTGACTGCTGTAACCATCCCTCTAACAAATGGCAAAATTTATCACACATCTATTACAATTTCATCATCTAGTGGAACAGTTGTTTTGTGCATTTTTAATTATTTACAAGAATTACTTATTTCAGAATTCTCCCCTTAGAAATTTCAAACACATTTCAGAATGCATTCCCAAAAAAGATATCAATGAAATATCTCAAAACTTTTCAGCAACTTTTAAGAGCATTTCTTCTTTCAAATCAAACAGCCTTTATGCAGATGCCATTTCAAAATGCTATGACGATATATTACCAAATTGGGAAAAGCAACATCCAAATCAAAAACGACCATGTCTTTCTCCACTTCAATGTGAAAAACCAAAAAGATTGAAAGAATTTAAGTGTAAAGTTGCAAAAAGAAAATTTTCAACAAATTTTTTGAATCAAAATCTTGTCATGCATGTCCCAAATTCTGATTATTATTTGTCGAGCAGTAATAATGGATGTGATGTATTATCGAAATAATAAATGTTAAGCTTTTTTAATAAATATTGATAAAATAATAGTAATAATTTCTTGTGGGTAAAATCTAATAGAATTATTTTGTTATGTATTTTCATTTGCTAGTAAATTAATTAAGTAATTCATGATAAAAGTAGCGTTGGATGGATTTTCTTATAAACTTACAAATGTCATTTATTTGGACGGATCTTTTGTTATTTTTTGGCAAAAACCAATACAGTCGAACCTCGATTTTACACGCCTCGATTCTACGCGGACCTAGATCTGCAGTCCCTTCAACCGCGTAAAATCGAGGTTCGACTGTAAATGTAAAATAATTGCACCATCAAATTCCTCATTTTTGAAATTTAAACTGTAATGTATTAATTTTTATCATTCAAGCTTCTTATTTTAAATCATGTATGTTATGTAATACGCAATAGATAAAGCCAGATATATAAAAATTAATCCAGTTATATCTCTTTTTTTGAAATTTGGCTTTCAAATTTGAAAATGAGAATGTTAAAAAAATTAAAACGCTATATTACTATTTTGAGGTATTTGCTTATATGTTGTTATGTAATTGTTATTTACATAAAGATTGTTAAAATGTCGTCGAGAAGTGTATTAACGAAAATGAATCCATTTTATTTAAAGACACAAAATTGTTTTATAAACAACTTTTATGATTATCAAAAGTTCAGTGAAACTATGGTAATGATAAATAATAGTATTACCGTACGTTTGATTTAAATATTCAAAATATGATAAAAGGACGTTTTAACAATTTTCAGAAATGTTCATCAAAATTAATAAAAACCCTTGATCTCGAAACTGTTAAGCCTGGTTTTGAAATAGCACTTACCTCGCATAATAATCATGGAACAAATGTTGTAACAATCGGATTGCGACCTGAAATTTTTCCTGAAGAATTCATTTTGTTGTCACATCCAGAAAGCACATTTTTTGGTATTGATTTTTTTTCTTCTGCTGTTGCAAAATCTCAAAAATATGAGACATTGTTAAAAGGTACAGTAATCAGAGAACGCTCTACAAATTACAGTATGCTGTCAACTATATTTAAACAATACTATAAATATAATGCTGTAGATTATTTATTCATGAATATCAATCATAAACAATTACATTTGTTGCAGAATTTACTTGGTAATAGCTTTTAGTAATTAACTTTTTATAAAATCAAAATTCCGTATTTTAGAAGATTTTAAAAAATATCCACAAATTTGTCAAATGCATGTATTTCTGCATGTTTCCTCTGGTGAAGTACATGACAAGAAATTTATAAGAACACTTGTGAAGTCTTCTAAATTGGGCCATTACGTGTTTTTAAAAGTAATTAAACATGAAAAATCTAAATATCAATTGTTTCTGATGAATGTTTATGATGATTATTGCTTACAAAGATATTTTTTATAGTTTTGGTAAAGTAATTCCATATTAAAGCATTTATGAATTTCTTTTAATAAAACAAACACGTTAAAGCTATAAAAATGATGATAATAAACTATGAATGGAGATCTGTTAACGTATAATTAAAGAAAATGAATTGACATTCAGCTTCATTTTCCCACCATTGATAAATATCTGGAACTTGATGCTTTTCTTTTGCCACTGCCATTCTGCAAAGCTCACAGTACTCCCTTTCATCATATGAACTCGTTTTCTTATATTTTGATGTCCATTTTAAATATCTAAAAAGTAACAGTACATGATTCAAAAGCACGAAAGCATGGAGTACTTTTTATATTCAGTCATATTTTTTGAAAGATAAATTAATCTCTGGGTTAAAGCATTGAAAGAATTAAAATCATCAACAGCAATAAAATATTCATCTTCAACAATTCCTTTCAAAAATGATCGCTTTAATACCACCGGGACAATCAGCTGTTTAAGTCTCCAAAATTTTTCTGTTATATAATCTTTGCAAACAGCATTTTCAAATGCAAAATAAAAATAATATTGATCTAAGAAATGCTTTATAACTGATCGAATTTCAGCTTACAAAACATACCTAAAATTTTATTTTCATCTATATCAGTTTTGCTACCGCAATCACCAAAAGTTGTAACATTTATATATTTTTCTAATTTCTTTACTAGTATTTCCCTTAATGAATGTGTTTCGCAATGTGACACAAACTGGACGGCAAGCTTCGACTTTTTTGATAATTTTTCATTTATCTAAAATTGCAACCTATTAAACACATAGGAATTCCAGCTGACTTGTTTTTCTGTCCAAAATAAATCAACATCATCTCCTTCATTAGATAATTCTTCAAATCTATCGTACGGTTTCCATACAGTACTATCTCTTCGATACGACATTGTTATATTAAAGAAATTATTTGGAAAATGTTTTCTTCGCAGCCTTTCATGTGGAAATGCTTCCATGGAATAAAAAACATTGAGCCGATTTGGATTTGAGTTTGTTTCCAAGAATTTATTCATTTGCATATTTCGTGCATGAAAGATTACCATATCAGCAGAAGAATATAATCTAGAAATTGTTGATTGGCACATTCTTGAATGGTCTATGTAAAGGATGGAATGCTACAATACCCATAAGTGCATGCTTACTCTTGATTATCCGATGATGTACATTTGAATTCACAATCTTCAAAAACTTGTATAATTTTGTCATTTAAAAATTCGAATTCATGGAATTTTGTGTAAAATACAATTAACGGGATATTTTGTTTTATTGCGTTTTCATTCGACGGAAGTAAATAATATGAACTGATTAAATATAAAAATTTAGTTGTGAAAAAAAGAAAAACAAAGATAATGTAGAAAGATGCCATTTACAAAAAAATTAAAGAAGTAATTGCTGAAATGTTGTTTTCAGAGTTTGCTGCAGCAATCTTTTCCTGGATCTTCAATGTTTTTAATTTAAAATTATTAATGCACAAATATATAATTCATTGAGTTAATTAATCTTTTTTTTTCCACAAAAATTTTTAACATTTAATGTCTTTCTATTGTTACATTTTATTGTCATATTTTTAAGATAGCAAAAGAAATAACTGGTTTCTATCAATCATTTCGTCTGATTCAAAACAAGTAAATGTGAAAAAATGTTTAAATGTGTTCAATTTCCATTGTTCCTGAAATTAAATGCAACAAAAGATTCTTAATAAAAATCATCAGAACAATACACTGAATTAATTTCAACAAATGTTTGATATGTTTAAAAAAAACTGGTCAAAAAGATAAAACTAGTTATGGGATTTTTATTTTTACTTTTGATAATTATTACATAGATTCAACAACTGATAAAAAAACTTCAACGAAATCAAAAAAAAAGATTCAAACTAAAAGTTTAGGGCTTTTTTCAATAATAAAATCGGGATGATCCCATTGAAAGAGATTAGGCTGAAAGCGACTTTCTTGATACAAAATTAAATTAATTGCAGCTTGATCGAATCGATGACAACCCGAGAAGGTTGTATTATCAGAATATATTTTTGCATAATCACAATGTAACTGAGCTCCTGGTGGTGCAAGACAATTTGGCTTTAGTGAACATTCAAGAAGCTTCTTTAATATTTTTCTAGCATTCTCACTTCCAATCCATAAAATTAGACCACCTTGAAATTGTTGCATATTTTGCATCTGAAATAATTTTTTGAAAGTATTGTATTAAAAAAGGTTGTTACATCAATAGGATTAACAGCTGGAAAGCACTGATACATATCCGGATGAATGACTGGAAATGCAGAGTGTTTTGCAGAAGACAGAAGTGTTACATCTAATGGATTACGTTTGATCGCTTCAGAAAAAAGCTTCTAAAAACCTTTTTTTTAAAAGCAATAATTGATAAACAAACATTAAAATCCAGTCTTTTTGGAAATCGGATAGAAGTATCAACACCCAAAACTATTTTATACTTTTGTAAAGTTAATGCCTGATACAATGCTTTAAATTTGAAGTGACTTAAGTCATTCAAAAATAGCGAATATTTTTTCCGATCCAATATTATTATTTCTGCAACAGGACAAAGCTGTGCATATAAATCTTGAATGGCTTTTGGGATTTCACCAATAAAATACATTAAAAATGGAACATTTTTTAATTGTGGATGTTGTTGAAATGTGTCACAACTTCTTCTAAAAAAGTTATAAAAAATCTCGATTGTAGTTAACATCAATTTTTGTTACCGTAAAACAACAACATATGCACTTACATTGCTTCTCCAATATGATCAAGTGAAGTAGCTGAAGCAATTGCGAGATCTCTCAGTCCAAGCTTTGATCTTTTGGCATTTGATACAGCACTCGATGAAAATGCTAAAGAATCAATTAAAGCTTCATTTCTCTGTGTTAGCGGTACACACTGTTTTATAACTTTTTGAAATTCTGTTTTTGAATGATTGAAACTACTGTACCATAATATACTTGAAGAAATACAAAAACATCCAATTAAAAATATTGCTCTTTTTTGAAAATTCATTTCAACTAATTTAAAAAAAAAGTTCAAAGTTTTGATATATCTTATCTTTTATTATATTTTGTTTTAGGAAGAATTCAATATTTTCTGGAGAAAAAGCGTTCGAGAGGGCGTTTTTTGAGAAAAATGCGATTAAAGTACTAACCCCTTTCCCGATTTGTAGATTTCAAAGTTTTGTTCATTATAAGAAGAAACGAAAATAAAGGATTTCCAGATGCTTGATATCAGTGACAGTTAAAAAGATATTCATTCCTGCAATATATACGAATCATGGTTTTATGTCTTTAAGTTCAGTCTTCAATAAACTTCAAGAAATAACAAATGTTCGACGCTAACTGCTGCTTGACATAAATAAAAACAAAAGCATTTATTTTATCACATGAGCTTCAAGGAAAGAGACCAAAATATTTATGAAAAAATTAAACAAAACAACAGTTTAAAGCGTTTTAATAAATTTAAGATATCGATGCCTAACTTCGTCAGTTTTTTTCTGAATTCTTTTATCAACTTCTACATCGGTTTTGATAAAAGTGGAATTATATTTCCAACGTTTTAATCCGTCTTCTGCCGTACAAAGAGTGGAATGAAAAACGGCATCAGATAAAAAGGGATTTGGAAAATACCAATGTGGTAGATCCGTTATTTTCTCTTGATCATTTGTAATTTTAAATTGCTCTAAATCATGCACCATAAAATCTCGAGGTGCCCATTCTGCACTTGTAAGCCATATATCTCGAACCCAAGCTTTATGTGATCCTTTGGGATAGATGATTATTTTGTCATATTCCATTGTATCATTCATTATCGATCGAGCACATCCAACATAGGCCGTGTGATCTTCAAGAATGCGGCCTTTAGCCCAAAGTTTTTCACATTTCTCTTTTCTTGGGTGATCCGGATAATAACGATTCAAAAACATTTGCTAAAATCCACCATCGATAAAGCTAATAAAAAACGTAATAAATTTCTTACATGAATTGCAGCTTGATCATTTGCGCCATAATCTCTTGTAAATGTTCTTTCAAGTTTCATCCAATCTTCAATAAATTTTATTGCAAATTTTGTATTTCTAAAAAAGATGTTTGTTTTACTTATTTTCTGTAAACTATTGAAAACCAACATTATAAACAACTTTTAAATTTTTGCCACATGTCATAATGTGTTTACAAACTTACTTAATAATAAAAGATCCGGTCATAATATCATATGTGAAAGTTCGTTCATAGAAAGCAAGATCATATTTTGGATTTATATAATCTTCCAATCGATGATTGGGATTTATCACTCCAATATCTGCATCAAAAAAGAATAAATACTTAATATCCGGATTCTGCTGCAAAATTCTCATTGGCACACAAACCCTTTGAAACCATATCTGCAGAAAATTTAACATTTAATAATTAAATTTTAATTGATGATAAAAAAGATTTTAACCAAAAGAGTTCATTTTTTAAAAAAAATTAATAAAAGTCCAAAATCAATCACGTCTTAAAAAAAAGCCGAATTCGTTTTTGTTGAAGTGTAAGAACAAATTGTTTGCTTTTAAAAAAACTTACATGTTTTTGTGGACACAGTTTTTGCATTTCCGGTGATTTATCAATCACAACTTTAATTAATTTATATCCATTAATTTTACAGTAGCATGCCAAAGTACTTTGTGCCAGTGTATAACTTTCTAGCTGACTTTCTTTATCTATTACAATTACAACAGCTGGCTTACTGGCATTGACATTTACAACTTCTTCACTTGAATTTGAATCAGAATTTTTTTGATGCCAAAATATAATGGTAATTAAAAACAGGCAAAAACATATTATTGGTAATAGTTTTATATTATTTCTACACAACCTTGCTGTTTTAAGGTACAACATTCTTTTAATTATATTCATTTAATTCCAATTCACTTTAAATCAGCGAAAGTTCAATAAAAAATAACAAAGGGTGATTTTTTTAAAGTTTGAATGTTTTTATAAACAAAAAAAATTGTTAAAACCAAAAAGTTTTTATTGTTTGTATCACTTTTACTAAAAACGAGTCTAAAATAATTAATAAAAATCAAAAAAAATTCAATAAAATGCTTAAATGTTTTAGTTAAACCAGATTTTTATATATTTAATTGTTCAAGTAAAATAAATTTTAGGATAAGGAACAACAAATGCTTGCTTTCGTAACAAAGATGTAGAAATTGATAAAAAAAATAGTTGCATGTTTCATCAGCTTAAAAATACCACCTAAAAGTGCTAGTAAAAGGTCATTTCTTCGAAGTGCTCAAGCTGAATTACTGTTAAATGGACGCAGGAAACATTCTCTGAAAAACTGCTTACAATTCGATGCTTTTAATGTATTAGAAGTTTAAGCTTATTTTTTATCCATGTACTTTATTTTTTTCATTAAAGAAAGGTAAGTTTATAATTTTTAAATCATTATTTGCCTATCATTTTTTAAATACTGTATTTCTTCTATTTGAAGCACACTTCTAATTAAACCACAGTAAAAAAATCTGTACAACAGAGCCTGTAGAAGAGCACATCTCAGATAAAGATATGGAAACGTTGCTAGACAGCATTTATATGTATTAATTGAAAGAAATAGTTTAAAAAAATAAATTTTTACCAAAGATATAAGCATTTTTAAAAATTAAAAACCGAGTAAAATGTTACTTTGAAAATTAGAAGCACAGTGCATCAATTAGAAGAAATACAGTAAATTGTTTCCCTAAATTTTTGCAAGCATTTTACTCTAAAATAATTTATGTTTTTTTAAAATTAAAAGAAACTTTTTTAATTATCTGTTATCATTTAAAATAAATCTGTAAAAATATTTATTTTTGTCGGGATTAATCCATTGTTTCGGAAATTTTTATAGGATTTGCTTTTAATAATTTAAAGAATTACTTTGTTAAAATTATATATTTATTTGGGTCGAAAACGGGTTAATTAATTTAAATACCGCAAAATTCCAATCCTTAAAATTATATTATCTGAATAAAAAATGCTATAAACGAAATCAAAGAAATAAATTAGAAAAGCAGTAAAACTACATTTTTTTGGGTTATACTCCGTTAAAAATTTAAGAAGATGACGCGGACAGCATGAAAACAACATTTGCAAAAAATTTTTGTAAATGAAGGACTAATTTTTTTAATAGAAATACAAGTTTGTGAAAAAAGAAACTTTTTTGCAGATTAAAAGTTGATAACAATTTCATTCAGATTCCGCGTTTCAATGTCACCTTTTAAATTTCCCTCATGGCAAAGACTTCGAAAAAAGGGAATGATTATTTGTGTTGATAAAAGAAAGTGACAATCTGATTCAGCGTTTGGATGTGTTTGCATATTATAAAAGGTGATACCTTCTTTTTTTGAGGTACATAATTCATCAAAAATTTCTGGTTTTGACTCCGCTTTCCCTTCATGTAGTTACCATCGCTGTTGACTGCTAAAATGATATTTTTTATTCACCCTTTTTTTTGTCATGACGAAGATTTATTCTTGTGATGTATTTTTTGTCCTCTCCATATCTTTGGATGACCTTAACATGAGGGAATTTCTTTTCATTTTAAAGGTTTTCAGATGGTAAAAAATAATTGCACTCTGTTAATCACAAGCAATTTATAATCCCAAAAAACACAAAATTAAAGAAAAAAATTTGTCCACCAAAAGTAGATACTTTTGTCCACTTGTGCTAATCACTGAATTTTTCCTATTACTTGGTTGTGTGTGATCCAAAATTTTAAAACGGAGTTTGAAATTCCTATAACACAAATTGTGATTCACAATATCTTTTAAACGACCTTGATCAACAGCAGTGGTGTGCGATACTCTGGTATCGGTATCGGTTTTTTCCAACCGATACTCATTTTTTCTAGAAAATTGGTTTTTTGATTTTCGCCTATTATTTCACGCCATTCCTACTTTCTCTCGATTTGTCCCCAAAAACAAATTTAAGTAAAATAAATCTTATTTTTTTATTTTTCAAAAAACGGTTCATTTTGATTATTACGCGTTTTAAAGGTAAATGTTTTGGACACCGCGGTGATACTGTGAATGTGTATAAATTAAATCGCTCCTACGTCTTCTCCAAAATTATTAACTCCTTTTTCTTCACAAATTGTTTCAATAATTTAATTATAGGTATTTCTATAGCAGATTTTACGCAAACGTTGTGATTTTTTCGCATTTTTTACTGAAATGTTTTTTTTTTCACGGGACAAAAATCTGCACACTACGGTATTCGTGCTGTACGGTATACGGTATCTAATCACCATTTGTGACCCAAAGAAATATATTTTTATTGCAACCGCCGCGTTAAAGCGGCAAAGGATCAAAAGCGTACCCCTCCAAAATTGGATGTGCCCAGCACGAAAATTGCGTATGTCCTTGATAAAATCAGTTCTATTGTTTTTTCTTCTGATTTCTTGAGAAAAAAACTCTTATCGAATATTTCATATGCATAAAATCAGCTGAAAAATTTGATTTTGCAAAAAAACTAAAAAGAAAATTTATTCAAATTTATTCGGCCCGGGCTAATTCATTAACTGATCAGTGTACTCCCGCTTCCGCTCCCGCTTCCGCTTCTCGTAATGGAAGCGGAAGCGGAGCGGAAGCGATAAATGAGCTAATGGAAGCGGAGCGGAAGCGATTGAAAATGGAAGCGCTTCTTTTGACCTTGGCAAAGTTGCTGAAAAAGTATAAAATCTTGCAATTTTTCATTATCCTCAAAATTTTATTCTCATAAAAAATCTTAGAAATGAATACCCATGATTGTCTTTCTACTTTTTCTCTAAAATTACCTAATAAAATTTAATTTTTGATTTTTATAATAACAGATTTTTTTAAAAAATAGCAAGAAGCGGAGCGGAAGCGGTTTAAAATGGAAGCGCTCCCGGAAGCGCTCCGGAAGCGGAAGCGATTCCGAGAAGCGGAGAAGCGAAGCGGGAGCGGAAGCGATTCATTTTGAAGAAGCGGAAGCGGAGCGGAAGCGATAAAAGGGGGAGCGGGAGTACACTGTAACTGATCAACTTGATAGGAAATGAAAAAATACCAAAAGAATAATAATTTTCTTAGAAAAGAAATTAAATATCTTGAAATTACTGTAACAAAAAGTTATTGTAAAAACAAGCCAATTTTTAAAAAAAAAACAAAACAATCGTGGAACTGTAGAACGTAATGTAAACAAAAGGTTTTTGAAAACTGCCTACCAATAAACACAGCACCTTTCGAGTGAATGGTTGCAGCAATTAAAGGTTCATCAATATGTAAATATTATACTTCTAGTATTTACTTATTTCGAACCAAACATTTTTAGCAGTACAAACTTAGCACTTTTAAAATTTCAACTTTAATAATTTGTCTTATTACAGTAGTTTAGCTAAACGTTTAGTGATACACCCAAAATATTAAACAAACTGAAAGACCATGAAAACTAGATTCCTCAATGACATTAATAGCGCACCGTAATTTAGAAAAGCATTAGTATATTGAGATGGAAAATAAAACAGTTTTTAAAAATCATTCTGAAAATTTCCCATCTCTCTGCTAGCTTCCACACTTTATTTTGCCAAAAAAATTCTTTCAAAAGATGAAATGTTTATTGGTAAAATATTTTCACAACTCCATGGCCTTCTTTTTAAGCTAGTGCAGCTGAGATGACCCTTTGAATTAAATTAAAGGCAAATTTTTTTCGTTCATGTTGTACCTCTTTTTTTAAAGTGGTTTTAACATTATTTTACTAAAACTATTTAAGATCTTCCTAAATACTTTTTTTGCAAGAGGTGGAAAAAATACTGTATTAATTCCACACCTTGTGTATCTCCACAGTTTCCCCAAACAATAAGGGGCGGATTAAGTGATGGAAGTATTCCTCACAAATTTAAAAACTCGGACACCACCAATAAAAAAGCTTTTACCCGCCTTTTATTTTTCTTGAGGTAACTTTGCTTTTACCCTTCAAAATAGTAGGTCAAATTAGAATAATAAATAGTTCGGCGAATTCCTCTAAATTATCATTTATTCTTTTACTCCGATTTCAACTCCTCTGGTAAAATCTCTCTCTTCTGAAAATGTGTGACCATTCTACAACTACACGATGCTTGATTTGTACAAAAACAATTGCAAGCGGTTCTCGTCGATTTGGTGCACAATGTTGTGGCGCATGTGCAGCCTTCTTCAGTCGATCAATTCCCCTTCAAGCATCATTCATTTGTGAAAGCTCAAACCAGTGTTTACGAGGTTTGTTTTTGATCTTTATTTTTGAAATTCAGGCAAAGTACAGCTCTGGTCTAAGCCCAACTACAAACTAGATGATGAAATCACAAAAACTTCATTCTTGAAAACCATCTTTATAAATCAATTTTCAGAGCCATGCCTTCTTGGAAAAAATTGTCGAAGATGCCGCTTTGATAAATGCATTGAAATTGGAATGTCCAATCATGAATTAAATGCACTTCCACGTATTGTTCCATCAACCTCTTCATCAAGCTCTTCATCACCCTCTTCATCAACAACACCAGCAAATAACAATGCCAACTTTTATGGATTAGAGAATTATTCCACGTATGTCAAAATTATTGATCAAGTATATCTAACATCCATGGCCGCCCCGACACTTTTGGAAGCATATCTCCTTGGAATTAATGGGGATATTTTTAATTCACATTTTTCAACCATCTCTGCAGAGGCATCCATTCAAGAACGATATTATTCCTTGACATTTTTGCTCAAAAGATATCCCATCACTGATCATGAATTCCCAGTATTCCTTTATTTCTGCCTTTGCAAAATTAATTTCCCCCATCTTCCACTCGCTGAACAAATTCGACTTAAAAATTTTCAACTTATCTGTGAACAAAATTTTGATCCTAAAATTGTTTTTGGACAACGCTTAATTGAACTCTCTAATTTAGCACAAAATTTTTATAATGTTTTTAAAGCTTTTATTTAATCAGTAACTAAGAAAACGTTTAAACTAAGAATATCTAAAAAAATTGGGGTTGGTGTTGGGTTAATTAAATTTTTAAAATTTATTTTATTATTTAATTTATTAATAATAATATTTTTTTTGTATTGCTATATTTTTTAAAGTTTATAATTGATTAATAAATAAATACCGTAATTATTAAGTGTAATATAAAATGTTAATTTTGATGACCTAACAATGTATGAAAAGATTCAACATTGGTGTTGTTTCAAAATACGATTAAAAATATTTATAAAAATGGTTTCCATAGCTGCAAAAAAAGCAATTATAAGTTTTTAAAAGAAAAAATAAATTTTAAAAATCAACAATATTTTCGTTTGTCATCTTTTTGTAAAGTATTATTGATACAGTAAACTTTTTTATAAGATTTATTTAAAATAATACTTTTAAAAAGCTTTTTATAACAAATGCGGCCGCTTTGGTGTCGCAAAAATGTAGTTTTATAATCTGGACAGGACTTCTTTCTTTAAAGAAAGAGAGAGAGAGAGAACTGACAGAACTACTAACAAAGCTGCTGCTATTGATTTGAAAAGAAAAAAAACTTTTATTTATTTTAAAAATAGTTAAAAACTTGTAATTAAAATTTGTATTTAAGATATTTGTAAAAAATGGATAAACAACAACAACCCGATACATCATCTTCACAGCCAACAGTTTATTATGTTGTTGATGGAAGTCGAAAGCGACGACTAAATGGTTTGTAAATAACAAAATGTATTTTCAGAAATATTTGGGAATTAATTTGCAGATTCTTCCAACAGTACTACCACTACTAGTACCACAGCAACTACAACGCAACAACAACAACAACAACAAGAGCAACATGAGTTTAGTAAACGTCCGCCAAAACCTGCAAATGGTGATGGGGAAATGTAAGAGATAGCTTTGTTGTTTACGGATATATATTAAACATTTTTTATAGTCTTTCCCCAGGACAAGGCCGTCAACAAATAACAAAATTCCGTGAACAAATCGGTTTTGTTGCAAACGCAATAATAAAAGATCAGCCAACAGTAAGCGAATTAGCACGAGCACAACAAAGATTTGAAATATCTACTGGAGGAGATGAAGTTATTGGTTTGTACTTTGCTTCCTCGCTTAGAATACAATAAATTTATAGATGATGATACAGTTACTGAAGAAGAATATGTATATGATACAGCAACGTAATTTATCCCTTTACAAATTTAAGAGTCTCACTGTTTTGTTGCTTTTAGAACTTCGACAACCCGTGAACAACAGCAGCAACATCGACCATATTATGTTGTTGTAAATGCACCCGAACGGCAGCAAATTATAACAACGGTTGATCCTTCTACCTGTACAGATGTTACAACCCTTCAGGAATCCCTTAATCATGCAAATAATTGCCTCATTGATTTACTTGAGCAACAACGCAAACTTAAACATCAAAATTCTATTCTTCGTGCCAGATATAATATTGAACTTAATCGGTTTGCTTATCCTCTCTCTCTAAATGTGTTCCCCTATCAAAAGGATTTTTAGAACGGATGACTTTCAAAGAATATTACTTGAAAGAAATTTAAGAATGAAACAAATTGTTAGTGAAAATGTCCGATGGAATGTTCGATACACGCGTTTAAAGCAACATTTTGGGGAAGAAGATGTCAATAATGCATTGGGTGAATTAGCTCCAAAATAATCTGTAAATATCTATTTTTGTACAATAAATGTATTTTAAATAGCCGCTAAAGTTGTAACCTTAACTACTTGTTACTGTACAAGATTGAATATCTCTCCCGCAATTTCTAAGCAAAAGATCTAACAATAGCCATCAAAAATATTTCTTTTAAATTTATATCCATAAAATTGATCTAAATATTTTTTATCCTTGTTTAAGCTTCTCGAAAAAAAGTAGCAGTAGCTTCTTTAATTGTTAAAAGTGGTTAGTTTTTTTATTTTTAATGTTTATAAAACTTTACCATTTTTTATCCTGATTTATCTTGTTCTTCCAAGTTCAGTGTTATTCTTTAATGACTCCCTTATTTTATTAATACCTAGCCACAATGTTTTTAAGACAGTTAGAAACGCAACCATTTTTTAAACGTGAAAGTTTTTTTGTCATCCATTTACTTTTGTGAGTTTGTTTTTTTTTGCGCGAGCAAACGAAAACTTTCTTTTCTTCGGGTTGTGTGTTGTTGTTCTTTGCTGGCATTTCTTACTTTTATTTTTAACGGTGATTACATATATTATTCCTTTATTTTAGTGTATATCTTTCTCTCTCTGGATTTATATAAACAACTAATACAATGGCAGATTCATCTGATGAAAATAGTAAGTTTCATTTTAATATTTATCCACTCTATATCTTCTATTCTTTTTCTTTTTTAGTGAATACTGAATCAGAATATGTTAAGCTAATTAGTGAAGATGGACATGAATTTTATATTAAACGTGAATATGCAATTACATCTGGTACAATTCGTGCAATGCTCTCAGGTCCTGGACAATTTACTGAAAATGAAAATAATGAAGTACATTTTCGTGAAATTCCATCACATGTTTTACAAAAAGTTTGCCATTATTTTATGTATAAAGTTCGATACACCAATTCTGCCAATGAAATTCCTGAATTTACTATTGCACCAGAAGTTGCACTTGAATTGCTAATGGCTGCTAATTTTCTTGATTGTTAATATCATCTCAAAAATGTTGATTAATTTTTGTATGTTGTGTTTTTCTTCTTTCGTTAAAACGGTTATTCCTATTTCTCTATCTATATTTGTGCTTGTAATAATACTTGTGTGTTTTAACATAAACTATTAATATTATATATAAACGTTTATTATATTAAATCAATAAGTTAGACACCGTCAAGAAAATAATTCAAAATTATGACAGAATAAAAGAATTTTAAGAGAAACAAAAAAAGCAGGAATGAAGAACTGATTTAATAGCCAGTTTGAGCGAGATATTGTGAAAGCTTTTCAACACAGGTACGAGCTTCAGTACAGGCACTTGTTTCACCTTCAAAAACAGCAATAATTATTGCACTGTTGGTTTTAACAGCAAAGAATCCAGATTTATCTTTCTTTCCAAAGATGAGATTTTCTTCTGTACGTGGAACAATATAATGTACTCCTTCTAAATCAGCACCTTTTGCAGGAACATCGTTGAGATTATTGAAATGGGTAATAAATGCTCTTAATTCAGCTTCAGTTGCCTATAAAATATAAGAAAATATATATTTAAGTTCAACAGAAGTTTAATGATAAAAAAAACTTACACGAAATTCATTAGCACCTTCAGATCTTGCCCAAACAGATCCATCAGCAGCTCCAATAATAGCAGCACGCTTTATTCCTTCAGAGCTATCAAGAAGATTGGTGATATATGCTTGCCAGCCAGACATGATTTATATAAGTGAAATAAGAAAAAGCTAAAAAAGGATAGATATAAAATCAGATTAAAATGTGTTAAAAGACAATATCATCACGAATGAATAAGCATGATAGAAATATTAAAAGCAACACAATACATAATAACAATCAAATAGTCATCATCATCAAAAGTCTGTCTTGGGGAAGAAGAAAAAAAAGGAAGCCAATAGAATATAGAAAATTTTTGTATGGAAGAGAAGAAAATATATATGAAAAATGAAGAGAAGACAGACATTAACTACTAACACAAAATGGGCAAGGTTTGGGCCTCCCAAAAGAACTCTAAAATTGATTCGACACACAAAAGCACGTTTCGCGCGCTCTTTTTTGTCTTTTTCTCTCTCTCCCTTTTTGCCTGGCTCTTCGTGTTCGTTGTCATCATCGTCGATCAAAAAACACAGAGAGAGAGGAAGACAAAGGCAGGTTTTGAATTTAAAATTTACACATATAAAAAACTGTATGTACCCAGGAAATCGACAGGGTAATCGAAGAAATGATGAAATAAAAGAAGCAGCGAAAAGTATTGTTAAAATTCATGGAAAAAGTATCTCTGTGAGTAATAGATACAAAAAAATATATGCCCAATGATTCGACGAAGTTGTTGCATTTTCCAACATCTAAACAAAAAAATAGTTGAAACAAAAAACACTTTTAAAGCAAGCATAAAAAAAGCTTTGCTGCTTCAAAAAAAGTGAACACAAAAAAAACATAAGCAAGCAAGAGTAGTAAGCCGGAATCGTTCGTTGCTGCATTTTTTCTTCCATAAAAAAAGCAGCATTGAACACGGAAAAAAGAATCGCTGCTGCTGAATCATCAAAAAAATAATAATAATATTCGGCACAAAAAAGAGAGAAGGAAATGCTAAAAAGAAAAAAAAGTGTCGATAAAAAGCAATGAAGGAGAAAAAAATCAAGTGCTAATGGATAACATTCTAATAAGTTCGGACTGTAATAATGTCTGAGTTACACAAAAAAAGAGATCTAGAGAGAGATTTTATCTATCTTAAAATTCCATTGAACCAAATTAGATATATCTCTGGGGTTGAGTTTTAAAAGTTGGAAAAAGTCATCAAAAAAGAAGTTCGCGAAGAAGAAGAAAAAAGTTTTAAGTAAGTAAAAACCACGAAGAAAAAAATACCATCAAAAAATATATTTACTCCAACAATATATGAGTCGAATGTCATTCAGTTTTTTCATTCAAACGAGAGAGAAAAAAAAGTAAGTCGATTTTCATTGTTCCTTTTTTGGTGGTGTTGTTGTTTTTGTGTGTGTTTGAAAGAAGAAGAAAATGACTGCGCTTTTTCAAAGGAGAGAGCGTAGAAAAAAAAGGTTTACAATTTTTTTAACTCCGATTATCCTCCTTCGAGACGACAACAAGAATAAAAACCATCTGGCATTAGCTGATTCTCCTGCAAAACTGCAAACTGCTGCTGCAGATGGCTGGCTTCATTCAAATGGTCAATAATAAACAAGGATGAGACAGAAAGAAGACAAGAAGAAAAATCAAAGCTAATCAAAACACTTTTTTAAATGATTGATTCTTAAAAGAGAGAAACTGTTTTATGAATGACAACATAAAAATTGGGCGGGTATCTATTTTTTTTTATCAGAGAGTGTTTTAAAAAATGGTAGGAGTTTCATTAACACACGCCATCAAAGAAAAAAACGATGATTCATTATTTTTGAACGATTATTGCTATTGAGAAAAACTGATGCCAAAAAAATTAAATTTTAAAACAGCATTCGTTTCTCTTTTTCTGGCCCAAAAGGGAAATGGAATAATTTCGAAATATTCTGTCTCCCTCTTTTCAGTAGCAAAGGAACAGAGGGGGTAAAAAAAGAGAGGGACAAAATTTCAACAGAATAAGATCATTGAATTGTTTCTTTTTTGAAAAATGGATGGTGACTGACTGTCCACTCATTTATATGGAAAGGAGAAGAAACATGGCTCTTTTATTGGGGGCGGATTTTTATTTACAGCAGCATTTCTGAAATGCATGTATCTGTCTTCTTTGGTTGGGGTTGTTGATGGCAAAAGTAAAGAGGAGAGAGAGAGGAATATCTAAGAATGAAAGATTGCGCAGACAATAAGCTGGAAAAAGATAGAAATGTTGCTTTAAAAAACCGCCTTCTTCTCCCCAATCGACAGACAACACAGAAAAAAAGCTTTGAACATTGAAGTGAACGGAAGAAAGACAATTTTTTTAGTTTATTTATAACTGATTTCTTTTTGTTGTTGTTTCGGAATACACGGAAACTGTTTCATATACACATTTTAATCATCACATCAAATGGATTTTTTTGATGTCTGTTTTTTAATGACTCAGTCTCTCTTCTTCCTGTCTATTTCTTAGAACATCCACAAAAGAGAGAGACAGAAGCAAGTATAAAATCAATGTTGGTTGAAAATTCAATGGGAAGAGCTGCGAAGGAAAGAAAACAGCTGTGTGATTCACTATCATACATTCTTTCCTTCTATTTTTTTTAATGCGGGGGACTACCGAATGAATATATTGATAAAAAAATCTATATTTTATTTTATTATCACAGAAAAACAACAATATTGTACCCGATCAATAGAAGAAGAACGAACATCATCATATGACACAAAAACAAGTAGAGAGAGAACTAGAGAAACCATAAAGCATTAAATTAAAAGCTTATTTTTAAACAAAAAAATAACAATAACTTTAAAAATCAATGTTTTTGTTACATCAGAAAATTTTTCATGGAATTGATTTTTTTCAAATCATGATTCACAATTACTTTTTCTGGAAAGTCTACGAAAGACTTACAGCAAAAAACAAAAACATTAACAAAGTTTTTCTAACAACATATATATAGACACAAATTTTTAAAAAATAATTAAAATTTATTTTCTTTTCCGTAAATCTTTTTGAGCTGATCGGACATGTAATATGGTTTTGCAGCAGTTCCGTCATTGCTTTCACTGTCTTCCACTGAAAATGAGAAAAAAAATAGAATTTAAAAACATTAAAACTTTTTTTTCAAAGACATTTTTTTCATCGATGTTTGGGGCTTTAGAAAAAAGATTTATCTTTAGCATTGGCATGCTTGTAAAAATTCCAAAGTTTTACACAAGAAAGGCAAGAAAAATATCAATTTTAGGCCTTATGCAAAAGCTAAAGACTTCTGCTCCAAATTTAGGGCAATGAAATGGATACCGTAATAAGTTTAGTTACAGAAATATTTTAAAATAGTTCTAAAAATACAACATTAAGTTCTTCATTCTTTTTTTCTACGGTTTTAAAAACTATAATAACTTATTTTGTTTAACTACAGTAATCTCAAAAAAAGAGTACTTACAAAAGCATAAAAATATCGTATCAACACCCATTTCAAAAACTTCAAAGAATAAATGACAGATGAAATATGTGCCAATTACAACAATAATAATTGGAACAAAATAATAATACAGCGTAATCTGGGGAAAACCATCAATAATCCATTTTCCAGAGAAATAATAAAATGCAATTACACCTTTAAAAATATGTTTCATGTTAAAGGAATACTGTAGATTAACTAAAAAGAAAACCAACCCATTCCAATTGTAATTGTTGCCTTTCCAACAAATAACAAAAATCCAACAACTCGACCTAGGACAACAGTTCGAACAATATTTCTCGTAATCAATGAAAATGAATCTTTTGCAGATCTAAAGAAGCCTTTCCCATACATTGCTATCTGAAAAAAAGGAAAAGTTTAATGGATTAATTGTTATTTTGCTATATGGAATTTTAAATTAATTTTTCTTTGGCTGTTGTAATTTGATTCCATCAAACTTTAGCCGCTAGCGCAAGACTAGTACAGCTTTAAGAAAACAAGAGAAACAGAAATTGTTTGATTACCATTATATAAGCGTTCGTAGTTAAAATTCGTAAAATATGTTCAAGACAAAAAAAGAAACATTTCAAAATTCTGAAAAATAAAATGTATAAAATTTTCAAGTCCTAGTCTAAAATAAAAACTAACGCAAAAATAATTTTTAAGACTTGATTTTGTGATGCATGAAGTTTTTGATAAAGGAATTCCAAAATGGCACGAATAAATTTAACAATGGCAAGAATTAATGAACCAAATGCAAGTGAACCCATGTGATATCTTAAACATATTTTTGTATTAAAATAGTTACTTCAATAAGATATACCGTAATGCTCTTCCAGCTGAACTTAGCACAGGGAATGATGGAACATCTTTTGGTTTTTTAAAAGCCCAGTAATAACTCGCAAAGGCTCCTGCAAGTGTGATATCCGAAAATGCACCAATAAAACAATTCATCCAAAAACATGCAAATAAATTGTAGAATTGCATATATGTTACATGTGTTGTATCACGGGTATAATTTATATACCGACAATTAACACCCTAAAACTTTCTTATTTAAATGAAGGTTTTAAAAACGATGGATGTAAACCTGTGCAGTTCCAAGAAGCTCACAATCACATTTTGGACCATTTGCAAGATCATTTGGATTTGTGGTTGTTGAATATCGGCAATTCTCTTCTCCTGATGAAGCCAGCCATATGGCGATGGAACCCCAAATTGCAAAAACAATTATATGTAAGACAAATGGAACAAAGGGAAAGAAAAGTGTTGATAACATATTTCCAAGTGCTCTAAAATGATAAAAAGATATGATTATGGTTGGTTATTCATTTTCAAATTAATAAAATTACGATAACGGATTTAAAAAAATCAATATCTCAATTTTAATTTGCCAAAAATATTTAGATTTTAGAAAAAGAAAAATCTAACTTTAATTTAATTATCACAATTTCAGTTTTTTACTGAATTCGAAGTTTTCAATTTTTTAAAGAATTGTAATTTCAACATTTAGCTTTAAATTGGATAGCTTATTTTCGGAATTTGGATTTTACAAAGTTCAGTTTACGGCAACTAATGATAACGTTAACTAAGGTGCCATGCCAAAATAAAGAGGAATCAAATAAAAGCAATTTACCTGCTTGTTTCTTCTATCACCGCAACAGCAAGTCGAATTCGACTCATAACAAATAAAAATATTAAAAACATAATTATTAATAGAATTGAAAGAATAATTCCAAAAACCATCCATGTAGTTGGCATTTCAAAATATAAACTAAATATTGGTTGAAAACTGTAATCATTTATTGCACCGGCATTGTATAGCATAACATATCGATACCAGCAATATCCAGCTCCTACAAGGCTTTACACATTATGCTAATTATATTCTTTTAACAAACCTCCAGCTAATAGCCCCAGCAGCAGAAAAAGACTGAACCAAATCATTAAACCGCCTAATAGACGCATAATTACAGTCCAAAGAAATGAAATAACTGCGGCAACAAGAAAGAGAAAAAGAATTTGCCACCAGCTGACGCTTAAGTCTGCAGCAATTTTTTGTAAAACTGCTCGAGAATTTACAACTCCATTGATGACATCGGAAGAATTCCGGACAACAGAATCCGATGGAATAATACCGTTTGGATTCCCAACTTTAGAAATAATGCTATCTAATGTGCCATTCTCTTTTCCAATAGATTCAATGGTGTTCCCAAGATCAATGAATGCCTCAGGCATACATCTTCCTAATACTGCTGCTGATTTTACCGTATACGCAGTACACCAACCAGTATCAACAAAATTCTTTAGCTGGGCAAATGTTGTAATTGTTGTTTTATTGATCGATTCATCGCAGATAACTTTATTTTGAATGGTTGAAATCAGATCTGCCTGGGAGACCGTTTGTAGCTGCAAATATGTGTAATATTGTGTTGGACATGTTTTTACACAACTGAAATCAGTAATTAAAAAGTGCCGTGATAGTTTGATATTAATTACATTTGCCTTGTTGGACATCCGGATAATACTGTAGCAAAGCTGACACACTTTGTGATGTCAAAGAAAAGTAAATATGGTTTATCGCTGAAAAAAGAAAGACATAAACATTAAAAACAAATATTTGAGAGTCTTCTTTTTTTGAGGTCAATGAAAAAAAAGAAGCAAAGATAAAAAAAAAAAAGAAAGAAGGCTTACCGTAAATCATAGCCGCCAACTCTGTTACTTCCACATGTTCGCCCTAATGAATCTGTTGGATGTATTAAACGTTCTGGTTTTCCCCACATAAATCCTATAAAAGTTATTTTTAATAGGATCAACAGTTTTTTAATCCAAAATTTTAGGTTATTATAGTTTCAACTTGTTTTTTTAAAATTGAAACCATTGAAAAAATTCTATAAAAGACAATATTCAAAAACGTTGTAAATTTAAAAAAAAACAAAATCAACTTACCAAAAATTGCCACAGCAATCCATGCCGCCAAAAATAGCAGAAGTACAAAGCAGCAAAAAACATCTGTGCAACCCCTACGAGTTAAAATTAATGGATTATATGATTTTTTCGGTTTAAATTGATATTTTTTAAGTTTTGCCAAAGGTATATCAAAATTTGCTGCTCTATCTCCGATTAAAGCGATTGCAGCTTCACGAGGGGGATAATCTGGTGGTGGAAGCTCTGGAAGATCAATGGTTGGAGGTGGAGGAATAAAATCAATTTCAGAATAAATTGAATATGCTGAATTTCCACTTCCTGTTGAAGTGGAAATGGTAGAAGGACTTGCACGATGATAATGTTGCTGATGTTGCGGTGACTGTTGAAAATAATATTCACTTAGAGCTGGTGCCGTTGGCTCTTGGTAAATGCCATACTGCTTCTTCTTTCCTCCGCCTCCTTTACGTGAATACATTTTGTGTGCTGCTGTTAACTTCTTTTCCTTCTGCTGTTTAATTTACTGGCATTTAAACAAGAAGAAAAGAAAAAAAGGGGATAAAGTAGCTTAAAGGTAAAAAACCAACAAAGCTAAAGCCCTAAGGCAATAAGATTAAGAACAGTCAAAAAAGAAAGAAGTTACTGCGTCATTTGAAGAAAAAAATTAAATTCCAAAAAAGCAGCCATGGAATCAAATGGGTTTCTTTCTTCTTTGCAGAATAAAGTTTGTTTCTTTCTTAAAAATGGATGGATTATAAATTGCAAATAAGCTGTAACAAAGTCGAAAGTAGTAGCAAAAAAGGTTAAACACGATCAGTAACAACAAATGTATAAACCGAAAGGGAAAAAAATATTGCGGTAGAATTAAGTGAAAAAATTTAAAGAAGTCCCCAAAAAAGGAGGGAGAGAAAGCAAGTGAGACTCCTCTCAAGTTATTTTGACCATCATCATCAGCTACTACTACGACGACGACGACAAGCAATTTGAGAAAAACAAAAAAGTGGTGCTGCTTCGATTTTTGGGACCTCATCTTCTTCTTCTCTCTGATCGGTCATCATCATCAAAAACAAACAAAACCAAAAAAACACAAGTGCGCAAAAAAATAAATCAAAAAAATAGAAAAAATCAAAGAATCTAGCTTCCTCAAGGAGAAGATTTTAAGAAGGATGAAAGAAACAAAAAGTGAAATCGCTTCTGCAAAAAAAGAGATAATAGATGAAATCGAAGCAGAAGAAAGAAGATCAATTTAAAAAACACTTTTCAACGTTTTGAAGGGCTTTGGAGTCATCTGGAATTGGCTTGAAAGAAGACAAAAAGAGAAGGAGAAAAAGAGATAATTGCCATAGAAAGAAGTTGAATAATTTAAAAGTTGTTGTGCAATACATGTTTGCTGCTGAAGGAAAGGCTGATTTTAATTGCAATAAAAAATATAGGTAATCGCCTATAGATACTCTAAGTAGGACACGAAATTCAAGTATTCTTTAACTCAAGTTCTTTCTTTTCAAGAGACATCCAAAATTTTGACACTTTTTAAAAACCTTGAAAACACATTATTAGATCTAATACTTGAAAATTAAATATAAAAATGAAAGGCGGAAGAGAATCTAAAAAAGAAGACGAAGAAAACTTATAATTTTTTGTTAGTTTTTTAATCCATTTCCATGCATCAAAATCGATTCTAAATTTCTTTTTTTTTCATCTTCATGCGCCATGACGACGATGGTAGTGGTTTTGGGATCAAATGAGTCACAGAAACATGCTGATGACTTACTTTTTATTAGGGGGAGATCGCCTGTGGCAGTGTCAGTTATGCATGCTCAAGTACTTTTTTTGCAGTCATCGACGACGAAACAATAGCAGAAATGACCGACCTTGGACGAATGAATGAATGAGCGAGAAGAAGAATGCGCAACAATAATAAACGCTTTTCACTGAATTCTTTTTTTCCTTGTTATTGTTGTCCTCAAGGACTTCATACACAAAAAAAAACAATGTTTTTTAAAGAAAAAATTCCAAAAAAACTTGAATGAAAGAAAGAAAAACTTTCACACATTTTTTAGGAGATGAAAATTGACCTTAGCGCATAGTTACATGGTTTATAAAAGAATTTTGCAGCAACAAATTAATCATTTTTTCACGCAATAAAAATTCAAAGCCTCAAAAAAGAAGAAGCTTTCGAATGGATGAAGATGAAAATGAAAAAAAGAGAGGATGTCAAAAACATTCAAAAATTCATTGCAGTTTATTGATGAAAGCAAGCTCTCTCTTTTTAGAACTGCAGCAGTTTTTTTTATCACTTTTGAGAGATGAAACAAGTACCTTTTTAAAAAGTAATTTTAAAACCAGTAAAAAACTCAAGTTACAAAGAATTGGTTTGAGTTCTTCAATTGACGATTGAAAGGGAGTCAATGGAAAAGGGAAATGAAACGTTAATTTAAATATTTAATTAATCTAACTCTAAGAGATAAACCTTTGGCAAAACCCATAAATTTTTCATTAAAAAACGGTGAAACAAGCTTACCTTCGACCATCAGAAACGTAATTTTGTACTAATTTTGGTTGAGTTGGTGGACGGCCGCCATCTTCTGTAAAAGTATTTTCTAATTTTTATCGCAATTTTTTACACGAAATGTTTTTTTGAAACATTTCTACAGGTTTTTGTAATTTTTTTATTTGCAAACAAAAACACTGTAATTTTTTTCCAATTTTGAAAAGTAATGGTTTTGCTATTCCCCCAAAGAAAAGATTTTTTTTATTAAATTAAATAATGAAAAGTTGTGAAATTTAGACAAAAACAAAAAAATTCTTACCGTATGGAAGAACTTTCATAAACGTCATATTAACGCGTTGATGACGTTTCTAACGCCAAATAATAATCATATACAGTATCGATGTCGACTAAAATAGTTTAAATGATTATCAAAATTAACAAAAACAAAATTCCTACACAGTCAAAAAAAAAAAAACAATAAAGCTTCTTTTTAAAAGAAAAAACAGGTGGTCACTCGTTTCTTCCGGGCTTTGCTAGCTTCTTTTGAAAAGCAAACAATTGACTTCCCTCTCTACTTTTTACACGAATAATGCCTTTTTCCGGTCTAAAAAACTTTTTACTTTCAAAAAAGGCACCAGAAAAATTTGAAAGAGTGACCTTCGGCAACGTGTTGGTTTTTTTTACAAAATTGAATGAAAAACAAAGTTCCTTCTTTTTTCTTTCAAAACAATTTAACTTTAGAAGTCCCCATTAAAGTGAAGAAAGAAAATATATTTTGGCTTCTTTTCACTCACTTTTTTTGTTCTAAGCTAGCTAGCAAAGGGAAACCATATACCCCCAACGTAAGTAGTAATATCAGAAGTATGCTGCTATATGCCTCTGCTCATTAATTGACGTGAATACAAAAAAGAAATATGATTGTCAAAGTTAAAAAAGGTTTCTATGGGAACACTCAAGTAAAAAAAACGTGTGAATGTAACTTTTTTGTAAAACTTTTCTTTTCCACTTGGAAAATTATATGTTTCCGCTTTCTCAGAAGCTCTTTCTTTCATTACAGTATGCTGCACTGAACGTTAATTGTTGCTATAAATTTAAAAAAAAATTGTTTATTAAAGGTTATAAAAGTTATGTTTGCACGAGATCTTCGATAATTAATACAACAAAAACGGAAAAAAAGCATATACAAAAAATTTATTCGTTAAGTATACAGTATTTGTAGTAAACAAGTCAAACATGCTCACAATGTGTGAAAAGAAAAAATATGCATTTTTGTCGGACTCATGATTAAGTAAGAAAAAATTGTTTGATACAGTACTTTTCTTTTTTGACAACAGCTTACTTCCATCTTGGCCATTCCTAATTACGGAAACATAAATTGAATTAATGCTGTGATCATACCATCCGGAGTGCCGATAATTGTTTTGTATCATTGTTCGTCTTGCGTTACTCAGATTATCATTCGTTGAATGTTAAACTTTATCAAAAATAAATCTTCGCAGCTAAATCATTCCCTCTTGTTTTGTTCAACATTTTAGTTGTAATATTTTCCCCGGCTATCATTCATCCGCCGTTTATAACCAAAAAATGCTTTTAAAAGTTCGTCATTATCAGCGGTCGTTACAAATGATTATGCCATCTCTGGAACGCGTTCTTCAAGTAGAATTTTATTTTTTTGTAATGTTTCTCCTTCTTCAAATATCTTTCGTCCCTTCAAATTTTGATGACCAGCTATTTTTAATATGTTGTACATTTATTAATTGATTCTGAGGATTACTATTAGGGATGTACATGGTAAATGTACAACCCTAATTTACTATGGTGTTCTTTAAATATATTGGTTTTTTGCTAAATAAATTTTATTTGTTATTATTTTTTTCTTTTAAAACCATATCCTAATAATTTTTTAACATGTAGGATACGGTGGTTTATCGATATGCATATAAAAAGACTTAACAGTTTAGATAATATGCTTTTGACACATATTCGTCTTGTATTGTAAACACAAAATGTTAGACTGAATAATTGTTTGTGGCCCTAATGAGGGCCGTTGGGGTAGAAAAGTAATAAGAAATTATCTTAAAATCTAAATCATTTACGACACCAAACAATAATCTGTAAAACAATTACAAAAATCCAAAGGTAATTAACACCTGTTTGAGTAGTAATAAAGTTTATAACATTACTAACTTCGTTCCATTCAAATTTTATTCCAGGATTGGACATATCTTCGAAAATTCAACAGCAAACTAATAAGAAATAAATACTTACAATAAAATATTTGAAGAAAATAAAATGAGTAATGGAAAAGATACGTTTTTATTATTTGGTAACAATGGCATGCCAATATCAAATATTTGGCATATACTAACACACAATATAAGAACTGTAGTATGGTAAAAATGTATTTGGAGTGTTTTTAATAATAAAATTTCTCCCACTTTTATCAAAGCCAGGTTACTGTAGAAAGCTTAATTATTAAGTTCATAGATGTAAGCCAAATTCAAGGAAATATGTCTTTTTTAAATTTGCATTATGTGCTTCCAAAACTTATTATGATTGTTTAAAGCTCAATTTGTAATACCTCTTTTTCATTTTTGCTTCTACTGTAATCTACAAAAATGCTTGATCTTATTTTGCCGAATTTCTTTCAATGCTTCAGATTTTCAAGAAATTGTAATTTTTATTATCATCAAAATTATATTTTTAAAATTCAATCAATTCAAACTCCTGTCTGGGAAATGGAAAATAATAAAGATCTATCTGGAAGATTATGGAAGAATAAAAGTGAAGGGCTAGTACATGCTGTTATTGTGGCAATTGGATTTCAATGGGAATAATAATATATTATATTAATTAATTAACTTTGATCTGATTTATCTGATTTTGTATGTATCTGATTTTAAAAGAAATAAAGTAATTTAAGCATAATTACAGTATACTGGTATGACATACATTTTTAACATTAAAATAATAGCATTAGAGGGGGTAACATAAAAAACAATTACGATATTGTTTTTCGACAACATGTTTTTTATTAAAAATGAAATTAAGAAAAAAATAAACAAAATACCTTCTAGTTTTTTCGCAAAAAAATAGAAAAGAAAGGAAACAGCCGCAATTGAATGTGCTTTCCTTTTTTTCGCGAAGTTTCCCATTTTTTCTCAATGTTTCTCGTAAATTCCAGTCTGTTGCTGTCGCAAAAAGAAATTTCGTAGTTTACTCTTGCATTTATCGTCGTCATTCAACCACATTCTCTCATTCAGTCATTTAAAATTCGAAAGCTCTAAAACACCCGCGTAATTACTCGTCTTTTCTTTCGTTTTCTATCTATTTTCTACCTTCAATTTCTAACTAACTACATTAGTCTTTTTTCATATGGCGTTATTTGCAACACCAAATTTTTATCAATCATCGAAGAATATTTCTTCTTCTGCTGCTGCAACAGCTGCAAATTATTTTCCACAAACATTTAACACTACAGATAATATTAGTATACCACCAGCTACTACTCAATATATTAATTCACATCCATCAGATTCTATTGCAATGAAGCGTCGAAGAGTAAGTTGTCTTTATTTCTTATTCATTTATTTGAACTATATTTTATTTATAGGGAAACGATGAATCAGATCCCCCAGCAAAGCGTGCACATTATGAAGAACGTATGGCACAAAGATTAGATTCATTAGATTTAAGCAATGAAAATCCTCTTCCACTAATAGATCCAATTGATATTATGGATGATGGATTAGAATTAGAGATTAATGAAATTGATCCAGAAATTTTATCAGAATCTCCACAATCATTTGCTGATGAATTTGATGAGCAACCAATTATTGAAGAACCAGAAGATGAAGATAGAATTATTTTAAGTGATGAACTACACAGATATATGAAAAGCGCAAATGATCATAATATTTTATCCAAATTGTAAGTTTATTTTTATTTTCTTATCATTTGGGGGAGTGTTTCTTAGGTTCCTTTATTTTCCAATTAATGGCTTATTAGTAATAGAAATATATGTACGTTTATTTTTAAATACATTTTTAATTAATTTTTATTTATAATTTCAGCCAAAAGAAACCATCAGGGAATGAGTTAGTTTTGTGGCGTCCACTTTCTGATTTTTCAAACTCTTCCAGTGACATCCCATCCGGTTCATCATCAATAAATGATCGAATTGTTGAAATCAATGATGATGGAGAAGAAGATGAAACACTTCAAGCTGATAATACAATGGATCAAAATCATGTAACATTTCCTGATGAAAGTTCGTCATCTGCACGTAGTTCATGTTCACCTCCAAAAAATTTAGATAATGATCCAGTAATGTTTTCATCAATGAGTTCTTCAACAACATCTAGCTGCTGTTCATCTGATGGAAATCGTCCTTCTCGAATGCCTTCTGCAAATTTGTTAATTCCACAAAATCAACTAGACTACGAACCGATGGAAATGGATTAATTTATATACTTGTATACTGTACATGTCTTATTATTGTTTTTTGTTGTTAAGTTTTTCTTCTTTTGATTTATTTTCTTTTATAAAGTTTATTACTTTTTAAACATTAACAGTTTCCATTTATTTACAAAACTATTAGAAGGAGGTTTTTGAAGCCTAATCATTTTTATTTGAGAGTTGTTGTTGTTGCAATTCTTTATCAAGTTTATCGAGTTCTGCAGTCATCAGTTTTCGACATTCATCAGATAATTCTTCAATACTTGAATAATCTTGAGGATATACAGGTTTAAGAGCTTTAATAATAACACGACCACCGTAATCAAATCTTCTTTCATCATGATTGTAAAAATTCTTGTATCGAGAAAATACCACAGGAATAATTGGAACATTTGCTTCTTTTGCTAGGATAAAAGCTCCCTTCTTAAATGGCAAGAGTTCATCATTTGAACTTCGAGTACCCTCAGGAAAGATAAAAACTTTGTGCTAAAAACGAAGGTGTTAGTTATTGAGATTCCATACAGCAGTAAAATACCTTTTTATTTTTAATATGATCCATAGCATCATCTAAGCTTTTGTGAGCCTTTTCTTTATTAATTCTATCAATCCATATCGAATGACATAGATATCCACATAAATTGAAGCCAGGAAGATATTTGAGACTTTTCTTTAAAATTACTACAGTATTTTCAGGCCACATATATCCCATAGCTAAAGAAAGAAACCATAAACGTTAAAACAAAGGGAAAAAGGCTTACTGATAACATCCAAAGCACTTTGATGATTTGCAATAACAATACAAGGTTCATCTCTATCCAAATATTTCAAATCTCTTGTATCATATTGAATTCCAGTCCAAAGACAAACTCTTTTAAAAACTTTATACATTAATCTGAAAGCATACTGTAGTCATTTAGTTGAATAACAACAAAAGAAAAAAGCTGACTGTGTATTATTAGGTGTTCTTCCATTTTTCAAAGATATCATAGCTCCAATAAAACCAGAATAAATAATACAAAGACAATATAAATAAAATTTCAAGACATATCTAACAGAAGGTGAAATTTGATATAATACACCAACCACACCTATTAATAGAATAAAAAATAGCCATGTTAAATCCATAGAAGTAAATTAGAGACTACGAGAAGTTTGTGATCTAAAAAATTATAAAGAATGTATGAAAGTTTGCACCAAACTTGATTGAAGACAAGACAAGAAAAAGAAGGAATGGGTTAATAAAAAAAAATCAGGCGACGGCGTGAATTTTGCACTTTGGCCATTATGCATGTATTATAACTGGGACACGTGATAATAGCGAGCTAGGTGGCTGCTGCTGTCTAACATAATTTTAGAGTCGAGTTTGATTGGAAAAAAATATAAATAATCAAAGAGAAAATGAAGAAAGAAAAAAACGAAACAAAAAGAAGAAAGAACGAGAAGAAAAGAAAGAAAAAGCTCACGTTTTGTTGATGATTGCTATATAAATGCAAATGCATGGTTGTTTGCAACCTTAAAAAGCAAAAAAAAACATAATATCATTTTTATTGCTTTTTAAAAACAGCAAAATAAAATAAATTAATTGTTAACAAAGAATTCAAAACCAAGATTCATAAAAAATCGAGCAAATATAAATGTAAATGCAATTGATGGAATTAAGAAGAAATAATATATTGTTGGATTACCAAAAACTGCTAAAGCTTGTTCGTCTAACCAAAAAGTATCGTCCATTTTAATTTGTCCAAGTTCCATAGCTTTGAATATTATCGATGATAAGATAAGCAACAAATAAAGAAAAAGTTGATGGTCGTCGAAGAAAATTGAAACAAAAAACTAAAAAAGAGAAAAAAGAAGGGAGAAAGGACGACCAATGTTTGTTTGAATGCAGGAACACCAATTTCCCCCAATGTTTGAAACGTAATTTTTTACAGTACTTTTTTTAAAAAATAAAAGACAAAAATTTATTAAGTGTTACATAAAAAAGAGTTAAATAATAATATTGATTTACATTTTAACAATAACACAAAGCTTTTTACTTATGACGCCCAAGGCAATATTACAGTAATATGATAGTCATGTATTTTTTAAAAATCAATTTTTTGATAATTTTAAACTTTTTACATTTCGGTAATTCCAGAATGACTACAGTACATTATAACATTCCAATTATAAAGACATGTGACATCTTGTTTTGTAATAGAATCGATTTGCGATCCGGCTGGATCACACATTCTAAGACATCGACTTCCAACCATAAGGGATGAAGAATTCAAATCTAAATCCGCGCAGCATTTTGTGTTATTTCGATTTTGGGATGCACCTGTAAAAATATTTTTTTGATTATTTTAATTGAAGATAAATAAATTATTACAGTATAAAATTGATGAGAGATGTTTAAAGCTGCATTTATTTTCTACAACCATTCGGCTCAACTAAAATGTGATAGTAGTGTTTAAAGTAATTCAATATTGAAAAAACTTGCCATATTTTTAGTTTTTTCTTGATCATATTCATATTCGCACATAAAATGGCATTCTTGTGGAACATAGAGTTCACAGCAGGAAAGGAAAAGCTTATTTGCAACACTTTTTGTTGTACATGGTTGATAGCCTGTTTCAGCAGTACCACATTTGGGCTAAACATGGTTGTTAATAAATTAAAAAAATATTAAAATTTAAAATGCTATGTTAAATATTGTTTCACAGATATCTATGGTAAAGAGTACAGCTGAATACTGTACAACAAATAATTACATTTTTAAAAGCACTTACAACTTCAGGTTTTTGTGGAGCTCGTCGAAGATCTTTTGAATGAAGGGCATGTTGAATTAGGGCTTTTCGTTCAGGGCATCGTCGATTAACTTGCTTTGCGCATTGTGGCTGGGGGCATCGTTCTGACCATAATCTTGTGCAACATTCACCTATTGCAACCTAAATATATCCATAACTACTGTATCACACACCGGTGATTACAACAACTAACTTTTGTACATTCAAGTGATTGAGCGTCAGCAAAAACAATACAAATTAAAGCAGATATCAAAAATTTTAAGATCATTTTCATCATCAAAACTTTTTACAATAAGTTGAAAAGAGAGAGAGAAAAAAGAAAGTTTCAAAAAAAAGAAAAAGTGTTGGATATAATTTTCAGGAAGATAAAACTGCAAATTCTTTTTCTATCCTATTTTTTTCTTTAAAAATGGAATTGACACAGATTCTTTAAATGAAACGAACTAGAGCAGTAAAGCAGATCCATAACTCTTCTTTTTTTCTGAATTTTTTCTTCTTTTCCGTTTGAAATATCTTCTTTATTTCATTTCAATTTTCTGGTTTTTGATTTAATGAAGAAAAAGAAAACAAATTGCAATTAATTATTACCGTAACCAATACAAATCAATATTACTATAATTTTCAAAGTGGTAGCTACTGTAACTATGCACTTGTTGCCTTTGTAGCTGAACATTCATGTGACACAAAAATATCCAATTTTTTTTCTGCACCTATTTTAAAAGAGACATTTGTAGCCCAACATTTGTTTTCTGTGAAGTCACAACCTTCAAAAACCAAAGTGCAATTTGAGTACATTTATTTATAAAAAGCTACAATTTTAAATTCTCATACTGTAAGATTTAAAATATAATTTGTAACAACTAAATTGTCATCAAAAAATTGCTCTGTTAAAGTATAAAGAAAGAAAGAATACAAAATCTTATTTATTTATGGGAAACCTGTCGGAATAAATTCTAAGAAGAATTAACTCTACTTTCCTATTACTTTTTGTTGTATACTACGTCCACTTTTTTTGCAGCTAATAATTATAAAAAAAGGCACATGTCTGTTTCATGTGAATGTATCGTTTGAATAAACACAATTATGGTAGGGGGAAAAGGGCATGAAAAATTTTTGTTTAAAATCTGTTTTAATTTTCAAAAGACCTTTTTTTAAAAGAGTTCTAAAAGAGAAAAAGGTAGCGACAAAAATATTTATTGTTTTTTGAATGATTAAAGGTTATTTTGTCGCATGGTATTTCTATAGTGATACAGTATCCATATCGAATTTTAGCATAGTGATTGCTCCCTTTTGACACTGGCTTAATTCTTTTTGTTTGTCAAAACAATTTCTTCTTTTTTTCGAAAAAAGAGATTTTTAAAACATTAAATGTTCCTCGTAGCAACAGCGATGGAAAACAATGAGAATTAAAGAGAGAGAAAGAAAGAGGGAGAGAGATTAAGCACGATCTCTGTGATCTTTTTGGTCTTTTATTTTATTTAGGACACACACGTTATTTAAAGTGCAAAACTAAATGTTTTTGCAAAAACTGAAAAAAATATTAAAGTTCTACTCTCGTGATGCTGCTGCTTGTTGTGTTTCCCTGGGAGACTTGTTGTTGTTTTCCCCCGTTACTAAAAAAGTGGCTGGTAATAAAAATAATTTAGTGGTTTTTTTTGTAAAAAAGTTAAATATAAATCGTAGAAGAATAAGAGATCAAAGGAAGTTTATCTTTCAGCAAAAAAACCAACTTCTTGTGTTGCGACATTATTTCATTCTGTTGTTTTTCTTCTTTCCCTCTTCCCCTTATTCACCTAACAAAATGGGACACAAAATGAAGCAATGAAAAAGAAGAAAAAAGAAAACGTGTTGCACGTGTACCGCTTAATTTTTTTTATCGCCAGGCCTCCACTGCTGTCGATTTTTTTACCACACACTGTCGGCGTAGTTACGTGAATAGAATCGATTACTTTCAAATTTTTCCCATCACATTAAAAATTTTTTTGTTATGAATCCTTTTTTTCTATTATTGATAAAATTGACTTGTTTAAAGAGATTTTGGAAGCAGCGACAACAAAGCTTTCAATGACTCATTTTATTTAAACAGTTTTAATAATGTTTTTACCCCACATTTTTTTCAGTTTTTTCCCATTCCTTTTAAAATTCCCTTTTTCTTTTTGCTGTTGTTTTAAAGGCTGATCATTCTTGTTTTATGTTCACTCAATTAAGAGTGCAAAAAAATTTTTAGTTTTTTTCCATACCTCTTTTTATTGCGTCACTTTTGTACTTCACATGCACTAGCACAAGTTGTAATACCGTATTATTAGAGGCTTTTGTTACCTACAAAAAAAAGAATTTCCTTCCTCCGAACTTTTTTTTAAAAAACTTTTCTGAAAAAAAAGAGATAGAAAAAATTTCTTTCTTCTTTTTTCTATATTTACTTTGTGAATCTTTGTCCATTGAATGAATAAAAAAAGAAGGGAGTAGTGTTTATTTTACCAAAAAGTTCAGGTTGATCAAAAATTGCCCCGATGACTTTTTTTCTTTTGCGAAACTGCCGTTTTCTTTGTTAATATTGAAAAACAACACACGTTTACACGCACTTGGAACAAAATAGATCAACGTCTGTTTATTATATGTTGTGTCCTTTTGCTGCAAAAGATAGAAAAGATTATTTTTGGTTTCTCTTTCTCCCTCTCACCTTCCTTCCTGCCTTCTTATTTACTTCCATGTAGTTCGATGAACTTTTATTTTATTTTCATAATTCTTTTATTTTGTTTGATGTGTAAGTGTGGGTGTGCCGGGGCCCAGGTTTTTTGGTCTTTTCATTTATTTTTGTTACCTTTGACGAGATGCGATCGTAATCAGCCCTTACAAGAGCGAGAGATAAAAATCACCGTAAGATTCAAAATTGTTTTTGTAGAAACCAAAAGTTTATTCGAATGCCATTAAATCGAGATTCTTTGCTATTTATGTTACCACCACCACCTAAAGTAAATATGGATGAATATTATTCTTCTGATTATTCGTCGTCATCCCTTGAATCCCCAATTGAAAATGTTGAGCCTCCACAAACTGAAATTCGTTGCGCCGTTTGTAATGATCTCGCTTCTGGATGTCATTATTTAATTCCATCTTGTAATGGCTGTAAAACATTTTTTAGGTAATTTAATTTTTGGAACTTACAGCTTTTTAAAATTAAATAAAATAACCTCCGCAAAAAATATTTAATCTCTGACATTTTTCGTGTGTAATATTGTTAAACTAATTTACACATTTCAGAAGGACAATTGTATCACAACGAAAATTTGTTTGTAAAAATGGTGGAAAGTGTGATTTTGATAAAAGTAGGATTTTTGGAGAGAGATTACTGTAACACCGTAATGCTGAAAATTTTCAGACAGAAGATGTGCATGTCGAGCATGTAGATTTGAAAAATGTTTAAAAGCTGGAATGCAAGCTGCAGGTTTGTTGTTTAAATTTAATTTTAAAACTTATTCAGAGCTAAACATGTATGTAGATAATTTAGCCGACCACTGCTCATTTTAATACATCAACAAAAAGGTCATCATCAAAAAAAAGGTTGATGTAGTACATTGTACTTTTTGGTTCTGTGACCTCATAAAAACTTTAAAATCCTTTCGATTGTTACCCCTTTTTAATTTGCTGCTTATCAAAATGATACTTTTCTTTTCTACTGCTCCAATACATAGCGTTCATTAAAATCAAAAAGTGTATGACCTGTAATATTTAAGGGTATTACCATACACATGCTACACCCATTTTATTACTCTCTTTTTCCTCTTATTTGCATCATCCGAAAAAATGATGCAAAAAGAAAGAAATAAAACAAATATTAAAAAAGACTTTGTACACCCATAAATGTATGTATTTTTGCAGCGATTCAATACACACCATCTGCAAATTTAACTCTTAGCATAGCAAGAAAACGTTTCAAAAGTGGTCCTTCAACCTCTTCCTACACTTTATCATCTTCAACACCTTCTAATTTAAAGCAAACACATTTGGCTACAATTCAAGATCAAATTTTACAAAGAATTGGATATGTTTTAAGGCTAGAAGAAAAGCATTCAAAGCTTCGACTTTCAACTTATTATCCATATGATGAAGAAACTGGAATTAAAGGTTACCTAGAAAGTAGAAGTGCATTTGCAGATGCTGAAAAATATCAGGTAATAATAAAACATCATCAGACATTATTACTAAAGTTCAAAATGAGTACAATTTGCCTATCCACCCTCTTTTGCTTCCCTGTTGTTATTATTAAATTAAAACGGATATCCAATTGTCTCTTTCAAAACACATTTATCTCTCTTTTATATGTTATCCCTAACACAGAAAACGGTTGTACAAATACAAAACAAATTTATTTTTCTAGATTGTAGAAAAATGGCCTCCTCGACCTTCTTATGATAATAGAAATAAATTAGAAATGAAAGAAATGGGAATTAAATTTTGGTAAGTCTACCGTATCCCGATCAACATAAATTCAAACGCCCTCTGTTTAAGGTATTTTGTGGATATGATTCTCAGCTTAGAATATATCAAAACATTTCCATTTTATCAACAATTCAGTTTATCTGATAAAGTAAGTTTTATAAATTTATAAACATAAGAAAACAAACAAAAGAAAAACGAAAAAAACAACTTTTATAAGATCATACGTTAACCAGAAATAGCTTCACCATTTGTTCCATTGCTATTTCCTTTCTTTCCTGGATCACCTGCAGCATCTTCTTTTCCTCCCTTACGACGGCGGCAATATTTACGATGTGTACGCCAATGATCATGTTGGCATTGTTGTGAACAATATGAAGTATTCCAGCAACAAAAATAGACAGCTTCTATAAAGATATAAGTTATAAAAAGTAATTGGATAGTTAAAAGCGTACCATTTTCACAATGCCAGCACCATTGCTTCTTTTTAATACCAGATAGTTCACGACGATGTGTTGCTTCCATTTGTGCAACTTCTGCATTTATCATTTCACGATATCTTTCTTCCAATGAGCTCCTGAAATTTATTAGTTATAAGATTAACTATATAGTAAAGCATTAAACAGCAGAACGTGTTTGCTATATCCTTCGACATTAAATACGGGCACCGTATCTCCAGTAGTAACAAAAAGTGTTATATATAACGTACCTAACATCATCAAGTTCTTGTTTAAATTCTGTCAAAAGTTCAGTTCTAATCTTTTGTTGATCACTAAGAAATTCTTGATGAAGCTAAAAAACAAAGTATATAAGTACACGATATAATACAGTATATACGTATTAGTATTATCTTCAGCTGGCTCACCTTTTCAGTCATTTCAACAAGTATCTTTTCACGAGAACATTGTAATTCAGATAGCCAATGCTTTTGTAGATCAATAAAAATATTTATTACACGATCTTCATGTAAATTATTAGATTGAGCAAGTTGTTGTTGCTGGGATTGCTGCTGCTGTTGTTGTTGAACATCAGCAATGAGCTGACTTACACTAGCACCATCATTTTGATCCTGCTCCATTGCTTCTTCATCTTTAAGCATTTTGTAAAGCTTTTTAATAAAAACTAAAAACAGTAAAATTAGTAAATTAAGTTAAATTTATAAAAATACGCATTTTAATCGAAAAAAGCGTATTTTGTCTTTTCGTGTTTCAAAAAAGACTTATAAAAAAACGCACACTGCATGCAATAAAGAAGAAAATACTTACTTATAAAAAAACGCACACTGCATGCAATAAAGAAGAAAAGAAGAGAGACTGTGGCCCCAGTCCTGGCAGCTGCAGCAGCAGCGGCCACAGTATAGTTGTAAAAGAAAGACAGAAAGACGGTAAGAGGCCACAGTAGTATGTGTGTGTGTTTAAATATTATCATATGTAGATAGGGAAAGAATGGGACACAGTTTTCGTTGAAACAAAATTTTGTTTGTCCGCGTCACAGATGGGATTCAAGCCAGAGTTTCACGCTCCAAATCAAAGAGGTAAAAAAGACCTGATCAAAATCAAAATAGTGACGTGTGTAAAGTAAAACATATAAGATAAAAAAAGCAAATAGGAGACATTGCATTTTTTGCAACAAACAAACGTTTATAAAATTTTAAAATCAACTTTAAAAAATTTTTTAGTTAGCATGGACCCGTGGTGTTGCAATCGCTGGATTATTATTGTCATCAGCATACTATGCATATATTAAAAAATCAAAAGTTATTGTATATCCTGATGGATCTTTGCCGTTTCATTATAAATCTGAAGCAGAGTAAGCATTTTTTTAAAGGGCATGAAATTGTTAGGGGTTTCTTAGCAACAGTATGCCTTCAATGAGAGAAAAATGAAAAACTTATGTGAAATAAAAACGTGTGGATTTTTTTCAGACTGAATCAACTAGAACAAAATCTTCGACATGGAGTTGTTACACAAATTGCCGATTTAAAAATGGATCAAATACAGTATTCTATGGCCCGTGCCGTCGTGGCTTTAAATGATTGTATGTTTTCTGTGGTTACTGTATTACATCATCCAGTTGATTAAAATCTTTTAGGTATCCCTGGAATGTCAGATTCCGCAAGAGAGATCCTTGCAGAAGAAAGATCAAAATATGCCACAGGGCTTTTAAAATACTTACAAAATAAAAGAGGTGAAGATATGGGAACAAAGCTATTTGCTGAAACCATTGCATTCATAAATGGTCTGTATCGTCGAGTGGAATATAATCAAGCATATTTTACTTATCGAAGATTCGTAACCCGAGATAATACAAAAGCAAAGCTGCTACAACAGTTGCTGCTTGCAACGGATTAAAAGTACAATTTATTTTTTAAAAATGTTAATAGTTGTTTTTTTTGTTTGTTCAAAGATGTTTTTTGCCCATGTGTTTCCTCAGAAATTATAGTATTTAAATAAAGTATTTTGTACACCTTGTGTTTTATCTGTAAAATTTATACGTTACTGTATCGATACAATATTTTTAAAAAAATTTTACAATAATTTTGTTTACATCATTTTAAATTTTATACAGTATCCCAAATGGCATTTTTTCAACCTTCATTTCATGAATTGGATGATATTTTTGAAATAATACAACGTGATGAAAAATGTTTAAATAAGTAAGAAATATCCATAAAGATTTGTTCAAATTTATAATTTCAGAAAATCCTCATCAAATGATCTCAGCTGGCAAACACCGCCTCATTCAACTTCATCCATGTCATCCCCGGATTCGGGTTTTGAAAATACAAATCCGCATTCTTATTTTTCAAATTCTACGTCAACTTCTCAAGATATTAAATTTCCGAATATTATACACTATGATGCATTTTTTGACGATCACGAAGATTTTGAATCAAGCAATACTAAAGCTGCAATTCCAAAAATTTCTGAATCAAAAGAAGCTCCAAAAGTTTGTAGCATTTGTGGGGAACAAACAAATTGTTGTCATTATGATGTGCCTTCATGCAGTGGCTGCAAAACATTTTTTAGACGAAGTAAGTTTATCACTAATGCATTCATTTGTTAATTACAACACTTTATATATTTATAGGTATATTAACACCAAAAGAATATATTTGTAAAAGAAATGGAAAGTGTGATATTAAAAAAGGTGAAAGATGTCGAGCATGCCGTTTTACGCGTTGCATTACAGCTGGGATGAATCCTGCAGCAATAAAGCTACCAGAAAATGTTGATATCAGCTCTGTTATGGTCCATGTTGAAAATCATCGAAAACGAACTTTACCTTCTGTCACTGATGCTGAAGCTGCTGACGCCCAAGAACCTGAAACATCTTTAACAGTTTCAAATAAATTAACACCAATATTTAATCAATCTCGACAGTCACAAGAAATCGACTTTTTGCTGTTTTTGGAATTAAAAGCTCAGACGCTTCGAGAATCAAGTTATAATCCACAGCCGTTGTATTTCTCAAAGATTGAAGAAATTCTTCGAAGAAAAACCGAACTTCGAAATTCTGATCGATATATTAAGCCCCCAACATGGCCTATTGAGAAAGAAAATCTCGAGCTTATGTATAATACACTACCCCCTCCAGGCCCACCAAAAAGAATGTGGATAGCAATTGATATAATAATATGTATTGAAATGGCAAAAACACTACCATTTTTTGATAAATTAGAAAATTCTGATAAGGTAAATATAATATTATGTTTGCTTCCATTACAGTATTTTAATTTTTAGTTATCACTGCTGAAGCATGTTACACTGATGAATACTTTGTTAACACAATGTTATTATAGTTATGTAAAGCATAGTGATGCCATTGTTTTCCCAGATGGTTTAATGCCGATTAAATTTTCAATGAATTCGGGGAAGCTGGGATACGACGTCTATTGTCGATCAATTGAGCCTTTAAAAAGAATAAATATTACCAAAGAAGAATATGTCCTTCTCAAAACTTTGGTATTTTGTTATCCTGGTAAGATCATTTTCGAAATTTCTGTTAAAAAAACTGAAGCATGTTTTAGCTGTAAAAGATATCAGTGATAAAGGAAGAAAGATATTAGAAAAAGAATTTGAAAAATATTCAAAAATTTTATTGCATCATGTGCAGGCACAGTATGGTGCTGCACCGGGTGCAGTCAAATATGGACAAGTTGTTGCAATTTTGGAAGCATTAACTCACTTTACTGAAAGGAAAAAGGAACATCATATCATGATGACAATGCATCGCATAAAACATACCGTTCATCCTGCCGTTTCAATTCTTGATGAAGTTCATAATTAATTAACGGTCATATTCGGTAACACTGTTTCAAGTGCATTACAAGATTCGCAACTACGATAACGCACAAACATCTACTACAGCTTTAGCAATTACTGTATTTCAATGACATTTAACATTTAATCAAAATATTTATTACAAAAAATTCAGGAACTTTTTTTTAAAACTTGTATTAGTGCAATCTCTGTTTATATCACAAAAATTTGTTTTATTGATTCCTTTTCAACATAAAAGAAAGATAGTTCAAAACATAAAAATAACAGATAATGATAAAAACGTTTTCAAAATTCACAAAGATTTCCAAATAATAAAAATATACAAAAAACAAAAAAAATAATAACAGAGAGATTAGTAGAGATTTATGAGTTTGATGAATCAGTTTGAGGAATTCTAGCTCGAAGAATTATATCTTTTGGTGGATTAAAGAATGATGAAAAAAATTCTGGACCATATTTTGCAATACCGTCTTCAGAGACAATTGGATCAATCCATTCAATATCTACAAATCCAGCATCTTTTAGGCAATGTTCATAAGTGGATCGATAGAAGAATGTCATATCTGTTGTACCAATTACATCACCTAAAGAAAAAAACAACATATTAATGTTATTAGCAGAATAGTTTACTATAAGACACTTACCTCCTGGATTATAAAATTCAATTTTTACACGTTCACCATCAACTGGTGGAACAGTATTAAGGACTACAGTTGCACCTGAAATCTTCAAAGATACAACATATTAGAATTCCTAAAACGCCTACCAAATTGAATTCCCATTGCTTTTGTTGCATTATAATCACCAACGCCGTTTGGAACAAATGCAATAAATTCTCCGCCTGGTTTTAAAGAACGGGCAATATTTATCAAAGCCTAAGAAAAAAACTCATGATAGCAGCAAACAAAAAACAAAAACCTTTCGAAGTTCAGCAACGTTATTATTAAATTGTAAAACGAAAATTGCAAATGCAAAATCATATTGAGCTTCATCGGATAAATCAAAACTTGATTGTTCACGATATACGAGATTTGTATGATCTGAAAATTTAATGAAGAAAAGTAAATGTTTCATCGTCTTCCTTTGAAACATAAGAGAGAAATTTCTTTAAAGAGATAGATAACAAAATGCGCTTCAATGGAAAAGAAAACGTGATAGATACAAAATTTTTGCACATTGAAAAATCATAAAAATGTGACTAATTTTACACTTTTTTCAGCGCCTAATGTTTATGGAAAAGAAGTAAAAAAAGAACTGATCTTTCGTGACCTCTATGGAACTTCTATCTTTAGCCTTCTCCATAGAAATAAACATCAAAGAAAAGCATCTTACAATTAAATTTTGTTTTACAGCTAACAATCATATCATGATTTGAATCAATTCCAATGACTTTATTTGCACCGAGTTTTTCCAGGGTTTGTGCAAAGCTACCATCTCCACATCCAATATCAATAACATTCTTTCCTGCAACTCGATCACCAATCACTTTCATCAATGATGGATAAATAATTAATGGCTGAGCAAGACCACTTTTTGATGCTGAAATATATTTTTCTGCTGGAAATGTTGGAAATCCATTATTATTTTTTTGTAGGGGTGGAGGAACTGCAACCATATTTGTTTGAACAAAGCAAATTTATAAAATAAATGATAGTTTTTCTGTGTGACACTGAAAAACGTAAGTGACTTTGATCAATTTTTAAAACAAAAAGATAATAAAAAGTGGAAACAAACATTGCAAAAAAGATTGAAGTGGTTCAAACACGTTGGAAAAAAAGAAGTAATTTATAAAAAAGGGACAAGGTTACATGAATGAATGGTTTACTTCTTAACTATAAAATTTGAAAAAAAAATTTATGTTTTTAAAAGAATACTTGAAGATAAAAAAGTTAAAAAAAGAAAGAAAGAGTTTAATGAAGAAAAACAACAAATATCAAAAACGATCAAGCAAAAAAAGCAAACACTAAAAAAGAACGTTACAGCAACAACAGAGAGGCTGCAAGAAAATAGAAAGAAAGGGTTGTTGTTTGCATTTTCAATTTTTCTTTGCCTTGTTTTTATAGAAGAAAAAAAATCAAAGAGATCCATCGTTTCTTTCACGTGTGTAACAACTCATGTAATAAATTTATGTTTTTTTCCTTAAAACAACAAAAAAAAACAAATAAAGAGTATCATTTTTAGAGGTAAAAAACACGTAAATTTGGTCATTTTTGGAAGCGTGATGAAATTTTTTAACATTGGGCTGATAGGGTTAACAAAAATGTATAAGAGTAAACAGTAGTACCTATATATTTTTTGTTATGACACGAAAACAAAACTATTTACTTTTATAGTTGAGTTGCAAAGGAATTTTCTACTACCAAAATTGAGTAATATTATTGTTTTGAATGATATCATTAAAAACTGTATTAACAAACAACAAAAATATAAAATAGTTTTTTAAAGTACACTGTGATTGATTGTAATAAAAGTAAATACATAGTTTATATGAAAAACACTTGAAAGATGCCTTTGGCAATTTCTCATTAGATGACCTAACATAAAAATTTCTTATACAATTCAAAAATTTTGTCTACTATGCAGTACATTCATTTGCTTTATGATTGTTTTTGAATATTTTATAAAATAATAACAAAGTTTATCAGTTTTTTCTTCAATAAAATTATTGTGTTTGTTATAAATAAAAATGGAATTGTCATTGCAACTAGTTGTTTTTGTTAGTCATAAAAAATGTTGAAAAATTCCGTTTTTATACCACAGTTTATTAACAATAGAATATGTAGTAGACATTACCTCTGTCAATGTAAATTAATATTTAAAGTTTATTATGTGTAAAGTAAGAAAAAAACATTGATCCAAAAAGTATTATACTAAAAATTCTTCTGGTACATTTTCCATTAACATTTCGTGGAGTACAAAAGTGGCATAACACGTAAAAATAATAAATGCAATTTGCATGTAATGCGTAATGCTTTTTATTTTTATGAAGCCACATTTGTCAATTGATTGATTTGCAAGGCAATATTTTGCACCATACATTGTCGCCGAACAACAAAGTGTAAAACAAATATTAAAAAATATTAGACTAGCAAAGCAGAAAGCATTGATGAGATTGCGTTTTGAGTTGTTTGCTGCAAGGAAGCATTCCTCATAAATACGATATTGAGGTTCCCATGTTGCATTCAAAGTTTTTATCCGCATTGTATCAGCTTCAATTTTTTTCAAATAATATTCTTTTATCGTTGAAAGGGAATCGTTATCAGCGAGAACATCATTCCATTTATCCAATTTCTGAAAAGTGTCAATAAAAAAATGTTTTAACAAAAACATTTATCCTGCAATTTTGGAGCGTGTTTACAAGGGGTGACAAAATGTTGAACCCTTTATTCTCTTATTTTTCCTTTTAACCCCATTTGGAACCCAAACAGTACCCCAAGAAAAAATGGAGAACAGTTTGAAAATTCGCAAAAAGTCGGGAAAAACCCTGGAAAGCCGTGAAAAGTCGTGGAAAGTTGTGAAAAATCGTAGAAAGTCGTGCTAAATTTTCCACGACTTTCCACGGTTTTTTACGGTTTTCCACGAATTTTTTAAACTTTTTTTCATTTTTTCTGTCATTTTTCGGAGAATGGAGTATTGTTGGGGTTCCAGATAGTTTCAAAGGGTATATGGGGATCCAAAATTGATACAGGTCTGTTTTTTGTCAATGGCTATTGTAAGTGTTTTCAATAATTTCAACATTGCAATATCAATAATCTGCAGTTCTAACCTTTTGAACTTCATTTCTTTCTTTCCATAACGTTACAAAATTTTCAAATGTTCTAGTATCTGTTTCATTGCATGGATTAATAGTTGCTGCTTTTGAACGGATGGAAATAAGATGATTAAATGATAGATAAGAAGTTGGGCGTTTACTGTATGTTTTTATTACACTACTACTTTTAATTGAGGTGGCATAGAAGAAGTAGAATGACATACATAAGGCATAACATACAAAGGGTAAACTTGCAACGATTGGTTTAAAAAATGGAAAAGGAAATTTTTTCTAAATTACAGTATTTTATTATTGTATTATACTTAAAAGAACTTGTTAATGCTTACCGAAATATCCGTATTTTTAGAGGTTATCAAATTTTCAGTGCTTTCATTGTTTGCACTGTTTTCTGACAATATCTTGGTTGTTTCAGCATCATCTGTTTTTGGTAAGGGAAAGTATTTAATTAGTAATTTTTCAATAAATTTTGCAGCATTACAAAATAAAATTGTAAATAAAAGCGGTAAAGCAAAGCAGAAAACAAAGTCAATCTCCATAATCCCAAGTTTCTAATGTTAAAATGAAGAATTCACACTTTACAATGAACAGCAAAAATAACTTTCAAAATTATTTATATTTTTTATTTACGGGAAAAAAGCAACATTTTGCTTTTTTTAAAAAAAGAAGGAAATCGATAACATAAGACTACTGCTTTTTGAAATGCAGCCGAATGAGTGCCAAAAAAATGCAAAACTAAAACTGCCAGCTGCAAGCAACACTTTCAAAGAGCTAACAAAAAGTAGTCAATGCTTTGAAAAATATTAAAATATATTAGCTGTTTAACCGCTTCACATTGATGTACCCAAACGAATATTTATATTATTTATTAAACTAAACAAAATACAATTATCAATTATTTAAACACAATTAAAATTTTAAATACATATATTATATTTAATAATTACCGTAACATTTTCTAACAGAAATGTTTTTCCTTTTACATTTTATTAGGGACAATAATTTTAATTAAATCAACAAGAGTTTGAAGGCCTGGAATTAGCTCAATTTCAGTGACATCATTTGAGCTTTCATCCATCCAAAGTTTTGCCCACGCAGAATTAGCAAATTGTCGAAGGTGATCACTTAGCGAAATTTGCATATTGCTATCATTGATAATATTGAAACAGGATGCATATACTTTATTTGCAACCAAATTTCCGCTGTGGGTCATAGGGGCGTAGATTCCCTTTTCTTTTACAATTTCAATCTTAGAGATTCGAGTTTCAACAAAATCAATTCCATCTTTAAGAACGAAAAGGCATTGATCGGAGCTAACATCTTCGGCATAAACCATTTCAGCATTGAGTCTTTCGATAGAAACAGCTTTTCCAGCTTCATGACAATCTCCTCGGAAAATGTAATGTTTATTTGTGAGTTTAAGATCTGTGCCATCTTCAAGTTCAAAGTGAATAAAATCAGCAAAAGTTTCAGGCATTCGATGTAGCCATTGTTCAACTCGGCTGTATACAATGTTATTCTTATTACCAGCCAAAATCCAATCATCAAGCTCCAATTCATCCATTCTTTTTTCGATGCCACCTTGAAGGAGAACTTTTGTGTCTGCACTGAAACAGAAGAATCCACTGCCACCACCTCCTGCACCTCCAACGGGATAATAATATCCAGAGCCATATGTACCTGCTGCTGCACCACCAACATCAGCTGGAGGATTAATGATATTTGGAACTTGTCCAGCTGGAAGTTCAATTCCTTGAATTGCTGTTTCTCCAGGTGGAAGGGCATTTGTTTCTTCAATGATTGCATCATTTTCAGCAACGAAAGGACCCTCAATGTTTTCAACGACTGGTTCTTCAATTCTAGCAAGTTGTGGTTCTTCAACGATATCATTATCAACATTATTACGGATTGGTGCTTGGAATGCTTTGGCATTTCCCTTTTTGCCGCCTGCTGCTACGGGTGCAAGTGTTGCGGGTGTAGGTGCACTCTTTTTTGCACCATCTTTACCAAATCTTCGAAGCATTTCTTCATGAACGGCTTTGTCAACATTAACTGTAAATTCTGTTGGATATGGTAGACATGGTAAACGACGAATGGAAACATCATATGATACTCTAAATTAGGATTTTGTAATAATGCATGAATATTCCTTTTATCTTCTTACTTTCCATCTGGAGCTGTATGCTTCACAACATCACTAATATAATCAAAGGCATATTGCCGGCCATTGTTGAGAACTTCACCACCAATAACAATTTGTCCAGAATTTACAACTGCGACTCCTCGATCTTCAGAAAGTTTTAAAGGCTCATATTCGCAACATTGAACAGCTAGGGGAAGCTCGGAAGCATTCAAAACTGGACCAAATCCTCCAACCCATTGTGATTCAGATGGGCATTGCTCGGAATCAAATGTGGAAGCACAATGCTGAAATATAAAACAAACATAAGAAAGAAGTAGTAAAAGATAGCTTTATTTAATTTTTATTAGTTTTTTTATTAATAGATTTTAAGCTTTTTCTTGATGATCTTTTTCTTCCAGTATTATGATAAATATTCAAGATAGGTTTGAACTTCTTAATATAATGTTTTTCAGTTGCACAATCACGATTCAATAATGACACTTCAAATCCATTCAATGCACAATTAATTAGTTGACTATGTTTTCTAAAATAATGTGAAACATTATTACTTTTAAAACTACATACAGTAATGTGTTATAGATGTAGTATTAAAATCCTTACTTTAAATGTTGTAAAAGACGGCGCCGACATCCTTGCTTTGTTTTTCCAATATATAGGTGTATTCCATCTTTATCCATTAACTTATAAACTCCACATTCTTTAAGCTGTTTATCATCTATCATAACATTTGGAAATTTTGAAGATATAGCTATATGAACAAATCGAGTATTTGGTGGTTTTGTAAGTTGACAAAGATTTGAAGGTTTTGTAATAAGTTGAGAAGTCAATAAAGTAGAAATAATTCTCCCATAATAGGCCATTCCACAGTACACCAATTCAATCAGTTAATTTACAATCAAAATGTTTTTTCATTTTTACCGTACATTTTTCAATTTTGTAATTTTTTTAAATGCAAAGAAAGTTTTGCATAAAAGTAAAAAAAACTTACAGCTGTTTGAGATTTGAAATTTTTGGCATCTGCAGCAGGAATAGCTCGAGGTACATCAGCAGATTTTCGAAAGTAACCATCAGGTTTTCGATTAACCCGATAGAAACTTGATGGGGATCCAGCTGGAAGGCCATCAGATTGCCATCCAAAACATGTTGGTCTTGCACACCCTAATACGGGTTGACCATTTGGTAATGCCTAAAGATTTAAATCAAAAATAGATTAATTAATATTTTTTGGGTGGATTTAAAAGCATTAAAGGCATCAAAGAAAAGATGAAAAAGCAATTAAAAGATAATCTCTCTTGGCTTTTTGACGAGTCCTTTTAAGAATTTACGTCAAAATCTCTTCATATTTCGTTTAACAATAATTAAACTTTCAAGGACAAAAGAATTAGTATAATAGTAAAAGAGGGTAGTAATATTACTCATTTGCAGAAAAAAGATCAAAAATGAATGTCGTCACTTACTTCAAAGCTGAATGGTACAGCAGATTCTCCACAAAATGATGCCAATGTTGAAAGTGGAAAAGTAGCAGCAGCTAACACTAATAGCAGCGGCGTAGAAAACATTTTTCTATCAAAAATTTAACAAAAAATGATAAATTTATTTTTCCACTTTTTTCTTTGATAATAATTTCTTTTCTTTTTCTCGGTGTGTAAAAAGTGAATTGTTTTCTTTGATATAACTTTTTCCCGGATTTCTTTATCCCCCTTTTTTTTCTTGTCGTCTTTCATTCAAAGTTTTTTGACCTAATTTGAATTTTTACAATAGGATTCCGTTTTTGGTTAATTTTCTCTTTTCTTTTCTTTTTCTATCATTATCATTATTTTCAATTGTTTCTTTGGGCGGGATTGATCCGATCTGCTGTAGTAGGAGCATCTGATGATGATAGATGATCACGCAATAACCAGCAGGAACAGAAGCAGCTGCCCACACATAAAAATCATTATGCATATAATTGCAAAAGTGTGCCCTGTGGTAATAGTGATAACAAGAAATGATCCGTTTTTCAATCTTTTTTGAATCTTTATTGAACACTTGAACCCCAAAAATTACAAATATTTAGAAAGCAAAAGTTTTTTTAAATGTTTGTAAAAATCAAGTTTTGGAAAATAAAACTTTCTCCTAGATCGATGATATACAAACACAGAATTGTATTTCTATTTAAAGTTATACGGTAGCTTTTCAACTTTTTTTCAAAGTTTAAAATTCAAAGTTTTTAAAACAAAAAACTATAAATTTTGTTTTCGAATACATTACGGTAGTTGGAAAGTCCAAAAATAATTTAAAAGTTCATTAAAACAATTTTTTTTGTATTTCCATAATTTAAAAATAACAAAAATTCTTCCGCTTTTGTTTTATTTATCATTTATTTAAAGTTAACTATTTATAAATTAAAAGAAAAAAATAGCAACAATAGAGGGGAAAAAAAGTTCTTGCCATATTTTTTTGAAGAGTTTCATTTTACGCATTATGCATTTATAAATGTGTAATATTATTATGCTGATGGGAAGGAAAAAAGGGGGCTTCATTATTTAATCTAACAACATTCAAAAAACGAGCAGCAGCAAATGCTTCCTTAATAAAATAATAAACAATAAACAAGAAGAAGACTGTTTTGGTAAATGCTGCTTATTCTGCAACAAGGTATATTTATTTTTGGGATAAGTTTTAGTTAATATTCTTGTCGATCATTCTTCAATTGCTTAAATGGCTTAATTTAAATTATTTAATTCACTTTTTTTGCTTCTGGAAAAGACGTAATTGAAACTTTTGATATGACATCGCCTTAGGGTGAAAACAGTAAATTAAGTTATCCCTTTGTCGTTTTCTATTTTAAATGCTTTTTTTATTACTATGAAATAATTTACAAGCGAGTAAATAAATCCGAAATAGCGAAATCGAATGTTACTTGACATAAATGAGATAAGATAACATTAAAATTGATTATTTTTAGCGTTTAATGTTCACCAAAAACAGTTCGTCTAATTTTTAAATCAATAAAAAACTTTTTAAATTTGATATAAATGTTCGACGTTAAAGATTACGGTATCACTTTGTAAGAAATAGTTGTTATCCAAAATCTGCTTTCAAGCTACAAATTTCAAGTTTCCAAATAAAATTCGATTTTAATTCTGCTTTAGAATATTCTGAATTAAAAGTATTCTTTTTTTTCATTCAGAACAGTTACCCATAAACTCAATCCCCATGGGTGAATCAATTTGAAACACAAAAAAACAGATTTCAAACCAAGTCAAATTTGTTTTGCTTTAAATTCTATTAAATGATGAAACTAGAAAACACGATTTTCACTGTTTTAGCGGAATGCCGGAAAAGATTTGCAAATAAAATAGTTTGCAAAAACTTCGCATGATTTGAAATATATTGTTTACTTACTACAACTGATAAAATTTAAGTGCAAAAAAGGCCATTTGACGATTTCCGAATGTCCATTTATTTTTTTCATTAATAATTCTGAAATGCAAAAAGAAGTCTTTTGTTTCCCTTTTCCACAAAAAAAACGTCAGTATCCGAAAAAACATAAAAACTACGGTATTCATTGTTGTCCTTCTTGTATAGAAAGAAAGTCGACAGAAGCATTTCGATCTATAATTCTTTATTTTTTTTCTTCAGAAAAGAAACAAAAGTTCATTTATAATAACAATTGTTTTTGGCATATAAAAAAAGCTGCTGCTGCTATTTGTATTCTATTTTTTTTTCCATGAAAGTTATGGAACTAACTACTATTTTAAGGATACAAATGACGACGAAATGTGTTGTTATTTTCAGGCTTGAACTTGCCAAAGCTAAAAAGAAATAGAGTTTATTGTTTTCTTTTTCAAGAAATATAAATACCTCCTTTTTTAAAAAAAAAGAACGTCATTAATTTTCAAGGAGGGATGATGATTTTCTAACTCAAGAACCCAAGAAGAAGCCAGCAAGAAGCTTCTTATTAAATTTCAGATCCTGCTTTTCTTTATTTTCCGTGCGCATCTTCTTCCTCGCCGTTGATGCTAAAAAGTTATTTCTTTCTTCAAAAAATATAAATTTATGCAAAACTGAAGTGATGATGCCCTCTTTTATCTCTCTCGCTTTCAGAAGCAGAACCCATTGAAGCTTCTTTTTGAAAAAAAAGTATAAATACATATGTTTTGATCCATTTTGTTTTAAAACATGTCCTAGAACTTTTGTTCGTCATCTTCTTGGTATTTATCTGTCACTTGCCATTGGATGCTTCTGTTTTGGCACTTCTTTTTCAATCATTTTTGTTCTATTTGTTTTAAAATAAAGTTTTGAGCTTTTATTATTATTTTTAAAACTTTCTTTCTTTTTGGACTTCTGACAATCTCACGTCATTTTCATTTTCTCCTGACAATTTTTGTAGAGAGAAGCAGTAGCAGGCAGCAATAACAAAAGCTTTTTACATTACTTTTTTCTTTCATTTGTGGCTGCTGCCATTGAAGGTGTCAAAAACACCTTCTAGCCCACCTTCTAGCCATTTTCCTGAAGCCGCCTTCTGGACCATCTACTAACTCCCTTTTTTAAACATGGTTATTATTTTTGGAAAAATTCTTTTCTTTTCATTTTGGTGGCATTCTTTGTTTTTACAAAAAAAAAGAGAAAGAGGCATTTCTTTTTAATTTTAATTTTACGCTTATTTAACCGTTTTGTTTTTAAATAATAGAAGAAAATGGGAAGGTAGTTTTTTCGTTCACTTTTGCTGCCTTCTTGCCAGAAGAAACGTGAATGACGTGATGGCGGTCTTTGCCAGGAAATTTCAGACAAATGCCTTTAAAGGTTATAAGATTACGGTAATTTGTTTTTGAATTGATGTATAGATCATTCTTATTTCTCCTAGAAGTCTCTATTATATGCTTCCATAAAAAATGTGAGGGATTAAAAACTGCGCAATAATTAATATTATATATCTTTTTGACATTAAAAAAAAGACAGGATTTATTTCATTTTTCTTTGCGGAAATTTGCGGAGAAGCAACAAAATTAAAGTAAAGTAACAATATTATTAAATGATGGAAATATAAGGTTTCCTTTTTTCCTTCTTCTCTGCTACTACCCACTTGATAATCAACTTTTTTTTTCTTCTTCCGTCTTCTTCGTTCATTCATTTCAAGTTAGTTAATTCTTTTTTTTCTGTTTTCAAAAAACTGAAACTTAAAAACTTATCCCCTCAGGGCGGGAGATAAATTCTTTGCAGTATCTCAGTCTCTGTTCAAAACAATGAACAAGACACCAACTTCTCTCATTCAAGGATGGCCTAAATTTTTTTCCGTTTATATCAAGAAAAAGAATCCGGGAGCCGTAGAAAACAAAAAGCCCCAAATTCATTTCACTTTCTATCAGTTCCCTTTTACGTATCTTTCTTAAGAGATATCTTATAATCGCGATAAATATTTTCACTTTTTTTTTGATGTTGACAAAATTTTAAAATTATTATTATTATTTTCTTTGCAGTAATTTACGGTTTCTTGGAAGCGGAGGAAAAGAAATAATTATGAGCAGCAGCAATTATTTTGCGCTTATTAGCGCATGCTTTTTTGCATTTGGTGTTTTTATTGCTCATGCTCAAAATACTCATGAAGAAACACAAGCATCAGCTGCTGCAGCAACATCAGAAGGAGGCGGACAATGTGGCACTCCGGAAACAGATTATGCTCCATGTCTTGCTCGTGAACGTGCCGATTCGTTGTTCAAGCATTGCTGTTTACAGTACGCGCCTACGGGATGTCAATCTCTTTGTACATATGAATCTGATGAGCTAACAGCTCGAAATAATCTTTTACAATCTGTTAAAGCTGGTAAATGTGATCTTAAACATGTTTCAACAATTCTTTATTGTGCATCTCAAAATCAGGTAATTCAAATTCTTTCCACAAAAACAATCCACCATAATACCCTTTTATTCTTTAGGATAACCGTAAATGTTGTGATCATCTTGGCCTTGGTGATCCAAAACTTGGTGTTGGAAAAAGATGCTGTAATGATTTATGGGTAGCGGTGTGTGGTTCGTGTGTTCTAGCCCATCACAGAGGACTTAAGGAATGCCTTTATTACTATTATTGGTTACAGTACATTATATAAAGAGTTAGAGAAAGAGAAAGAGGGAAACGAGTGGTGAGCGGCAACTGCCGAAGGCAGTTGCCTTGCGCGTTGTTGCAAGAGTTGTTGAGTCTTTGCTGGAGGTAACTGAAGGACGCTCTGAATCGAAGTAGTTGTTGAAGTTGTGGTTTATATACTTTTTGTCTCGAGAGAAGGCGGAGTCGTTTACTTTTGCCAAAAGACATGTTGAACATCTGATGAGTGTAGTCGTGTTTTATTAAACTCTTCTAAATTATGGATGTTTCCATTACATCCGGCACCTTCAAAGAAAGAACGCCCTCGTTCTTTTGCTGTTGTTGTTGAAGTGGTGTTGCAGTATCATTGCAGAATCAGCTTTACCATTAAACAGACTTGTGTGATGATGATGAAGTTTCCCAAAGAGAGAGACAGAAAAATGATAGACCAATATATACAAAAAAAACAAATTATACATATATACAATAACAATTAAACAGTTTAAAAAGCTAAAAATTGATTTAGTATATTTTTGTTGTTGCTGTACTGGATCGTAGTTGTTGCATGACAAGTTATGTTAATCAGTTGAAAATATTGTTACATATGTAATTGAATATAGCTGAACACTGATTAAACGGTGTTGCCTGGTGTTGATCATATGTCCTACACTCTGCCCCAACTAAAAAATGAATGGACCCCATTCATAATAATTTTTAAGCTTTTCCAAAATTAATAAATATATACAACAAGAGTTAAACAGAAATTATAGAATTTAAAAATAATAATATTCATCTTTATACAAAATAACTTTAGACTCATTACCAAATTCTTTAATTATATACAAAAATGGAATAAAACAGTAATAAAAAATAAAATGTATCAATAATATTGTACAATAGGGATTAAACAGTTCTATAATAAATAAATAAAATTAAATAAGATATACCGTAAAGGTATGAATAACCACAAGAATTAATCAGTTCAATATTAATAAATAAAATAAAATGTATGAATAATATGTAACCATATAAAATTAATATACAATAATTAATATAAAAAAAATATCTAATACCCATATCGATTGAAAAATATCCATCAAAAAAAATTTTCATTCCAAATAAAATAGTTGTAAAATGAAAAAAAAACATAGTTTAACTAACGTTGCTGATTGTTCTGAATTTAATCGATGTTTAACATTGGTTCATGGTTTGGCGATTGTGTTGGAGTTGCATCTTTGCTTTTATCTTTCATACTTGTTGAGATTGTTGCTCGATTTGTGTAATTTGCTTGACCATGAGATTTTTATTAAATTTACTATGCTTTTGTTGTTGGTTATTTTGATGATATTTTTGATACTGATTACATTGACTGAAACCATGTTGTTGTCTTGGCTGTTGTGAGAAATGATTATAATTTTGACGGTGATTGAATTTTCCATGTTGATGTGCTTTTTGTTGTTGATGAGTTTGTAGTTGTTGATGATTAAATCGGTGTCGTTGATTCCCATGATAAAATGTTTGTTGTTGACTGATCTGTTGTTGGTTAAGTTTTCCAAAATGTTGTTTATGTTGTTGTTGACCATAATGATTATTGCCATACTGTTGACCAGGATGAATAGTTATTTGATTGAGATGTGTTGTAGCTTCACATATCTTTTGTTGTTGCTCTGCATCAGTTGCTGCTGTTACCACTTCCAAGAAATTAGAATATTTTTGTCGTCGAATTACTGATTTTATATTGAATTGAAGACCTCGCATGAATTGTTTTATTGATGTTTCTTGCATCATTTCGTTTGATTGTTCTCCGAACATATTTGAATCGTTCACCAATCTTTCAATTTCTTGTGCATAATCCATGACTGATTGTGTGCTGCTTTGTTTCATTTGATGAAGCATAAGATTTGATGTTTCAGCTTTTTGCACTTTTTCCATGATGCCGATCAATTTTTCACTGATTTCTTGCCATTGCTTTGCAGGTTTGGATGATTTAGGTTCTTGAAGATGTTGAAGTTTTCCAGCTGCACGACCATGAAGTAATGCAGGTAATAATTCCATTTTTTCAGCGTCTTTTATCTCAAACACCATTGATTTTTCATTGAATTCATCCAAAAATAATTTAAAATTTTGATTGGGATGGCCATAATAGTGAGGAAAAATTTTAAGAAGTTCCACCTTTTTTTCAAATGTTATTGGCATTTCTTGTTCTTAATTCAAGTTTAAAAAAAAAATTATAATACAAAAATTTTCGCGATTGATGACAAATTAGAATAGTTTAATTTAAAAAGAATCAATTAATAGAGCAAGTGTCTAACAAAATTTTATTATTATCATTATTATTATTATTATTTTTAGTGAATTTTAAACATAATGACTTGAGGACTTTTATTATTTTATTAAAATTAATTAACTGATTTTGTTATGGCACAGTTACCATCGCTGATTTTAAAAAAAAATTTTACGGCACAGCTACCAATGGCACTTACAGTATATCTATTAAAAGAAAAAATATTATCAAAATTATTTATGTTTTGCATTTTCGAACCCAAAAATACTGTATACTAGGCCATAAAAAGTCATTATTATAAAAAATTTTTAAAAATAACTAAAAAAATTATTCAAGCCAAAAATAAGAATAATTTTGATTAATGAAATTGTTAAAATCTTAAAATTTTGTTAGACTTCTTTATTCCAATAGTATAACATATACAAGGAGATAAAGAACAAAAACTTCCTCTGTCACGCATATTTTCGTCAGGGATGAGAGACAGAGAACTTAAATATTTTCATTGTAAGTCTAGACGGGGATCCATTTTAATAATTTCAACTTAATTAATATTTTCCGCTTCCCAAAACTTCATTATTATCATTTTACTTTCATGTATAAAAAGTCCTGATTTTTGGTTCGAAAATGGGGAAGGGTTACAATTGAATATTTAAGGTGACTGAATATGCCAAGGAAGTCTTTTAGATTACTTTGGATTTCAAGACAAATAAATCCAAAGCAAGACCCAGAAATGAGACATGATGAGTAAAGAAGAAGAGAACTACCGGTAGTTTAATTATTTTGTACGTTTCATGACGTCGACTTCATGATTTATTCAAAATAATTAATTTTCTTTTAAAGACAGATGAATAGAGGAAAAGGACGATTTAATTGAATCTTTAATTATGATAAGCGAAAAATATGCAATGGTAAGAACTATATTGATGGTAAAATAAAAATAAAAGAAAGGCCTTTTTGAAATAAAATTAAAACCAAAAAAAATTTATTTTCAAAATTCTTTAAAATTTAGTTATCGTTTTTAAAAGAAATTATTAAAGAATTGCCATATTTAGGTTTTTGTAGTATTAGCATTTGTTCGATGCCCTTTTTAAGAAAAAAAAATAATCTCCTGTTTTAAATAAAACATTATACTTTCTTTGTGAAGAAAAGAAAGATTTACCTTTAAGAAATACTAATTCCTTCTTAAAAAAAACTTCTTAATTTTGAACACTTGAACTTTTTATTTTAATAAATTCATTTATAGAAAGACTACAGAAAACGTATTTGAAGAAAAAATTAATCCAAAAATAATTTTAAAGGTGATATAATCCTTTTTTAAACAATTTTTTTTATGTGAAAATAAAAATTTAATTTTGTTAAAATGGTTGTTGACTAAAAGACAGAATTAATTTTTGCAAACGTGGGAAAACAAAAATATTATTTTCTTTAAACATGGTAAAACTGAAAAATGGGTTTTTGACATAAAACAGAATTGATTTTTCAATGGATAAAAAAAATGGAAAAAAAAAAAGAAGGTATAGTTTTTCACTAATGTAAAAGAAGATAGAAAAAAAAGAAAACTAAAAAAGACTCTATAAAGTTTACAAAAAAAATAAAGACATCCTTAAAACCTTGCTACCTGGAAGAACAACGGGTAGGACCTCCATGTAATGATTTATGGGTAGCGGTGTGTGGTTCGTGTGTTCTAGCCCATCACAGAGGACTTAAGGAATGCCTTTATTACTATTATTGGTTACAGTACATTATATAAAGAGTTAGAGAAAGAGAAAGAGGGAAACGAGTGGTGAGCGGCAACTGCCGAAGGCAGTTGCCTTGCGCGTTGTTGCAAGAGTTGTTGAGTCTTTGCTGGAGGTAACTGAAGGACGCTCTGAATCGAAGTAGTTGTTGAAGTTGTGGTTTATATACTTTTTGTCTCGAGAGAAGGCGGAGTCGTTTACTTTTGCCAAAAGACATGTTGAACATCTGATGAGTGTAGTCGTGTTTTATTAAACTCTTCTAAATTATGGATGTTTCCATTACAATGCCTTCGATTCTGTGACCCAGCTGGAGAGGGAATTGGCTCAATCAGTCGACAAGATGTTACATGCTTATTTAATTGGAATGTAATAAATTATTGTTCACACAGCGGAATTAAACTTGAATAATAAAAGAATTCCCCGACTTTTAAAAACAAGAAAACAAATATCATAGAAGCCTTTTATTCCCTTTTACATCTTTTTGTTCCTACTGTATTTACTCAATCATATGCCATATTATTATTACTGTAATTATTTATATACACATTTTATTTCATCAATAAATTGTTAATAAGGGTCTTTTACAATTTTTTAAAAAAAGAATTTCATTAAATGAATATATCAAGCAATCATGAACTTGCAGTATCATTTGAATGCAAGCATTGTAAATATCGAGCAAGTTCATCCAATTCATCTGAACATTCTACCATATATACCTGAAATCGTTATAAATACAATATGTTAATAAATATGTATAGCAAACATACTTCAGTATCCCACATCATTTGCATAATAAATGTATCTCTATTTTCATCCAAATCAATTTTTTGTGTTAATGGTGGTGAAAAACGAAAATATGGTACAGCATTTGAATAAGTCCAATGTTTAACTTTTTCAACTGGTAAACCATCTGATGCTGTTATCTAAAATTTTCCATCACTATTACAAAATTACAGTAACCCAAGCATAAAAACATACTTGTTTAATAAAAACCATTGCCATATTTTTTATTTGTTCTGTTGTTCTTGAAATAAATTTTAAAATATCATTTGCTCGGCCTTTACTTGAAATTGTTACCTAAAAACAATAGCACACTTTCAACACCGGAATTAAAGTAAGCTGGTTAAAAGCTTACAGGTGTAACCATTCCAGTTCCAAGTGATATAACACATGATAATGGTGGTGGAGATTCACGTCCAACATATTCTTGAATTTGTTTATATTGATAATATTCTTTTAATAGCACTATAAAAAAAGGTTTATATATTTAAATAAATTGAAACGCAACACTTTTTTCTTAATAAAACGATAAGCTTTAATCTACCACATAAAAATAAAAATAGTTTACCTTCTGTAGGATTATTTGCCATAATTCCACCATCAGAATATATTCCTTCAAATGGCAAAAAATATGTTGGTGCAGCCGAAGATGCTCGTGCAGCTTTCCATAAATATACAGATTCAGGATCTTCATATTCATATTCACGTAAGTCGCGAGCTTCAAGATTTGGTTGATAATTTCGATATAGCTTTAATTTTGGCGGAGCTAAATTACTTTGACATGCTGTTATAATAACTCTAAAAACAATAGTTCATATACTGTAGTTGTCAGCAAGGATACAACGACTTACTTGTGATCTTTTATTTCACTCATTTTAGTTCTTGCACCAAATACAAATTTCAAATATGTTTCATATCGATTGCAATTGTATGGACGGCTATTGCAGAAGATTTCATTCTTTAATCGAAGATAAACCTTTAAATTTTCTTCCAATGATTTATCTAAAACCAGTTGAATTTAGAAAGCTATATTAACATCATCGCTTCAGAAGATTACTATGAAAATAAGGGCTGATGTAGGTTTAATGCTCTCAAAAATGTCAATACAAAGAAAAAACGGACTTAATCCAATTCCCAATGCAACAATTGCTCCAGTACTTGTACCAGCAACCCAATCCAAATGTCGATAAATACTATCCCCAACGCGTCTTTCAAGATTCATTAAAAGCTGAAAAAAAATAATTGTAAAAAATGTTGTGACGTTGTTGTTGTTGCTGAGGTTGTTGCTGAGGTTGTTGCTGATGTTTTTGGTCAACGGTGTAAGTTGGTGAACTCTACCAGGGAATCGAACCCTGGCATTATGGAAACGTTCTCACCACTGCACCACCGATTTACAAAAGAGCCAAAAATGCTTATCAACAACAGCTGTTTTTTAAAAAAATTATTGCAACAAAAAGATGTTCGACATTTTTTTAAAAGAAAACTTACTTGAAGAAGTACAATCCCACGAATTCCACCCCCATCCATTGCTAATAAAACAGTTGTCTTTTCTTCTTGTCCATGAAGGATTTCTTTGATAAGTTGACTATTAACTGCTCGTTGAATTTCTGAAATTTAATAAGGCAATTTTATTAAAAATTTTCAAGCCCATAGACAGACCTTGTTTAAGTGAATGTGGCTTTTCGGTCGCTTTTGTACTATTATTTGATGCATCAAAAAGTTCCAAACTTTTCCTAAAAAATGCTACTACCATTAGTTTTACTGTAACTAATAACTTACTTTATTTCAATTTTTTCTGTCATATCAATAGGACGTAAACCAAGTTTATTCTTCTTTTTAGAAAGAGCAAAACGATGTTCAAAGAGAATAAGTAGAGTACGAACAACATGAACATTTCCACCTCGACATGCAATGTGAAGAACTGTATTACCTTCTTGATCACGAATATCAGCTTGTACATATTGTTCAGAAGCATATAATCGAACAATACCTTGAATACTTTGTTGTGCTACAGCATCAAATAGTTCATGAGTTCTCGGTAACAATGATGCAAGCATTGCAACACGCTGAAAAGATGTATGTATATGTACTGTAATGTTAAGAGAGATTAACCATTGAAGCGCCCGTACAATCCATTACTCAACGACAAATTGAAGTAGCAGCAGCAAATGAATATAGGAATGAATCAGTCAAACTAGTTTATCATCGACAAATTGTGGCAAAACTTTTTCTTTGAACGTTAAAAATGAGTAAGCTTTCATTTCATCGAGGAAATGTAATGGTTGAAATTTACATTTTTCATGTAATTTTTTAATCTTGAAAATGGCTAACAAATGTACAGTAATCCATAAACATAAAATTGTCATATTCCAGAAGAGTTATCATCAAGGGATCTGATACAGATGAGCAAGTATTATTTAATGATTTTTTTTTCAAAGATTGATGGATGAAATAATAATGAATATCCATTTCCATCCAAATAATAAAATACTTTTTACGGAAACTTTTTTGTTACAGCTTAGGGGCTGTCCCGATGTTACGTAATGCAACTGATGGGTGGGGGGTCAAAGAACTCCGATTTTTGCATTACGTAACATCGGGACAGCCCCTTACAGAGTAATGTTATGCAACTTTTGAAAAAGAATCAAAACTTTCTTTTAATAAAAAGGATATAAAAATAGCACAAAACTTCTTGATAAAAAGGCGTATGTTGTTACACAAGTTGGTAAAGTATATATAAAAATAGTAACGCTAATTGTTTAGGACATTTTTATAAGGTATTGTTTTTAGTTTTTGTATCTTTATTCCTTTGTATAAAATGTTTACAACAACATTATAAAAGAAAATGAGTAAAAAATAAAACAGGGAAGATTAATTTTATAATTGTTGTAATAACTGGTATGATATCATCAAAAACATTACATTTTTGTTTTGCAAAAAGTTTTACTTTGTTTACAAATTTCAAAATTTACTTTGCCGATATCGTTAATTTTGCTTCAATGAATTCAATAATTAGCTCGCACTTAACTTTTTTTGCAAGCAGTTTAAAGATATTATAAAACCTTCGGCTACGGAAAAGTTGAAAAAAAATCTTCTTTTTTTGTTTGTCGCGCGGTTGTGACTTCTGCTTGGGAAATTATTTAAAAAGTCGAGTTCTCGCAACGACTGTTTTTTAAGTGTTGCCGCGAATCAAAAAGCCTCTCGCTTACTCATTGAACAACAACAGTTCGACTGCGTTCGAAATTTTTTTTTGCAGTAATTTTTTCTTCGTTATTTTGTTTGTTGGTGAAACTTTTGATTTTAATTTTTTTCAATAATTTTCATCTCGCCTGAAATTTGTATCCTATTTTTGATACCTATTAAACTTGCGAATACTGTCGTGTTTTTTCAACCCCTCTCTCCCACTTGGTGATCTTTTTTTGTGCTTTGATCATATGTCGCATTTCAAAGCGGCGTGATATTTTGGCTTACCCCTCTCACCTTATTCTCGAATCATGTAATTTCTGGACAGTCCCTTTATTGGTAGTCTCCGCCTGGGATTCGAACCTGTGATCACCAGGCCTAATATCCGACGCGCTAACCACTCGCCCACATGAGCTGGCTTTTATTTTTATTGTTTTAAATAATTCTAATCTTGCGTGAAACTTTGCATCGCTTTATAATACCTATTACACTTGTCGAATACTTTTAACAATTTGTACTTTTTTAGTGTTAATGGCATCAGCCATGGCTAATATTCTTACTCTTACCTTTCGAGGCTATAATGCAAATGATCTACAAAAGTTTGATGAAGTAAGTATACTTTTTTAAAAGGGATCTTGCCATATTACGTACAGGTTGTATGATACAGCTTGGCCTGTCTTGAATAAATAATGACAATAATCTTTTTAGGAATTTCTTCGTAATGAATTTACTACTGTTCATAATGTTGTAAAAATCTCCACCAATCATTTTGATGATAACAAACATGATATTAAAAGTGAACGAGATGAAGCAGTCTACACATTCGAATTTCAAGTATTTGGTGAGGGTCTTGAACTTGCTGGAAAAGCTGTTGCTTTAGCTGAAATTACTTGTGTAACTGATAATATTCAAAATGATATGAAGACTAATACAACTCTACATGCTTGGGCATCGGTCTTTGCTAATATTGAAACTAAAGATTTATATCCTGAATGTTTTTCGTATGTTTTTGCTTCACTGTATTTGCGTTAACAATCTATTTATAGCCTTCAAAGTGTCGTACCTGTTGCACGAGTTGTTTTTGGAAATTTTTTTCGCCAATATTCTTATAACTCAGCTCTACCAGTTATGTCATATGGTAATCAACATCTTTTACAAGAATTTCTCTCTCAACAGAAAGGTATTCAAAATTATGGACATAGAATGATTGCTATCTTTGAACATGATCTTGAAGCTTTTTCTGTTTATTTTACCGATACCTATGGTCAACGAACTCGTGTTATTGAAATAAGGGTACCATATTCTTCTATCCGTCGAATTATTGTATGTGTTCGTCATCTTGGTGGAAATATTAGTGGTGATATTACTTTTCAACTAGCTTTTCCTCCTTATATTCATCCTCATCGCCAACAAGAAGGTACAAATGGAACTTACTTCACAAAAGAACGATTTGTTACATGGAATAGAGCTTATGCAAAAGAAGATGATATTGTTTTGAGTTCAGCTTTAACACTTGAATGTCCTACAGTATATGTAAGTGCTTCATACACTTGTAAAAAGTCGTGTAACATTAATATTTTAGGCATATGATTTGTTGAATTGTCTTGGTAGATTACGTGAAATGACTGGACATGATATTGTTTTTATGAATTTACCTGTCAATACATTCCTTAAACATCGTCACTATTCACCAGATTTCTTTCTTTACTATGATGATATGCCAAATGAATTTAAAAAGCTTACTGCTGTTAAATATTTTCCACTTGCTTATGCTGTACAAGCTTTAATTTTACGTGGAGGTGAATTGTATGGTGAGTCGCGGCAATAAAGTTTTTTCTACTGATTTTTACCACACCACCTTTTGTAGATTATTTCTTTCGCGGTAAAGATGGATGCTTTAATGATTTTTTGACTCTTGTTGTTGAAAGATATGAACATGATCTTCAAACTGAACCTGATAAACGTAAATTTTTTTATACATTCTCTATAGTTTGTTTGCTTAAATTATCCATATATTTTAGCTGCCACAAGAACTGTAAGAGCTTTGGAACTTATGCTTGAAAAGCTTGATTTAATGCTGGATGTTATTCAACCCTTTGACTTCTTTCAAAGCTTTTATAACCAACAACCTGAATTTGTTGCTGCTTCTGAATTGAGAAGTGAATTAGAAAAGAGCGGATTTATGCGGGTCCGAAAAGTACTGTATTTTTTTGATTATACATTTGTATTTTACTAATAAGTTCATTTTAGGTTATTGTTACTCCATCTCGAATTATTCTTTGCAATCCTGATCTAATTATGGGAAATCGATGTCTTCGATTAGCTGGAAGTGACAACATGATTCGTGTTATCTTTCGTGATGATAATTCTTCAAAGCTTTATGGCTCACAAAAAACTTTGGTTGGCCGGACTATTGAAAAGTTTCTTATGCATCCTCAATATTTTGGATGTAGGTTTTATTTTTTTGTTTAAAATTAAAATCTCTATCTTTAAATTTTTGTAGTGCGTCAATTTACATACCTTTGTTCTTCTGAATCTCAAGTACATGATCACGGTTGCTATTTATTTGCTGGTTCACGTGATGATGCAGCTGCATTTCGAAATCAACTTGGAAAATTTCCTATTAAATCAATTCCAGAAATGATGGGCATTTTTGGACAATGTCTTACACCTTCTCGTAAATGCAGTGTTGCTATTACACGTGAAATGTACTCAGAGTTTCGTGATTTCAAAGCAGGTCTTGATGCAAATGGTAATCAATATAATTTTACTGAAGGCGTTGGAGTAATGTCTAAAAGTAAGATATAATAACTAATTCATTTTTAAGCTAATATTTATATCCATTTTTTAAGGCATTGCAAATTTGATTGGTAAAGATTTGGGATTTCCAGAATACTTGCCTTCTTGTGTCCAATTTCGCTTCCGTGGTTACAAGGGTGCTCTATCTTTGGATACATCAGTTGATGGAATGCGTCGAAATTTAAAGCTTCAACCTAATATTGTTAAGTCCAATCCTGGTATTTTATTCCGACCATCACAAAAGACTTTTGATATGAATGAAGGAGAATTGATTGATTCACCACGAAAAGAAGAATCAATGGTTGCACCAAAGAAAGAAGAATTTCTTGAAATTGTTAAAGTTTCTAAACCAACAGCGGTAACTCTTAACAAACCTATTATCAATATTTTGGATCAGGTAAGGATACTGTAGTTTTTTAGAAATGTTGAAATACAACACGAAATGTTTTAGGTTTCACAAAAACAAGATGTTGTTGTCCATTCTGTAATGACTGATCGAATTTTAACATTATTAGAAACTGATATCAAAGAAATTCTCTCATCACTTCTCCATAATGAAAGTGCTTGTTTAGCATTGTCTAACTATTGCAAGGTTATCCCATATCATCTTTTTAAAGATTTTAATGTTCTCGAAGAACCATTCTGTCGTTCAATGCTTCGTTCAGCTGCAGCTGCTCGTTTGTGTATGTTAAATTGTTTTTTATAATTTCTAGATTAATTATCTTAATTTTTTAGATCGATTATTTAAAAAGATGAAGATTAATATCCCAACCGATCAAGGAAGAATGATGTTTGCTGTAGTAGATGAGTTTCATATTTTAAAACCAGGACAAGGTAAATAATCACACTTTATTTCATCAGTATATACATATAAGTTTTTTTAGTATACATTTGTTATACCGATAATGTCAATGATAAATTCCCTTCTTCATCTGCTGCAAAAACTACTCTTAAAGGTCCTGTAATGGTTACTAAAAAGTCTGCAACTTCACCTGGTGATGTTCGAATGTTTGAAGCTGTTGACGTTGATGAATTGGCTGGTCTCGTTGATGTTGTGGTTTTTCCAAATAATGGTGAACGTCCACCTTCTCTTGAAATGGCAAGCTCTCATTTGGATGGTGAATTTCTTGTTATTTGGGATCGTGACCTCTTTTTACATTACAATGAGAAACCATTTGATTATACACCACCTATTACTGAAACTCCAGAAGATAGTGAAGATCCTGAATTTCTCAATAATCTTCCTGGTATGATGATTAATTCATTCAAGCGTTTCATTACTGAAGACGCTATTGGAACTATTTCTATTGCCCATTTGGCAAATTCTGATCTCTTTGGAATTTTTAGTCAAGTATGTTTTACAAATTCGTTAACAAATAATTTAAACAATATTTTTTAGCATTGTTCAAGTATTGCTGAAAAGCATAATCAAGCTGAAAATTTCCAAACAACAGGACGTATGCCAGATGCTTTGACCAAACAATGGAGTGAAGATGGAAAAATACCACCACAAAAGGCATTTACCTACCCTAATTTTATTCCAAAAGCTATTGCTTCAGCATATGCATCAAATCGACTTTGTGGTTTAATTCATGAAAGACTTATGGAAGTTAAAGATATCTTCAAAACTGAATCATCTGCATCTGATAAAGATCCAATTGTTGTCGATCTATCTTTTATTGTTCCGGGTGATGAAAGCTATTATGATAATGCTCTAAAGTCTTATAATGAATATGCAGCAATGATGCAAAATCTATGCGATGGTTACGGTATTGTTCATGAAGGACAACTTTTTTCAAATCATTTTAATACTAAGAAGCGCCTCTCTGAACGTGATGAAAACAATATGACTCTTTTTAATACTCAATATGTTGTTGAAGAACAAGTTAAATTGATCTTTGAAAAGCTTCGTAAAGAATTTTTTGAACAATTTGGTGATTTTAAAGCAAATACTAAAAAGGATAGAAGTCATCGTCCTGGAATTCCACAAATGTTTTCAAGAGTTTGTTCTGCACCAACAATTGAAATTCAAAAGAAAGCAAGTGCTTTCTATCGTGCTGCATATACAAATAAGAAGTTTCTATCTTTTGCTTGGTGTGTTTATGATGTCCTTATGGTTAATCGTCGAAATTATTCTTTATTGGAAAGAAATGTTCTTTTACCAACAAAATCTTTGGAAGATAAAATTTGTGGAATGATTAATGCTACTGTCACCAAATTTGAAGCAGAATTTGCTACCTTTTCAAATAATATTGATAAAGCTTGTACTAAAAAGGAATCAAGCCATGACGTCTCTTTCCGTACAGCAGAATGTTGTCGTTTTTACCCAGGTAAATTTTTTTATTTACTGAAATTTTTAGAAGATTAATCAATATTTTTTAGGCTTAAAAAAGTTACTTTTTTACCTTCGTAAATGGTGTGCAAAACAAAAGTATGGAACCGAAATTCAACCTAAAAAACTTGACGCATTATTTATTATTGCTGGATTTGGTCAACTTGAAGGTGTTTCATCTGTTTCTTGGCTTGTTGTATGTTTTTATATTATTATTATTTATATATAAACAAAATCTGGATTTTTAGCGTAGCGAAAATGGATCACCAGTTGATTTGGAACATTCTCAAAATCTTGGAGCAATTTTCTTATCATTTTTGCATTGTATCTCCAACAAGAATTTCTGTTACGTTGATAACTGCAATTTGCTTCCTTTCACACAAAAAGTTTTGACCAAGGATGAATGTTTACTTCTAAACTGTAAGGCAATGCAAACACTTTGGCCACTTGGATTTGGAAATAGTAAATTTGATGCTTTTCCTGGTGATGATCATGATTTTGAAGAAAAGATGTGTGAAACTGCTACATTTGTTATCGAAGTACCTGCTCCAGATGCAAATGATGAAGGAGAACGTGATAATTATGAAGAACTTTTGGATAAATTTGCAGCCAAATATGGATGTAAATATATAACCTGTCGTAAAAAGCCAACACTTGGAGGTAAGGCATATGTTTTTTTTTTCAAATCTAATGTGTATTTTCTTTTTTAGTTGGACAAAAAACTTGTCGATTTGCTGTTAAGGTTGTTGGAACTTACTGGAGTGTTTGGAAATTCCGTCGTGCTATTCTCCCAACTCCAAAGATGAAAGAAAAGGATTTTAAGAAGAGAAGTGATAAGCTTGTTGTTGATCTTTGCGATCAACTTAAATATCATCCTGCTGCTGAATAAAAGAAAAAGCTCAGGCATACCCCCAAATTCAAAATGTTTTGTTTTGTAATTGTGTTTTGGTTGTTTTTTTAAAGTTTCGTTCTGTTTTATAAAGGGTTTTTGTTATGCATTGCTTGTTTGATTTTACAGGGGTATTGGGGGTTTACGGTAACTAGGGTTGACAAGAGTAGTGTATACGGTAGACGTCATAGATCTTATGTTTGCGGTCACAATAGAATATAAGACGTAATAGCTGAGAAAGTGATTAATAGCTTGCTCTTGATTCACAAAAATATATTGACAAAAACGTTTTCTTCGTTTGTTACATAAAAATACTTCAGTTGCCAGTAAGAATGTTAAAACCTTGAAAAGCCAAAAAGCAATATTCTTCCCCATATAAAATCTCTCAAGAAACATCAAATGTTTCCCTATCATTGATTCATGCAAGCTCGTTTCCATTTCGATTGTCCTGTCAGTTCATCCCACCAACTCCTCTTTCAAAAACTACAGTAAACTTGTGGCCAAAGAATGTTATACTTTTACGCTGTTCAAATACAATTATCTTTTTTACATAAACGAATTTATTTGATTTTAAATTTTTGTTAGTACATTATACAAGAAAAAAAAATGAAAGACAATCTTAAGCAACCTTCACATTCATTCTTTTTTATCTTCCTTCTTATCATCATCCTTCTTGTCATCTTCTTTTTTATCATCCTCTTTCTTTTCTTCTTCTTTCTTTTCATCCTAAAAAAGATTCATATCATTAATAATGAAGGATATTATCCAAAGATACACATACCTTTTTGTCATCATCTTTCTTTTCATCATCTTTTTTATCACCACCTTCTTCCTTCTTTTCTTCATCTTTCTTTTCTTTATCATCTTTCTTTTCATCATCCTTCTTTTCATCCTTTTTATCATTATTGTTGCCATCACCAGCAGCATCTTCCTTTTTGAAATCAACATAGAGACGCTTGGTACCAGTTGGTTCACCTTTATGATCTTGCCAAAATTGACGAGCTGTCTTTTTGTCATCACCAACTTTAATGTAATAAATTGCAACATAATGTTTACCACTTTCTGGTACAGTTTTACCACCATTGAATGTTAACTAAAAGCAAGTAATGTTAAAGACAAGGTTCATAATATCACCAAATGTGAGCTCGTTATACATATCCCGAGTATATATCCATTACATGCATGTTACATGCATCCCCCAAGATAAGAAAAACAAACTTACAGCAACAGAAGCAGAATCACCATTTCGAAGAATTCCAAGTGGTGGACGAATACGAAAGAGTTCATTGCTGGTACATTTTACTTTAAAAGCGCAGCGATCTTTGCAAGTATTTGTAATTTTGAGAGTTGTATGAGCAGGTTCTTCTCCCAATTTTTTATTTGCAATTACAACACGTTCAGCAGGTTCCAACTTTAAAGCAAAATCACTCATTTTTTCTTTTTGATAGAAGTGGAGGAGGAATAGAAGAGAGATGAAAAAACAAAATTGATGAAGCGAGAATGAGACGAAAGCTGTTGTGCAAGTCAACAGCGACTGACAGAAAATGAATGAATGAGTGTTTGAAGTTTCACTTTGATTGCTTATGTAATTTTCGTTATACTCATTGTGAACCACAATTTACATAAAAATCTACATCATTCTATGCATGCATGCATGTAAATTTATTTCCTTTGTTTGAACACGTTTGAACACAAAATTGTGACACTGTGTTCCTGGCTATTCAATGATCAAGAATTTTTTACCAAAAGACTTTTTGATGAGGATTGTTGAAAAAAAAGTTTTTTAAAAGTAATTATTACTAATATTTTTCATTAATACTTTTATTTCCCCATTTGAAGTTATCGCATTTTACTGCTTTTGTCTGGGTTTTCAACATCATCAATTGACATTAGCGCTTTGATCCACAAAAACGATTTCATCGTTAACTATGTGGTTTGGTGCAGACAAAAAAATGTCAGCAGACTGAACTGATATTTTATTCTTTGAGATTTTTGGTAGAGTGTCTGAAACATTTTTATCGATTTCACAGCTTTGTTTAAATTTTTAATAATTATTATAACAGAGCTTAGTGGTTACTTTTAATGCCAAAAAGCCACGAGTAAAAATATAATCATTTTATTTTCATTGAACGTTTTTATAAAAAAAGAAGTAATTTATAGATAATAAATTTTTTTAACATTAAAAAAATATTTGGGAAATAATAATGATACCCAATGGCACGAAAAAACAAACTAAGAAAAAAATACATATCAATTTTTTTATAAAAAATATAATTAATTAAATGAGGCGATCATTTGAAAGTAAAACGGCCGTTCTTTTTTCTTGGGATGCATTACGAAATTGTGTTTTTGGGGATGGTGTACGATTCTGAAAAGGGATACGGTAGTTTTAGAAGTTGTTTAAACCCTATTTATTTTTACCTTTCTTTCTTGCTCCCATCGACGTCGTTCTTCAGCAAACATTTGCATTTGTGTATTGAGTTGATCCCTTAATGAACTAATTTCACCTCGAAGATCATCAACTTCTCCCCGAAGATTATTATCTTTTGAAAGCCTTGGAGCTGGAATTGGTGCCTTTCCAGTTATTGTTGAAGCCATTGATGCAATGGAACCATTTTCATATATTATTTGGGGCTTTGATTGGGATTGTTGCTGTTGAGGTTGTTGCCGTCGAGAACATGCTTCACAGAAACCTTTTTGTTGTGCGGCTGCTGCAGCAGCTTTAGTATCTCGAACAAAATCTTCAAATCTATTTCGAATTGTATAAAGTTCTCTTTCAATTTGTTGACATTTCTTTTGTAAATTTTGTTTTTCATCTGATAAATTTTCATAGCCCCGTTGAAGCTCTTTTCGATGCTCATCAGATTGTCGAAGCTGTTGCCGAAGTGCTGCTTCACCTTGCTGAGAAGCTTGTAACTTTTGTCGTAAATCTGTCATCTGATCACGGTATTGCCGTTCTTTCTCTTGATAAACTCGTACCAAAACTTCTTCATTTTGTTCCATGGCATTTCGAACAGATGTTAGTTCATTCTCTTTATCACGAATAAGTGTTTCAAAATCAACAATTCCAGAATCGGATGGGGATGGAGTAATATGAATACCAGAATGTCGGCTGGCACTTTTCTTTACTGATGATCCAGTGCTACTGCTTGTATGTGGGGGAGAATTTGGTAAGCCTGATGTTGTTGAAGATGAATTGGATGAAGTTAAACTTTGTCCTGTTAAATGATAATGAAATCCACCACCACTTCCACTTCCAGCTGAAGATGCACCAGATTGTGCTCGACGATGTTGTTGCTGATTGGAGATAATTCCAGCAGAAGATTGTTGTTGTTGCTGATGGTGGTGGTGTTGCTGCTGTTGAAAATTATATATCAACGAATAATTATCACCTGTTGATGTTGGATCAGAATGATCAGATTTTCTTTCAATAAATTCTGGTACAGTATCATAATCATTTTCATCAGTAATTTTTGTGGAACTATTTGATGTAACAAGTGGAAATAAATTTGAGGCTGAACTTGTTGATGGAATTCCACCAGATGAACGTTGTCTAGGGGTTATTGGAATAGGATTATTGATTATTGCAAGATTTCCAATTGATCGAGAATTTTCACGATTCTTTATTGCTAATTCTGATACAGATGAAGATTCTTTTGATTGATTTAATGGCCGAAATGCAATTGGTCGAATTATTCCATTATCCTAAAAATGAAATGTTTTTTATTGAAAGCTACAGTAACCTTTTAAATCTAACCAGATAAATACATTCTAGATAACCCAAAGGTGATGTTTTACACTCCATTTTTTGAAAGTCAATGAATGTTTACGAAAAGAGTAGGTAAAACTAATGTCCAAAAAAGGTAAGTGATGGCTATTGTTTAAGAAAAAAAAACAGTCCGCCCAATTTCAATGAAGTAAGAGGACATAGAAAAACCTTCAATTTTTTTAACCTTAAACTGTTTTAAAAAATATTTTTGAATTTTTGTTGAATGGACATCAATCTTATCAAGTACCACCCCATTTTAGACATATGTGATTTTGTTTAAAAGGTTATTACCTGTGGTTTAATTCCAGAATATGGTAAAATTCTTGCAGGTGGTGGTAAATCCAGTTCCCGATAATGTTGTGAAGAAGAGGAAGAATATCCTTCAATTGTTTGAACAAGTTGTTGAAGATTTTTCATATTTTGATAATGAATATTTGCATTTATATTTGTTGATGATGCCGTTGCTGTTGTTATTGAAGTATTATTATTATTGTGAATAACTGGCTTATCCATTAAATTTTCACGTGGTTTTAGGGTTCGATGTTCCATATTCGCTTCACGAAATGAGCCTCTAAAATACATTACATTACTTTTATATTCCAGGTGTTTGGACAACAATATATTTTTTGTAATGTTAGATAAAAAGAATGAAGGAGATGGGAATAGAAAAAGTAGCCGATAAACTTATTTCTTCTTGATATTTTGTAAAAAAAAAGAAAGTAAACATTTCAGACGCGTTAAAAATCAAATTTTGAAGGCCATTTTTATTGGATACATATTTTTTTGGGGGAAGATGAAAAGAAATGTGACTAAGAATTGTATGTTTTTTACAAATTTTTTGCTCGTTTATGAAAGCTTCTTTCATTTTAAAAAAGCTAAAAACAGGCATTTTGAGTAAAAAAAACCAAATATTGAAAGAAGCAAAACAGTCGAAAAACACTATGTTTACAAGTTAAACATTGGACGACGATGAAATAAATTTCTTGTAACATATCTCTCTCATTTTCTTGAAGGGGGATAAAAAAAAGACAAAAGCAGGCAGCAAGCAAGAGAAGGGATATATTAAAGTGGACACACGAATCTTAATTGCGCAAAAGATCCTTATTATAAAGTTTTTTTTCTTTTGTTTTGTCTTTTCACTGCTCCTGCTGCTACTATTTTAAATAACACAGAAAAAATGATTCATAGATTTCAAGCAAGCATCAACAATACAATTTCAAAAAAGAAGCTTCTACTGCTTGCGCATCTCCTTTCTTTCTATCTGTTATCACGACCTCATATCTCTATGGTAGAAAAAAATCTGAAATCCAAACGTGGAAGTATCGTCGCGACACCGATGATGATGATGGTATACATTTATAAAAAAAGCTGCGAAAAAAAAGATAAGAAAAAATGAGTGATTTTTTTTTGATTGTAGAAAAAAATATGTGTGTTGTTTACAGGGGGGAAACTTTCTTTTGAATGAAAAGAAAAAACCGGTAAAAGGAGTTTGATTTGGGAGACTTGAATGAATATAGTTAGTTATCTATCAAAAAAAAGTTTTTTCTTTTGATGACTTGAATCAATGTTTTATAAAAGTCTCAGGAATTTAAAATTAAAATGATAGAAAAAAAGGGATTAAAGCTAAAAGCTCCAAAAGTAAACTTCTATGATTTCTCTTCTATTGATGATGATGATTGAGCAATAATAACAATAATCGATGAATATTATTGTTTGTTGGTCAAGCATCAATAGATAGATAGAAGAAAGGATGGAAAATAATAACAGGAATGAATGACTTAGATTTAAGCTTTTTTAAACAAAGAAAGAAAAGAAAGTCTCGGCAATTATTAAAGCGTCAAAAAAAACAATATAAAGAAAGAAGAAAACTCCAAGAAAAGGAATAGAGAAAAAGAAGACGGAACAGTACGGAAATATGATCGGCTTTTCTTTCTAAAGTCGAGAACAAGCAGATGAACGCTCTACTGCTGCTGCCTCGACCAGTCGCCAATATGTATCCCCTGCTGGGGGTATAAAGTCCGAAAAACAAAAAGGCGATAATTTTGCCACATTTTTTTCTCTTTTGCATAAAAAACATAAAAGTTTTTTTTCCGAAATCATCATCATTTTTGGCAGCAGCAGGGACAATTATAACTTTTACAGCCGTCCTCCTCCATCTCAAATCTTCAAAAACTGTCAACGCCTGTCATCCCTCAAAAGGCCTTTTATGGGTTTAAAACTAATGCAACTTTTCCCCCTTATTTATTAGGCCTTAGAGCTTTGATAAATCCGTCTTTCGTTTTCCGAAAGCATTTTATAAAAAACAAAAATTCATAATTAAATCACCATGAAGATAGACCCCCTTCAAATTAAACAGGATTAAATTCACTTTCGAAAAAAATTTATTTGCAGTTTCTTTTTCTCCTCTTCCGTCAACAAAAAAGAAAAAAATTATGGGGTTTTTTCTAATAAGATTTGTTGGAAAAATTCTGAAAGAAAAAATGAGACAGCAAATCCTCCTAAACAAAATCAAAGGCATTCATGCGAAACTTCTTAGGGGAAACGAAAATCAAAAAATATTCAACTTTTTTCGATCCAAAAACAAACCCTAAAATAAGTTTTCTGGATTTTGATTAACGAAAAAAAAAGTTTTACAAGCAAATCTAATAAAAAGTTAAGTTGTTCAAAAACTTTAATCCGAAAAAAAGGACAAAAAAATAGAGAGCTCAAAACTGTTGTTGACTGTTGTTTTTTATGTCCGAAAAGAAATACATGTATTTACAAGCTTTTTTTTTGCTTCTGCTGCAACAGTTTTAAAACTAGATTCAAGTTCAAATTTCATGTTCTTCTTTTTTCTGTCGCTTTCTAACAAACAACAAAAAAAAACACAACACCTTTCGTTGTTCGATCATCAATCAAAAAAACATACATAAAACTATCAAAAAAAAGTTTTACACATTTTTTTAAAAACATAAAAACTATTTTTATCAATATTTTATGAAAAAAGACAAATCTCTCTATTACTTTTCTGATTAAATCCATCATCAGTTTTATCTTTTCTTTTTTTCTGATACGCGATTTTGTTTCTTTTGAAAGATATAAAGGAACAACATTCCTTCAAATAGATAAGACTTCCGTTCAAACAAAAAGTTTTAAAGGAAAGAAACAAAGAAATTAGAACAAATACAAAAGTTGTATAACTTGAGTAAAAAATGGTATACATGATCCATGTTCGTTTTTGTCAAGCTCAAAACTATAACTAACAAAGTTTTTGTCACCTAATACTTGTAGAGATCAATGAAAAATCAAAAGTGTGAAGTCTAAATCCCAAAAACAGCTGCTCTCTTATTATTTGTGTACAAAAAAGAGTACACTTGAAATAAGAAACAAGCAAAACTTTTAGTTGTGTTAAAGAAAAAGGACAAATCTGGTCAAAAATTAAACTCCTGCTACTTCATACATACACATTTATATATTTATTCATGGTCGAAAAGTACTTAAACAAGTCCCAAAAAAGGAGAAGGAAGAGAGATTTGTAATAGAAACAAGAAGCACCAGCAGCAGAAGGAAGAAGAAAGAAAGGAATCGAAGAAGATAATCCTTGCGCATTTGTCGCGAATACACATTTTTTGGTGGTCGAAGTAAGAAGAAATAAGAAACACAAAAAAAGTGCCATTCAAGCGATCGGCAAAGCAAACAAATCAGTGAAATAAAAAGATGTCAAGAAAGAAGGCCCCTACAAAACATCTTGCGCAGCTTCAATGCCCCAGATTGTCCCTTTTCACAACAAAAGATGGCAAATGAATAATAGTTTTAGAAAATAGAAAAGCTCTAGCAGGCCTAAAATGGCATTGAAAACTTTAGTATCACCAGCACAGCTGATTAAATATCAACTTTATATTTCTCAATTTAGCAATTTCTGCTTGGCAAAATTCAAACAAAGCTGGTGGATAAAACTTAAATATACCCCTAAAATATTAGAAATAAATTCATCTTTTTTTAACTGCTAAAATATTGAGACAAAACTAAACAAATAAAAAAAATTTTGAAAGAAAATTTTTAAAAATGTCAAAGTCTCAATTATCGCCACCTGATTTGTCATCATCACACCACTACCACATTATCCCTCCTGCTTGCCGATTGACGGCCATCTGATCCATTTCTCAAGCTTAATTCAATCATGAAAAAAACACCAAGGTTGATTACGTAAAAAATGACACAAGGGATTATATTTATAGAAAGGAAGGAAGGCAGATGGGAGCTATTTTCACAATACCAAAGCTTAAAAAATAAAAAAATCAAGTCAGACATTCAGTAGTTAGTCATTATTCATCCAGTCAATCAACAACTGCAAGAGAAAAAGCTGCTAAAGTAAGATTGAATGAAAATGACCTCCATTGAATTTTAAAGGAAAACAAAAGAAAAAAGATGCATGTATTTTTCCGTTCAATTTCTATCATCATATTCTTTTTCCATGTATTAGATGGATTGGATCAAATTATAGTTATTAGTAAAAAGTAGATAATCTTCTTTTTTTTCTACTCATAAATAATAAAACGAATTTGTAAAAATTGAACAAAAATGTGAAAAAAACAGAAGAAATAAAAAGTGAGGACCATTGTTGTTAAATCGAGAGAGAAAAAGTGAAAAAAGAAGGCGATAAAAAAAGGTTGGTTGAAGTAAGTGTCGAAGAGAGTCATTCAAAAAAAATATTTATGCTTTGCAGAACCGCATCAAAAAAGAATATTGTCATGTTTCGATATAAAAATTTAGTGAAGAACACATTGGTGGCAAAAGGGTATAATTATAGGTTTCTATTTTCTTTTTGCCATCCTAAACAACTTTACTGTCTTATGATTAGCAAAGATTACTGTAACTGCAGAAGACTACGTCGATTCTAACATTTTTTAATCAAAAAATCTTTAAGAAATGTCAAAAATTCAATGTTGTTCAATCTATCCCAAAGAACTTTCAAAAACACAACTAATCCATTTTTAAAAAAAAGAACACCAAAAACATAATAGTATTTGTTTCTATCTAAACTATTCTATTTTATTTTTATCGTCTTAAATAAATTAAAGAAAGAAAAAGAGAACTTAAGGCGATGATGACAGTTCTTTCATTCTGTTTCTCTTTCTATGTTTTGGCCTTTCAAATATCAATTCTTTTTATTATTATATTTTAGTTCTTATTTTCCCGAAAAACATAAATTGAAAACTAATTGCGGTTTTTTCTGCGAAAAATTTAAAACAAGAAATGACAGATTCAATCTAATCTTATTTTATTTTGGATATAACTAACTAAGCTGATAGATATGCGTTCTTATAAATAATAAAGTATTATATTTTTTGGCAAAAAAAGAAATGTGTTGATCATTTTTCAAAAAAGAAAAGAGAGATATTGCCATCTGGAGAAAGTGTAAGTAAAAAAAGAGGAAACGGAAATGCGCGAAAAATCTGCTGCTGCTGCCACCATTTGGTGTGGCAAGAACGACCGATGGCCAAATATGTCATAAAAAAAATCTCGAAAGAAAAGTGAAAATAATTTTTAGAGGGAGAAGATGTTGTTGATCATAATAAGCTTGACCCATTATGACAGGCATATCCAAAATATGCCTTAAGGGTTAGATTAACAAAGAACTTAAAGGCCATGTTATTGTTCATTAAAGATGTTGATTCAGAGCAAATTAGTCAAAAAAAGTGTTTAGATTTACAAAAGCTTAAAACGTACCGTTTAATCATTCCTTGTGAGCCTTCTGAAAGATAAACGTCTTGATCAAATGCCGTTGAAATATTTAATGAATTATTTGTTGCAGATCTCGATGGATGCAAGGCTCGTGGACCAAGTGAATGAACACGCTTTGTTGGAACTATAGGATTTGAGACAAATTTTGGTTTGTCTGTCGTCGTCCAATCAAGTAATGAATCCATATCCGAAAGGCCTGGGAAGGTGCTAAAAGAAAGTAATTTATCAAAAAAAGAGAATGCCAATAAAAAAGAGATAAAAGTTTATTTTTCAAAACTGCTGTCCATTTTTTGTGTCTGTAATAAAATAAAAAAACGTAAAGTAAATTTCTTAGAAAACAATGTAAAACAGAGAGAGAAAGAGAAAGTAAAAGATGAATGCTTTTTTAATTGTTGTTGTTTTTTCTTTACGGAAAACAGAAAGAAAGGAGGTATTTTAGGGGAAAAGTGCCGGAGTTAAGGAAAAAGGAATAACAATGACGAAGGCCATTTTAGAGGGAGATAGAAAGAAACCGGACAGAACCGATCTATTTTTTTCTCAAAAAAACGGTCAGTTTTTGCGACATTGAAGAAATAATTTTTCGCTCGGCAAATTGGCCGAATAATTGAAAAAAAAAAGAAAAACTCTATTATTATTATTTATTTTATTATTAAACATTAACCACACACATTTTTCGCGCTGTTATTTTCACGTCAAAAAATTGATGATTGTTGTCGCTGTAAAGGAAAAGCCTTTCAAAAAAGGAAAAGCAACAGAAAATAAAAAAAAAATAAATAATTAGAACCAGCACTCCTTTTCAAGAACAAGAAGAGAAGGAGTACCTCTCACTATTTTTTTTGTTAGGTGCTTACTTTTACTTTTATATTTTGCTGCTTAAAAACTTTTTTTTTTGATTTGATTTTGATTGCAAACATAAGCAAAAAGGTCGTTGTTTTAGACATTTTAAAAAAAGAAAAAAAATGCAATAAAAAAGTTTTATGGAAGGTGAAAAATGGGAAAAGGTTCTTCTTCATCGCTTTTCAGGAGCAACGTTTTCTTTTTGTTAATTGTTGCAAAATAATTGTCATTTTTCTCATAGAAATAAATTGTAGTGTAGACTTGTGCCAGGATTTTCCTCTTTCCAGATATCGGTTTGGAAAAGAAAAAAAGAGCAGTTGTTTTATTTTTTTTGAAAATGTTTTGAAAGGTGAACAAAGATATATGTTTTACATTGATTTATGCAAAAAAGAAAAAGCAGCAGCAAAAGATTAGGTAACATGAGGCGTGATAAGAATTTTTTTTGCAAACAGATATTTTTTTGTGAAACCTAAGTAATACTTTTTAACGAAACTACTAGTTTTTTTTATTAAAAAACTAAAGATTACTGTAGTGCAATAGCTATCAATAAAGTGTTACAGTATCTCTTAACCAAAAACAAAACGCGCAAACATGTTTTTTCTCATTAGAAATTCTAATTTATTTTTTTCTAAAAACCTCATACATTTGATTTGCAACAATCGGCAATTCTTTGGCATTTCAAAAAACTGAAAGAACACAAAAGTTGTTATTTAACCTTTTGAACGCTGCCGCATAACATTTTCTTTTTCGTTTTTTTTCTCTTATTGCTTATGTCCATTACTACCACTCTTTTTTTCTTCTTTCGGACTCTGTCTCAGTTTTTTTTGAAAGCAAAAAATATTTTTTGATCAATCACACTTTCTTCATTAGTCACTGATGGAATGGAATAAATAATTTTTTAGAGGAGAGGTCATCAAAGAAATAAAAAAAGGGGGAAAAGCACTTACACATCTGGAGGTTCAGATAAATCTTTGTGGGACATTTTAGGATTCCGTTTTCCAGTTTGAAGTTTATTCTTCCATTTTTGTAGACGATCTTGTGAGCCATGTGTTAAATCAAAGAAACTGCGAGATAATTTTTCTGCTAATGAACCTTCAGGCTTCTCAGAAGCCATTGTAAGGCCAAGCCGGGAAAGTGGTGCAGAAAGATCTAATTCACTTTTACCAACATTTTGAAATCCTTGTGGTTTATTATCCCTTGCTGATGATGGAGCAGAAGATGGTGCTGCTGCTGTGGATGAAGAGATCGTCGTTGAAAGGGTTGCATTTGATGAAACTTTTGAACTGCTGCCTATTGATGCAAGAGATTTTTTAGATGGTGAAAATGAATCAGAAATTGTTTGCTTTATTGATGGTTTACATGATGTTAAGAGATTTGGGGATTTCTAAAATATTTCAAAATCAGATAATGCATGCATGGTAGTGACAAAAAACAATAACATAAACATCGATTGCATTATTGTAGTTTGATCAATAAAAATACATACCTGAGGAGATTTATCGTGTTTGTCAGTGCTTACTGTAGCTGAAATAGATGCTTTGTGGGGTTGGGAAATGTCAAGATTGGCACTAGCATGTGCTGATTCTGGATGTCTAAAATGAAAAGAATTAAGCATTCTACAAAAATAATTTTTGGAATTCTAATTTTCTAAAAAAAACTGCTTACGAGAGTCGATCTCTCAATGTTGGACGAAATTTTTGTTGTCGATAAAAAGCGCCAATTGTTCGAAATCTTAATTCTTCCATTTTTGAAGAAAGCTTTAAAAAGAGAAACAATCAGATGTATTATAGATTTCAAATCTTGTATACAAAAAAAAATCGACGCGCAAATATTTTTCTTAAAAAGCCGACAACAACAAAAAATGACTGAAACTAGCTTCAATGAAAGAAAGTTGAAGAAGATTTTTCACACTCCCGGAAGCAGCAGCAGCTTACAATAGCCCGGTATTGTCTTCTTTTTCCTTTATGAATGAAAAGAATTTAATAGTAGTGTAGTACTCCTCCAAAAGAATGTTGCTATATCTCTTTTTTGTAGCATGAATTTTAAAAAAGCAAGTTTTCCATGTCTTCAAAGATTTCACCCATGATTTTTTGGTTGCTGCTTTTTAGAAAATAAAGCATGAAAAAAAGAAAAAGAAATATTCGATTTGAATTAGCGTCAAAAGAGGCAAAAGAAAAATAAATATAAATTTAGCAAGGCAAAAAAATTGGCGCAATTAAGCATTGAGCAACAACAACACCATCAGCAGCAGAAAAAAATAAGAACAAGTTCGTCTTCCAAAAAAATTTCTACTTCTCCTTCAAGGTCGTTAAAAAATCACAAACATTCCTTCTTTTTTTTCGCCTTCTAACCTTTTTTTTGCTAAACTGTTTTTAAAATTTTGTAAAACAAAAGAAGCAAAAGAAAAAAATAAAAGAAATTAGATGACAGGTAAAAAAACGAAGTTCTTTCTTCTTTTTGCTCCTCTGATCTGACCGGTTGTTGTTACTCAACTCAAGAGATACTACTACTACCGAAGAAAGAAAAAAATGGGTTCACTCATTTTCTCTCCTAATCAAGAAGACAAAGTGAAATAGAAGTAGAAGTAGTCAATTGCAGGCGGTGATTGAAAAAAAAAGATGGATCAACAAGTTTCAGAGCAACAAAAAGGCCCGTAAAAAGAAGATTGTTTTTGCGCAAATTTCTTTAAAAAAAGCACAAAATTTAAGCTATTTAAAAATCCAAGAATGGACAATAAAAGAAAGGGGGAAGAAGAAGATTTTTTTTTAAGTGGAAACGGACGACGACAATGTTGGTTTTAATACCTCTTTTTTAGCAACAATCAAAGCAGCACTGAAAAAATGAAGTTTCAAAAAATAAATGGACTTTTATGAACTTTTTTCTCTCCAGAAATTCCTTTTCAGGCTGTCTATCTTCTTTCTTCCTTTAAAGCAATTTTAAAAAGGTAAACTCATTTTTTGTTTCTAAAAATGTGGACCCATTCAAGTTCATTAATTTTCATCATTCATTGACGCAAAGCAGAAAAAGCAAAAATAAACAAAAGAATAAAAAAAATTTTTTGCTGATGCAATTAGGCAAAATAAAGTTGTCTCAAATTTGCATTTCCGTGTTGCAAAACACAAAAAACTTTGAACTTTTGCTTTTTGTTTTTTGCATTGCTCTCGATCTCTTGAATCTTGTTGAAAGAAAAAAGAAATGTCAAATCAAGTGCCACCACCACAAAATCTTGATGGAAATGGAGGTGGTGGAGGAGGTGATGGTGCAGTGAATCAATATGAACCAATTAAACCACCAAATGAATATCAACCACCAGGTCCACCAATTCAGCTACAAGGAAAGCCGCCACCATTATTACCGTTATCTCGTCCAGCAAAGAAAGATAAGCCACCACCACCAGCTCAATCACCAAAACAAAAGCAACAACAACCTCCAAAATCTGAACAACAACAACCTACAGAATCAGTAAATTTACCAACAACATCTGAACTTCAACAACAACCAACAACTGATTATGAAAGTGTTGGAAATGAATCAATTAATGTTACAACAACTCAACAACAAAATTTACAATCTCAACCTGTTACAGTAGCAGCAGCATCAAGAAGAAAATGTTTATGCTATCAAAAAGGTGGTGATAATACAATATGTAAGCTCATTATTATTACTATTGCATTTGGAATTATTCAAAATGTTTATTGTATTGTATGTTTATGCACGGATTTCTTTTATCAATCTTGTTCATCTGTTTTTAAATAAAATGAATGTTATTCTTACTATTATGGAGGTGTTAATAATACAAAGAGGGGAATTATTAACGGGTGTTAATCATAGTTATTGAAGAGGTCTCAAGGGGGGTTGTATACAACTGAGACCTATAGACATTCATCTAGCATTCGGTTATTACTCACTCACTAATGAGCTTATTAGCATAAAGTATTTTTTTGAGATAAATGATATCAGATTTAGCAGTCACCTGGGGGGTTTGTACTACACCAAATACAGTAAGACGATACAATTCAATAGATGGCAAAACTAATACTACAAGAAAAAAACAAGAATTACATTTTAAAAACTTAAGCTTGAACAAACAAAATCTAGAAATAAAAAAAGACTTGTTCGTTGGTCTCTCTTTTCTTTTATTCAAAAAAAGCATTTATGATTTTGCTGCTCCTGCTTCCAACAATCATCATCAGGTAAAGAAAGATGAAATAAGATGAAAAAAAGTGTTAAAACAACACTTTACTCTTTTTTCAAGTATTTTTTTGGTAAGCATTTTTGAGAGAGAAAAAATAGATTTTATAAGTGGACGACTACAGCTTACTTACAAGAAAGAAAACTAGCATTTTCCCTCTTGTTTTTTTACAACAACAACAATCAAATACAAATAAATTTAGTAATACTGCAAAAAAGAGATACGAAATAGAGAGAAAGAATTGTTCCAAAATAACTTTTATCCTCTAACAAAATCCAAAAAAAGAGAGAGAGTGAAACCAACAAAGCAAAACAGATTTAAAAAAAAGTGAAAAATTAGACTATCTTTGAATTATTCTGGATATAGAAAAACACGCGCTTTTTCAAATTTGGATAAATCTTTTTTTTTCAAAGAACAAAAAGTTCATCAAAGCTGCTGGAGTTGATGGGCTTTGTAAAAAAAGGCGTTTGTTTTGGCTTTTTTAAACGCGCAAAAAAACACTTTTTTCCTTCGAAGTTTGAACAAAGCAACACCGAAAAAAAGGAAGATGAATGCCCGTGATGATGGCGATGGTGGTAGTGGCGGCAACGGTTGGCTCAAACTTCTCAGCATGAAGTCCGTGTTCTTTTACGAAAAATATTAAAGGAAGTTTTTTAAAAAAATATTTTTGGGCAGAAACGATTAAAATTTTATACATTTATAAAAAAAATCTTAAGCAAACATATATGTGAGAGAGACATGAAAGGATGTAGCTAGCCAGAGAATCCTAAAACACGCGATTGAAGCATCTATAAATGAAGAAGCAAAGAAGCGATCTATGTTTTCTCAGAAGAAGCAAAATAAAAAATAAGCGATAAATTAAAAGTTATTTGCTTTTTGAAAAAAAAAGGAATCCTGATGGTCATTTTTTTATTATCAAAAAAGAAGTGGGAAGAAAGAAAAAAAGTTGTGACCACAAAGTATCCCTTACGAAAGAGCCATAAAAAGTAGCAGCCGATGCAGCTTTATTTCCACCGATACAAATATTGTTATCGCTTTTCTTACTCCTTTTTCTTGCAGCCGCTGCCATCAAAAGAAAGAAGAAGAAAGAAAACTATCAACACCAGATTTTTTCGTCCAACATCTTTTGCACATATAAAAAAATTGAATATTAATTAAAAACTTACGAAGCTGTAGAAGAAGAAGAAATATTTCCAAAGGGTAAAAATATTGCTTCAGTTTTGGCTTCATGCAGGGTTCGCTTTTTCATTATAATTGTTTGTGAAACTCTTGCATCTGATTCTGTACCAGTTTCTGGAAGTGCTGTTTCAGCTTCTGCAGCAGCAACAGCAGCTATGGATTGATCTTCATAGGAAGATATTGGGGAATGACTGGTTCTAAAAAAATGATGCATGTTTAAAGTTCTAAAAAAATGAAATGAAACATTTTAATGTTCCGGAAGCAGCAGCTATTTAAACACTGAATAATTCTTATCAGTGTTCATAGTTGCTGTCAACATAAATTGGCGCCTTTTATGGCTGTCAAAAATAAAAATAGTTGTTTTTTTTGCGTTTAAATTTAAAAATTAAAGGTAGCTATGGTAGCGAGAATTATCGTTCTCAGATTCTCACTCTTTATGATACATTCAAAAATGATTCAATTTTAAACCAAAAATATTATAAAAAGCAACGACCTTTCATAATCCATAATAAAAAAGAATAGAATCAAAATTTTTTCTTTTAATAAAATTTCAAATTTTAAAGTTGAAAATATATTTTGCAATGTAATAAACAAAAGCCGCCACTACCACCACCACAAATGCTACCGCCGCCACACAAAGTGGATTAGAAAAATGAAAACGGATCAAATGTCGTAAAAAGAATCGGAGGTAAATCGGTTTAAACTTTTTGGCAGTTTGTCAAAAAGGATCGTTGAAAGAAAGAGTAAAATTAAAATGAAAAAAAGTTTTTTTTAAAACGCAATGTTGCAATCTGTTTTAAAAGAGGCAGGCAGCAGGTATATTATATGCTCAAGTAACTCACTTGTCATCTTCATCAACTTTAACATCATCAGCATTGCCATTGCTGCTGCCATTCCCTTTGCCATCATCAACCTCAACTTCAACTGCCGCTGTTGTCGTTATTTTTGTTCCCTTTGAGTTATCAGTATTTTTAAGTTTTAATTTTGGTGTTTGCTCTGATTTTTTGGATGATGATGATTTCTCTTTTGTAGCTTCAACATTTTTTCGTTGAATATTTTTCCGAGATTTTGTTTCATCATTAATTTCAGATGATCGTCTCGGAATTGAAATAATATTTTTTACGGGTGAAACGGAAGCAGATTTTGAGCCAAAACCAAATTTATGAAAAAATCCATGTTTTTCTTCTTTGTTGTTTTTTGATTTTTTTGAAGTTAAAGCTCGTTCATCTGGGCTGTCTTTGATTGGTTTACTGAAAAGTATTTTTTGAGTTTTTAGAAAGGAGAATTCCATTTTATATGATGATTAAATTTCAGATGTTTTGAGTACCTCTGATTGCCAGTTTACATTTTACAGTAAATTCAAGACTCATAATTTTCTTTTTAAATAAAAAACAACTTTATTTTTTTAAAACCAAAAGAGCTCAAGTTTTTTTGCTCCAGGAAACACTTAAAAACTACAGTATACCATCGATTTAAAATGTAAACTCTTCACTTGAAGTATTGTAAAATTGTACATCAACTTTTTTTTCTACTTTTATCTTTTTTTGTCAGTTTCAAGCATCAAAAAAAACAAACCTTGTTTTAAATATTTTTAATTCATGAGCTTTATCATTTTCAATTTCAGAAATTTTTGTTGGGCTCGTTCTTGGACTTTTTTGTACATTTTCCATTAAATTTGTTGTTGGTGAAGAAGACAAAGAATTAATGGGTAAAAATACAAAAGATGAATCGTTTAATAACTGAAACATTTTTCAATTACAGATGACAAATTCAAGAAAATAATAATCTTCTTTCTGCCACACTTATTATTATTATTATTGAAGTAAAAAAAACTATTGGGATAGAAAAAAACGGTAGTAGTAAGAGGCTTTGTAATCTCTCTCTTCCTTCGTTTTTCCGACTCCGATAAGATAGAGAGAGACCTGTTCGCGCAACAACAGAAAAAAAGATAGTAGTAGTAAACGATGAAAAAAACGAAACCACGCTTTTTTTCTTTTCTTCAAGCACGCGTCATTTACTTTTTTTCCCCTCATAAAACTAAAGTGAACCAGTAACAAAAAAAATCTTTCTTCAGGAAATTACATAAGCTTGTTTTTTAAGGGTTTCAAAAAATATGGATGGATGAGGAAAGAATTTTGAGAGTGAAAGAGTTTGCAGACCAGACTCATCGTTATCGTCCAATGGAAAACCACAAAAAAACGAACGGAAAGATTTGAAGCTGTAAAGAAAAAACGAGTTTTTTAAAAAAAGTTAATTTTTGTAACAAAAAAAAGTAATTAACAGTTTTAATCAGATTTGTGAAAGAAGGAAAAAAAGAAGAATAAACAAAAAAGTAAGAAAGAGTGGAGAGAGGCTCGTGGCTTTTAATTGTATTTAAAAGCTAATCTTTGATTTAAAACTATCACTCTTATTTATTTACTAAAAACAAATTTATTATGTAACAATATTGAACAAATGATTGACAGAAGAAGAAGAAGCAGAAAAAAAACAAGTCTCATTGATTGGTCAAATGATGATGATGAAAAGAGGTTTTAAAAATAGTCTGATGATTTGAAATTCAGTCATTTAAATTATTACTCTATATCTTTTGAACCTTAATAACGCTGTAGGAAATCGTGTATATTACCCTTTAAAGTTTTTAAGTTAGCTAAAAGAAACAAAGAAAAAGTTTCAGTTATTTCCAACCCGCATCAATAAATCTCAATAACCAAAATACGAGTGATGAATCATTAAAAAAGGGAGAGGTATTGAATCATAAAAGATCTATGATAGTGTCCTTCTTCAAAAAAAATATTTGCAACATATTTGTCTCTCTCCTTATTGCTTCAGAAAGAGAAAAAGGAAAGGAATATCCAAATATCGGATATTTCACTTTCAAGTGACATTTTTTTTTCTCACAAATTAGATATAAATATTTTTTTTGGTTAAAAAAAGCGTAAAAAATAATTCTTATTAAAAATGTCAGAAAAAAAGAAAATCATTTTCGTTTCCCAATTTTCAAAAAGTTGGCCTTAAAAGTTGAAAGTTAAAATGTCAGTCAAAGAAAAAAGTGATAGAGAAAAGACCAAGACAAATCTTATCCCCATTTCACTTTTTCATCAGCTTTCAACTTCCTCATTTATCTCTTTTTTTTCTGCAATGATTTCCTTCAAGCTAGGAAGGGAAACAGGGATAATATCATTGCCATCAATAAAAATAAAGACAAAACACACAATGATGAACGCTAGCAAATCTTTCAAGCAAGCTATCTTGTCGTTTTTGCGCCTTTAATCTTTTCGATCCCAAAAGATTCCTCTTTCATCAATTGAGACTTGTCTTTTCTTTTGTTAAATAAAAAAAGCAATATCTTTTTCGCAACTTTTTGCTAATTGTTTTTGTTGTTCTCGTCAACCAACATTGTAACATGTTTCTGATAATTATCTCCTTTTTTCACATCGATTATCTTCATCGAGAATAAAGCAAGAATAAAAAAGAAGAAGATATCTTACTTGTTAATTGAGATAAAGATAAAAATCTTGAAGGAAACAATGGAGACAGTTGATCGCGCAAGATATTTTTCGCTTCAAGTATCCCTTTTCACATCTCAAACCTTTTTGGAAATCCTTTTTTTTTTGGATTTTGAGTTTAAAATTTACTATGATCGCGTTACAAAAGAAGTTTAAAAACCCAAAAATGAAATTTAAAGGAGAGTAATCCATTTTAAAACGCACTTTGTAAAAAAGAAAAAAAATGGTAAAAAGGCAGAACACAATATAAAAAACCGTCAGTCAATCAATGATTCATTCACTCACTCTGAAACTGAAACCAATTAAAAACAGGGAAGAATCATTGACCTTAAAGTATATTGCCCAATTATTCATACAACAAAAAAGAAAGAAAGTAATAATATTACTTTAGTATAGGCAGAAAGAATGATGGGAAAAAGTAGGATTTAACAGAAAAAAATAGTTCTGTTCAAGATTTTCAAAAACTACAGTAAGACAATTGAATATTTGAGTACAAAATCACAGTAGTTCAAAAAACAAATAGCATTATTGTTGGATAGGAAATCGTAAATTTGAATATTCAGATTTTTAATTTTATGTTAAACTAAAACCTGTACTCATAGAATTACTGTAGTATCAACAAATGTAAGCTACAAAAAATATTTTGGAAACAAAAACATAACAAAAGATAAAAATAAACTTTAATCTTTTATAAGCTAAGGGGATGAAATATTAATGACAAAGATGATTACAAACACGTTCTCATTTTTCAAGATCTATCTTATTCTCGCGATCCACGTTTTTTGTTTAAAAGTGATCAACTTACACTCTTTTTTCTTACTTTGTTTCTTTTTTTTACTGAAGAAACTTACAAAAAGATAATAAAACGTAATAATAACACAAAAAAGCAGCAGCAACAAAAAATATATTTAAAGTCAACTGCTGTTTTTTGTTTGCAATAAAAAACAGAGCTCTAACAACATCAGTGGTACTCCTTTCTCTGAAAACTCATCAAAATCAAAATCCGCTGCTGCTGATGGAACCAGCTTTTTTTCTTTCGAGACTTTAAACTATTTTCTTTTCTTTTTTCTTTCATTAAAGCAATAAAACAATGATTTAAACTGATTTAAATTGGAAGAATAGACCTCCAACACCGTCGTATAATTTAAATCAAGCAAAAAAGGGTTTTTAAAATTTTTGTGGTTCCAGACAAATTTGCAGTGGTGGAAAGCAATGATCAATCTGTGGCAAAAAACAATTTTCACAAATTATCTTTATCTTTTTTGCAGACAACTCAAAAACAGCAGCAGCAGCCTCAAAGATAAAAGCGGTGACTGCTCGTGGCATTCGTCGTGTCGTTTTCAGATTTATTTTTTTGGAAGAAATGAATCAAAAAATATATACGAGAAAAAATTATTTTGGCATGTGTTTTGCGACAACATTGCCGATATTCTTTTTTTTTATCCTTACTGCTGCTGTCCTTCTCTACTTCTTTCACGCTATTTTTCTTCCTTATTTCTTTATAGCAGTATCCTAGAAAAAAAAACAAATATCCAAACATTTTATTGCCTTTTTTCCTTTTATTCTGAATGATTCAATCAAAAGCTAATTCAGCTCGTCATTTTTAATCATCACCTGCAAGCTAAAAATTTAAAGAAAAAACGCAAAGATTTTGAGTACTTGAACAAATAAATTTTTATGATGCCAATTATAATGTTTTTGATTCAAATATCATTTTAAAAGAAATTGTCAAAAAAGCATTTCTCAAAACATACAGTATGTTCTCCCAGGAATGTCTTCTTTAACTGTCTGCTAAAAATGTGTGGCACCATTTTTTCACTTCATTTTTTTTGTTTGATGTAAACAAATGTTAAATGTCAAACTGTCTTGAGATATCTGGCATCATTGTTTTTAAACTAAGTTTAATTGTTTTTTATTAAATGTTTTTAGAATTATTTATGTGTCTTTGTTAACTCTGCTTTATTTATATTATAATGTTCTTCACTTTTATAACGTGATTGCACTTAATACACACCAAAATAATTAAAAATCTTTTATAAATATTTAAATATACATTTTTTCTATTAATTTAGGAGATCGAACTTTAAAATTTAAACCGGTAAAGAATTAAAAGGCAACATTGGCATTAAATAATATATTAACAAATACAAAACATTTCTATCTAAATAACAATCATTTCACCCCAAGCTTTAAGACGCTTCATTTGATTTCTCTTTCTGAACCATTCAATCATTTCAGAATCATTTGGATCACATTTTCCTCCCCATCTAAAATAGTGTCAATGAAATATGAGCAACAAGGATAAAGATATACTTACTTTCCAGGTTTACAATACATATCCGCAAAATCCAAATATCTTGACATTTTATCCCAATTTTCATGATATAGCGTTGAACTTTCAAATGATCCCAATGGTTTTGATAAATCAAGATTTCCATGTACTGCATATACTCGAGCTTTATTTACCATAAATGGGATAATACCGTAGTACGCTGTCCTTGCCATACCAGATCGAATATCATTCATTAAATTAAATGATTTTGCAATATTACGGTACTCCCGAGGATTGATATATGTAACACGATATGAATTTGCGTTATCCAATGTTGAACGTTGATTTACCAATTCATCGATTGTAAGTGATTTAGCTTCAAGAACTTTCTTATGAAAAAATGGATCATAGTTATCTTTCTTTAGCCGATTAACATCAACAAGCGAAAAATCAACAGGAGTTGTTGGTAGACCAACTGATGCTAAGAATTTTTTGTACAGTCCACTAAAAAGAATAAATATGATAATACGGTATGTTCGAACATATAGATATTAACTTACTTGCTTGAGCCTCTTCCAGCAAGTTTATTATTATGTGCAGTTCGAGAAACTTCTGGTCGAATACATACACGATTCTTTCGGATATCTTGTCTTCTAAGCCAATCATCCCAATACATTTCAGGCCAAATTGGGCTTAATTCATCCCATGTATTTGATCTTAACATCCAACCAAGTCCAGGAAAGAAATCTGTACGATACAACGTTTCACTCTTTTCTTGATCCACCAAGTCTGAAGCTCCATTGTCGTTCCATGCCGACTAAAGAAACATAAAAATATTCAGTAGCCGCAAAATATTAATATCAACTTACTACACACCATATTGTTTCATCTTCATATAGTAAATGTTTTGTAGATTCAAAATATGAAAAGAAATCTTGTGATAAATCCAGATCATCTATAATAAATTGAATATTACAAAAGTAATAAAAATGATATATGCAAACCTTCAGTAATTATCACAGTTTTGTAACCGTATTCATTAAAAACTTTATCCAAAGCAAATTTATAATGTTGAGCAATAAAAAAATAATTCTTTGCTGTTTTTCTTGCTGCTGAATCCATACCCGTTCTTTCTTTGTGCTAAAAATGTATTACATGTACTCAACTACAGTAATCAACAACAGCAGTACTTACATGTATAAAATAAATTTGAGCCGTTTCATTTACATATTCTTTAATAGTATTTGTTACTTCAGAATTATCACCATCTTGACTAATTATAATTGGAAATTTACTAATATTTGTACGATATTTTAAAAGTTGTGTTAAATGATTTTTAACTGCTGCGGAGCGTGTTGCAGACATAACCAAAATTGCAATTTTATCATCATTATTACTTATTGCAGTTTTTAATTCTTCTTGCCTAATATTTATCTAAAATGGTGCAAATGAAGGGTTAGATATTTAAGTGTGTTAAAGGACAAAAAAGTATTACATCACGAACGATAGGATGATTTGCATGAGGCACAAAGACATGCGTTACCTCATTATTACCGCTTTGTAATAAATTTCTATCACTTGAGATCTAAAATATATATATTACAGTAACCAGCAAGAAAAAATAAAAAAGTATTTACCAAATTAATTTTAAAATTTTGAACATTATTAATCAGCCATAGAAAAGAAAATATTAAACATATTCCAACAATTAAAGTAAAACGTTTTGAAGTTTTTGTTGACCAAAATATTCTTCGCCATTTAATTGGTACCATTTGCTGAAACATTTTTTTGTTAGAAATGACGATAATGCAAAGCAGGGATTTAAAAAGTGATAAAGCATTAAAGCTTACCAAATTGCAGATGTCCAAATGATGTTTATTTTTTGAAGAAGAATGAGGCTGAGATGGTGACGATATTATATAATTTGAACTAGTATTATTGTTAACAGAAAAATCATATGAAGCACTGAAAAGAAAAAAATAGAAATTGATTAAAAGCTTTTTTTAAAATGATAGCTAAAATGGAAAAGCATTTGTACGTTTTTTGTCTGATGATTAATATAAATGGTTCAGGTGGACAAACATGTTTTTAGCACGTCTACAAAGGAGAGAGCTTTTTAGGAAAAGAAAAAATACAATACAACGTTTGAGAAAAAAATATTACAGTACAAATTTTATGGATTCAGAAAAAAGATTGTTGGAAAAAAGTTTTAAAAAAAAGTTTAACAATTTTTGAAAACTGAAGGCATTTGGCAAAATGTTATTCAACAAAAAACAAACATCTTGAAATTTCTTTGATAAAGGATTTTTCACTTCAAAGCATTACCGAACAAAATGGTCTTTGTTTTTTGTGGTTCTTCTTTTTTACGTAATTTTTAACACAACTCCAGCTTACACGTATTTTAAGCAAGGCCTATTGTAGAAAAAATTCTTACCTTTTCATATTCCTTTCGGCTGCTACTTTTCACTTGCTGCTGCTTACCAGAAAAACGGTTAAAGGTTTTTTTTTCTGTAAGTAGTATTAACAGCTACTTTTTAAAATTACAATTTTTTAAATAAACCAAAATTCCAAGTGTCCATGTTCTGAAAAAAAAGAAATAAGGAAATGTAATTACATCAAAAAAGGAGGAGATTCATTCATTTACAATTCAATATATGAGAAAAAGCAATGTCCTCTTCTTGTGTTTTAACTCAAGTATAAAAGTACTTAAGTAGCGCAAGATATTTTCCAGAGAGATATACATATGTATTATGCGCGATGCTTCTTGTCATCGTCATTTTACACTTTTAACAAAAAAAGAACAGCAACAAAAAAAGAGGGGATAAAAATGGATGCCAATTTTTTTCATTTTTGGGAGATGCTTTCTTTTATATTTTTGCGCATACAATTCTTTTTACTATTTCATTTTAAACAACAAAAAAGGGGTAAAATTCGTGTAAAATTCAATTTTGGGACAAGTAAAAAATGCTAAGTCTAAAAAAAGTGTTTTGACATTGAAAACGGCCCTTAGGAAATGAATAAACCCGATTGAATGTAAAAGAAAAGAAAAATGGGTAATCACCTTTTTTTTGTCGCGATTTTAGAATCCCCCCCTTCTTTATTTTCTTTGTTGCTTTGTTCAGATGTTTTCTTATTTCTTTTGAAAAAGTGGAGACAGAAAAAGAAGAAAGAAAGAGGTACAAGGATTTTATTTGAAAAAAACGAGGCGTTCAATATACATTTAAAAACTTCAATGTGAGAAACAATGTGTTCTTTATTTTTCAATGAATATGACTCAGATGAGGCATTAAAAAAAATTGAAAATGTTCAACTTTAGTTTTTTTTTGTTTGGAAAAAAAGTTGTGTAGACCAATTGAAGTGACAAAAAAATGGATCAAATTTCTAACAAAAATTTTGAAAAAAAAATATAGTTTCCTTCCAACCAGCTGGAAGCAAGAGAAAATTGCCATACTTAACTTAAATGTTGGAAGAAGGAAGGGATCGCCCTCTTTTGGCTTTGTTTCAACAAAAATAAAAATGAAAATGCCGGAAGCAACGGTTGCGCTTTTGGGGGGAAATGCAAAACAGAAAAACAGAGAAGAAAGAGAGTAATGTCATTTTAACTCAAAAACAAAGGCCATAAAATGCCACTTTCTATCTCTTTAAAGTTTTTTTATGGTAACGAATAAATATGTATCTTTTCTTCTTTTTTTGCTTTTTCTTCTTCAAAAAATGGCATTTTTATAGCACCAAAAAAAGTAGCAACAATTTTAGGGGAACATAAAAGGGGAGAGACGAGAAAAATAGATAATAGTAATAAATTTGTAGAGGAAAAGAAAAAACACGAAACAACAAAAAGACTTTTTTCCACGTCGTTGCCAAGCAAGCAAAACATGAGAGCAATAAACGGAAGGCAAAACTCATGCATTTTTGAACGAAAAAAATATATATCGTAAGCATTAGCAAAATTTTCTTTGTTGATATTTCAAAGTTTTGATTAAAAAAATATGAGCCATTATTAGAGAAACAAAAAGAATTGGTGGCAGAAGGGGGGAAATAATATGGAAAAAAAGGGTGCGACGGCTGATGATGTGTTGTTGTCAAAAATATATTTTTGGGGTCTAATCAATGTTCAAAATTTGGGAGAAAAAAGAAATTTTTATCGCTTGAAACAAGGGGGGAAAATGGAAGAGGACCCACCACAGCATTAAAATGGAATGTTTTACGCCAGCGGCAGTAGCAACTTTAGTTTATTTCCCCACAATCAAATAAATCCTGTTAATTAGATTTTTCAAATGATGCAATAAATAAGCCTTTATCCCCTGCAGGCTTTAGACAAAAAAGAATCTTTTTTTAAAACATTTGTTTTAGGTATTTAAACTTTGAGCTTGCTTTCAAAACAATAGCCTGCAAAAAAAGCTGTTGTTAAAAATGGAGTAATAAATTTTTTATGGCTAATGTTGATGTTTTTGCGTGAAAAGTATAGAAGCTACTTGTAACAGTCTTTTCTAAATTTAGTCATCTTTTAAAAATCAAGAAAATATACAGTAATTTTATTTTTTTACATACAAAAAATTTCAACATTTTACACAAAAGCATATATTTTTTATTAACAATTGATGATGAAGTTGAAGAGCATTTTTTTGTTGAATTGCACCCGGACTAGTTTAATTTTGATTTTTTTTGGATTTGACTTATTTTTTATTTTTCCACCCTTTTTCTTTCTTTTTAAAAGCATATCCTAAGGCTTTTTTGGGTCATCTAATGGAACATCGACCGTATCCATTTCACACTCATTATTGCTGGTATTATTTGGTAAACGACTCATTGCAAGTGGATCATTAAAAAGTGAATTTTCAAATGAATGTGTTATTGTAGATCCATTTTGATGGATTTGATTTTGAGGCGGTACTTTTGAAGATGAAGAGGAGGTTGAGGGTCCAGGTTCAGCAGCATTTGCAATATCCATTCCAAGGATTGAAATTTCATGATTGTCATTTGATTTGACGCTATCATCTTCAACAACATTATCAATAATGTATATCGAAATTGCCAATGCAAATACAGTCAAAAACCATTGAGCAATTTGAAGGAAATGTAAAATCTGAAATAATACACAAAAGTATAGTAATTGGGGGAAATTGGGTACAGTAATAATTATATCACAATATTGTACTACGATTTTCCACGACTTTTCACGGTTTTCTGCGATTTTCCACGAATTTTGCAAAATTTCTTTCCCTTTTTTTGTCATTTTGTTAAGTTTGGAGTATTTTTAGGATTCCAGAGGGGTCAAAAGACATATAGTGGTCCAAAAGTCATATTGATCCCATATATACATTTTCTAAATGTTTAATGTAATTCAATCTTCTACAAATCGTTAGAAAATATGGATAAACATTTTGTCAGCCATTAAAAGCGAAAATGGTTTTTAAACAAGGTACTGCAAAATGGATATTTAAATTTTCGAAAAATTTCTTTTGAAATTTCATTCATTCAAAAAGTTTATGTTTTGGGTTTAAATTAGAATTTCGCAGAGCCTTTATCTTGAACATCAACAGTATCAACTACGCTACCTAATCCATCTTAATTTTTTAAAAACTTACCAAAATAATAATAAAATGATCGATTGGGAATGCAGGGATGGTGGTTTTAAGTTTAGAAGCCATTTCACCATGTTGGAATAGAATTGTAATAAGCATTTGTATTAAATCTGTTTGTTGTGCTAATAAATCTAGCGTCACAAGAGATACATTTCCTAACTAAAAATATACATTCCTGTGTTTACGCAAACTCCCAAAAAATTACTTGAAAGATTAAAATTAATAAAGTGCATTGATATCGATCATATTTTGTCACCCAAAAAAGGAATAAACTTTGTACAGCTGTAATCAGCCAATCATGGATGCTGCTAGTCATGGATAGATGAGCTGCCATAGCTTCAATTCTCAACTAAAATATTTTGTGTGGATAGGATTTCATATATCTTGGATAAAGCCATACCTCTAACAATAAAACAAATTCAAGTCCTACAGTAAGTAAACTAAATAACCCAACATGTCGTAAAATTCGAACAGCTTTTGTAACACATTGTGGCTGCTTTGTAAGGGTATAAGTTTCCAGTAGAGTTCGAGTACAGAATTTAAGGACTTGTGTTGAAACAATGACTGTAACAATTGCAAGTGAAATATCAGCAATATATAAAAGTGTATATTTTGGTTTAGGGCCTTTTTGTCCAAAAATTATATCTTGAATGAAGCTGGCAACAAGAAGGGAAGCCGAGATGAAAAGATTCAGCGTACAATATGCTCCAAAGATAAGTGCCAGACGATATCGCCTTCGAAGATAAATAATAATTGAAACAAAAACAAGGATACAGAAAAGGAATGAAGTACCAGCGGCAACAACCAAAGCTTCCATCAACGAATCCAAAATAACATATGTCATGTTCAAAGCGAAATGTCCAATGGCAATTACGGCAACCCATGCAGCAATCATTAAAAGCCACCGATTTTCTTTTGCTGTTGCTTGTGCCAAGTCTGCCATAGCAGTTAAACGATTTCGATCAACTTTTCTTTGAATTCGAAGATTAATAATTGATTCCCAGATTATTGGTGCAATGATCCACGCCGTTGCAGCACACATTCCCATTCGGCATAAATGTGCCAGCAAATTCATGATAATAATTATTTGCCGAAAGAAGAAATCAGAGAGTTGAGTGGCAACAACAAGTTTTCGAATATAGAATGCCGTATAAAATGCTGTTGAACCAATATGTAGCTCTTGAACAAATTGACATAAATTTGCAATGAATATTGCTTTAAGCATTATAGAATTAGAATGTACTAATGCCGTAATTTGTAGCACTGCTAGAGATAGAGATAACAAGGAACAACTAAATTCATGTACCATATACACTCGAATAAACCATGTTTTAAATGGTGTCAACTCTTCCACAACATACATCGTAAAAAGAGCAAAGCAAACATGTAAAGTCGAAAATATTTGAATTGATTTTAAATTTCTAACAGCTTTTGGTGGGGCCATTTCCCATCCAATAAGATATAGACGATAAATGTAAATAAGCGAAATTCCAAGTCCAAATGCTGATAGCACAATTAAAACGGCTGCCAACTTAAGGTATGGTGTAAAATCAGCATTTACGTTAGCATTAATAGGTTGTCCATTTATTATCATTAAACAATCAACTCCATATATTACTAAACTTAGAAATGAATAAACTAATGAATATTGTGCTGCAACAAATGTCCCAGCAAATAGCAGCGGAGATGGACATTTCATAAATAGAATTCCAAATCCGGCACTTATTAACAAACATGATAAATGCCATCTACAATCATATAGCTGTTCCACCTAAAAATTAAAAAAACGATAATTATTGTAAATAAAAATTTTTAAGGCCAGAGATCTACTGTAATTACAGTGTACTGAAGTAAAAACGGTAATTGTTGTAGACAGAAAACTATTTTAAGGGTCAAAGAGAGAAAAAAGGTTGTTAATGGATTTTTTCGCAAATAAAAAACTTTTTTATCGGAGTCCATTAAAAAAATTGGCTGCAAAAATTTGCGATTTTTATTTTATTTTTGAAAAAAAAAACGCTGCAAAAAAGAGTAAATAAAAGTATGAAGTTTTAATTTTAATCTTTTTCTAATAAACTTTTAAATTTTCAACAAAATAACTAAAAGAAAAAAACATGTTAAAAAATAAAAATTAAATATACCTGAAATGATGGAGCATGCCAATACATTAGCAAACATGCCGAAAACCACATAAGACAAAGTACCAACTGACTGGCATGACAAAATCGAGTCCATCGAGCATGTTGCTGATTAATTGGATTTGCCATTGTGTGATTGTTGAAGAAAAAAATATTTATACACTAATTACAAAGTTTTAAAAGTAGCATTCATGCCAAGGTAATGTTAATAATATTCAACCCAATTAGAAAGCACCGGTAAATTAATCAAATCTTTTGTACAGTAATAAAATAATAAAATGGCACAATGTCAATATGCAGCTTTGTAATGGCACAGTTGAAGTATTAGTGATATAAGAATCAGGTCAATAATAGGCTAAAAAAGAATTACAATAATTTTTTTGCAAAAAGTTTTAGTTTTAAAAACTTTGAAACTTTCAAGGGCACCTAAGAAGACAAAAAACATATAAAAATAGAAATCTTAAAGAAGAAGAAATTTTCCTCGGGTTTCTTTTTTTCTTGGATATAATTGGATTATTTTTAAGCAAAAAAAGAAGGCCATTGCCATCGCCGTCATTTTTTTCCTTCCTCAAAATTCTTTTTCCTTAAAAACATTCAAAAATAATTGCGGCTATTTTTATTTCTTTGGGGATGTCTCCCTCAAAGAGAGAGGGGATGACAATAGAAAAGAAGATGGACACAATAGAATCCGGAAGAAAACGGGACACGGATGACACCACCACCAAAACCCGAGAAAAAAAAGAAAATCATTTTGCGCAAAAATTCTTTTTTAATTTTTTAAACGATGAGAATAGATTGTATAAAAACTCCTCAAACAACAACAACAATGACGATAAAAGACGGGATGATGAGTTTTTAAACTTTGCTTTGAGTAATCGATTCAAATGATATTTTTATTTACTCAATGATATCTTTTAAAGGTAAAGTTTAATGGTAAACAGCATTAAGGGTATTCGATCGGGGTGATGATGATGGAAAAAAGAGCTTAACAAACAATTATGACGACGATGACTAAAATAGGTTAAAGGTAAGAAAGTAGTTCAAAAGTACAGATGCTTAAAAAAAATGATTAGATAACTTTTCACTGTTTCATCATCCTTGTACAGTAATCTTTTTAAAACATTCTTTGCAATCTATTAACGATCTATTGTTCCAAATGATGCATGCAGTTTTTAATTAATTTAGAGATAATCTCGTTTCATTCTTTAAAAAAACTCAAAATTCCATAAAAAATAAAATCAAAAGTCAAGGATAATTTAGAACAGAAAAAAAACACGCGACACGCGTAATAAAAATCTTTATTTTTTTAAAGTTCTATATTACGACTAATTTCGTTTTGTCTTTCTTCTTTTTCTTCCAATTATTGCGCAAAACCAAAAAAAATATACTAAAAAAACTCATTTGTTTTTGGTTTAAAAGTTCCATTACAGGCAACAACACTGAAAATGTCCCCAATCTTCGGTAAAATTAGTAGTAGTAATAGTAAGTACATACAGATGACAAAAGAAAAAAGATGAAAGAAAAAAAGGGATGGATGGATCGAAGAACAGAACAAAAAATAAAGTTAAACGAAAAACATTTGAGTCCTTTCAAAACATTTTTTGATTTTTTTACTGCTGCTGCAAAAAAGAAGAAGTTTGAACATAGGTGAAACAAAGGAAAAAAACGAAAGTGACAAGCGATCGAAAAAAAAAGTTTGGAAAGAAAAACGATTTTTCTTCTTCATAGAAGAATCGACCTGGAAGTGATGGAAAAATTTATAAGGCAAGAAATCCTGATTGAATGAAGGAACAGTAAGATGGGGTAATGAAAGAAAGAAGAGAGGGTGATCGGTTTCTTTCACATTGATAATTTATTGCTTTTTCTAATTGAGGGGTAATAAAAAAATTAATAATAATCACGCTCGGATCCATTCTTTTTTTGGTTGAAATCAATTTTATGAAAGCCATCTATCTATATCTGGTTGTTGCAAAACCGTTTTTTTCATCATTATCGCTGAAGAAAGTTGTGTTTTCTTCCTTTTTTCTCACATGAAAGTTTTCTTTTTGCGCAAAAGAAAAATCAGAATCAAACATGATTTTTTCTTCTCCTTCAAAAAAAAGACCTCAACTGAAAAAAAGATTTTCTTTTTTCTTTCCCTAAAGCAAAAGAAAAAACGAAATCTTTAAGGGATAGAGATTATATTCCCCCCTTCTTCTTTCATCTTTTCTGACATCGTAAAACATATTGATGTTGCTCGAACTGGCTTCAAAAGCGATAAATATATATATTTTTTGAAGAACAAAGCAAGAAAAAAAAGTAAAGATTAAAAGCAACATTTCTATAGAGAGAGGGGACAAAACTCAACAAATTTTTATATTTCGGCGATCGGGGGGAGAGAGAAGATCTCTTCAACGGGTAAAAATAATAAAGAAGTGTTTGTGACTTCTTTTTTTTGTGGCTCGAGGGTGGTTTTTTTTCTACTTCTCCTTCTTTCTTTCATTCTTGATTGATATTATTATTGTTGTTATTGGTCATGAAAGTAAAAATTGAATTGAAAGAAAGAGTTTAATAATGTTAGAAAGGGAAAGAAAAGTAGTAAAAATTTCATGGAAAATGAAAGAAAGAAAAAGTTATTGACTTTTGCAAAAGACAAATTTATGATTGAAAATGAATTTTGTTTTGATCAAATGAATGAACTCCTGCTGTTGCGGCGTGATCAGCGTTGAAAAATAGAAGAAAAAGAAAGTAATTTGTAGTTCTGCTTTTACTTTTAACAAAACTATAACTTTCGTATTTAATACTGACAGTAACTCATATAAGTCATGGTATTACTGTATTAAAAAAAATGTTCTACCACGGAAATCAATAATGTTTTTAAAATTAAAACTACTGTAAATATTTAAAACTTTAAAAGCCGCGAAAAAAGACATGAAAAGCTATCCGTTTTGGATGGCATTTGTTGTTGCCATTACTTTTGCAACAACTGGAGAAAAAAAAACTAACAATTCAATTTTACAAAATGTCGACAAAAAAACTGCAGCTTTTCCCTCCTCTCTATATTTTTCCCTGTGCATTTGTTGGTGGTCAGCTGGCAAAGAAGGACACGATTGATGGGGTGCAAAAAACGGAAGATGAAAAAAGAGGAAGGATAATGCCTCTCTTTTCGCTTATTTCTATGTTCCCCTCAAAAATAATAATAATAACACTTTTTGCCGCTTTTGGTCACCTCTCCTTCACATTCTGTATTTTTTCGTTTTAGTTGTTGTCGATTTCGGGGAAAGCTTTTTTGTTCATCCTTTTTTTGCTCATCGCCTTTGGCGTTAATCGTTTTTAAACCAAAAAACGTTTTGAAAAAGCTTTTCTTAACCTACGTTGGCTAGCATCAAAGGGTTCTCATTTTACGCTTCTGGGTTTCTTTGTTTTTAAACCCTTTTTCTCCTTCATCTTTTTCTTCCTTTTTCAATCAACAAATACAAATAATAAAAATAAATTTGCGCAATGAGTTATTATTGTTGTTGTTTTGGATGCTTCTTCTTCTTTTTCATTTTCTTCCTTGCAATAGTTAGTTCTTTGGTGTCTCCTAAAGTTACATGTATTCTTCTCAAATTTCATCTTCTTTTCTTCCTCTTCTGTCTTTAGTATATTTTGTATAATCGTTTGACAACTTTTACTTTCTTTCAGTTCTTTGGGATATTTATTTCCTTTAAAAAAAGAAAAGCAAAACATTTTCTCCAGGAAATTGGACATCTTTTTCAATTTTGTTTCCCTATTCTCATTTTTTGAATTAATTTGTCACAAAAACGAATAAAGAAAGAGAGATACCCGCTATATTTTATTCATTGAAATAACACAGAAACTTTAAAATTTAAATCCAAATTGAAACAGAAATAGATGGGGATATAGAACGCATTAAATGAAAATATTTTTCTGGCATATACAAGCATTCCCCTTCTTCTAAGATGACATCTTCATATACAATATCTTTTAACTTTGGATACTTGACGAAATCTAGATTTTCTAAATCTGCTATACTACTATTTGCATACATCGGATCTGGATTTAGATAAACATCGTCATGATATTTTGGGTTGACTAATCGCACAAATTTTCGGCCACGGATCTGAAAATAAAATGTACTGTTATTAGAAAAAGATTGACACAGAAAAAAAGAGGCTTTGAAGAAAGAAAATAAAACAAACCTGACAAAAGAAATTTGGACGTGGATCAAAGTGTAGTGGTGAAATTGTGCCAGATGGACCAATAAAAACATTTACAAGTGGATCTTTTTCTGAAGAAAGAAGGCTTGCATAATCTGGAATTGGAACAGAATCAAGAAGATTAAGTTGATCCAAAAGAGCGTGTTGAGCAAGATATGCTTTCGGGGAATCCTAAAAAAATAATTAATACAGTAACCAAATCTACTATCAAGCTGTGATGATTTACAAAGAGGTCCACAAAAATAACTAGCAAACGAAAAAACACGTTATGCCCTTTTTTACACGTATTCTTTTTGAATTAATTTTTGGTTTTTTGAATGCCACAAATTAATTTTTAAAGAACACGCAATTAATCTAAGAGTCTACCATAAAATATTTATAAAGTAAATAAATAAAAAACAAACTTTAGAAGTTAGAAAGTCACGTAAATATTCATGAATAGTTACAATTTTTTGTGAATAGTCTTCTCCAGCGTAGGATGAACCAAATTCTATTGGGACTCGACGGTAACCATGAACATTATTCAAGTAATCAAAACTGAAAAAAAAATACGTTTGTACTTTTAATTAAATGACAAATGTCTGGGGTTACAGTAAAGAAATGAACTTACTCAAAAAATTCATATAATAGAAAATTTTGAACGAAATCTTTGATAACAACCGGTCGATCAAGGTATTGTAGAAATTCTTCTAGGGATGGACGAATTAATATTGGAATTTGAGTTGAAGTTGGAGGAGACTTTGGAATTGGATACAAGCTTTGACAAATTTCAATTGTTGGTAACAATGGAAGCTTAGATGATATATACAAAGCTAGACGTCCAAGATTATTATCATCAAATTGTATACCTTTCATAATTCCTTCATCCAAAATATTTAATGCAGGTTCGAATTTGCCTTGAACAATTAGAAATTTAGCAGTTTCATGACACGCTACAGCAAACAGCTGACGATATTGTTGTGGAGTTTCAGCAAATATCTGTGAATTTAATAATGCATTTAAACGTCCTTTTATTGTTGAAAACATTTTTGAACACCATTTAAATGATGTGTTTTCATCGCCATCACCACTCAAAACTAAAACAGAAAATACACATGTAAAAGAACAACCGGAAATTTAAAAAAGTACAAACCTGAAGTAGCATTTGAAGTTGAAGAAAAAAGAAAATTGCCTTGATTAAAAGATTCCAGCGTAATTGGTTTTGTAATTCTTTCAAGAAAAAACTTTGTTGCAGCATTTCGAAGCCCGCAGAATAATGGCTCTTCAAAGCAATGCCTCCAAAAATATGGTTCAAATTGTTCTTGAAAAAGATTTCTTCCAAGCTTTTCATTTTCATTAAAAATTTCCAAAACTTTTATAACTTGTTCAGAGATTTCTTTTAATCTGCTATCGTCTTCAGCCAAAGAATGAATAATTTCAGGATAAAAATTTATTGGTGGAAAAATACCGTAACCACCATCTTCATCAGCAGAAATATAAAAACCATTTCGAATTAATTCTTCTTCAGAAAATTCATTTTCTTTAAAATTTTGAGTATATATAATATTTCTGGGAAATTTTGAACGAATAAAAACCATTGAAGCATCCAAAATCATGTCATTCTTTTCACAGCTGCTTTGGTTGTTGCCATTTTTGGTATCAAATTTAATCAATTCCGCTAAATTTTTACTAATTTTCCATAAAAGCATGCAATATCCATTTTCATCTTCTTGATTTTCTACCGCCTCTTCAAAACCACCACCACTGCTAACAAATCTGAATCCAATTTTGATGCTTTCGTTTTCTTTAATTTCTTCTTCTTCAATTTTGATTTCTTCCAATTTTTTCCATTCAATTTTGCTTTTTCTTTCTTCATCAGCATAATTTTTGAAAATTGCAACTTCCATCTTTTCTTTTTCTTTTTGCTTGACTTTTCATGGAACGGCACTATTTTCTTTCCTGCAAAAGAAAAACATTATTTTAAAACTTTTTTTACCAAAAAAAACAGAAATCTTTTTAAAATGAATGCATCGACGCGAATTTAAGCAAAAAAAAATTTATGTTAAAGAAAACACAAATTTAAGGCCCCATTTTTAGAGATTTTAGATGATTTTTAGTTTAAGCATTTTTGAGTAACTTTAGTTACGACAAAAAAAGAACTTCCGTTTCTCGCTTTAAACAGAAAAATAAATTTCAAGGAAAAAAGTCATTCCATCCATGCAATGGGTTAGTTTTTTAAGGATGCCTTTGAGGGAAAAGAAGGATCAAAAATCAGTTGTTATTTTTGGAATCTATATATTTTGGGCTAAAAAATGAGATTTATCTTTATTTTGTTTGTTTTCTTTCAACTTTTTTTTGATGTTTAATATTTTGACAATTGAGAGATGATAGGCGTATAAAAGAAGTCGAGAGATATTTCAAGTGTTCCAATATTTTTTGTTCTTTTATGGCACTTTTGTTTTTTTGGCATATTTGTTGTTGTTGTTTTTCTGGCGATTTATAAACGATAAAAAGTATTGCTATAAAAATGCATGAAACTCATCACTTTTGTGTTCTAAAAGAATCTTTAAGAATGTATTCTATGATGTCTTTCTTTTATTAATTTTCGTTCATTTTTTCATTTTCTAAGTCTATACGGATTTTCACACATATGAAGCTTCTCTGATTAATAATCTATCTTACATCAAAAAACAAGGAATTAAAAAAAGATAATGAGATTAAAAATTTAATAGTTTTAGCATGATTAACAGGATTTTTGACCTAAGCCAAGGCAGCAGCAGCAGCGTCAGCAACAAACGGAAATGCGACAACAAAAAAAGCGAGTAATTTTCTTTTTAACAAGTTCAAAAGCCTCAAAGGTGTTTTTTTCTGTAGCCTTTGAAGAATTAATGTTCGCCTAGTTTTTAATTTGACAAAACTATGAATTTGAACGTGTTTTAATGAAAAAATAAATTAATAATCGCTTATAATTAAATTTTTTAATAATCCAAAAAAGTACAAACATTTTATGGTTTCGAAAAAAGGCAATTTGTACTTTTGTTTTTTTCACGGCTTTTTTATTGTATCTTTAAGATTTTATTACTGGTGGTCAGAGTAAAAAAAACACTAAGATTTGTTTAAAGCTTTTTCATTGAAAAATTAATTATCCTTTTTAATAATGCCATAGAAATGTCGAGAGAGAGAGAGAAGGCAAAGAACGAAAAGAAAAAAAAGTATAATATTATACTTTTATTTTCACCCACATTTTTGTCGTCGTCATTTTCGTTTCATGTTTTAGAAAAAACAAGGCGGAGTCTTCTCGGATGCCATTCATCGAAAAAGAAAAGGGGAAAAAAAGAAGCGAACATATATTTTTCTTGTTTCGATGCCATTGGCGATGGTGGCTGCCGTTGTGCGCGTTTTTTTGTGTTTAAAAAAGAAGAAGTCTTTGGTTTTCGTTTCTTTCTTTTGGAAACTTTAGAGAATGGAAAGAAAAAAACGGAAGAAGAAGAAGGCTCTGCCTTGCCATCTTTGAACAGAAGTAACTCATTCGTCACGCATATTTCTTTTTCATCTCTTCTTTCTTTTCCCTTATTTCAGTTCAAAAAAAAGAGAAAAAAAGAAGCGGGAGAGATATTTATTATTTTGAAATATTTTTTTTTAAAAAAAAAAGAAGAATGTCCCGTGTTTGCCGCCATTTAAAAAAACTTTATTTTTTGAATAAAGACTTTTTTATTTAAGTTTGAATAAATATTATCTTTTGTTTTTTTCTAACAGGATCAGTTTTCTCTTTTTTTAGAAACGAAAAAAAAAACTTATTATTTTTTTTATTTAAAAAGTAAAAACCACTTATGTACTTTTTATTTATTCGCGTGAAACTTTGCTGCTTTTGATTTTTTAGAATCCATTTCACTTTTTTTATTTGACATGGATGTATGTGTTTGTTATGCGAACTTTCAAGCGCATATGAAAATAGCGTGAAAAAAACTAAACTAATTTTTTTAAAAAGAAAAGTGACAATGACCTACGTGGTTGATTGAAGATAAAAAAGATATGATGATGATTTAGTTGTTGTAAGAAAGCCAGGAAGTTTTTTGTTAGCTTTTTAAAACAGAAATACGCTTAAATAATAAATATTAGTAATAACAACAACTGATCGACAAAAATGACGACGTCATTGTTGTCCGTCACCTTTTTTTCTTTTAAAAAATTTCAATTTTTTTTCAACTGCTGCTCTTTTTTGACTGCTTTTTTAAAACGGACAATTGCTGCTGCTTTTGCTTATTTTTCTCGTGTCTCTGATTTTAAAACAAAAAAAAGAAATACAACGACGTCATCAGATGGCGTTCTTTTGTCTTTTTTTTCTCCCCTTTTCCCACTTTTTTTTCTTCAATCAAATCAATATAATTTCTTTTTTTTATGTGTTGCGCATATTATCTTTTTTGCTGCTGCTTGAATTGACAGAAACAAATTTCAAACGCTTAAATTCCGCCTATTTCCTTCCCCATCTCTCTTTTTGGTTGTAGTAATTCATTTTTTTACAAATTAAATAAAAATCAAAGGAAGCGTGCACATGAACGCGTGACGACGGTTTCACTTCTTCTTCATTTTCCTATCTATCTAATAATCCATTTTTGTTTTGTTGATTAATTTTTCTTCAAAAATATATTTCTTTTTAGGAGAGAGAAAAAAAGACAAAATATTTCACCCAAAAAAGATTTGATTTATTGTTGTGTATTCTTGTCCTGATTACAATAGTGCCAATTCTGTCGCAACAACTTTCTACAACAGCATCAGCAACAATTTCAACGACAACAACCGGTGGAGGAGCAGTAGGCGGTGAAGAAGTTATGGGTGAAATGGATACAATACAATTTGCAGAACAATTTGTAAATTCTGGAAGATCTGGTAGAAGAAATGCAATGCCTGATTTAGGTGTTGATAATGTAGATATTGGTGCACATAAACTTGCAGAAGCATTTTCGCAGTTAGATGCTGGAAATGAGGCAGGTCCTTCTTCAGGTTTGTTGTAATCCTTCGTCTTCGTTTTAACCTCAATGTAACACTTCCTTAACAAATCCTCTAAGGGCATCTATAGATATATAATTTTGTTGACCTACTGTGTTTTTTAGCATTTTTCTAAATTTCTGCAAAGAAAGCTTTAATTTTATTTTTATACATTTTTATCTATCAAAAATCATCTTTCTTCAATCTTTACTTTTTTTGCAGCATTCTTTCGTTGTTTTTTCTCCTCAAAAAAGAATTTAATTTCCCATGGGCTTTTTTGGAAAGTGCCAATAGTGCTGCTGCTCGCGACACATCGTTTTTGAACCTATCAAAAATAGTAGCAACAGCAACAATAGAGTAGAGATTGTTGTTGTTATTGTGCCATAATAAATCTCAAGCAAAAAAAACTTAAAAACACCCTACTCAAATATTTTATACGCCCTTCAGAAATGCTTCAAAATCAATCAAAATAAAATAAAAGCCTACGCCCTTTTCCGGACTTTGTTTTTGAAGAACAAAAAACATTATATATTTTGAAAATAAAGAAAGTAGTCTCATATTTTTCGGTGCTTTGTCATTTATGAATCATTAAATTTCTTTTAAAAACACACACTTTTTAGTAATAATAGTTTTTAAACGGCGGAAGACAAACATGTTTTGGTTTATCTCTTTTTTCAAACAAAAATTACAACAAAAATTAATTTTGTAAACACAGGAGAGTTGTCAAAAAAGATTATTACAGTTAATCGTCAAATTAAGAAAAAAAAGTATACTTTTTTGCGGAGGTACTGCTATACTACTACAATTTATAAGTCTTACAGTATGACAGAAGAAAAAAAACGTATTCTTTGCATACAATTATTTTTTGTTAAAGTGAAAGCTATAATTTTAATTTAATACTAATGTGCCCTGCTTGCATGCTTCCCTAAATCCATTTTTTTAAACGCTATAATTCAATAATAATCACTATGCCATTTAATCAAAGACGAAAAACCACCACAAATAAACTTATAATTTAATATCAAACAAATACGAAATTAATTATGGACTTTACGCTTTTGAAAAACGCCAAAAAACAAAGGTCAAAATCTTTTCTTCTCCCCCACTGTTGAAATAATCAATTAATTAATGTTAACTAAATTTTATTTATCTTTCTTTTTTTCAGCCAGTACCCAGTAAACTTTGACAACCGACGTTTCATTTTTATATGGGTAAAAAGAAAAATGTACGTCAAAAGCTTCACAAGAAAATAAAAAAGAAAGAAATTAATATTAATGCCTGTTTCAAAGAAATAAATTTTGTTTTAAAATAAAAATGAAATACGTCTTGCCTGACAAATCCAAAGACAGATCTCAAAAATTTTGTATTAAATAGAAAATAAAAAAGTGCCCCCCTATCCCGGATTTGTATTGTATAAATATTATTAATTAATAATAACTTTGTATATTTTTTGATTGCTATTAAAATTTGATTCTTATCTTTTTTTGTTGTAATTTTAAAATATTTTTTAGAATCAAATTTTAACATGTTTCTTTCATTCCTTAATTAATTGTTTTTATTTAAAATTTATTTTGTGTTTTTTAAAAAACTTATTTTTTCAACGGTGTTTTTTGGTACATTGTTTTACAGTGCACTAGTGCTTTAAAGCATGATTGTATAAATTTGAGAGAGAGAAAAACTTTCAAATAAAAATTTCAAAATAAGTAAATATTGATTCGGTAAATTTAAAACCAATGTTAAAAACAGAAACACAATAAACAATAATTTAATTTATAACAATTAGGAATGTTGAAAATTACAGTATACTAACAAAAAAGTGTTATTGTAAGTAATACAAACTTGTATTCTTCCATACAAAACGAAATTAAATTTACAGTATACTTATATGAAAGCAAAATGATACAATTTTTTTCAATAAATAAAATTAAAACTTTGAATTACCAGTGCTGGTTTTTAACCTGTATTTAAGTAAATTACATATAAAACTAAGCTAAACTTTCATTTTCATCTTTTGATTCTTGTTCTATGTCTATTTCTTCATCATCATCGTGGTCGATCCTAGACAACACCTTTTCCACATCATCTTCACCCATCCTTTCATCAATATCATCACTAATTTCTTCTGGAAGTGGACGATCCTTTGTTTCAGGGAATACAAAAAATACAATTCCCCATTGAATTGTAAGCATAATTGCAAATACAATTATCGGAGTTTCAGTGAACCATTGTCGACTGTAAACGATTAAAGGAGCTGCAAGACTACCAATCCTTGCTCCGACGTTACAGATTGCTCGGCACATATTTCGGACGGTCGTTGGAAAAAGTTCAGCTGAATATAAATGATTAATTTTCCAGGTTGGGTCGATTGATGCTGTAATTAGAAGGCCAAGGAAAGTTATTATCCAATGTTTTGATAGATTTAGACCAAGAGAAAATCCAAGATATATCCAAATTGAAATGCATGCAATTCCTGAAATTGAGAAATTTTTGATTTTCTTAAAGGTAATTTTAGTTTCAATGATAATGAGTGAAGCGTTTGACATTTAACAGATGCCCGTACACTTTAGTAACTATTCTTGAATCAAGTTGTGATAAAATAAAAGTGAAACTATCAGCTTCATTTCTACTTTAAAAAACGTTTCTTACCAACTGAAGTCAAAATAATTGGTCGCCTTCCAATGAAATATGAAACTAAATACGGTAAGAATCCAAGTCCAAATTTTAGTAAACCCATTGCGGCAAGATTGATATATCGACTTCCAGGAAGTGCTTCAACCGAAAAATAAAATCCAAAGGACACAACAGACGACGTAGCAAAACAATAACATAGTGCCAACAGCGGCTTTCGAACTGATGGATGTCGAAATAAATCAAAATAAGTTAACTTTCGATTTTTATTGATTCGTGGTTGATCCTCTTCATCATATTGCATCAAAGACGGCGTTTTTGCACGCTGGAAAAAGTTAACATGTTTTAACTTTATTGTTTTCTTACATTCAAAGCTTACTTCGAATTCTTGTGATTGCATAATTTTTGGTAGTAGTTCATTGACACGGATATTTCTTGCATCAATTTGAAGCTGAATTTTATCTGCTCTTCGAAGACGTTTTTGATGTATCAGCCACCGAACACTTTCAAGGGAAATGCATTGCTGTAAAAATGTATTATTTATTTGCGCTATCTACATATTTAAATGATATATTTTGGCTTGAATTAAAAGATATTTCCATAAAGATTCTAAATTTTTTTAGTTGTACAGTTTCCTATTACAACAAAAATGAATACTTTTAATGTGTTTTAAAAGTTATTATTTTAATTACGGTAGCTTATAAAGATTCCCAAAAATTTAAAAAATATTGAAGTTTTAGCATCTGTCAAAGAAGCTGTCTTTTGCAGACAAATTCTATTGCAAAATTATTTGTCAACTTTTTTGATGACTTTTATTATCAGTTCTTAGCTAGCTTTTCTTCCAAAAATGCACTTTTCCTTTTTTGCTTTGACAATAAAAAAATGACATCAAGTTTTACTTCAAAAAACTTACCAAAGCAATAAATAATGCTGCAGAAGTTACCGCAAAAATGATATGATATTTTCTCCATTCCCCTGCAGCCCAACCAATCAACCCCACATACGCCATACCCAGAGGCCATCCATTTAATGATACAACTAAAAGTCTCGATTTTGCATACTCTAAGTTTTCAATCATTAAAACTAAATTTGTAACCATATAACCTTAAATATTAATTTTTAAATTATGTTAAATCTGATTACAACAATGCCTAACCACCACAAGATCCACCAATTCCAAAATAGATTACTGTAGCAAGATATGGTGTTAAATGACCAAGACCAGCTAAAAGCGCGTTTCCGATGCACATAATTATCATTGCTCCAACACAAACAGATTTTCTTCCATATGAATCTGCTAAAAACCCAGAAATAAATGCTCCCACAACAGCTCCCAGCATTACGGTAGATGATATTATTATTGTCCATGCAGAATTTTGACATTGTAAATTCCATTCAATCAGCAAAGAATTAAATTCAACTGCTTTAGTATCGCCATTACAGTAATCCTATAAAGAGATAACAGTAACTAAAAACCTAAAAGTTAAACAAACCAAATTTGGTTCAAAAAAAGTTGTTGACAAAAGACTTCCAGCAGCAGGAAGGTAACCAAGTTGTGTGACAAGGAATAAGCTTAACTGATATGCATGAAAATCTCTTTGGGTTGATGGAAGTGAACAACGATCCGGTGTTTTGTTTCGCTGTTCTTCTTCCTCGACGGAATGTGTCATAATAGTCTTTCAAATCCAGCCTTGCTTAGAAAACCAATAATAAATTACCCTAAATCTTAATGATAATGAAAGTAAAAAATCCCCAAAAAAAGAGTTGTATAAATTATACACGTTTATTAAAACAATCACGAAAAAAATAACACGCATAAACAATGTTTCAGGAATATACTCATATGTCAGTTGAAACAAAAATCATTCATACAAGAACAAAAAAACAACGTGAAAAATAATACAAAAGATAAGAATTTTAAATGACTACCGGAAAAAGTCATCAAGCAAAAATTCTTCCTTTCTTTTACCATCATTAATCCATTCGTCGACCTTCTATGCTAACACCAATAGCTCGTTCAGATTTTGTTGATCTTGTTCGTTCTTTAAATTCACGTTGAGCTTTATCAAAGCGACCATTTTGACGATTTTTAGATTCATGAAAATTTCCTTCGACTTTATTTTTTGGACGAATAATATATGCTGATGTTGATAACTTTGGTACACGTGCGCGACTAATATATCCCGGATCGCCTGGTTGCAAAACAGCTTCTTCTTTTTGTGCTTGCGTTGAACGAGATGAACCAGCTTCCCGTGAACGATTACGTTGTTCTCTAAAAAACAAAAAGAAAATAGACTTAAAGGGAAAGAAAAAAGATTTGTTTTTAAATATGTTTCTAAAAGATGATGAAAGCTATGAAAGCAAAAGAGATGTCAAAAAAATAGATTTATAGCTTAATTAAAATTCTTCATTTCTGAGCAGTATTAATTTTCTCAAAAAATATAAAAGCTGTCTAAAAAAGCTGCGCTTTCATAAAAAACTACAAAGCATAACATTTCCTTGTCAATGTGTTTCAAGTGACGCACAAAAAAACAAATGTTTTTTTACAATGCTAATACAAAAGAAAAGCGGTGAGATATGATTGATGTTGCCATGACAAATGTTAAAAATAATTTATATTTAAAACCATATTTTACTCTTTTTTTACTTGTTTATACTTTTATGTGCCATTAGTAGAAAGAAAGCAAAAGCAATAAAAAAGCAAGCAAAAGAACGACGCACACAAAACACTAAATGCTTAAGATGGAAGTGAAAGGATCTTTAAAATAAGCGCAAAGCCTTTTATTTCTGACATTCTATGAAAAATGGCTGCCCGCAGCTGAAGGCGTTTTTTGCGTTTATAAAAGAAAATGGTTTAAGGTTTTAAAAGTCTAGACAGAAAACGAAAAACTTACTCAAGTTTACGACGTTTTGCTTCAGGTAAATGTTCATAATCAAATGATTCACGTTCTTCTTTGGTTATTGATGAATAATCAGATGAAATCTAAAAAATCAAATATAATTAAAAAAGACAATGAAAGAATAAACAAACTTGAAAGATTGGTTGTGACCAATTTCGAATTAATTTTGAAGCCATAATTTTATTTTCACGTGTTTCTTTTGGATGCTTAAAAATAAGCATTACAGCTTTACCCAATCCAGATTGCTTTAAAACACCGGGTTCTAGATTAGGAAAGCTTGAAAGAATTTTGAGTAAAGTTGTTCTAAAAATACGATATCATTAAATGAAGACATGTTTAGTATAACAAACCGAATTTCAAGAGCAGGCAATGATTTATCAGGAAGAGGTGCAAGCCATTCTGATATAGCACTAAAATAGAAGATATTTTACATATGTGATATTGATATCTATTAGCAAACCTCATCATATCATTTTCAATTAAAGCTTCTAAATAATCAGCACGTAATAAAATATTTCGAACAACTTCTAACATTTTAGTTTTTTGAATTGCAGGACGACGTTGATTATTTGCTTCCCGATCTTCACCAGCAGCATTTTTCATTAATTCAACAACATGCCGAATTTGGCCATCAGCATTTGAACAAAGATCAATTGAGCCATCCTTTCTACGCTTACGTTTCTTTGATCTTTCACGCTTCTTTTCTTCCATAATACGATCGAAATCCCATTCCTTTCTATAAAAATGAAATACACATTATATGAAGATAAAAACGATAAATCTAACTCTTCTTCTTCATAACCAACACCTTCTTCTTCATCTTCATATCCAACAACTCTTGGTTCATTATCACCCTAAATTAATAATGTTAATAAAAATATAGCAATAAGATCAACAAACTTCTTGTTGTTCATCTTCTTCATCAGTGTCTTCTCCAAAGATATTTGTCATTAATTGTTCAACTTCTGCAGGTTTTTCATTATCTGCAAAAGAATTTCATAAATCGCATCAAGTAATGCTTAAAGGGCATGCAGTCTATTTCTAATCAAACACAAGCAACATTCTTATAAACTCACCATTATCAGAATCGTCTTCTCCTCCAGCTTGAACAGGTGATTTGGGGCTTTCTTCATCCTCTTCTACAGGTGACTTAGGGCCTTCATCTTCTTCATATTCTTGATCAGGTGATTTGGGGCCTTCTTCATCTTCTTCTACAGGTGACTTAGGGCCTTCATCTTCTTCATATTCTTGATCAGGTGATTTGGGGCCTTCTTCATCTTCTTCTACAGGCGACTTAGGGCCTTCATCTTCTTCATATTCTTGAACAGGTGATTTGGGGCCTTCTTCATCTTCTTCTACAGGCGACTTAGGGCCTTCATCTTCTTCATATTCTTGATAAGGTGATTTGGGGCCTTCTTTGTTCATCTTCTTCTTCTTCTAGCTGAAAATGAATTTACTGAGTTTTATATATTTTAATAATTAAATTATTAATAACACAATTTAAAATAATAACGCAAACATAATAATAAACATTGAAGAAGCTTAGAAAAAAGTATTGATAGAAAAATTTCAAAAAGTGTTTTTTTATTTGAAGCTAAAAACATTACAGACATTTTGCCAAAGTTGTTATAAGATTGTGAAACAAAAATTTGTGTTTGATGAAATGAAATGTTTGAGCTTGTTTTACGGTAAATAAAAGTCTTTAACAATTTATTGCCTTTATAAAAATGATTTTAAAAAAATAAGGAAGCAACATTTTTAAATGATTTCTACGTTTTACAAACTATGACTTTTTTCGGAAAATTTTTTAAAGTTTAAAGAAGAAAGTAAATTACGAAGTTACAGTAATGCGAACAAAAAAAAAACTTTATTATTTGTTGATGTTGCATTTTCTGGTGTTGCATATGTGTTCATGTATAAGGTACTTATCTGGATTGTGTTTTCGTGCCCTTAGATGTAAAAAAAGCATTAAATTGTTATTGAGAAATGCAAATGTCTGATAATATTAATCGTCTGCACACGCATTTTTATTAATATTGAACACATGACGGATACTGCACACAATATACTATATACCAAAATACTTACAAAACAACAAAGGAAAAAATGCAGAAATTATGCGAAATTATTATGATTACAGTATCTGTGCTTGTTATTTGCTGAGTTTATCCTTTAATCAAACGATACTGTTCCATAAAATACATAAAAACTAGAAAACTAAATTACATAAATTGTTGTGTATTTCGTTTTGTGCAATTCCAGTCTCTTGGGAAAATGGCATTTTTAAGGCTCAAGTAGTTTTTTTTGTGTCATAATAGATTGGCCGAATGTATGTTTTTTATTTCCATTCATTGTTGTGTTTTCTCGAGAATTTCGGCGTAGTGTAATATTGTTAATATTACTATTATTATTGCCTGCCCTTTTTTTCTTTCAATTCAAATATTCATTTGGTTTTTAGTCTATTTTTTTCGCTTCCCGAAATATTCTTTTTTGATAATCTGTTTTTAAACATTTTTAGAGAGATACGATGAAATTGCCCTATGTTAAGGATAGAAGGGAGAGAGATTGTATAATGCAAATGAAGATACTGCCTCTTTCATTTTTTGAAAGCATAATCTTTTTTGTAAAAAAAATCTTTAAAAAGTCACTTCTTTGACATTGCTTTTTTTATTATTTTGCGTGACATTTACGTATTCTGTTTTGTTTTAAAAAAGGAAAACAAAGCAAAGCTTTCCCTTTTTATTAACAGCAGGAGAGACAAAAAATATGCGAATTTTGTTGTTTTTTTTCTTTCACAGCTTTCTCATTAGTAGCTGAAGAAGTAGTAGCTATTCCACTATTACCATTACCACCACCAACTTGACGAAGATGGAAAGGGGAAAGAGAAAGATTCGTTGTCCCCTCCTATTTTGGCGTTTTTAAGTAAGCTGCGTGTATTCTCCTTTTTTTCTATCCTGAGAAACGCTAAAAAAGTCCTCCGTGTTTTTTTTTCTTTCTCGTATGTCGATCAATGAAAATGAACGCCATAGGGCAAAGTAGTAGCTAGCTAGCAAACAAGCTAGGATTGTTTGTAAAGACGAAGGAGTTTTTTTCGTTGTTGTTGCAAATAACTCCTTCTTCTTCATTTTAGCGTTTAGCTTTGTGTCTCTCTCTTTTCTCTTTTTTTTGGAAGTGCGTGAAGTATGTTTTTTCTTTAGTTCTCTCTTTCTCGAGGAGGATGATGATGACCAAAAACTTAAATGAAATGAAAATGAAGAAGAAGATGACATTACTTTAAAGAAAGATTTTTTTCCTTTACGTTTTTTTATCTAAATCCTTTTAGCCATTTTTGGTAGTGAGGGTTCTTTTTTTATTTCAATGTTTGCTTTTGTTATGTTCGGAGAGGAGGGTAACGAGAAGGGAGCAAGGGTGGACACTCTTAGTTCTTTCTTTCTTTCTTTGTAGCACCGCATATCCCATCATTTCATTGGTCATCAAACTCTTTTTTGCGCGTGTCCGAAAGATTCTCCATCCATCTTTCATTTGACGTTGTTATTTTTTATTTGTTGATTTTACAAAGAAGTTGTTTTGTATTTAATTTCATAAAAATACGAAGGAGAACCATTATCTTTTTTTCATAGACGAAATTGGTCTCAAAGAAAACAGCATGGATTCTTCTTCATCAAAAAAAGATGAAATGCCATCCTCATCACCCCCGCCAGCTCCAACATCCCCAACAAAGTTAACAACAACAATTGATGAATCAAAGAATTCCCTTCCAACATCTCCTATTCCATTTTCACCATCTCCCCCTCCATCTCTACGTGTATCTCCACCACCATCATATACATCAGGAGGGTCATTTCGTCGATGTGATAATAAAATGCCTTCAACTTGTATTTATTGTGGAAATGCTGGTGGTGGAAAGAATTCCAAATATGGTTGGGAACCAAAGGCACAAGCTCAATACTTCTTAGAGCGTTCACAACAAGCTTTACGAGCTATGACCTTTTTGGGATTAGCTTTATTCTTTATTGTTATTTTTATTCTTTTGGTATACGGTAATCAACACTTTTTTCAACCAAAAACTTTTTCGGGTTGGTGTGGCACCAGTTTTGTTGATGAAGGGCAACCTCGTCATCTCGCTCAAGAAATGGAAATTAATCCAAATGAGGTATTTTAAAAATCTTGCAAATCTGTTAATTTCTTTAATATATTTTAGCTTTACGAAAAGATACAGGTTCCAAAATTCGGTTTGAACAGGCCAGCAGTCTTTGTACACGATTTTCGCAAGGTTTGTTTAATCAAAAATGATTTTTTTCTTTGTAAAAGAAACCCCTCCGATAAAAAAGTAATCTGTTTGATTTTCTTCTATTCATAAAAGGAGTTTTTGTTGTTGTTGCTATTGCTCCGATATATTAATTTTGTGGCCTTAAAAAAGTTTCTTGAAAAAAGAAAAAAAGGACAAGCATGTTTGCTGACCGTTTTAGAGGGTTAAATAGTTATTATTGATTTTTTGAAGATACTGTAGTTCCCAAAATGTGTTACTGATGCTTTTTTAACAATTTTAAAAATCGTTAAAAGCTTTTTAATCGTTTTTTTCTGCAAAAGTTTTTTAATTAAAAACATTGTTGACGTCTGTCTAGAGTAATCGAGAATTTCTTAAAAATCAAAATGAAGTTTATCGACAAATATTACTGTATTCCCTTCTCCATTAAGGTTTAACCAGTTTATATGTCTATCAAATTTTTTAGAATATTACAGCCATTGTTGACATTTTGGGTGATCGATGCTTCTTAAAAGCACTTGATAGATCAATTGTTGCACCACCAAAAAATTTTATTGATTTAATCCAAAAAATGGAAACAGGATATTATTCTCAGAATCCTCGAGTAATTCATGAAACATTCCGAGTTGGTGGACAACTTTCTTCAACAGATATCTCAGATTTGGATTCAACAATGGTCAGCCGACATTGTAATGGGAAAGATGTTTATCAGTTGGTCAAAGCGTCTCGAACCCTTGATGCACCATATTTTGTTCGAGATAAACGCGGTAAAAACAACACAAGCACTTTTGTGATTAACTTTCCATTATTATTTTCAGATGCATCGGATCAACACCAAGATCTTCAATTTTCTGTTCTCAATGGTGACAATGTTGAAATTGAACGCATCATTTTTTGATTTTACATAATTTAAACTTTGTAAATATATTTTTTTAAATACGAATTTAGTATACATATTTTTTTGTTGTCCAAATGAATTACTTAATTGCTGCAGTTCTTTATATTTTAAAACTACAGTATTTAAAGATTACAATATTTAAATTCTACAAATTCATTTGTTTACAGCAATTTTCTACAGTTTGAAAAAGAAGTGACAAATTTTAGAAGACGAATAATTTATCACCCAAAAGTTTTATATTTTCAAAAAATATTTATCAACTCAAAAAATTCAACAAGGTATTTCATAACATACAAGACAACGTTTTTTAAAAATGCAAAAACTATAAATTAATAAAAAATAAATACACCGTAAATGCCATTAGCTTATTTGGTGCGAGGACATCGACCAAAAACTTTTGATGACGCATTAGATAATGAAAAGAAATCGAAATTGCAATGCCAAAAGAAGAAAATTATCCCAATACGGTAAATGCCATAGAAACCGTACGTGATAGGTCACAGGATATGAATGTAAAAAAAATACATAGTTTAACACTTTCACGTCGTCCAGTTTTTAATATGTCATCGGTTTTTGCAGCATACAAAGATCTCGATCCCGATACTGCTGGCTTATATGCTGCTGATAAAGATAAATATTATAGATGGGCTTGCTGTAATGTTCCAGAAATTAACAATGACATACCTCGAACTTCTGATGAAAAACCATATGGTTTTTATTTTACAAAGTTACCGTAATCCTCCAAGCTTTTTTAGACCACCATATTCTCCTCCAAATGCAACTCCACGAGCAGCTGATATTTCACCAAAGAAATTAAAAGCTGATGAAACTCAAAAATCCAATGATTCTGACATAACCCAGGATCCTTCAGCAGATGCATTAGAAAGTGTGCGATCAAAGAATGGTGTTGAAGTAAAGCTTAGTCTTCCTCCAGAATCTTTTAAAGAATTGTAAAATTTATTTCAAACTCAACAATGATTAAATAAACTTATATGGTTGATTAAAAACTCTAAGTAAGTTAATTATTTAATTTCTTTAACCCAACCTTTATAAAGGCCTTTATATCCTCTTCAAAAGAACCCCGTAATTATGAATTTCAAATATTTAACAAAAAATTTTTAAAAACATTTATCTTTATTAATCATTAAAATCAATTGCATTTATCTACAGAAAATATCAGTTTGGAAGTGTTTCAAAATTTCTTTGCTGCTGCAGGAGTAGCTGTTGTTGATGTTCTGACAGATTTCTAAAAATATATATAAATTAATATCGAATTTCATATAAAAAAGTAAGATACAAACCTTGAAATTTGATTGAGGATTCTTGACATTTGAATGAATTTCTGCTTGATGATTCTTCTGTTTTTCACATTGAACATTAGATTGAACTTGAACTTGTCCACCATCTGCTCCTATATCTCCAATTGATTGCTTATGTCGATTTGAATTTCGAGAATAATCATTAATGAATGGAAAATATAAGAAAAGATTAACCCCATAGCCACGCAGAATTAAAAAAAAATTAAGCGCAAGTGTGATTAGAAGTGTATATAGATCTGTACTGGTAGAAATATTCGAATCACTGTTAGTATTTGATGCTTCTTTCAGAGGCTTTTCAGGAGATGCAGCTGGAGGTTGAGGTTCATTAAAATCATAGGTAATACGACGAAGAGAATTATTCTAAATTAAAGAAATATAATGTTGTATATTAAGAAATAAAATTATTTTACTTTAAGAAATGGTGCAATTTCCAAAGATCCAGGAGCTTCACCAGGTGATACATTATCAGGAAACAATGACTGACTTTCTTTTTCTTTTTGTCGTGCTTGAAGTTCAGTCTTCTGAAAATGTTTTGCATTTATAAGAATATATTAAATGTAAAATACTTACGATATATTCTGTTGAATTCTTTGAAGTTCCTTCATCTTGATCAAACTTTTTAATTACTTCCCGAGTATCACGTAATAAAGATTGTGTCATGTCATATATTTGTGATAATAATTGAATCTAAGAAATGTCAACAGAAAAATAAGCGGTTTTATATTCACTTACAGCACTAGATTCTTGAAGAAGTTCTTCCTTTTCTTTCTTTCCGGATGATGACATCATTGGTTTCCTTTTTGGTTGTCGTTGTACAGTATTAATTGATTTCTAAAAATATAATTAAATTAATATCGAATTTCATATAAAAAAGTAAGATACAAACATTTGAATGAATTTCTGCTTGATGATTCTTCTGTTTTTCACATTGAACATTAGATTGAACTTGAACTTGTCCACCATCTGCTGCTATATCTCCAATTTCAATTGATTGTCCATTTGAAACGCGAGAATTAATCGTACGACCAACTAAAAGACATACATTCATATCTTTTTGTGATTTCTTCTTCCAAAAAACTTACTATATACATTTATATTTGATTTTTCAGTGTCCTGCTTTCTGATTAACTCAAGCACAAGATAAAACATGCAAAAAATAAAGGCAAGAATTATCAGAGTTGATGACCAAATAACAGTAATTAAAACTTCTGTAGTCACTAAATGTTTTCCAAAGGCCTAAAAAAATTGTGGATTACTGTAGAAACGCTAGAAAAATAAAAATACAAACCCCATCTTCAAGCGACATCTCTGCAAAGTCTTTCAACAAATGTGAATGATGATTTTTTGTTTGAAAGAAGAGGATGTTTTAATAATTAATTTTTCATTCAAAAACATCATTCATTTGACAAAAATTTATGTTTTTCATTTGTTTATTTATGAATCTGAAAATTTCCCCCATGACCCGTTCCATACAAGGTAATAGCATTTTGAATGTTTACTCTACAAAAATTAAAAAACATATTTTTTGTAATGAAAATGTTATTATTTCTGTTAACCGTTAAGCTTGTTTTTCCTTTGACTCAATTATAACAAACATGTTTATCTTAAAAAACGCTTTTTTCAAAAGCTTTTTATCAGGATATCTTTTATTTTTACAAAAAAGACATAAAATAATTACAATTATAGTACTATAAATTAATAATCAGTAGCATTCATCAAAATTTTATTCTGGATCAGTATTTTTTGAAGCAGCAGCCGTTTTTGAAGGTGTTGAATCAAGTTGATCAATAAGTTTTTGAGCATCGGCAGTATATTCTTTCCAAGCAGAAGCAAATTGACTTAAAATTTTTGCATGTTCATTTTGGATTGCAGAAACTTGAGACAATTCCAGCTTTATTATTTCTTTTTGTCTTTGATATTCTCGACGACATAAATCTTGCTGAAGTAATAATCCAGCATCTCGTGGATTTCTATAAATGTTTCAGTATACATGAATGTCACAGCACTATTTTCACAGAACAAAGAAACAAACCTTGCAATTTCAGCAGTAATCAAACCATATTCAGTTTTCTTTTCATTTCAGCATTCATTCGAGCAAAATCTGTATGTAACCAACCACTTAAAGATGTAACAAATCGAACAGAGAATTCATACTGTAGACGACGTTGTAAATATCCAAGATCATCATAAATTTCTGCTTGCTTCTCCAAGAATGCGCTATATTCAGGATTTGTTGCTTTAACAGATAATCCTAAATCTCTTAAAGTTGATGCATATGCTTCTGTTGAATTCTTTGAAATTCCTTCATCTTGATCAAACTTTTTAATTACTTCTCGAGTATCATTTAACAAAGATTGTGTCATGTCATATATTTGTGATAATAATTGAATCTAAAAAATGCCAACAGTAAAATAAGCGGTTTTATAATCACATACAGCATGAGATTCTAGAAGAAGTTCTTCCTTTTCTTTCTTCCCGGATGATGACATCTTTGGTTTTCTTTTTGGTTGTTGTTGTACAGTATTAATTGATTTCTAAAAATATAAATAAATTAATATCGAATTTCATATAAAAAAGTAAGATACAAACCTTGAAATTTGATTGATGATTCTTCGGTTTTTCACATTGAACATTAACTTGAACTCCACCATCTGCTCTTATATCTCCAATTGATGTCTAAAGATGTAACTGAATTAACTTTGAGTTTTAGAAAAAAACGTAAAAAACAAACCTTATTAGAAGTAGCAGCCTTGGCAGATTTATAATTATTTGTATTATTAGTGCCTTTATTTGAAATAACAGTTTTTTCTTTGTGAACTAAAAGACAGACTTATCTCAATGTAATCTTTTCTCCAAAAAAACTTACGTTTTGTTTTAATATCTGTAAAATATGTATGAATATTATATTGTAATGTTGTAACATTGGTTGTTGTTTCTTCGGCATCAAATTTTGTTGTATCATTTTCAGGAGGCTTGAAATTTGAAAATTTTGAAACAACAAAATATGAGGTAACAGCACTAACAAGAGTTACCCTAAAAACGGATGAGTGATAAATGCAGAAAAAGAAATAAGATAAAAACTTACATAACAAAAGTTGTGGCTCCAACAAAAACATAAATTACAATTGAACTAATGCTTACATTTTCAAATGTCGATGTTGATTTTTCAGGAAAAACAGTATTCGTTGTTTCGATAGGTTGTTGTGTTGGTTCTTCAGATGGTAAAGTATTGGAAGGTATAGCAGTTGTTGCAACTGAAAAACAACAGAGTGAATGAAATGACAAATGCCAAGATGATTTTTACTGGATAAATCATCCACTGAGGTTACTGTAGCTACTCCTTGTCCAGATACATCCATTACATCAAGTTTAAAAGAAATCAACGATGATCCAGATTTTGCAGAACCAAAAGAAATTTTAAGCCTAAAAATGTAGCGAAATATAAGAAGAGGTCAAAATAATGTCAAAACCAACGAAGATCTTGTTCCAGGTTTGCAAGCTGGATCTCTGCAGAAGGTAAAAGAAAATTCATTTGTTTTTGTAGTACCATTAGCCAATAAAAGTTTATGAAAAAATTCAGCATCTGATTCAAAGATGTATCCATCAATAGCTGTAGCTACAGAGAAAAGACTTGTTGATACCAAAATAATAATGAAACACATAATATTCATATTGATCACTGACATGTTTCAAACAAGAAAATAAGGAGTGACATAAAAATAAATTGTTTTTTTTAAAAGTGATTTTTCCAAAAAAAATGAATACAAACTTTTGCCAAAAATCTGTTGTAAGATCTTATTATTTTAAATTTTAATTTGAAATATAGAGAAAGTTGAATTTACTTATATATTTTTCATGAAAAAAATAACATGAAGCTATCTTATCGTGTTTTTTTACACATGAAAACAAGGATTTTTTTCACTTCATATTTTGTTTGTAATGGATGCGTCAGGGGGAAGATAAAGTGTTGGAGTCAACGAAATTTATGAAATAACAATAAGTTTTAACAAAAGCAGTTTCAAGAGCAGGGCTGAGCGGAATCAAAATGGAATTTCGAGCGGAATTGGGGCACAAAAAAAACGCTGGTTGATAAAATTTATCACTTTTTGTTCTAGACGACCTCGATCACTAAGCTTTTTCATACTGCAAAGAAATTTAAAAAAAAATTTTAAAAGTTTGGAAGTTAATACCCCGCTTCCGGAATTCATTCCGTTCCGGTAAATTCCATTCCGGTCCGATTCGGTTTTTTGAACAACTCTGGTAATATTTTTCAGAAATGTTCCAATTTTATTTTGGATGATGAATATCATCCAGCTTGAACGAGAAGGTAAGAAAAAATTAGTATATCTATATTTTTGAGGAAGTTATTGAAAAAACGGAATTTCCGGAAAAAACACGGAACTGAATTCCGCTCAGCCCTGTTCAAGAGTTATCAGTAGCTGGCTATCTCTAGTAATAATAAAATGATAGTTTGTTTCAAGCTATAGAAAAAACCTGTCAATGTAATTTTTCTGTATAATTGCAGTTGCATTTTCCCTACTTTGATTACTGTACTTTGACTTTTTTGTGTATGAGCTGCAGTAACCTTCTGAGAAAATAAAAAAGATATTTTTTAAATTTAAAAAGCCTAACAGTTTCATTTATGCGGAACCTGCTTTCTATTTTTTAAAGACTGCTTTAAACAATTCAATGCCGAAATTAATAATTATATATTGTAATATACAGCTTTCTTTTTTTTATCTTTTTTTTAAATGGGTAACATAATTTTCATCTGTTGTTTCTCATCAAGCCTTTTCTTCAAATGTTGAAACGAATGGATATGATAGCGAAGAATAAGTAAGTTAATTCTTAAATTTTCATTAACCACACCTATCATTTTCAAATGAGCCCCATAAAAACATTTTTTGAATTTCAAATATTAGACAGAAGTTTTTTAAAAAAAATTTTATTTTTTTACTACACCAAAAAAATATATCAGTTCAAAATCTATAAACCTTTTTGAAGAAATTCACATAATCTATCGTCCACAATAATCAGAATGTTGTGCTTCTGCTGCTTGATTTACCTAAAGATATAATTGAATTAATTAGTTTTGGATAAAATACAAACCTGAATTGAAGGAGCAGCATAGGCAGATTTATTAAGTTGCGCAGCAACACCCTTGTTTTGAAAGACAGTTTTTTCATTATGAACTAAAACACATACATATCTCATTGTGATCTTTTCTACAAAAAAACTTACTATAATATGTCTTTTTAACAGTAGTAGCTTCATTGCCAGATTTAAGTAGAAGAAGAGATATAATAAGTGCAAATGAGGTGAAAATTGAAGTAATAGTGGAAATATTTGAACCATTATTATTAGTATTTGATGCAGTTTGAGATTGAATTTCATTAAAATGATAGGTTATACGACGAAGAGAATTATTCTAAATTAAAGAATTATAATGTTGTATATTAAGAAATAAAATTATTTTACTTTAAGAAATGGTGCAATTTCCAAAGATCCAGAAGCTTCACCAGGTGATACATTATCAAGTAACAATGATTGACTTTCTTTTTCTTTTTGTCGTGCTTGAAGTTCAGTCTTCTGAAAATGTTTTGCATTTATAAGAATATATTAAATGTAAAATACTTACGATATATTCTGTTGAATTCTTTGAAGTTCCTTCATTTTGATCAAACTTTTTAATTACTTTTCGAGTATCACGTAATACAGATTTTGTCATGTCATAGATTTGTGATAATAATTGAATCTAAGAAAAGTCATCAGCAAAATAAGCGGTTTTTTATTCACTTACAGCACTAGATTCTTGAAGAAGTTCTTCCTTTTCTTTTATCTCGGACGAAGGCTTTGACATCTTTGGTTTCCTTTTTGGTTGTCGTTGTTCAGTATTAATTGATTTCTAAAAATATAAATAAATTAATATCGAATTTTACAAAAAAAAGTAAAATACAAACCGTGATTTTTGGACATTGATTATTTTCCGAAATTTTAGACGAATTACATTGTACCATAGCTTGTGCACCATCTCCTCCTGTAATTTCAATTGATTGCTTTTGTTGATCTAAAACACACACTTATATATCTCATTGTGATGTAATTCCCCCCAAAAATCTTACTATATATATTTTTTATTTTTTTAGTATTCGGCTTTGTCAGTAATTTACTCATTATCAAATATAAAAAATAAAATTGAATAATTGCATGTCCGAATTCAGGCATTAGATAAAACGTGCAAAAAATAAAGGCAAGGATGATTGAAGTTAAAGCACAAATAGTAGTTATTATAACTGGAGGATTCATTAAAGATTTTGCAAAAACCTAAAAAAAGCTTGCATTACTGTAGAAAAGCTAGAAAAAAACGAAAACACAAACCCCATCTTCACGCGACATCTCTGCAAAGTCTTTCAAAAATGTGAATGATGATTTTTTGTTTGTAAGTTTTTTAATGAAATTATTTTCATTCAGAATTCACTTGTCAAAAATTTGTGTTTATCATTTGAATTTCAAAAGAGAAATTTCAAGTTGATCCCATTTTTGTTGTAGACGTTCAAAATAATGAAATTTTAATTTTAGACTCCTTTTAAAATTCAACGATAAAATTGGAGGTATCTGAGACTTTCAACTATTCTACGGTAGCTGAGTTACTGTATCTCGGATCCGGGATATTAGACTGAATTTAAACCTCGTCCAATAAAATTTTTTAGTCCATAATATTACCCTGTTTTGAAAGTTACAAGTCCATCAATTAATTCAAATGCAGTTTGTCTATTCGTGTTTTTTCTCGCAATTTATTTGCTTGGAAAAGTTTTTTTTGTAGTTCTTGTACCTGAAATAAATTGGTTTTAATTTCTAATAAAATTTATCAAAACTTAAAATCCTAAAGCCTAAATTTAAATTTCTTTCAGACCGCTGGTCCGAGTGTTCCGCTTTGCCCAAGGGTGCCCCATGACCCGTTCCATACAAGGTAATAGCATTTTGAATGTTTACACTACAAAAATAAAAAAACATATTTTTTGTAATGAAAATGTTATTATTTCTGTTAACCGTTAAGCTTGTTTTTCCTTTGACTCTATTATAACAAACTTGTTTATCTTAAAAAACGCTTTTTTCAAAAGCTTTTTATCAGGATATCTTTTATTTTTACAAAAAAGACATAAAATAATTACAATTATAGTACTATAAATTAATAATCAGTAGCATTCATAAAATTTTATTCTGGATCAGTATTTTTTGAAGCAGCAGCCGTTTTTGAAGGTGTTGAATCAAGTTGATCAATAAGTTTTTGAGCATCGGCAGTATATTCTTTCCAAGCAGAAGCAAATTGACTTAAAATTTTTGCATGTTCATTTTGGATTGCAGAAACTTGAGACAATTCCAGCTTTATTATTTCTTTTTGTCTTTGATATTCTCGACGACATAAATCTTGCTGAAGTAATAATCCAGCATCTCGTGGATTTCTATAAATGTTTCAGTATACATGAATGTCACAGCACTATTTTCACAGAACAAAGAAACAAACCTTGCAATTTCAGCAGTAATCAAACCATATTCAGTTTTCTTTTCATTTCAGCATTCATTCGAGCAAAATCTGTATGTAACCAACCACTTAAAGATGTAACAAATCGAACAGAGAATTCATACTGTAGACGACGTTGTAAATATCCAAGTTCATCATAGATTTCTGCTTGCTTCTCCAAGAATGCAGTATATTTGGGATTTGTTGCTTTTACAGATGATCCCAAATCTCTTAAAGTTGATACATATGCTTCTTTTCTTTTTTTTAAATGGGTAACATAATTTTCATCTGTTCTTTCTAATCAAGCTTTAAACTGCAAACACCTTTTTCTAATCTTGAGACTTTTTATTCATCTAGATATATCCTTTTTTTCTTAATTTTGACTTTTCTTTTATAAAAAATAACGAACAAAAACTTTCTTGAACGGATGTATTAAAGAAAACTGGTGCTTGCTTGTATTTATAATTTATAAAAAATATTTACTATCAGGGCGTTCCAAAAGTTTTTTCGTTTGGTTTTTCCCCTGGCAATTTCGACTGGAGGCTACAAAAAATTTGAAATTTCGCAGGGAGGTAGCCATGGGAGTTGGTCAAACTGTGCCATATCGGTTTTTGAAGTATCTGGAATTTTCATGGAATTTTGAGGGATTATCGTGGTGAAACCAGGATATCGTGGAGTTTATAATGGAATGGCGTCTGTAAAATTGGAATTTGAAGCACATATGGGCCCATACGGCCTGAGGGAATAGTCAAGACACTGTCCTAACAGAATTTACAGGTTTCGGAATTTTCTCGAACCTTCTAGAAGTTTCCGGAATTTTTAAACTCAATGTACTGTAGGTGAGTGGAATCTAATGTATTTAAACTGAATTTCTTTAAATTTGTTTAGAATTGCATCACAAATGCTTGAAAAACATATTTTAATGAATTTTGAGTCGATTGGTATCATTTGGGGCCATGAAAAATTATTTTATATATTTTTAAACCTTGATGAAAGGACTAACCTAAAACCAAACGAAAAAACTTTTGGAACGCCCTGATATTATATGTTTTTTGACCTCATTTTAATTGTACTTTTTAAAACATAAATTTGATAAAGTATCTCTGCTCATAATATTTTGGATACGATAATACATATTTATATTTTTTTATTTTGTAATGTTGAAAATAAAATCATTTTTTATTATTAGTTTTACCTTTAATCTTTTGTTCTACAGATATCAGATATTCTAATTCAGCTTCAAGTTCACGCTTTTCTTCTTCTAATGCTTGCTGCTCTTCAGAAACTGATTCTAAAGGATTCTTTTTTGAAAGTACAGGTTTGCATAAATACAGTACCTTGCATAAAACCTTTTTCAATTGCTTTTTCTAACTTGGCTTCTTGCTTTAAAACTTCTTCCGAAATTTTTGTCATCATTTCTGTTTCAGCTTCAAAAAGTTGTTGGGTGTTTTCAAATTGCTAAAATTAAATGCAAATGTTAAGAACTTTTGTTTAAAAAAGAGTATTACTTTTTTTCTTTCTTTTTCAGATTTCCTTAATGACTTAAAAACATAGAATCGATGCCGAAGATTATTTTCTTCAATTCTTAACAGATCGAATTTGTTCTTGGTAATGCAGTTTGTCGATTCGTGTTTTTTCACGCAATTTATTTGCTTCGAAAAGTTTTTTTTCAAGCTCTTGTATCTATAATAAATTGGTTTTAATGTATAATAAAATTTTATAAAATTTATCAAAAATTAAAACTCAAAATCCTAAAGCTTAAATTTAAATTTTTTTCTGATCGCTGGTCCGGGTGTTCAAAACTAATGATGATGCTGTTTGCTCTTCTGAATTGTTATCGTCATTCACAAAAGAATTTAATCTTGATGAAGTTGATGATAATGCTATTGTTGAAGGATTACCTGAAAATGTAATGCAAATTGATACTGCTTATAATCCATCAATTCCTCGTGAAGGTGATATGAATGGTGATATTGCTATGGAAGAAGACGATGCTGCAGACAAAAGTGTTGTTGTTACTGGACGTACAACTGCAAAGAAAACTGGAAAATCAGATGATAGTAATTCAAAGATTTCTCTTCCAACTTCATTCAATATTGATGGAAATGTTCAGCTGAATAAAACAATTGCTGATACAATCAAAAAGAACAAGAAAAGAGCTAAAAAGACTGTAAAACGTGCCGATAAACTTGGCGACGATTTAGAAAAGGCTTTTGCTGGAAATGGCGACGTTGATATGGATTATGATTTTGAAGAATTAAAAACTGAAGTTTGATTATTGTTGTTTTTTTCTTTACATTGTTGTTGTGTTATAAAAATTTTATTATAATAATCGTTAGAAGTTTTAACAAAAACAATTTGGGTAAAAGATCACATTGATGTTATGGATGTTCGAGTTACACATGCTTTTATGGATCTTATCAAAAAGTCAAAGTAAACTCTAAAATTATAGAAACCATCTAAAAGTTGTTTATAGAGGAAGAATTGTAACAACATCATTAATTTGTGGCAGACTTTCTCTTCCCCTTCTAGGCCCATACACTTGTTTGAAATTTAAATTAAATTACAGCGATAAATGTTAATAGTAAAAACTTAAAAAACATTGTAAATCTTGGGCCAAGTTCAGTTAATTTAACTTCACCATTTTGATATTTTGAAGCATCAAATTGACGAAAAAAGTTATAATCTTCTTTTTCCACATCTCCAAAGAATGCAAGTCGTTTACTATCTGGTTTAGAAACTGGGAATAAATATTTGAGGATATTTGTTACATAAAATGATACGAATGCTGTATTAAAATGTTACAATGAAGAAACTTACTCTATGACTAACTTTAGAGTTCAAGCCTTCAAAAATAAGTTGTGGATATTGTTAGGGAATATGTCCAACATCAGGTATATACCGCATAACAAAATCATGTAAAATAAAGAATGCAGTAGGACCATGAGGTAAATGAGAAATAACCATTGAATCTAAACGGCCACAAGGCCACAGGTTAACACCATTTTGTTTACAGGCTTTCATAATTCTTTTGATATCATTATTACCACGATTAACACGTTTTGCATTTGGTATCATTAAAGTTACTTCTTAAAATAATAATGGTTAATATTGAAAAAATTAAAAAGAAAATCAAAACTTTGCAAATTTCTTTAATTTTGCTGATGGATTCTGACTTGTGGTAATACAGACAACAGGATCTTCAACACCATATTCATCATCAATTGGTAAAGGGAATGGCTCTTTGTGTTTGGCAACTGATTTTAGCTTTTCTTTCACGTTTTTCTTGAATTACTCGTTTCTTTTGATCCAAAGTTCTTCGATAAACTAATTCTCGACGTTCGTGGGCACAACGACGAAGCATTTCTAATAATAATAATAACTGTAAATTAAAAACAAAATAATTAAAAGCAATAATAAAGACTTTTTTATAAAGTTTCCCTAGAACTTCAAAAAAAAGTTTGAAAAAAATTATATATCTGTTACGTATGAAGTAAATGTTTATGAGAGGTCTTCAATAATTGAAGTTTATTTGAAGTCTGACTGCTTCAAACTAGATAGAGAAAATTGTGGCAATTCCAGCTTTGTTATTTCCATTTGTTTTTTCATATACATAAATCTCGTTGAAGTAGTAATCCAACATCTCTTGGATTTCTGAAAATGTTACAATATACATTAATAGATATTACAGTAAAACAAACCTTACAGTTTCAGCAGTAATCAAATCATATTCGATCTTCTTTTCATACATTCTTTTCATTTCAGCATTTATTCAAGCAAAATCCGAAGATACTGAGGAAGCCAATTTTTAAAATATCAAATCTGAGATGTTTTTAATCTTTTTATTAGGAAATTCCATTGTTTGTGATCAATTTTGATCCTAAGCCAAGTGATAATTTGAGGTTCACGATTAACAACTGGAACTTCAAATTCAAGAGGCTATGAAGAAGTTTCGAACTCTTGAAAACATTTTTATTTTTGATTCAGATGCAAATGATAAACACAAATTTGTGATAAATCGATGAAGTTTTTGAATAAAAACTTTTTCATTAAAAATTTTGTTGGACTTGAATACGGTAATGAAAGGCTTAAATCTGGTAATAAACTTGGCCATGTTGATGTAAGTTTTCTATTCTACTGAATGGATTACTGTAATTGTAAATTTTAGATAACGAAAAAACTTTGTGCTCATCGATTCCAATCAGTGCACTCTCAGCTACAGTGTCTTTATCTGGCTGTATGTTTATTGGAAACTTTTGCACGGCAAAGCTTAATTGAACGTGATTCAAAATTACAAGCTTTTCTTTCAAGCTATATCAAACTTTATGATGGAAAACATGGAGTCAAAGCTGATACAAAAGGAATCATGTTGCTTGATTAATTAATTTTTTTTCTCGTGGTTTTTTTACGTGCTATCTGTATAAACTTGTTATTTAACCTTTATTGTATAATATCTTTTTCAGATTGTAACACTTGGTTTAATTGCTATTGCAATTAATGGATTATATTCTACATCGAATATTATTTTATCTTCATATTATAAATGGGCTTGCTGTAATGTTCCAGAAATTAAGAGTGACAAACCTCGAATTTTTGATGAAAAATCGTATGATTTTTATTTTACAAAGTTACCGTAATCCTCCAAGCTTTTTTAGACCACCACATTCTCCTCCAGATCATAGATGAATTGGGGGGTAACTTTTTTTCTCGGAGCCCGTAGGTCGCCGTCGAGCCTTGGCTGAAAAAAATTTTCGGTCGGTCGTCGACGACCTTTTTTGCTCGCAGCGGCTTCGCCGCTGCGAGATTATATATCAAAGGCCTTTTGCCGCATATCAAAGGGGTTTTGCCGCACATCAAAAGGATTTTACCGCATATCAAAGGACTTGTGCCGCAAATCAAAGGCGGCATGTTAATTATCAACTTTTTATGTACTTTATTAACTATTTTATTTATCAAAGCTTTATTTTACAATTAAAACTCCTTTTGAAGACAGTATTATTGTTATTTGAAAGCTTATAACCGTTTTTCATCACTAGTTGGCATTACAATTTATGATAATAGTATTATTACAGTTCTTTTTGCTGTTATAATACAATTCCGTATTTCTTTTTTCCTGTTCTTATTGTGCTCTCCTTATTCCTTTTTTTCATTTTTTAGACGAGAATGAAAACTATATTGATTTAATAAAGATTATTACAACAGCAATCAATGGCCTATCTGATTTTTATGGTTCACGAGCAGTCAAGCATAAAGCTGAACTTCTTGAACAATTTGGAGTAATGAACATTACAGTGCTTAAGCTAAAGCGCATATTTGGTGTTAGATGGTGTGTCTGTTCGAATAACTGAACTCCTGAAAATGCACTTTAAAAAAGACAGTGCTATGGAGCATCTTGAAACCATGCAAAATGTAAATTATTTTGTTGCACTAGCCTTCTTTGAAGGTATATTTCAAGTGGTTAAAAAGTATTCATTAGCATACCAAAAGCAAGCTGCTGTACTTCCAGGACAAAAAGTAATGCATGAACGACCATGTAAGCAATACATTAATGTTAGCAGTCTTATTGATTTATTAAAAAAAGTGGCTGTTTAAGATCTTGACAAGAAGGAAGCAATGAAGACTTAGAGCAGCTGATAATGTAATTTTATTGCTGACTTTTATCAATTTCAGTTAACGCAATTTGATCAATCAAATTCTAAAACGTGGCCCAGCTTGATTACCTACCGCAAAGAATTTATTAAAGTTCTTATCCAAAGCCTTCAAGATTATTATGACGATGATGTTATTAATGATTTTGAAGTTTTAAATGTTAATGGTTTGCAAGTAACCAATGGAGATATTATTTTTCCTGAAAATAATCAAGAACAACACGATGATCTTGCTAGACGCTTTAAAATAAATTCTCCAAACACTGGATTACAATATCAAATTCATAAAAACTTTTGCATAAAATTTTAAAAAATCTCACCTAAATTTCATAGAAATTTATTCAAAAATTATCGCCAAATTCAACAGGTAGTTACCTGTGGTCGTTTTTCGCCGATCGCCTTCGGCGATCGGTCGGTCGGTCGGGGGGCCAACTAAAGTTACCCCCTATTCATCTATGCTCCAGATGCAACTCCACGAGCAGCTGATATTTCATCAAAGAAATTAAAAGCTGATGAAACTCAACAATCTCACACAACCCAGGAACCTTCAACAGATGCATTAGAAAGTGTGCGATCAAAGAATGGTGTTGAAGTAAAGCTTAGTCTTCCTCCAGAATCTTTTAAAGAATTGTAAAATTTATTTCAAACTCAACAATGATTAAATAAACTTATATGGTTGATTAGAAACTCTAAGTAAGTTAATTATTTAATTTCTTTAACTCAACCTTCATATACTTTTCAAAAGAACCCCGTAATTATGAATTTCAAATATTTAACACAAATTTTTTTAAAAACTTTTATTTTTATATATCATTGAATCAGTTATATGTATCGACAAAAAATAATTAGTTCGGAATTCATTTCTTCTTTGATTTTTCTGTTGCTGCAGGAGTTTTGATTGATGTCTAAAAATATAAATAAATTAATATCGAATTTCATATAAAAAAGTAAGATACAAACCTTGAAATTTGAATGATTCTTCGGTTTTTCACATTGAACATTAGATTGAACATTAGATTGAACATTAACTCCACAATCTGTTCTCATATCTCCAATTGTAAAAGGGGCAACATGACCACCTGCAACAACGGCAGCAGCAGGAGCTGGATCAGGAGCAACACCAGATTGAGGAGCAGCACCATCTGCTGGAGGAATAGGATTGTTAGTAAGATCAACAACTGGAGCAGGAGATTGACTAGGTATTGAGGTATCTTCCTATAAATGTACATGTGTTAAATATATAATTATATATACGCCTTGAAGGAACTTACAGATTTTTCTTTTAATGAAGCTTCATTTCTTGCAGTTTTGACATCTTCACTTGGTTTTTGATCATCTGCAGGAGCGAAAATTGGACCTGATGAAGGAATTTCAGCAGGAGCAGGTGAACGAGCAGTTACGACATCAGCAGTTGGCTAAAAAAATGTATATATAGTAATGACAGTAATCCCATGTATAAAAATATAACTTACATTTTGAATAAGCTTATCACTCGAGATATCTTGGGTTGCATCAGATCCTTCTACTTTTGGCTTTTCACCTTCTTTCTTAGAGCCTTCTTTCTTTGATTTTTCCTTTTTATCATCTCTATCTGCTTCATCCTTCTTGGACTTTGGAGCATCATCTTTCTTTTCATCCTTTTTGCTCTAAAAAGTACCGTAATAAAAATAAATTAAAAATAAATTAATATCGAATTTCATATAAAAAAGTAAGATACAAACCTTGACATTTGAATGATTCTTCTGTTTTTCACATTGAACATTAGATTGAACTTGAACTTGTCCACCATCTGCTCCTATATCTCCAATTGATTGCTTATGTCGATTTGAATTTCGAGAATAATCATTAATGAATGGAAAATATAAGAAAAGATTAACCCCATAGCCACGCAGAATTAAAAAAAAATTAAGTGCAAGTGTGATTAGAAGTGTATATAGATCTGTACTGGTAGAAATATTCGAATCACTGTTAGTATTTGATGCTTCTTTCAGAGGCTTTTCAGGAGATGCAGCTGGAGGTTGAGGTTCATTAAAATCATAGGTAATACGACGAAGAGAATTATTCTAAATTAAAGAAATATAATGTTGTATATTAAGAAATAAAATTATTTTACTTTAAGAAATGGTGCAATTTCCAAAGATCCAGGAGCTTCACCAGGTGATACATTATCAGGAAACAATGACTGACTTTCTTTTTCTTTTTGTCGTGCTTGAAGTTCAGTCTTCTGAAAATGTTTTGCATTTATAAGAATATATTAAATGTAAAATACTTACGATATATTCTGTTGAATTCTTTGAAGTTCCTTCATCTTGCTCAAACTTTTTAATTACTTCCCGAGTATCACGTAATAAAGATTGTGTCATGTCATATATTTGTGATAATAATTGAATCTAAGAAAAGTCATCAGCAAAATAAGCGGTTTTTTATTCACTTACAGCACTAGATTCTTGAAGAAGTTCTTCCTTTTCTTTTATCTCGGACGAAGGCTTTGACATCTTTGGTTTCCTTTTTGGTTGTCGTTGTTCAGTATTAATTGATTTCTAAAAATATAAATAAATTAATATCGAATTTCATATAAAAAAGTAAGATACAAACCTTGAAATTTGAATGATTCTTCGGTTTTTCACATTGAACATTAGATTGAACATTAACTCCACCATCTGCTCTTATATCTCCAATTTCAAATGATTGTCCATTTGAAACGCGAGAATTAATCGTACGACCAACTAAAAGACACACTTTCATATCTCTTTGTGATTTCTTCTTCCAAAAAACTTACTATATACATGTATATTTGATTTTTCAGTGTCCGGCTTTCTGATTAACTCAAGCATAAGATAAAACATGCAAAGAATAAAGGCAAGAATTATCAGAGTTGATGACCAAATAACAGTCATTAAAACTTCTGGAGTCATTAAATGTTTTCCAAAGGCCTAAAAAAATTGTGGATTACTGTAGAAACGCTAGAAAAATAAAAATACAAACCCCATCTTCAGGCGACATCTCTGCAAAGTCTTTCAACAAATGTGAATGATGATTTTTTGTTTGAAAGAAGAGGATGTTTTAATAATTAATTTTTCATTCAAAAACATCATTCATTTGACAAAAATTTATGTTTTTCATTTGTTTATTTATGAATCTGAAAATTTTAAAACTTTAGACTCCTTTTGAAATTCTTATTGTAAAATTTGAGGTATCTGAGACTTTCTATGTTTCTCAACGAACGGTAGTAGAGTTACGGTATCTCGGTTACGGGATATCGGATCGACTTTAAACCCCCTTTCAATATAATTTTTCGGTCCGTGTTACCCTATTTTGAAAGTTATCGTACGGACTTAAGTCAGTACGATTACTTTAAAAAAATCATATTGAACGAAGTCTTGGTTTTTGGTCTATTGAGAAAAAATACTCATCCAACATCAATTGAGGAAATTTTTTGATAATTCATATGTTTCATCTTTTTCATCAATTTATTCAAATGCATCTGCAGCTGTATCACAGAATTTCAGTTGCATCAACATCTTCAACAGCGGCTAAAAACGTTTGTCCCTCACTGAACATGGTCGTTCCTCAATTGTTGTCCATTTACATTTGTTTCTGCGATTTAAAGATATCTTATTAATTGTGGAAGAATAAAAATGCTGCAGCAAGTGGTAGCTCGTACATTTTGGTTTTGACTTTATGTAAAAAAGATTCTTTGTCTCTGACTTCAGTTTCTCAAAGATTTGACATTTTCTATGAATCGTCTTGAATATCGCTTTGGTAGTAATGTGGCTATCAAAGATACCACAGCTTACCAAGAATACATCAAATTTATTAATGGATATGATTCCAACAAATCTCTTACAGCTGCAGCAAATGCACTTCAAATTACTTCGATGAATGAAATTGTGGTTCAAGATATGATGCATACATATTCTATTGAATATAATATTTAAAGAATTTATTTTTACATTGTTTTACTGTATTTTTGTTATGCTTTATGTATGCTTTGTTAGCACGTGTTTCTATTTGTTATTACTGTTTTTAAATTTTTTGATGTCTTGTTTGAAATATAAAGATTTCTTGGTTTAAATAATCGGTTACTGTAAGAAGCGAAGAAAATAGCAAAAAAGCTTGAACACATTTTGCCAAAACACAAATATTTTAAAAATTTTAACGAAATCTTTTAGTTTTTACAAGTCCCCTTGTTGAAAGTAATATTGTTTATTTAATGATGCGTTTAATTATGAATGAAAGTCCAGAACTAAAACCTGAAATTAATTTAAATAATAAAAAGGTATGTTTTAATTTAAGTAATATCTGTTTACATTCTTGTCAAACTTTTAGATTAACGATTCAATAGATATTATTAACTCTGATCCTCCATCATCAACTGCTCCAATAAAACAACAAGAAATTGAATGTAAATCAGAAATTAATTCCAATAAAAGAAAGGTAAATTTTTGTTTAAAAAATATATTACGCTAGCTCTTTTTTAGATAAAAGATTCTTCGATAGATGATGTAAGCTCAGATTCTCCACCGCCAAAAAAGAAGCAAGAAGACAATAATGCAAAAGATGAAGCTGCTGATAAACCTTCCACAAGCTTACAAACAAAAAAACAAAAGCAAAAAGAAATCTCTGAAAAGTATGTTTGAAGTTTTGTGTACTGTCACATGTTTACTTTTAGATTTCGATATGGCAATTTTCATCGATATTATGGAAATCGCTTGAAAGGATTACAACGTGATCCACGATTAGATGTTTTTAAAAAAGAATGGTTTCATAGAAGGAATATATTGGATATTGGTTGTAACGCTGGATATTTAACTCTTTCTATTGCAAAAGAACTTGAGCCTGCATGGATTCTTGGTATTGATATTGATCAACATTTAGTTGGTGTTGCACGAGCTAATATTAGGCATTATTGTAATGAAAAAGAAGTTTGTTTGTTTTCTTTCCTAACGTGTTAAATGAATAATAAATACTTTTAGATGATTGGAAAATTTCCTGCATCCCTTGCCCTTCGGGAAGAAGAAGGTGGACCAGCAGTTAAAAAATTTCCAAATAATGTATGGTTTCGTCGTCAGAATTATGTTTGTTTAATGGATGAAGAGATTGAACAAGCTCAAGAAGAATATGATATTATATTAGCTTTAAGTATCACAAAATGGGTTCATTTAAATTGGGGTGATGATGGAATCAAAAGATTCTTTCGAAAAGCATTTAAAAATCTTCGACCTGGTGGACGTTTAATTGTTGAACCACAAGAATTTAATACTTATTGGAAGCGTGCTAAAACTGTTGTAAGTTTAAATTTGATTACTTGGTTATTTTTCTGTTTAAGTAATTTGTTTTATAGGATGAATTAAGAGAAAATTACAAGAAGATTGAATTTAAACCTGAACAATTCAAAGATTATTTGTTAAATGAAATTGGTTTTGATAGCTTTGAAGAACTTGGAATTCCACAAGCTAATGCTAAAGGTAAATTAAAAGATGTTGTTTATTAATGTGTGTTATAATCTCAATGTTTCAGGTTTTGAACGTCCACTTCAAGTGTTTAGAAAAGCTTTCAAAGGCACAAAGAAGCAAAAGAATAAAGCTTGATACATTTGAAGACTGTCTATGATTCAAAGAATGTATTCAGAACTATCCTATCAAGAACGCCTCAAAACTTTATATTTATCCTTTTAATGAAGAACGGTCAATCCCGATGACTCTTTTCTAATTTTGGTTGTGCCTGTTGTTTTTTAATTATGTGATTACAGTATTATTATTTAACGGTGAATTTGTATTTAATATTATTTTGACAACTTTTTTATTTTAATAAACTTATTTAATTTTTTGTATGCGTTGTTTGTGTTGATGAAAATGTTTTAAAACTTTTTTAATATCTTTACAAAGGTGTACGATAAAAGCTTTGATTGAAAAATTTGATGACAAAATATGTGTGCAGCATGCTTTGTAAACGGCGCATGTTGAATTCGAAAACTCTCATAGCGAACGCCGAGTATAAAAAACGATGATAAAATTTTTTTGCTGCAAACTTTTTTTTCAGAGACATACTTCGTTGAATTAATTGTCATTCATTTTTAGCATTCGAATAAATAAAAGCTTTATTATTATAGGATGTCTGGTGGAAAAGTTGTTGATGCTGATTTTGAGCCCTGCGATGCCTTTGATTTCAGTAATGTTGCTCGTAATATTGCCCTTGTTGATTGTGGAATGAGAGCTCCTAGAACAACGAGTACTGGTACAACAATTGTTGGAATGTGTTTTAAAGTGAGATACTTTTTATATAATTGTTAATGGAGTAAATAATGAATTATAGGATGGAGTTGTAATGGGTGCTGATTCTCGTGCTACTGCTGGAAATATAATTGCTGATAAAGATTGTATGAAAGTTCATAAACTTACCGATTCAATTTATGCATGTGGTGCTGGTACTGCAGCAGATTTAGATCAAGTTACTAAAATGCTTTCTGCAAATCTTCGCTTAAATGAACTAAATACCGGAAAGAAAGCTCGTGTTATTACTGCAATGCGTCATGCTAAACAACATCTTTTTAAATATATGGGATATATTGGAGCTTATCTTTTAATTGGTGGTGTTGATGCTGTTGGTCCACATCTTTATGATGTAAGTGCAAATGGTACAACTATGGCAAAGGCATATGCTGCTGATGGATCTGGTAGTTATGCTGCTATTTCTGTTCTTGAACGTGATTTTAAACAAAACATGAGTGTATGTTCTTTCGTCAATGCTTTTCTCACTTTCAATTAATTTTTGTTTTATAGGAAGCAGATGCAAAAGAACTTGTTCAACGTGCTCTTGAAGCTGGTATGCATGGTGATAATGCATCTGGAAATTCTCTTAATCTTGTTGTCATCTCAATTGAAGGTGCACGCTTTGAAGGCCCAATTTTTCCAGGCTTTGTTAAACGACCTACTGAAATTGAATTGGAATACAAGTTTAAAGCTGGAACAACAGCAACTCTCAAACAAAAAACATTCAAATACGACATCATTGAATCCATGGATATTTATTGAGTGCATACTCCCGAGTGTTTGTTTTCAAACTTTTTCTTTCTTTTTTATAATTTTTATTATTATTATTACTGTAAGTCATATTCTGCATGTTTAATTGATTATTCACATCTTGAATAAAAAATAATTTATTTTGTCAAGATTTTTTATTATTTAATCAGTGAAATAAATTTAATAATAATACAAAAATAAAAAGAAAAGTAGAACGTGTGGAAAATTCCAAATAATTCTTTCCCCCGTTTAAAGCCTGAGAATGATTTTTTTAAAGAGATAATTTGATATATGAGAAATAAGTAAGTAATAAGATTTTGAAAGTGGGATAAGGTTTTTTCCCTCTGCTGTACACAATGAATGTGAAAATTAAATTTCATTTATATGATTAATGTTGTTATTGTTATTAATATTGATAGAACTCGTGACAGCAGTAGCTTTCTTTGGAGGCAAATATTTTGTTGTGGAATGACGATAATTACGACGTGAAGGAAAATATCGAAATGATGAACGAACCCTACCAATTACACCTGACGATAAACGATATGTTGGCGAATCTGCAGTTGTTTGAGCGGAATTTGGTTTTTTACAACCAATTAATTTATAAAATGCATGTCGATATTCTATTGAGCATAACATATATAAGAATAAATGTGGAAGATAACTAAAAAGATAATTAGATAAAAGTTTTAAGATATAACTTTTATATTCTTAAGTAATTTTAAAAACTACAGTATCTTTTTTTAAAAAAAAACTTACTGTGAAACTTGCAAACAATTTGCAAAAGCTCGAAAAATTTGTAGCCCAACATTTTTTTGTGAATGATCAATAAAGAAGCTTAAAGCTGATGCAGGAAGTGTACAAAGAACAAATGTTGCAGAAGTAATAAATAACAAAATTAAAATTCTTCGACGATCTTCCCGTTGTCGATGTTGCCGTGCTACGGCTGGTATTGCAGCAGCAGAAGCTCGAGCTCTTCTTGTATCATCGATTTGTTGAAGGGATCGAATCATTCCCAAATTTAGAACAACTAGAATTATTATTGGACCAATTCGAGCTATTGTCTAAAATAATTAAATTATTAGAAGTAATGCCACTGTGGTAGTTGGAGGCAAGGATTACGGTAGCAGAGTTATTTAATTTTTTTAAATTTTTGAATTAAAAACTGTTTGGATTACTGTAGGTCATTTAAGAAAACATTTAAACCTTATTGTTTCAAATTCTTAAAAGTTCAAAAATACATTCAGGTTTTTTGTAATTTTAAATTCGTCATTAAATTCTACCAATGTATGAGAAAGTTCAAGCAAATCAAAAGAATACTTTCGTTTTTGTTCCCATGTTTGCAATTGTATTTAAACTCTCTTTTCCCCGTAATAATATGAAAGTGCAAAAATAACAACTTACTTCTCTAAAATAAAGATAAATAATAAAACCAATTGATCGATTAATTGTATGATTTCTTTCCACTCTCCATAAAGTTCGATTCAATGCATCTTCTGAATCTGGGGACCCCACTAAAACCTTTTGAATTCCAGATGGAGCAAAAACAATAAATGCAATAAAATATAATAAGAATACAGTATTTCTAATTCGAGATCTTGCACCAGAAGAATTATGAAATACAATTGGATATCGAATAGAAAGATATCGATCCACGGTCATTACAACCAAACATAGAGCTGATGCAGTTATCAGAGAATTGATAATAGGTAGCTCTAAATGTGCATGATAAAACATTATTAAATATGAATGTTCATCAGAATATCCGCCATGTCTGAGACAGAATGGTATCAGCGCAAATATCGATAGAATATCAGCTATCGCAGATCCTTTGAGATAGAGATATGCTGCAGCTCTCATAGTATTGAGAGTCCAAATATTTAAACATTGATTAATAAATCCTATAACTAGCAGGACAGGCATAACATATACATGTGCGATATAATCGATTCTTGTGGTTGCTGCTGAGGATGATGACAGAGGTGATTGTTCTGTAAATGCTGCCGAAAATATCGGGGATTGCGGTGTTGTCGTGGATGACATGGATGGGATATCGTCATCAGAAAAGAATAACAGTGGCGAGTGGTGCGCTGCTGCTGCCACTGCCACCGTAATTGCAGATGTGGCAGCGACAGCAATTATTGCTACAGTAATTGCAAAATTAGGTGATAATAAAAAGAATTTTGCTAATCGATAACCAAGTGTTTTCTTATGCACCAAAATATTTGTTGCTTCTGTAGATTCTTCAGAAATTGTCTCGTCTTCTCCTTCGACTTCCTCTCCACCTTTTTCTTCGGCTACCGTAGGCAATATCACCACAGCTGTAATATATTTTGACATTTATCATTTAATATTATAAATGGATAAATAACAGAGTATAATAATAATAGTATTACAAATAAAGGGGATATCAATTTATTTTTTGAAATAGCTGCTAAAAAAGCAACTTTGTTATAGTGTTTCTTCTTCTTCTTTTTCCACTACTAAATTGTTCCGTTAAACTTGCTTTTTCTTGCGCACACGCACACTTAAAGCCTTTTTTTAAAAAAAAGAGAAAATGTAATAATCACTGAAGCAAATAGAATAATACAAAGTTTTATTTGCAAAGAGAATAACCATGAAGCAAAAAAAAGAAGGAGGGGAAAAGAAAGGCAAATGTGTTAAAGAAAAAATGATTATCATTCCATGAAGGTGTACTCGAAGGAAGGGATGGGTAGATAATATTTGACATGACTGTGCTAATGTAAGCAAACTATTGTTCAAGAGATTTAAGTCCAAAGTATTTGTCTGTCTAAGGTACAAATAGAAGATGAGATAAACAATAATCCGGATTTTGGTTATATCCTATAAAGAGAGAGGTAAAGCTTTTGGAGTGAAAAAACAGGTAGGTCAAAAGTAATAGAAACAGCGAGAGATTTACAAAAGCCTCTATTTGAGCTTTGAACTTTTTATCAAAGTTCATTTTCAAAATTTAAAGCCTAAAATTTTTTTAAAATTTCAGCGGCATAAATCAAAGGAGACAAGAACAGAGGGATCAACGTAAAACAAGGAAGAGAAAAGAAAGGTGTAAGAGGCTTCAAATTGGGACAAGTGTTTTCCTTGTTGCCCCAAACATATCGCCGATCGCCCTCTTTTGTTTGAAACATTTTTTTGTTCATAAACGATTTTCAGCTATAAAAGATCAAATGTTTATATGTTTCTTTTTTGCATCTCCTCATTTTGCAGCAGCAAAAAGAAAACAGAAAGTTGTATGAGCAAGTCCATTATAATAGGAAAAATAGATTAGCAAAAAAAGCAACTTTTTTATTTGCGCATTTTTCTTATTAAACATTAAATAAAACTTTGGCAACTGCATTGACTCAATTACTTTTGAAAAAAAAGGTTTTTAAGCTATCTCACGTGTTTGCAGGAGGGGAAAAACCGTCATCAAGCAAAGATTTTCGATATTTAATTGCCACAATTTTGTTGTTCTTTTTTCTTCGTTTGCATTTTATAAAAAAAGATTTGCAATAAAAGTTTTCTAATTTTATAAAAATGTTGCATTTTTATTTATCCAGAAAAAGTTGTGCAACAACAGTATAATATAAAATGTATGAAAATTCAGAAATCAATTTTTGTTGCTTTTTAAAACTTCAAAATTTTCAGAACACGCAAAATCTAAAAAAATGCTTTATTAATAAATAATTTTTTATAGAATCTTTTTTGTCAAAATTTCTAAAACAAAGAACGCATGCCTTTTCATAAATGTAGTTTTGTATTTTTTCTTTTTTCCACTTTGGCATGACATTTTGTTGTCCTTAAAAACGTTACTAACTATAGAATTACTTTTTTGGTTATGTTTAAAAAAGTACGGTAACATTTTTTAAGGAGATAATTCCTTGGAGTGTCTTTTTGTAGTACTCTTTTTAGATTCCATTTTTAGAGAGGGTGTACTTTTGACCATTAAAAAAAAGTAGTCAGTCAAAAAAAGTTCGAAACACAGACAAAGAAATATTATTATGTTCAAAAAAATTCTATTTCTTGCATTAAAAAATTGGCAGCTAATTTTTGAAAAAAATGAGTGGTACATCAGGGAACAATGAAAAGAGGGACAAAGAAAGCAGAATTTGAAGAAATGAAAAAATTATGAGAGTATAAAATAACGGAAACACAACTATTGAATTCTTCTTTTAAAAAAGAAGATAAAGCTCAGAGAACATAATGATGTTGATGATATTCTTCATTATTATGATTGATAGATATAGATGCCATTTTAGAATGGGTAAAAAATAAGTTTTGAGAAGAAACATTTTTGCAAAGAAAACGGAAAAAACATTTTTAAGCTTTGAGGGACAAGCAAGGGAGAGCATGACATTGAAAAAAGAAACTTATTAAAAAAATGTTGCAAAAAATGCATGCTTCATCATCAACACCAAACATGAATATCTAAAATATGAGCAGAAACAGAAGCAGCAGCTGATATGTGTAGGGGGAAAAAGAGAGGGGTTAAAAAACAACAGATGAAAAATAATCATAAAAAATATATATTATAATTACTTGAAACAGCCCTTCTTGTTTTCTCTTTTGATGTGTGTTTATTCTTTAAAAATTAAATGAAAATATTATTTATGAGTTGTTTTAAACGGTGCAGAAAACGTTCTTTGCAACAATAAAAAAAAAGAAAAAAAGAAATGTTTAATAATTAGTTTTTTTTCAATTTAAAAAACTGTTGAATGTAAGAAAGTGATTACGGTTTTTTTTAAAATAAAAGTATATTAGAAACCGTAATTATTTTCCAAAAGTGGTAAACGTTTCAACAGAAAACGATTATGTTTAATAAGAATAGCCAACATCAATGAATAACAACAAGAAGATAAATGTATGGGAAAAAATTGAATAATAACTAAAAGTAAGATTTTTTCATAAAAAATAGTTTAAAATTAGAAACCAAAAAAAAAATAAAAAGTAAAAAGAAAAAGTTTTTTCTCATGTAAAATGAGGAGGAGAAGGAGGAAATGAAAAACTTCCACAGAAAAAAAATGGGTTTGCTTTATTTTTTTTAATTTCGTTAATGGAAAGAAGGAGCCTAAAATTTGGAACTTTTTCTTTGTTTATTTTTTTGCCTTTTAAAATATTTGAAACACATTAATGAATGAAAGTGTGAAAGAAAGCAGCTATATATGGGGTGTAAGCTTTCATAAAAAAAAAGCTCTGTTTGAAACTAGAAAGAATAAGACTAAAAATTATGGGGCTATACAAGCAGGAAGATTCTTTTAAAAGGTTTAATAGGTCGAATTATGAAAAAGAAGAACTGGTACTTAAATCTTCGAGCATTAAGTTTTTGGAATTGGAAGCTATGATTAAAGATTGATAATGATTACATGGTTATAAAAGAGCATCATGTCTATAAATGCTTGGAAAAATTATAATCTTTGAAAAATACAAATGTTAAAGAAATTAATGAAGAACCAGTACTTAAAAGTACATGTGTAAAATAGGGTTTACTGTAGTTGATTTAAGTTCAAAAACATAAATACAAATTATGAAACTTCAAAACTTTAAAAAAAAAGTATCGCCTACACAGCAGAAGAAAAAACGGATTACTGTAATGAAAGCAACCCACACTCTATTCTTTTTGCAATTAAAAGTAATATGACTTAAATAAATGATTAATGGTTTTAAAAACATTTTGTAGGCAGCAAAACAAAAAGAGGGAGAGAGAAGTGAAAGATCAAACTCAAAAGAAAAAGAATGGAGTGTTATACTCATTTTCTCGGATAAAAAAAATGATGAAGCTTCATTACTAATGCCAAAATTTTCAATATATTTTTTTGGATGAACGTGGAAAAACTACGAAAGAAGGAAACATTTGCGCATCTTTAATTTTTTTAGGATAAAGAAGTAAGAGAGAGGGTTACTTTCACTCGCTTACTTACTTTACTTTCTGACACTTGCTTATTTATTTACTGATACTTACCCTTTTGGCAACAATAAGCTCTTTAAAAAGTAACAGCAACAATAGAATAGAGTAGCAAAGATGCAAAAACGAATATATTTAAAATCCACAAAATATATCCACTCTTTTTTTCTTGTCACCAGGGAAATGACGATTGTTCTATCAAGTAAATTTGACTTTTTTTTTCATTTTTTATATTTATTTCATAGCGTCATCATGCTCTCTCTTTTTCTTGTTGGATTTTTTGGAAGAATTCTGGAAGAAAAAGAAGAAGGAATAAAGAAGTCTGTGCAGAAATAAATAAATAAATTTTTATATAACACTTTTTTTGAAACAAAAATTTCGACCTGAGTTTTTAACTGTAGCAGTTTTCTCGAGAGACACTTTTTCCTCGACTTCTTCACTTTTACGGAATTTCTGTAAATAAAGAAGCGACGACTAAAATAACTAAAATAAGACTATAAAAAGAGAGAGAGAGGAGAAAATGGCATCAAAGGATTTGGTTTCGGAATGTTGTTGTTGAGTGTGTCAAAATTCAGTATTTTTTATTTTAACGAAAAAAAGCTGGAAGTCGCCTTACCAGACCACTACCATTACCGCCAAAGAAGAAACAGAAGAAAGGGAAGAAGACATTGTTGTTTTTATTCCGTTAATGAAAATGAGATTTATGTTTGTTGCCATTTTAGAAAGAAATCTTTGGCACTGTTGGGTTTTGCTTAAAGACGGAAGCTCATGAACTTGAAGAAAAAAAGGGGGATATTTTTTAAAGAAAAAAATATTGCTATTTTCTAAAAGTAAAAGCAAAAAAATTAAAGTAATGAACATCTCAGCAAAAAGGGATACAGTTTCTCAGAAATTAAAAAGAAAACAACAACTTTTATTTTTAGTAAAAATATGGAATTTAAGTTGCATAAAAAAACTTTGTTGTTGTTGTTGCCGAATTGGACATCATCATCAGAAAAAAGGGGAAAGAAAGGGAAGTAGCGACTTTTGATCCCTAAATACAAGAAGAATAAAAAAAAATAAGTGCCAATTGATGCAAACACAACAAGTATGGTGGAGGTCGAATTACACCAATACGGAATTCCTTATTCTTTCAATTCTTTCTTTAAACTATTGCTCTCTGTGGGAAGATATACTTTTTTTGTAATACCGGAAGTTACAAGGCCATACGTGAAAGGGAGATATTCGAGACATCGTGGAAACGGATGTGTCTGAAAAACCAAAACTCAAACCATAAATGAAATTTATTTACATACCGTGGGCTTGACCATACCTTTTGAAAATACAGAGAGTTTTCACCTAAAAGATTAAAACCTGAATTCCGAGAAAATGAAGAAATTGAAACGTGTTCTATTAAAACCTTCTCATTTTCAATGGTGATTGTTTGATACTTGTCCCGAATGCTTCATGCGCGTATTTAAGAGGTGGCATTCGAAGCATATGTTTTATACAACACTGAGAACATCGTATCATCTGTATTATTACAACTCATTTTTAAAAATTTGTCGCAAACGTTTCTGTTCAACAAAATTTTTATGTTTCCTTTGCAAGTTAAACATTCAATGCTATCCGGTTGTTGTTATCTGCTAAATCTGCTAAAATGACATTTTAAACTTTTCATTTATTACGACCCATAAATGACATGAATGAAAATAATTATTACAGTATAAAAACACAAAAAGTTCTAACAAATAAATAGTAATGATGAAACATTTAAAAAACAAAAATAAATTTTTTAACATTCATCGACCAAATCTTGATTGGCGTTGTTGTAGTTGTTGTGGTAGAGGTCTTGAAGATGCCATAGGTCGACCAATTGGAACTTCACGGAAATTTTGTTTGAACCAATTTATAAGTTGATTGATATCACGGAATTGTCGTTTACGAAAATCTAATCCATTTGGTGTAAGTGTAACATATTCATGATGATTTTTGCCATATGACAGAAGGAATTTACCAGGATACTTTGCACTTACAGTAAAGCAATATCTAAAAAAGTTAATCTCAAAAAAAGTAATTTTTTTAGTATATAATTCTTACGGAATTCTTCTTGGATCTGCTTGTTTTTCACGTTGTAAATATTCATTAATTTCTTCCTTTTGTTCAGCTTTTAAATTTTCAAGGAAATATCGATAACTAAGAATTTCACGAGCATATCCAGCAAGAGGTTGTATATATCTTGCAAGTATTTCATCCAAATCTTCAAATTGCTAAAAAAGATGCAAATGTTTAAATAATACATTTTATTTGCAGAAAAACTTACGTCATCTTTAATGTAAAGAGTTTTGCCAATGTTAAAATGATGAACTTTATTTTCTTCTCGAACAGTTATATGTTGATATATGTCATCGGTAACTTTCCAAGTTACAACCAAATGATCTGGTGCACTTGAAGATGGCCGAATAATTGCTTCACCTTGTTCCATTTTCTTTAACATTTTTTCAGCTTCTTTGAATGTAATATTATGGAATGCAGAATGAGTGACAACACGTTTAATGAAGTTTGTTGGTTCACGACGAATTCTTCTAGTATCAAGCTGTCTTTCATCTGCATCTGCTCTATCTTGATCAAAATGTCTATCAAGTGGTGGCCCAAATGCATTTTTACGTAAATCACTTCCTTTACAAGAAAGATCAACTTTCATTCTATCAAAAGTAATACCCAAAATACGGAAATATTGTGTTGTACCAATTTTGAGCATACTAGGCCATACATTCTTAATTGCATCAATATCATCTGATAAATTTTTCCAATATACAGTACCAAAAAAGCCATTTTCCATTCGAACCTTATATCCAATTGGTGGACCAGGACAATCACGATTGGAATGATCATATACATCATTTATATCTTCAAAATCTGATTGACGACAGAATGGACATCTCCATCTTCCAGTATCATGATCCCGAGATGGTTGAATATCATCACCTTGTGGCTTTCTTCCATACTGTAGCCCCCGAACTTCACCAACAATAAGTTTTCCAGCACAAAAAACTTTATCAGATTCAGGTGATAACATTTTAAAAATTTCTTCAGCAGATGGTGGACGATATGGTTCTCGAAGATCTTTGTAACGGCAACTTAATTCTGCTCGAATATCATATAATGTAATATTTTTATTTCCAAATCCACGATGTTCCATTTCAATTGCAAATGCATCTAGATCAAGCACTTTTAAGCGTGAAGGATCACTTAAAACTTCTTCAACTGCCGAAACAGAATTATATGATTCATCCACTTCTAATGCATCAGCTGCCATTTTTCTTGCAACTTCATAACTTTCTGGATGCACTCTTGAACCATCAAGAACTTCAATATAGACTTCAGAATCTTCAACTCGTGATGGATCAACAATAATAAAACCAGCACAATTCATAAAAACTTTTGGTCCCAAATTGGCTACTTGAATTAATCTTGCACGACCTTCAAGATGTTGATTTGTATTCTTAATCGCTTGAATAATTGCAGCAGATTTTCTTCGACCAAGACCCGATACGAATTGTAATGGACCAGCTCGGAATGGCATATCAACAATAGCGTTGATATCCACACCAACTTCACTAACACGATTAATAGTTTCCATTTCTAAATGCCATAAAAGATCATGAGTTGGAATACAGTCTTGTAGGGAATGCCAATGTACACATAGAATATCATTTTCATGATTAAATAGTCTTGAAATTTCAACCAAGGGATCAGCTGCCATACGAGCTAATGAAACAGCTTGTCGTTGAATTATACCATAATCAGGTAACTCATGCTTGCCGAGTTCAGACTGTGAATAGACTTTTGCAATATCATTACGGTAGAGATCAATAGGAATAGATTGTGGAATTTCATTTTGTTCAAGTAAATTTTCAACAATTCGACGAACATCTTTAATTAGCCGATCAGCTTCCATATTTTCTGCTGACAACATAATAACATGTGGTCGTTGTTTCATAATTAGTTGTTCGAGCAATCTCATATCACGCTTCTAAAATTTAACAATAAATAATGTAACGAAATACATTTGTAGTAACTGACCTTTGGACATCCAGGATCATACAATTTTTCACGTTCCAAAAAGTTTGCAAGTCTTAAACTTTCAATAATATCACCATAATGATCAACAACAATTGCATAAGATGCCAGGCCAAATTCCCCAGGATATGCGATAGACATAATTCGAGTATCTTTTCCATTTGTAGCACCGACAGCGAATTCATCATCTTCATATGCAAAAGTTTTTGCATAACCAGCTATACGAATTCTTTCGCCATAAGCATTTTGGCATTGCTAAAAATTCAAAATACAGTACTCTATTTTTTAAAGCACAGAACATACTCTTGCAACCTCATATTGTGATTCACGAAGTAATATTTCTATTGTTTCTTTTTCCAAATGTGGGAAGAGATATTCTTTTAAAGCCATTTTCATTGCACGTAATCTTAGCTTTGTCCATGCATTTGAAGGATCCAAGAAATCTGTTTCATCTGCCGTTTCAAATAATGGACTAAAAACAAAATCAAATCCACTTTCATTTGGTTCACCAATATTTATCTTAATTTCAACAAGACCATCTTGCTTAGCTTTATGAATAATAACAAATTCTTCACCAGTAAAATCACTGACAGGTTTATCTTTGAGATATCGCATTGGCCAAATTTGCATTGAATCGGTAATTGTATCACGACCTTTCTTTGTTGGCCATACACTTACAGAAGCAGCTAAACGGAACATTAGTCGAACATGATTACGAAATTCTGGTTGTCGAGATATCATTAAAGCAAAATATCGAACAGCAAAATCAATGACAGATTGTACAGTAGGAAATGCTCTAAATTACAAAAATCATTTTTTGAAAGTGTATTTGAAAAAAAGAGCTTACGGTGATAAAAAGTTTTCAGCAAGTACATCAGGAAGATATTCAGATGAAGTTGTAGTTTGATCATTAAGAGTCCCCCATTCCACAAGACGTTCTGTATAATGTTCAGGAGTAACACCAAATCCTTCAACAAAGACATGAATACGTTCTCGGGAGACCGTTTCAAGTAAGCTATTTCGAGCAAGCATCTTAAATTGTGGCAAAAATGTTTCAATTTCTTCATGAGGTTTATCTGGATCATGTGCTTTCGCTACTGCTTCCCATTGTGTCATATTTGCCAAAAATCTACCATAACAACTTTGAAAAAGATATGAAAAATCCGATATTTCTTCATTGCTACCAGCATCACCGATTCTAAAAATAATAAAGTAAATACAACACCTTTTTAAAAGCTAAAAACAACTAACGTAAAAAGATCTTTTGAAGAAATAGGACGAAGTGGAAGATCAGGATGCGCATCAAAATAATCTGCCATACGACGGAATAAAGCTTGAAGTTTACGACGACGAGCATTTAATACCATCCACTAAAAAACATATAACAAAATACGGTAATCTAGTACACAAATGCTTACGCGTTCATCATAGCAATAAATTCTCCATAAATCTGATACAGTAAAATATTCATCAAGTTGTTCTTTACGATAGAAAGCCATAAATGGTACTTCGAAAGATTGAGACCGAATGTAGCCAACAATTTCAGCAAGCTTTTCAAAATATTCATCAGTTTGTGGATTACAGTATCGTCTTTTACCATTATCAATTTCAGTGTATTGTGGTTGCCTCGAAAGTGTAATCTTAGAGAATGCATGGCGTTGAAGCCATCTTGCTTCATCCTTGTATTCATCTTCAGTTGATTCAAAGACAGGTGCTCTTCTTGTCTAAATTAAATACCGTCAAAATGAAAAATAGCTACAGTAAAACTTGCCATAAATCTTTCAGGTTTATCTTCACGAACAATTAGCTTGTCTTCTTCACTTAATCGAGCTTTTTCTAAATCATTTGGATCAAGTTCTTGCAACAGCTGAGTTGTTCTTGATTTTCGAGGCTCTCTTGGAGCACCCTCTTCATCATAATCAAATTCTACAAAGCAACAATATATTAAATAAAACTAATTTTAAAGCTAAAAGTAGTACCTTCATCACCGTCTTCATCAAAAAATTCATTGATGTTAAAATCATCAACACCAAATACATCTCTAACTTCCCGTAAAGTATCTTCATCAAGATCATCATGTCGTTTTTTATAACGTGGTTTTCCATGATCACTAACAATAAAATGACCTGAATAAATAAAGCATTAATTTTGTAAAAAAAATAAATAAGAAAGTACCAGAGCCATCAGATTCAGCTTCAGAATCAATTTCACGATCATTATGTTCCATGCCGTCTTCTTCATCAGAATATTCGCCATGAGCTTCACGTGAACGCTATAACACTCACATGTTTTGTTGCAACAAAAATAATATAAACAAACTTTATTAAAATGTTCTCGTTGCATTTGATCACGTTCTAGCTCTTCATTTTCTTCTTCATCATCACTTATTCGAATCCGACTTCCAATAGCATTACCAGTATTTTCATTAATAACAGCCAAATCTTCATCCGAAAGTTCTCCATCTGAGCTACCTTTTGAAGATTTCTAAAAAAACACAAAAACTAATCAATAATTTCTATATTAATAAACGAACATCGTCATCATCGTTATCTTCTTCAATTTCTTCTTCATCATTATCAACGACAAAACCCTTCATTTCATCTTTTAACCGAGCTTCTTCATCATCGTCATCCTCGTCTTCTTCTTCATCAGAACTAACAATCTTCTTTTTCTTCTTTTTATCATCAACACGACGCTTTTTAGCACGGGGTTGGTCTTCTGAGTCGGTACTTTCTGCATCAGATTCTTCTGCAGCATCATCAAGATAATCCATTTTTTCACTAAAAGCGGGACCCAAATATACTAAATTAAATACGGAAATTCAGAGGAAATAGAATATACGACTGCAACCAACAAGAAACACGGATAAAAATGGCCAATATCAGAAAAATACTTTAAAAATTTCAGAGTTTTTCGTAATGTTTTTTTCAATGTTAAAGCAAAGAAGTTTTCGTTACAAGAATATTGCTATAAGATTGGCGAACTGCGACAGACACACCGTTATTATCGAGCATCAAAGACGGGAAAAAAGATGACATCTGAATTCGAACAATTGCGTGCTTTTTTTATCATTTGTTATCATCTTTTTTTTATAAATACTTTATTTAAAACAATTTTTTAAACATTTTCAACTAAATTTACTCTATCTATCTATATTATACTATTATTATTAGATTATTGAAAAAGTTCTTCATCTTCTAATAAATTTCTCCATTTGAATAAAATGTTGTTTGATCACGAGGAACAATCCATGATCCATCTGCTGTATGATTCTTTAACCATTCATTATTAACACATTCTTTAAAGCCAGCGCGTTTTTCTTCATCCTTTTCAAGCAACGAGCAGATGAGTGGACGAGCAGCCAATGAAATACTTTCATTGAATTCGACAGGATAGATAATTGTTTCCCAAGGTTCCTAAAAGATATACAGTATATTTTAAGTTTTATAAAATATTAAACTTGCATGAGGCCAGAAACCAGCAATTGTGGTATATAATGCAATTCCACATGCATACCAATCAGCTGCAAATGGTTGATATGGTGTATGTTGAACTAATTGAGGAGAGCTATATGGCCTTGTTCCACAGTATGACGTTGACTTTTCAGCTTTATAAGCTTGACGAGCAAAACCAAAATCAGCTAATTTAACATTTTTATTTGAATCAAGTAAAATATTTTCAAGTTTTATATCACGATGTGCCTAAAAATCGATCGATTTTATTTTTTATAAAAATCATCAGTCATCCATCCTTACCACAGAGAGTTCAAAATGTAGATGATAAACTGCATCAATTAATTGTCGAAATAAGCGTGCAGATTCTTTTTCTTAAAATAATTATCTTTAGTCTTTATATACTTCCTTCTAAGAGCACCTTACCTCCTATTCCATTGTATTCCAAAACATATTTCAATAAAGTTCCGCCATCACAATATTCAGAAATGATAACAACTTTAGTTGGATGTGGTTGAGCAATATGAAGACATCGAACAATATGTGGATGATTAAGTTTTTTAGTAATTTCTAATTCACGTGGAAGAAATTTTTCAATCAAAAATGCAGGAATAGCTTTTCTATCAATAATTTTGATAGCAACAAAACGACCAAATCTAGAAATATAAGCTATAGGGTTAATAACTTGGATAGAATATATACTTACACATTTGAATAAGATTTATGTACGGTAGAATGTTGAGTTACAGCAACAAGCTCTGCAGCAGTCATCAATTGGTAATTATAATCAATGAATGAGGTAGTATTATAAAATGATGAAGTTGCCCATAATCGATTGTTTGAATTTTGTTGTGGAGGAGTTTTGTTAGCTTCACCTGCCATCAAAAGCTTTTGACTGATTGGAATGATTCTTTTTTCCCCGTTTTCATTTTGTTTATCTCAAAAAATGCAAATCTTTGAGAAAAATTTAAAGGAATTTGTACTTTTTTTCGTGCCTTTATTTCTCATGTATGTATACTGTAGTTTTCATAACAACAAATAGAATTATCTTTTAAAAGTTCTTTTTAGTCTAAATTAAATTATGGATGAATCCGTCACTAATTTTATGGCTATTACTGGTAAGTAATTTTATTATTATAGTTTTTCTTTTTTAATTTTTTGCATTATTTTAGGATGTACAAATGATGATGATGCTCGTAGATTTCTACTAACCTATGATAATGATATGAATCGTGCTGTTGATCGCTATTTTAATCAAAAGAATCGAGATAAAGCTACGTCATCTTCGTCGCGGTCATCAGCGGAAAGAAATGGCGAAGTCGAAGTTGTAGAAGCTATGGATACAAATGAACCTGGTCCTTCAAGGCGGCGATATCCTGTTAGACGGACTGTTACAGTAAGAAACAATCATCCTGCTCCATCTGCACCGTAAGCTTTAATGTAAAAATGTATTAATAATAAAGGCTATACTATTTAGTGAGGTGATTATTGATGACAATAATGATAATGAAGGTATTCGACGACCTATTGCTCCGGTGTCTGGTCAAATTGTTAATGAAAGCTTTCAACAATCTTGGAGTATGTCTTTGATATTTATGCTAGAATAGAATATGTTATATGTATATGTTTTTAGGAGCTGGTGTGTCTCGTCCTACAAATGGTATTTTTCAAGCAACTACTGATTTTCGAGCCCTTGCTCGACAACAAGAACAACGACAATATGCAAATAGAATGAATGGAGGCCCTCCAAATGGCATTGATAGAAAGCCTAAAACTTTACAAACGTTATTTCAACCTCCAGCTGATTTATTATTTATTGGTCCATGGGAAGCTGTATGTTTTACTGTAATTACTTTTTTACAAAAATAACTTTACTGTTTTTAGGCTCGTCATCAAGCAACAATTCAAAGTCGTTGGTTATTGGTGAATCTTCAAAATAATTCTGAATTTGCTTGTGCATGTTTGAATCGAGATATCTGGAATAAAGAAATGGTGCAAGAACTTTTAAAAAAGAATTTTATTTTTTGGCAAGTTGCTGATGATTCTCCTGATTGCAAAAGAGTATCATCCTATTATTCGGTGACCTCATTTCCTACGGTTTTAATTATTGATCCTCGAACTGGTGAAAAAATTTTTACGATGACCCGCTTGAAAGAACCCCTTTCATTTCTTGAAGAATGTATGAATTTTGTTTTTTTAAATTTTTTTTATAAATAAACAAACATTTTTTAGTAATGGAATTCTTAGAACGGTATCCCGATTTTGCAACATATGATCAAAGCTTTGTTCGAAATTTAATTAAACCTGGACCATCTGATGATATTATTATTGAAGAAGCCGCTGTTAATGGTAATAAAAAGGTACGTTTGTTATTAATGTTTTAAAGTGTTGAAGTAATTCTTCTTTAGAAAGGACAAAAACGTAAAATTATTATTGATGATGATAATGACACACCATCTAGCTCAAAACGTATACGGGTTTCTCAACCAAACTCTCAACAAATGAATTCACAATCAAGTTCCCAGCCAAATGTTATAGATGTTGATATGGATGAAATAGAAATTGATGAGCTATGCAATAATGGAACAAAGCTAACAACAGTTGATCGTGAAGAATGGAAGAATTTTATTGGTCCTGAAGAAGCAGGCAGTCAAAAGATTCAAATTGTATTTCGGCTCCCAAACAATGACCGTGAGAAAATGGAAATTCCAGATACCACTCATCTACGAGCACTATTTGTTTTTCTTGATGGTCGTGGATTAAATAGTCGTGATCATGTGCTAGTACTAACATATCCAAAGCGAGAATATTTATATGATCGACATGCTTCACAAACTTTGCGGCAACTTGGTTTCAATCGGCAAGAATTAATTCATGTTGATCGTAAATAACTTTTATATTTATCGCTATTTTTTTATTGTAATACATTGCTTCTTGTTTTGTTTTTTGTTCTTCAAATAAATTTTTTTTTAAAACAATTTCTGTTTCTGGGTGTTTTTTATTTGAACTTTTGCTATTTGAATCTTTATTGAATTGATGAATTACGTAGCTACAGTAATCTTGTCAGACAAAAAGTGTTTAAATGTTTATTCAAGAATGAATGTTCTTTTGTATGATGTTATAAATTTTTGGAATTTGAAACTACAATTGCATTTTACTTTAATTCTTAAACTCTTAGAATAACAAGGCCATGCTTGATTATTATTATTTCATTTTACATTAGCTAATTTGGACACCATTGAAATCCTCATGTAAAAAAAGAAGGATGCAATTATCTTAATGCAAAAAAGGAAGTTAATTTCTTATTATTTACTTTAATGTTTACCATCTCATTGTAATCGCGCTATTCTTTTTTCACTTTCCGCCTTTATTTTAGACCTCTTATTTCGGCATCTTTCTTTCATTCAACTCATTTATTTGGAAGAGGGTGGTAGTTGGAATAACTATTTTTTGGATGACTTGAATAAGATCCATTTCCGTTATAATAGTAGTGGTAGTAGGAGTGACTCGTTTTTTAAGCTGAAATTTCTTGATATTGTTTATTTTCTCTTTTATTTTTACGACTTTTTGATATAACTAAAGTCATCTATTTATTTTTTGAAGGAGAAAGTCACATCTTTATTTGGCAGGCATAGAATAAGATGCATGCATATGTATATCACGGTTTCTGAAAGCTTTTTTCCTACTAAATCAGAGCTAACTTTTTCCACATGATTGCATATATTGTTTTAAAATTTTCGGTGTTATGTAACACTCCTCTTAAAATGCTTTTTTGTTGATTAATTATTTACAATTACCCACGAAAAAAAGGAAAATTTACTGCTTGACAAAAATAAAGCTTTCCTTTCGTTTGTCAATGAACTTTTCGAAAGCTAATAACTCATCGCTGATGCCCTGGTGTTTTTATTCGTAGTTTTTTTTCGAACTCTTATTAGAATTTATTACTTTTCTTAGTTTTGATTATAGTTTTATCAATTTTATAAATGATGTAATCATGTGTAATGACTGGAAACTTATGAATGAAAAAAATAATTTAATTAAAAAGTGTTTGTTTTTAATTTTGGTATAATACAAAAAATTAACCAAATTATGAAAAGTTTTTTCATCACTTGTCTTCCCCTTTTTCAACGTGTCGTAGCGGAAGTTTGCTTAATTAAAACCGTTTCAACTTTCAAATTATTACTTCCCTTTTTTTACTTTATTTTCCCAACTACCGTATACCAAGCTTTGAACAAAGTGCACTCAAAAAATGCATGACTTTTTTTTACATGCCTATTTACGTGCTGCTACACCTTATGTCATGCCTTTTTATTTCTGTGGATAAGTAACAAAAATTAGATTAACATTTTGAAATTAAATCTATGCCTAAAATTACATAAAAAATTTTTATGCATTTGTTGCTAATTTTTTAAAGATAGAGAAAAAGAGGGGGAAAGGTTTTTTTTGCTATCAAAAAAAGTGAAATGGAACTGATGTTTGACGGAAAAGAATGTTTTATGTTGGGGCGACATAATTTTGATATTTCAGTATTATGACATAATGAAAGCAAAAAAAGTTTAATTAAATTTTTATCCAAAAATATAATTATCTATGTTTAAGTACTTTATCGTGTGTCAAAAAAACTTTTATATAGTATTTAGTTGGCTACTGTCGTTGCAAAAAAAATGCATAAAACATTAAAATTTTTAAAGTCTGAAAGTGACAACATTTTTGTGAAGAATTTTGACGCGTTTATTTTAAAGCAAATGTGTAAACCTGGTATAAACTTAAGATTTTTTCTTCTATGAACGCAACATGACTTTTTGAAAATGTTTTTTCTTCTAATATCGTATCCACTATGTTTATGTACTTTAATAATAGAAAACTTATAAGTTTATTAAAGCCAAAGTCAAAAGTTCAAATTTTTTTAGCACACAAATAACCATAATTGCGTTTCGTTAGAAATATAATAGGGAACATGACTTTTGATAATTTCGTTTTTTTCGCATCTGAAAGAAACCAAAATTACTGTTATTTTGTAATATTTAAACAACTTCAAAATTAATCCCAGTCTTTCTGTAAATTTACTTCTTATTCATAAACTTTCAAACTCACATACGGTTGCTCAAAAACAGTTGTTCAGTTTCATTAAGCAATGTGCATTCATTTTGTTAAGCATTTACGGTTGTTTACCCTTAAAAGAACTATAAAACATTCTTTTTTGTTTTTTCATGCTTTAAAAAAAGTTACGGTTATAATTACCGAGAAATAAAATTTTTTACAACGCTTGTACTCTAATTTTTGAAGTAGTTTGTTTTTCTCACTTTTTTACTGTAATAATTACTTTTTGGATATATGCTTTTGCGTGCACGTGTTCTTTAATTCCTTCCACTTTTTTATTTTAAAATTTCATTTTACCACATCGCTTTTTAAACTTTTAACACATTAAATTCAAACAATTTTTTAGTAAAGAGATGGAAAAATATGATTTTGGTTCGTTACTCGCTTTAGCGAATGCAACAAATTCTTTCAAAGTTTCATCGGGGCTGGATTTGCTTGCGAATCATTTATTTTTGTTAAGCTTTGGAATTTTTAACACTTGTTTAATAATTTTATTATCATGGAGTTTTTGCTGGCGACGAAGTTATCATCCAAATTTTAGAATTTTATTTTTGAATTTCTTTTTGGCATTATTTTGTGAAGCTTTCTTTACAGCAGGTTATAGCTTTTGCGTTTTTACCATTGATGTAATCAAGTATCCTATTATTATATGGATTTCACAAATTGGTGGAATATACGGTACTAATCTTCTACGGCTAACATATTTTATGTTTATTATTGAACGTGGAATTGCTACCGTAAAACATGAAAGTTATGAAAAGAATAAGAATATTACTGTAGGAATTATTTTGGTAATTATCTCGGTAAGTTTTTTTTGCTAGCTGGATTACTGTAGCTTACAATACATTATTTTAGCATTTAGCAGTGGCATTTCTTGCATTCAATTATTTTTATTTAAATTTTAATATGTATGCACAACTGGCACTACTTTTTGGAATAGATATTTTGACACTTTGTAGTTTAGTGACTCTTTTAACACGAAACCGAAAACTTCGACGCATCAATGGCCGGTCAACGATTGCCCTATCACAGAGATATCAAATCTACGAGAATCTTCGAGCTTTAAGTATTTCTCTTCCAATTATTGTTGCAGGGATTTTTATAAATATTAGTGGCACTGTGATTACTACAGTACAAAGTTTATATGACGTTGCCCAAACTTCGAGAACTCCCTTCTTCTACATTATTATGACCCCATATGTTACATTTGTGCTATTTTTAATTATTAAAAGAGATAAAATTGCTCGATCTCGGCTTATAAATATTTTGAAATGCGGCAAAAATGGAATGAGATATGACTCAAATTCGAATACGGTAGTTTTTACTCAAGCAACGGCCGTCAAAAATGTTTTGGGTGAAAATCTCCTGATCGATCAATCACCCGATAAATATTTTAGTGATTTAAAACATATGTGGAAATAGTAACCCATTGTTTCTAAGCCTTTACAAAATTACTTGTATGTATGGTATAGATAATAAAATATATTTATAAAAAAATTTATTAAAACATTATTAATAAGAAAAAACAACATTAGACAAGTTTAGCTTGAGATGCTAATTGATAAAACAATCCACTCCTATTAGATAAAAGATTTTGAGGTGAATCAAATTCTCGAACTTTCCCAGAATCCAGCACCAAAATTCTATCATAATCCATTATAGTATTTAATCGATGGGCAATTGTTAAAATTGTACATTTTGAAAATAGCGTCCGAATTGACTGCTGTATCAATTGATCGGTTTCCATATCCACTGCTGCAGTTGCTTCATCCAAAATCAAAATTTTTGTTTTCTTTCGTAAAATTGCTCGAGCTAAACAAACGAGTTGCCGTTGACCCACTGATAAATTTCCACCACCATCTGATATTTCATGATTTAGCTTCTCGGGAAAAGCATCAACAAATTGTCGAAGATGTGCTTTCTCGATGGCATCCCATAATTCGGCATCTGTGGATTCTTCAAATGGATCCAAATTTATTCGAAGTGTTCCACAAAATATTGCTGCATCCTGGGGGATTATGGTTAAACTTGAACGAAGATCATGAAGCCCTAGCTCGGCAATATTTATTCCATCAATTGAAATTGAACCCTCTGCTGCTTCAATCATTCTAAACAGGGCTAAAGTAATAGAACTTTTTCCAGCACCAGTTCTTCCAACAATTCCAATTCTTTCATGTGCACCAATTTCAGCAGTAACTCCACGCAAAACAAGATCAAGACCAGGACGATATCGAGTTGAATAATTTGAAAATACAATTCGGCCTTCAGATGGCCATGTTTTTGGTGGTTCTTTTCCAGGTCGACGCCATTCTGCTTCAGTTGGTGTTTCAGAATATTCTTTCACTCGTTCAACAGAGACAATATTTGTTTCCAATTTACTTATTTGTCTAACAGCAAAGTTCAGAACAAAAGTAATGCTTAAATGAATATGTCGATATAGTAATACAAAGATTTACATATAAACTTACTTTAATGAATATGAAACTGAAAGACCAATATTTCCAGCAGAAGTTGAATCACGAGTTAATGCAGCAAAGAGAGCTGCAAAGAGTACAACACAATTTCCAATAAATTCAAGTCGAACTGAAAGCCATCGATTTGCAACATAATTGAGATAACGGCATTGAACATGTGTATCAACTTTATTCTCAGAAATTCGAGAAAATTTTGGAACCAAATTATATGAACGAATTGTTGCAGATCCATTTATTGATTCACTAAGATGAGAATAAATTGGAGAACGAGTAATTGATTCAAGACGTTTAAGTTGACGTGAAGTTTTAATGTAATAATTCTAAAAATTATATTATTAAAAATGTAATGCTGTTTTACTTAGTATAAAAGCATACCATAACAAAAAGATACATAATTGCTAATGGAACAACAACAACACCAAAAATTGGAGTTGAAATGATAATAATAATTAAAGTTGATGCTACTTGAAGAATACAGGTTGTGAAAAATTGCACGTTATAAGGTATCAAAATATCAATTGTTTCAATATCCTAAAATGTTATATGCATACATTTCTTTCGAAGGAATAAAGTCATACCTTGCCAATTCGATTCAAGATTCTTCCAAATGGTGTCGTGTCAAAAAATCTCATTGGTGCACGAAAGATTGCTCGAAGAAGTGGAGCATGAAGATTTCGAGATGCTGAAACTCCTCCAAAAAGCAATGACGCCATTCCCATAAACATCAAAAAAATTTCAGAGAATCCAATTCCAGCATATACACCAAGTCGAATTCCAATGGGATGTGTTTGTCCTGTTGTATTACTTGCAACTGAAGCTGCATTATCATTTGACCAATCAGTAAGCCATAAATTTCTTAGCATTGAAGCAATTGTTGAAAAAATCATTCCAAATACAAAGAAAGATGAAAGAAGAAGTCCCATAGCTTTGAAATATCGTGCATATACGATAAGTTTGACTCGACCAGTTTCAACTCTTTCAATACCAGTTAATTGACGATGTTGAATATCTGTTCCAGAAATTAGCGAAGCAACAGTTGAATGCCTTCTTCTTTTAACTTTATTATGTGAAACAGAATATTGTCGTTTTCGTGAAATTATTCCAGATACTGTAGACATATGACTTGTTCCAAGAAGCTAAAAGTATTGTACTTAAAAAAAGTAATTATCGAAGAAACATACATTTTCACCAAATTCATTTTCATCCACAAATGGCTCTTCATCTTCTTCCGATGAATATGCAACCTCTTCTTCTTCTTGTTTTTGCTTCTGAAGTTGATCTTCTTGTTCAACTTTACATTCTTCAAGTAGCTGAGAGAATGCACCAGTTTTCATCATTTCTGCATAACTTCCTTCACATACAACTTTACCATCTTGCATAACAAGAATTAAATTGGCATATCGAAGATAGCTTAGTTCATGGGTAACAAGAATACGAGTTTTATTTCGTAGCATTCCTTCAGGTCCAAGAACATTTAAGCTAAAAAACATGAAATCATTTAAAATACTTCAAAGCTAAAAACTTACAAAAGGCTAGCACCAACATGTGAATCAACAGCCGATAGAGGATCATCAAGAAGATACACATCATGATTCTGATATACAGCACGAGCAAGTGATATCCGCGACTTTTGTCCACCAGAAAGATTGATACCTTTTTCACCAATTTCTGTTATATCACCCATTGGCAGAATTGACATATCTTGATAGAGAGCACAGGCATCCATAACACGTGAATAAAAATATTCATCAAAGCATTTTCCAAATGTTATGTTATGACGAACCTAAAATGATATTAAATTATCAATAAAAACATGCCTACAAAAAACCTACAGTTTGATTTTGCATCCATGGTTGTTGAGGGACATATGCTACAGTACCATGTACACCAATATGACCTCTAAGACGTTCCATTTCACCCAGCAGAGACATTAATAAAGATGATTTTCCCGCACCAACTTTTCCAACAATAGCAATAAGTTGACCCTTCGGAACACTAATGTTAATATTATGCAATGATGGAATAGCAATATCACGATCCCATGCCATTGAAGCATCCTTCATTTCAATAATATCATCATCACCTAAAATATTCAAAGGTTTTTGAAGCAAAGAATGCAGATAAAAACTTACGAGAATCAGTAGGAATTTTTTCAACATAATCTTCAAGCTCATCTGCAACAAAGAAATCAATAAGACGGCGATTACTTACAAAAACTTGAACAGTTTGTGAAATTAATTCTGCGACGGTTGACATTGGAGTTCTTAGCTGATTGAAAAGTGTCAAAGATACAAATGCAATTTGTGGAGTTAACACATTCTTTGGATCAAGAAAGATAAAAGTTGTAAAAGTACAAAGTGCAACCAGGAAAGGCGAAGCACAATTTAACATATCACTTAAAGTTCTCAAAAATGCTGCTCTCCGAATTAGGGCCAATTCTTTATTTCGTAAATTTGTTATTACATTTTCCATTGGTGGCTCCCATGCATAAAGTCTAAAATAATGGAGTTACTGTAAAAACATTTTTGTCAAAAGAAAAAGCACATACTTGATAACTTTTATACCACTTAAAACTTCATTAACCATTTTTGTTCGATTATCCTTTACTTTCATTTGTTCAACTTGTGATTTCCGGATTGCCATTGTAATGAAAAAATTGATTGGAAGAAGGAGAAGCATTACAGCGACACCACTCAAAACAGAAATTCCAATTTGTTGATAAAGGAAGAATAGTGCAATTGAAATCTGCATTGGTGTTGACCAATATTGATGAGTCTGGGGAGTAATTTGTTGAAAACGATCAATATCAATTGCCATTAAATTAACAATTTCACCAACTGATCGATCACGACGTGCACCATTTGAAAGTCGAAGAGTTTTTTTGTAGACTGTTGCAGTTAGGCACGTTTGAACGCGTGTTCCAAGTCGATACATTAAATAATAATAATGATTCAGAAGCAAGGATGACAATTCTGATGCAGTAAACATACAAAGTGAAAGAAAAACTCCAACCCAAAGTGGTGATGACGCATCTTCAGTAAAAATAATTAAACGTCTAAAAGAATGAGGGTTACTGTATTTTTAGCAATAACATTTAACATACTTGAGAAGCAAAGGATTACAAAATTGAAGTAAATCTGAGATACATTTCAGCGACATAGCAGATAAAATATCCCATTTAAAAATCAAAAATAATCTCCAAATAATAGATGGGGGCGAAGGAAGTTTAGCAGATGCCAATGGTGAAAGAGTTGGAGCAACAGTACCGTAATCACTATCCTATAAATGATTGTATGAATATGTTATTACAATTCCAAGAGTAAGCTTACAATTCCAATTCGATCAACATTTGCACTTAGCAAAGGCGTTGAACCAGTTACATCTCCATTAAATGTAGCAGAACCACGTCGAGAAAAGCTATTCCTTGATTCCAATTCTGCTTCCTTCTTTTTAATCATGAATTTCTTTACAGCTGGATCCCATAGCGATGACCATTTTGGAACTAATATTGCTGAAGTATCATCAGGATTCAATGAATATAGATCAGAAACTTCCAAAGGCTTCTTTGCTCCAATTGCACAAATTCGATTAAACCACCATAAAGTTTGTCGATTAATAAATGAGCAAAGCTTTTCAGGTGAATCATTTTCTTGTTTATGAAGGCGCTTATACACATCTTGGCCAGGTTTATCAGCAAATGAAAAAAGGATTACTTGTACACCAACAAGTGTATACCAAATAAGATAAAGAATAAATCGTGGTGTTCCATTTAAAGCTAATTTGCTTGGATGAGTATTTTGTGATAGCCACCAATATGCTTCAGGAAGTCCACAAATAAACAGCAGCACCCATGTCAAAAATATTCCACCACTTGTTACTTTTCCAAATCTTTGACATGCAACAATAAATAGCGATATTAAAAACTGAAAAGTAAAGAATATAGTAGCTATAGATATTGACTAAACATACCATCAGAAACATAAACATTAATGGATATATAAAATCAACGGTATATGTTATATCGGCTGTTATTGATTCATAGAGGGATACAATTAATAGAGAGAGGGCATCAATTAGTAATAGCAATGTTATGATCTAAAATGATGGTGAATAACATTTACATTCAGTAATAATAACAATAAAACTTACTAGTTTTGTTAGTAGCAGCCTTGTCCATGGTAGTGGAGCATTCTTTTCCAATGTTATTTGAAATATCAGTATTGGAGATAAACAAAATAGGAATAAGCATGGTATCCATACCAGTATTGTATGTTGAAAACATTGTGAGAAAAGCGGCAGCGTTTCTATATCCCACATTATTATTATTAGTATTATTAGTAAAATATATTAATTAATAAAAATCCATGCAAGTTTTTCTTGAAAAAAATAACGCTGCTTCTTTTTGGAGCGTCAAAAAAAAGGATTTTAAAATGAGGAAAAAAAGGTTGATCAGAGAGGACAGGCATTTGAAAGAGAGAGTCGCGCGAGTTGAATTTCTCTGGGAAACGGAAGAAAGGAAGGCATACGAAAAAGAAAGAGTTGCAAACATTTTTGTGGTGAAAAAGAGTTTTGAACTTTTGTAGACATTCAAAAAGTAAAGGCTTTTAGATTTAAATTGTTTTACAAGACATTATTTAATTAAATAAATTTTAAAAATGTTTAAAACATTTGCTCCTGTGTACAACTATGTTTTGTGCATTTAAAGCATTTTTTGTTCAAAACTCTTGTTTATATTTTTAACAATTTGAAATTTTAAAACCAACCATTACGAAAGATATCATCTGTCTGAAAAAGTTAACATTAATTACCACAAAACCTATTAAATATTTCTTTCATACCCAAAACGGTTCACCACAAAATGCTTCCATTCCAGTTGGAATATCTTCATCCTCGAAATCCCAAGGCGCTGTAGCAGCAGCTGTAGTTTCAAAATTTGTCATTGTTAATAATTTGTTAATAAATACTTTACATTAATTTTCTACATAGAATTATGTTTTTTGGAGAGTTATGTTGCTAAAAGCCACAATTAATCAAACATCGAAAAAAAATTAGGGAAAACACTGATTTTTTTGTGATATCAAACACGCGATTTATTTTTGTCTACTGCTGCCTTCCAGTTCTTTGGGTTAACCTTCCAAATAAAGAAAAGAAGAAGAAGAAGTTGCTGTTATCTTTTAGTTTTTTAAGCTTCTCTTTTGGGGAACCTGGTACATCAACAATTAAAGGCTCTTCTGCACAAATGACAAAAGTAAATGGTAGACGACTGCTGTTGTTTTAAATTAAGAGGTAAGTAAGGAAGGTTGAAGGTCAGAGGGTATGCTATTATTGGAGAGTTATATATCGGATTCGAGAAAATGGCGTAGTCACGACTCATGAGATGTGGAAAACAGCTTTTAATCAACCACTCCTTTGATCTTTTTTGGCGATTAAATCACAGAATTTTGTCTTTTTTCCGATAGGGCACATGTCTTCAACCATTTCTACGCCTATAACTTTCTATTAAACACAATTAAATACTGTAAGCTGAAAGTAAAGCTCAGATTTTGATGTCTTTAACTTCTTCCATATTTCTGATTCAACTTTCTTTATGGAATTCTTCTTGCTTACAACCAACTACTTTTATTAACCCTTTTATATAGGAAACCAAAAACAAATAAAATTCTGTTCTAGAGTTTTCTTGAAACACGCCAAAATTTGGGCTACCATTTTCTGTCAATACACCACCAACTTTTATTTTGCCGTTTTTGATTTATATTTGTTTAAGATAATGATAGAATTTTCTCAGTTGCTTATCAAGTATATACATGTCAAAAATATATGTCCATTCGCGCACGTTTGTTTGGGTCATTTTTATTGATTGAACACTTCTTTATTTCATTAAAAACCTTTCAACACTACTAAAAACCAACAGAAAAAAGGTCAGAAAAAAATGTCTGATAACAAAAACGTTCTTTAAAAATATTCAGGTGATTTTCAAATGTGTTTTTTTTCTCAGCAATAACTCATTGCATATTCCGTAATTGAATAAATTTTTGATGCATCAACCTAAAAAATTAACAAAGATTACAGTAATCTTTTCAAGAACATTTAAATCTCAAATATATAATTTTAAAAATACGAAGTTTCAAAATTGATGCAATGTTTTTGGATATGATAATAACAGCAGATAAAAAAAACTTACTTGAACAACATGATTTGTAAATTGTCCATACATAACATCATACTCTTTAATTTTTCCATCAGACAATTTTTTAAAAATCTCTTTTGCATCTTGATTTGTGTTTGCAGGAAAAAGAAAGATTTTACTGTATTGGCTTATATTTGAAATTGCTTTTAAAACATCTTTTAAAAGGCTTTCAGCAATTGAGCTTGCTTCAGCATAGAATGGGCCAATTACAAGTTGTTCATTAAATGCAACTCGAATGTTACAAACTCCAACAATTTTTTCGTCCTCCAAATTCAATGCCACTTTTGAAAATGCATTTTTAGAGTCCAACCATTTTCCAATAAATCCATCTCTTCGAATCCCACCTGTCATTACCGTATCATAGGTGATAAATTTATTAAACTCCACTTCATTGAACGAAATTGTTTTAATGCTCGAGTCAGCTTCTAGCCTATTTGGATCAATATCCTCAATGGCAGCTTCAAAATTCCCAATTTGCCATTCTGGATATTTATCAAAACCAAATTTCGTAGCATACTTTTTAGTCATTTGTGGAACACCATTTAACCCCCAATTAACATCCTTAAATTTTGGATCTTGAAGGACCTGTTCAAATAGCTTCCATCCTAGCCCAGTTCCACGAAATTCTTGTAGAACAAAAAACATCCCAACTGTCACTAGTGGCTCGGATCCATCAATGGATTTATAAAATGCTGTGGCAACATGTCCTACTGTTTTGCCGCTTTCTTTTTCCACTGCTACTAAAAGATTGAAATTATCTTTTCCAAAGCCATCACTCCATCGATCGAAATCTTCATCTGCAAGAATCCAACCTTCGAACTTTCCGGTCTAAAAATGTTTTATTTAGATGAAAAAACAATTTTCAAAACTTTAATACATTTTGGACAGCATCTTTCCAACGATCTTCACCACAAAATGGAATCAGCTCAATATTTTCCATTTTTTTACCTTTGCACTGTTTGAAAAATGCAACAAAAATGATAAATCTAATAGACAAGTTTAAATTTTGTTTATAAAAAAATTGTGAGTAGAATTTTATTTTCAAATTTAATTGGGTTCAATCGACCAAAAATTTTTCTCATCACCATTGCACATTTGTTCTTTCAAAAATACACAATTTGCGTTGTTTGTCCCTTTTTTAAAAGACATTAAAATAAAAATTCTTTTAGTTAAATCTCTGGTAAAATAGTAATATCGACAAGAAAAAAATACAATTTTTGTTCAAATTCAGCAAAGCGTATTCTCTAAGAAAAAAAAACAGACTCATTCAGTTTCATATATTTCAAAAAAAAATCTAGGAAGAAATATATACAGGATTTAAGGGGTTATTTTTTAAATTTAAAAAAGAAGGTATAACACAGATTTAAAATTTCAAATATTTACTAATTTTAAAGCATGCCATTTGTTTTTGTAAAAGATGTATACATTTTACAAAACATTTGAAGTAAACACTTGAAGCAATAAATTGAGGCTTTACAGATACAACTTAATTTTATAAATTTACAAATCGTCATGGAATTATTTGACCAGATTTTTTGATTTTTCATTTCGTTTTTGCTTCTTGTGTTTCTGCTTGTGCATGGAAAAGAAAAAAAATTCGTATAATTTTCGGAAAGTGTTTTCATTATTTCCATCACCAAAGAGCTTCACCAAAAAAGTTAAAGCATTTGAAGATAAAAATAAAAATTTATTTAATTTTAATACTGATTTTAAAGTTCACCTTTACTGCATCACAACTGTAAGTTTTTTCAATTACTCGAAAAATAATTTACAAATGAACTCCACGTTGTATGCCTTTTGCTCGATCATTTTTGGGACAAGTTACACTGGGGTACCGTAATCAAATGAATCAGTTGATATCTTTCTTGGACGCATCATATGTTTATGGATCAACAGAATGTGAATTAAATGCATTAAGACTTTTTAATCAAGGAAAAATGAATTTTACAAATTTGGGATATAACAAAGAAGCACTGCCACAAGGACCACAAGAAAGAGATTGCAGGTAAAAAAAATTCATAAAAATACAATTTTTAGTTTTGAAATTTTAGAAGTATTCCAAAACATCCTTGCGGAACTTCTTTTTCTTCTTTTTTATCACCACTACCACTCTTCTTTTTTTGATGATGTTCTTTATTTTTTCGATGGCGACGACGATGCTCACGTTCTGCCATGATTTGAGGAAGGAAGAAGAATGACAATGACAAAATGAATGAAGATGAAAAGAGTGACAACAAAAGAGAAAAAGAATGGCATTTTTAATAGATGGAAATTAAGTGGAATGAAAAAAAATTTGAATATATCTTTTTGCAAACAGTTGTTATAACAACAACATTGTTATTATATCGTTCAGTTTGATTCCGTTGAGCATCTTATAAAGTCATCTCTTTATTTATTTTCATCACTAATGTGCTACGGCTGTTTCAACAAATAACAAAAAATGGAAACAACAGGAATAGAGAATCAAATTTCGCAAAAATTAAGAAGATCTATAATGCATCTTGGACTTGCAATTATTTTTTTGCTTCTTGCTCTTACAAGATTTTGCCTTGAAATTTTGTCATGTTTTGATTTGTTTTTTAATGATACCGTATGCTTTTTCCTTTCATTCTAACTATTTTTTTGCTGAACACTTTTTTTAGTTTCAAAAATTATCTCAACGACTTGAAGATACTATGAAATGTGATGATGAAAATTCTGAATCTTTAAAATCTAATCTTTTAAAGTGTGCATCATCAAAACCTGCAGCATCAGAAAAAGAAATGATCGATATGGGAACACGTACAACGCCTACGGCCACGCTATCAGTAGCATCAACAGAAACAGAATCAGAAACAGAAGACGATTCATCAAAATCGGATTATAACTTTGATACAACACTAGAATATCCAGTATATCCTGTTCGCGACCTGACAGTTTTTAAAAACCATTGGTGGGCTGATGGAAAATTTATTTATACTGATGATGGGATATCAAAGTTATGGTTATTTGATAAACTTCGGATTGATGAAACATCAGTTTCTACATTCATTCCAAATGTTTGGAGAAATGAAATTAAAGATCTTCATCTTGTTGAAGCAAAAATGACATTTAAAGAATACAAGTTTATTACATCATCTACTTTTCTTACACATGTTGGTATTCAGTATTGTTCAATCAAATATTCTGACGGTAAAATTGTTACAGTGAATAAATTGCTCGAATGTCTTAACGAAAATACTGAAGATATTTGGATGTGGTAACTTTATTAGTAATAATTTGCAAACAATAAATATGTTGTGGATTTTAGGGGTTCTGAAAAAGAAATGTTTCAAGCTGATACTGTCAAAAAAATGGTTAAAATTCTTCCTGGTTTCAAAAAATTGCGTCGATTTTCTTTACAAACTCTTCCAGATAGTTTTGATTTTAAATCTATTACTGATTTTCTTATGGTATGTTTTGATTTTTGTCATATATAAATGTTTATACAGCGCTTTTCATTTTTCAGAAGAATGAAACTGTTGATATTCGTATACATTTTGAGGGTACACAGTCTGATGCCTATGAAAAAATGCTTCAAAATTTTATCAATAAAATTATGGCAAATCCTCCGAAGAAAATTCCTTTTATTTTTAATCGTTTGTGTGAATACGATAAAAAGAAATATGTTGAATACTTGAAATTAATCAATGATAAAGAATTTAAAAAGGGTGCTAAAATTTATATCTAAAAACTTTTTTTTAACTTTGTACATTAATAATGTTTAGTAATAAAAATTTGCATTTATGAAATATTGTAGTTTGTAGATTTGCATATATACAGCTCTGTTTCGCCAAACTTACTTGCGGTAAAAATTACTGTTTTGACTAGAAGAACCCCGGCTAAAGTCGCTGCTTTTCTAGTTTCAACACATTCAACTACCACCTGCTACAAAAATCAGAATTTTTAAATTTCATGGCAACCTTCTGCAAAACACTTTATCATTTTTCAATCTCATGCAAATCTTTTGCATTCTTCGTCCAACACGTTCTCTTTCATGTTCACTCACATTTTTTTTATTCCCCAAAAATTTGCATTAACTTTTTTATTCTTTTTGGATCTTACCTTCAAAGGATCACAAACTTTATTAGTAATAATCATTCCTTTCCGGGACATTCCGTTGAACATTTACCTCATTTCATTATCCACATCACATTTGCATTCAAATGAAACCAAACAACATATGTCAAAAACATGTTGCAGATTCCACAGACAGACACATTCTCAATTAGCAAGGGGGTGGATGGATAATTTACAAATGTGATGCATTTTTTAAGAAAAATTTTGCTTAGCAGACTTGGAATCATGAATGTGCGGAAATGAGATTTTTAAACGGAACGGAAATTCCGAATTTGTTAAAATTGCCTTGGTCCCCTCTTTGCATTTTTTCTGGTATTTTTTAAAAACATTTTTACGGAAATGGAAACGGAATTCCGCACATCCCTGATTGGAACTATTTGTTAATATTGGTTAAATAGAGACTTTATTATTAACAAAAAGAGGATTATAATATAATTTTATAAATCAAGCAATTTTGCTCCATATTTACTATCTTGCATTCCAATTGAGATTATTCTAAAGCAGTTTATTATTGGTATGTACGCAGAAATGTTAGAGACAAATACAAAAAATAATAAAAAACTTTATTATTACTACTGTAAGTCAACGGAAATACAAGCAATAAAAAGAATAATAACCGAAATCGAAAAAACAAAATTACACGAAAATTTTTCAAAATTATTTAAAGCTTTTCGCCTTTCATTTTTTTATAATTAAATAAAATCCTACAGTAAAAAAGCAAAAAAAGAAAACCCTCCATTCCGATATAATTCAAAAATTCGAGACCACATAAAATAATAATAATATTAAATAAACTCGTTTCATTTTTTTTGATGCTACCGTAAAAAAAGTAAGAGCATTGCTGAGTTGAAATAATTTGTTTTGTAAAAGTAGACATTAAAAGAAAGCACATGTTCCAATATCACTAACACTAAAAATATTTTCGCTTTGAATTGAAGGAATTGTTGAAGTGAATTGTGGAGTTAAATTTGCAACTGGGATTACAGTACCAACGGTAAGCTTAATATAAAGTTTTCGAGCAGTTGAATTTGTTGTTAATGGATGAAAAAAGATATATCGATATTGATATAAATCATCAACCGATTCAAATGCAGATCGAAGAAGAGTTGATGCAACATCCTATAAAAGACATTATTTAATGAGATTATATTGGATTAGAGATTAGCCATACCGGTGTTTTAGCATACAGTGGTGCAACAGATAAATCATTTGAAAGTGATTTTCGAAGTGAAATAAATCCAACAATTTCTTGATGATGATTGATTGCAACATGTGAAGCAAGGGAATTTGGTGCTTCAAACCAGGCCTTAAGAAAACGGTCCCGCCGTAATCCGCCATTAATTGAAGCATCAAATGCAGCAATGGCATTCAAGCCATATTCCGAACAAGCATGTGGGAAATGTATTACCCGTAATGCAGATGATGCAATTAAATTTGGGGTATGAATATCCGAAACAATTCCACGGCATGCAACGATTTTGGCATCAGCAATTTTATTAAATCCATGAATCTTTGAATATTTTTCCATCATTTCTTCAACCGAAACTAAACCCGTATTTGTCTTTAAAAATCTTTCATCTTCAAATGCATGACGCCAGAGTTCCTTTCCTAAGCCAATTTTTCGATGTGATGGTCTTACAAAATACATTCCTACAGTAACCAACGGGTCAGCAGTGCCAGATTTTTCAGGAACAAATTTCGTAATACTAATACATCCAACCACTTCATTTTTACCTAAAATATTTTGAATGAATGTATGAAAAAATGTTTTATTGTCCAACATAAGTTCTTATTTGATATCATAATAAAATTTTACCACTACCGTATACTTATAGTGAAGTAACTTAAAAATCTTTGCTTAGAGTGATGCATTAAAGCTGGATACAAAATAAATAAAATTTTGGGCTATCATTACCGTATGCCTTGTTGGATATTTGCGTGTAAAAAGATTTGTATTTTAAAATCCAATAGTCAATTGTAGCCCACACATTTGTTTTTTCAAAGCCTTCCGTGAGCTAAAGTTCAAAAATATTTTGACGTGATAATAAAAAACTTTGCGTGTTATGTTTTGGACTTTCGCCTTTGTTATTTCTTTTCGAACAAACTGTGTTTTATTTATGGTTTTGGAAAAAGAAAAATATTGATTGATTCTTCTACTTTTTTTTAAATTGGTTTTTTTCTTATAAAAGTGATATCAATAAATCTTATGTTTGACATACACCTGTCAAAAAAAAGAAAGAATTAAACGATGTTTTTGAAAATAGCGCATTTCTGGCATTTTATGACTAATGACAATCTACTTTTCCCATTGAAACAAAATGAGAGGTTCTTTTTTCCCCTTCTCTTTTCGATGCTGCTTTTTTACTACTACTTCTACTACTATTTACGAATCAATGAAATTCTTTTTTTATGCATCAAAGGATAACTTTTCGTCCATCTACTTCTTTTTTTTACTTTTTGAATGTTGAACAAAAGGGTATATAACAAAATAAATAAACAAACCGGTATCAAGTGCAACAATAAGCTTAAAATTATCTGGTCCAAATGCAGTGATCCAAGTATCATAATCATCTTCAGATAAAAACCATTTTTCATTGTCATAAATCTAAAAGTGTCCTTTTTCTTGTCAAGTTTATATGATATGGAGGTAATTACCAAATGTACAGTTTCAACCCAGATATCATGATCTGGATTAACAAAATATTGAATACCAACAAGTTTGGGATTTGATGGAGTAGGAACCATTTCTTCTTTTAGGAATGGAAAAATGTAACCCTATAAGAAAACCTTTAAAGAAAGAAATAAACAATATAAATAAAAGGAAGAAGGAAGAAATATATGGAACAAAAAAAGAGAGGCGTTCGTTTTTTTTTTATTTTGTCTTTTATTTGAGTCGATAAAAATGCAAAACAACTATTTTTTTAAAAAAAGGGGGAATATAATCGAAAAAAATGCATAAGAGATAAGCTAATCTCTCTCTGTTTTTTACTCTGTGTTTTTTCCCTTCAAGCATATTTAAATTGACAGATGTTTAAATCAAAACTGCGTCTAAAATATATAAATTTTCCCAAAAAAAAGTTTTCACTTTTCCAACAAAAATATATTTTATTTTTAGTGTTGTTGCGCGCAGGGCAGTTTTTGTGAGAGGATGGGAGAAAGAGAAGACTAGTGTTCGGTTTTCTTTTTTCATTCAAAATTTTTCTTTTGCCTTTTTGCTCGGAGAGGAAAAAAATGGGGGTGAAAAAAAAACAACAAGAACAAAGTCGAGTTTTGTTTTGTTTGTTGCACATTGGTCTTTTTTCTTCTTTCGTGTTCTTTCTGTTTTCTTTCTTTTTTCTACTCCATCGAAGAATCGATAGAAGCAGCAGTAGTAATAGCGGCGGCGATCTATCCATCCCCCTTTTTTAATGTTGTTGTTTTTATTGTTCTCCCGAAATATATAAGCAGCGCCCCCAACGGCCAATGACGGACACGCTTATTTTTGTTTGAAACTATTATTACTTAAGAAGCAGAAGGTAAAAGAAGAAAGAGAACGGCAAAAACATACATGCAATAAAAAAAAGCCAAATCCGGCTTTTTGACAAAAATGGCTGCAAAAACATGATAGTTCTTTTTTCCGTGAACTTTGCTCTCAATTTTTATTTTAAAAAAGAAAATGTCAAAAAACGTAAAAGATTGTTTCTCAATGTTTTTCTTATGACAACCAAAAAAACTAATTATATTTTCATTATTTAAAAATTATTATTAAATTTTCAAAACATAGAAACAGTCCCAACAGATGAAAAACAGCCGGTGCGGTGAGTAAGCACTTATAAATAAAGAAATCGGCATAAAAATGGTTGTATTTTTTGCACAACGTCAAAAGTGACCTTTTTGCAAAAAAAGTTTTTGAATGAAAAGCAAAAACAATGTTGTTTTTTTGCAGCAGTAGCAAAAATATTTTGAAAAGTGTGTACCGTATCGTAAAAAAGAGAAAATAGAAAGCTATGCAAAAGGTGAAAGAAAAGCAAAACCAGATAAATGGTGCACAAAAAATTATTTTTGATAGAAATTATGGCACCGCTTTAAAAAACAACTTTGTTTTGTAACTTTTTTCAAAACCATCTAGATGCAAATTATTGCTGCAAAAGCAAGGTTCAAATATCATAAAGCTAGATGGATGCTTTTCCGACAAAAATCAAAAATTAAAGATTGAATCAAATAAAAAAAGGTGCCGATCATCTGTCAATAGAAAATCATAAAAACCAAATAACTATAAAAGAATGAAAAAAGATAAATTAAAATGGCTAAAGAAAAAAAACGTTTATGCCGTTTTCACATAATGAAAGCTTCAAAAGATTTTTTAGATACAAATATTACCGGAAAACTAAATTTTGACCTATAATTAAAAAGTTATAAGGACGTCTAGGGTTGACGCAGAAACGTCAAACTTTGTCTTGTCCAAAAAACTTTTTTAAAGGTTAAGTTGATGTCAAAAACTTTTCCCTTTTTTGGTTTTAAAATTTATTTTGTCTTTTATAATATTTACAAATTTGGCATACCTGAATTCTCAACTAATAAATGGGTATATAATATCACAAATTGCTAATATTAATAATGATTTAAAGATTTAATTTGAATATCGTAAGTTTTATAATTAAAGCTACGTATCTTTTATTTTTCAAACCCCCATTATGCTCGAGTTTTTAATTTTAAAAATGCTTGTACGTAACTTATTTTTCAAACTTTTTCTTTCAATTAATACATCCACACACCTTCCCGATATCAGTATCTGATTTAAGCATTTCAATAACCTCTACTGTAATGATTTTTTCTTGCGTTTTAATTAGTGATGCACTTCAAGTAGAGCGTTTACTGCATTCAGAAAAATACTCTGCAGTAATTTTAAGACATTTCAAATTTGATTACATCCCAGGTAACACGGGAATCATACAACAAAAAATTAACAAGCATCTTATGTAATTATTGAATGCTAAAAATTATAAAATATTTGTAATACAGAATGTACCAACTTTGTAAAGGTTGATTAAAGTGTATCAAAATAATAACATTATGATTTTTAAACGACTTTTCATAAAATATCTTTTTCATTGAACATTTTTATTGGCTAATAACATTTTTTGCCGATACCTGTTTTGATCATCTCTTTTTATCTTTTTATGTGTTTGAAAATGAGAGATTCTACAAAATCATCCGATATATTAAATTCATTCATTCGTTCTTTTTTTGAATTGTATTTTGCAAAAAGCTGAATAAATTTGTTTTTGTTTGTTTTATACAAATCTCCAAATTACGTAATTTTTCGATGATACTATTTGTTTTTGCGGAGATCAAAGGTTTATAACAAATTTTTTTAAATCAAAAATTTTAAAGAACTTTTTTTTAAAATCTTTTTTTTTTCAAGAAGCTTTCTTCGAAGAAGAGATTACGAAAAACAACAACAAGAAAAAAAGAAGGTGATCGTAACCTAAAAAGTAAAAATGTAAATACACAAACAAATGTATCTTTCTTTCTCATTGATGTTCATTTTTGAAATGGAAAAGATTCTCTCCTTTTCTCAATCACCTTCCCTCAGGCAATGGGAATAGTAGTAGTAAAAGTGCAAAAGAAAAAGAGTAACATGAACAAAGCCGAGTCAATTTAAGTGTAAGCAGATAACAACCAACGATGACCGCGCATGCAAAAAGAATTGAAAGAGTTAAAACAAGTCTTCTCTCTTTCTTCTTCTTTCGTCTGATGTGATTTCTTTCTTTGCCTTGTGTGATGATTTTGATCTTCTGAAGCATAAAAAAAGCAGTGAAGACCCTTCGACATGTTTTTTACAAACAGATATCTTCACTCTATTTTTCTTCCTTCCATGGACTAGTTTTCTCAAGAAGTCAAAAGGAAGCTTTCACTTGTCATGAAGTCATCCTTCTTCTTTTTCTTCCTTCTTCTTCTTTTGAAACTCTTACCTTTTTTCTCTTTCTTCAACTCTCTGAGATTTCTCGTATGCGTTTTCTTTCTGTTGTTTCATCTTTTTTTGTTTAAATGAGATTTGTTTGAGGAAGAATAAGATACATATCGCCCTTTGAAGGTTCCCTCTCTTTTGTGATGGAAGTAAACATCCTCATTCCCTTTCATCAACTACAGAAGACAATACATAAAAAGAACTAATATAACAATATATCTCTTTGTTTTGTCAAAGATGAAAGTTTACCTTCTACTACTTCTGTCACAAACACATATAATTATCCGGATTTCTTTTGTCATAATCTTTTCATCTTTTTTTTTGTGACAACTTGCATTACAAAAGAGAAAGTTGTTGTTTTACTATCTCTCTTATTTCATTTACTTTTCCTGCCTATCACCTAAAAATTCCTGTCTCAAATCAGCCATATCAAGAAATAAAACTTGATTACCAACAACTGATTCGAACTTAGATAGGCTCACATTGTTTCTTTGAGGAAAGGAAATGCACTTTCGTGTTTCTGTTTGATTCTGTTAGAAGATGAATTCTTGGCAGTTTTTAAAACATTTCTTTTAACACAGAAAAAACGCTTCGTTTATAGAATTAATTTTTTGAACTTTTCAAGTGTTCCTCTTCTTCTTGTTTAGGAATTTTAAACAAATTACTCTTTTTTTGGACTCTTCAAAAAGATGTTTTAACTTTTAAAAAATGAAGAAAAACTTCCTTCTTTAATTTTTCTTCTGGCAGAAAACTTATTCAAATCCTTCAGTTTAACAATAGCTACTGTTAATTATGTGATGATGTTTTTTCGCATCAATTTCAGCTTTAAACACTCCTAAGCTAACACATCATCTAACATCACCTTTTTTACCGCCATTATACCCATTCTCTTTCAAATCTGTCTCAATATTTTTCAAGTTTAAGTCAATCTGAACTTTCAAGTTCAAAAGTATTCACGTGGTTCTTTTGTTTTAAAAAAGAACTTGTGTTTTTTTTAAAACTAAAAACCTCTCCTCCTACATTAAGGTGCTTGCAAACTTAATGTGTTTTTTTTGCAAAACCAATCTGTCTTTGCACAGCTTTTTTCACCCCTCTTTTTTTGCCAAATGTTAAAGTTGTCTTTCTTCTTTTTTTCGTAAACAAAAATTTTGACTTTTCAATGGTTTTTGTATCTTCTTCTTCCTATACTGATTTTTAAAAGTGCTAATTTATCTTCACACTGATCTTTGTTGAGATCAGTGGTTACTGTAATTTTATTTGTTTCTCTCTGAACTGTACACTGAAAAAAATGGAGGGTGAAATTTACCCCTAAAAAGGGGCTCTAAGCCGGATTCTAATATATTAAAATTGAATCTGAAAGTGGAATTTGATCGTAATTTTAGCAAACTTTTTGCAAAAAATTTAGCACTTTGTATTTCTTCATTATCTTCACTAATATTATTATGTTCCGTCTCAAAAAAAAGCTTTTAAGTAACACTTTTTTGTTTTTTATATATCCAGAAAGAATCCATTAAAAGTTCCAGTAATAAAAAAGAAGTACCATCAACTTTATCGTGGCTCTGTTTTTTCGTGAAACAAACATTCTTTTTACAACCTTCTTTCTTTCAACATTTCAGAATTTCTCTTTTTTTTCACGTTTCACTAAATTCCTTAGAGATTTACAATGGTGGAGTTTTCCCTTTAACTAAAAAAGAAAGAGAGTCTATTAATTAACACTTTCCATTACAGCTTTTTTTGGTTCATCTTTTTTCGGTCCTCCTCCTCCTCTCAGAGGCTTTTAAGCCTTAAAAGTAAAAACAAAACATAAGAAAATTCCACAAAAGTATTACTTTTTAACTTTCTTTGAAAAAGTTGTTTAAAATAACGACTTCCGACATTTTTGGCGGTTCAAACATGATCTCTACCTAAAATTCAACTTTGACGTTTTAAAACTTGCAAAAACGACAATAAACTTGTTTTACCTCTCTTCTTTTTTTATGCAAAGTCAAAAAGTTCAGGAATTACTTACTTGCCCTTTCCCAAAAGAAGTAGTATCGTCATTGAGACCTTTTCAACAAAAACATAACTTTATATAATTCATTCAAGGACTTCTTTCCCATGTGAAAAATTTCATCCGATTGTTTGGAACTTTTTTGATTGTAAAAAAACCTGAAGTCTTTCTTTCTTCTTTCTTCTCTATTTTATGCCTCAAACAACAAAGAAAGAAGAGCTATTTTTTATGCGAATTATTTTTTGATTCTTATTTTTTATTTGTTTATTTTATTATATGGAAAAAATGCCATTTTTTGACAATGACTATTTTCTGTTTTATTTTATTGAAGGATACTTGTAATCTTTTTTTTGACAATAAAGTTTTGGGCTTTTATCTTTGTTTTTTGAAAAAAAGCTTTAATCTTTTAATGGGTCTTGAAAAAAGTTTTTTTGTCAAACAATTTAAAGCTGTTTTATTTTTGGTTTTTAAAAACATTCTTCTTCAAAGATAAAATCATCATCATCTTTAGTATGCTTTTAGTTTTAAAAGAAAAAGCTTAAAGAATGTTGATAAATTTTTAATCAAAATGTCAACTTTTCTCCTCATTCATTGCGTGTTATTTGTGCTTGTTTTTCTACTGCTGTATCTTGTTAGGTCATCATTGCCCTGACCTCTGCATTTTTAAAGATATACATTTTTGCTATAAATTATTTCATCATAATAATAAAAATGGACTCTATGATTTCTAACATTCTAGACTTGATCACAAGATATAATATTCTTTGTTCAAAATATGCTTCCAAAGATCAGCTGTTTTTTATTCCAATAATTTTCACATTATTTTTTTTGCAAAATAGACAGATCCCATATATATTTTTAATGGTGTTATTCTTTTCTGCTTTGGATATTTGATTTCAGAAAAAAATAAAAGTGAAAGAGATATTCACCAAAACAATAAAGAGACTTTTTGGCTTTTCTTTTTTATAGAAGCCTTCAAAATAAGGAGAAGAAGGGAGAAAAGAAAGATAAATGGCTTCTAAGGGACAACACCAGCGCGACGATGATATAGACGGAAAATGAATGAAGACTTTCGTTTAGTTTTAAAATAAAGCTTTTAGACATCTCCTTCTTTTTTCTTCTTTGACTTTTTTGTGTTTTGACAGAATTTGTAACATCTTATTGTCTTTCTGCTGTTTCTGCTACTTTTTTTTGACTATTTATTGTCAATGATGACTGCAGTATACGGTTTTTATCGGCTTTTTTTTAAAAGCAACATTCAGAAAATAAGATTTATTATTGCTATTTTTTAAAAGTCTATCTTTGAACAAAGTTGTGACTGGTATTTAAAGAAGAAGAAGAAGCATGAATTAGAACTTTATTCATGTTTGAGTTTTTCTCTAAAAATGGGGGTGTTTGTGTTAAAGGTGTGTGTATAGAACCTGTAATTAGCTGTTATCCCCCATAGGGAATATTTTAGTTTTTTTTAATAAAAACAACATCTACTGTATTTTTTTTAAATATTGTCTTTGATAAAGCCAAGATAAAACTGCTTTACTTTTGATGCCATAAAGCATAAAGCGACTAACTATCTTGATAACATTTTTTTATCTTCTTCTAATTTTACTATTAAATTTAGAACTCTTTTCTAGCTTTAAACTGCTAAAATTTATTCTGCAAATGATGAAAAAATTCGTCATTTTTGTGTAGGGTTTCATCAGCAGCTTTGGCAATCTACCGTAAATGGAGGAGACCCAGCTTGTAATAAATCCCTTCAAAAAAACTATAAAAACTTTTTATTTAAACCACCTCCCTCTTTTTCTTTTTTAAATATTTTGTTTCAAGTTTCTGAATCACGCAATAAAGAAAGAAAGCAGCAGCTTGCTTTTCATCGAAATAAAATGAGCGTTATTGAAACCATTTTTCCTCTTCAAAAAAAAGAAATATGAAAAATTAGATGCTTCAGTTTCTGTTAAAACACTTTTTCATTTCATTAATGAGAGGCGGAAGAAACTTTTTTTTTGAAATTAAATGTAATGAATCATTTTCTTCTTTTTCAAAATTATTTCCCCTATTTTTTACTTTTTTTTCCCTTGTTGTTGTGTCTACCGTCTTTGTCGCTTTCACGTTGTCGTTTTAGTCGTCCCAATTACCCTCATTTCACGCTTTCTCTCATTATTCGTGATAGATCGCTCATTCAACTGCTGCTGCTTTTGCAGATGCTCGATTAAACTTCCCCAAAAATGAGTGAAACCTATCGGCTGATTCTTCTTCGTTTTTCGCGCACGTGAGACCCTCAAAAATCCTCCTTCATTTTTTTGTTTGTGACTTTTTTGTGTTTTTTTAAAACTTCAAAGATGCGATAATCCAATTGAAATTGTTTTACTTATATTATTTTTTGGGTAACTTTTTTTTACGAAGAGATCACTCACAATTTCACTTTTGCAATTGAATCACATTCACTTTTAAATTCTTTCTACTTTTACCTTTTTGTTATTAGTTTCAATTGTTTTGTTTTTTTTCGAAAATGAAAACTCCCACGAACACGGATAATTTTTGTGATTGATCAAGTGAGTGCTGGGTGAACTTTCAAGGGTTTTGTTTTAAAACAAATAAAATAATGCGTTTAAAAGTATCAGCAATTTTTGTAGTTAAAAATCAGTGCCCCGGTTCATAGACACAACAAAGTTGTTTAAAACTTCAAGCAATGCTGTTGATAAACTTTTTCTCTAAAATAGTTCTAAAAATATATTTTTAAACGGATATCTATCTAAAAAACTTGTTGAAAGATCGTAGGCGAAGATCGGCGTTCACTTTTTTTTGTGACAAGGTAGCTCTCAAAAAATTTTTAAACGTTTTGAAAAAACTGCTAAAAATAAAAAATGTTTTAACCGGATATTGCAACTGATCTTTAGCTTTCTCTTGCATTCTTCTTTTTGTGTTCTTTCTATTCATGGATCAAAAATATCTTTCATCAGCAGCAACAAAAAAAAGTGAGACATATGTGATTTGTCAAAAAATATTCTTCCATTTTTAAATTCTATATATTTTTTTTCTACAAAAATGACAAATTCAAAAATAAAATTGACAGCTTTAAATATATATATTATGTGTATATTCTTTCCATCGTTTGAAGCTCGTTTTTTATGGAAAAGAAAAAATTCAGCGTGTTTTTAAAAGAAGAAGGAGACAAGTCCTGCAAGCAAGCCCTTCAAAGCCGGACTCAATTTCAGCAATTTGTTGTGAGCTGTGTTTGACCAATGGTCAATTTCTTTCTTTTTTTTATGTTTTCTTGTTTCTGTCTTTTTCATTTTTGTTGATTTTTTGTTTCTTTGTTGCATTCTTTTTACGTACTTTTAACGTTAAAGCAAAAATTTGAGTCTTTAAAGCTGCTGCTGCACGGCGTGGTAATGTTTTCTTAGCGCGAAAGAACTCCCTTTCAAATTTTTTAAGCAAAAAATTGATAATTTACAGAAACTTTAAGATACAGAATCCGCTAATAAATAATCATTTTTCATAATTTTTTTTACAACAACGCTGAAACCAGCCTTAGTCTACCACGTAGAGTTGTTAGATAGCATCAGCGTTAAATATATAAAGCGTATGCTTGGTTTGAAACATGGTGCTAAAATCGGTGGATTCTGATGCTATTTGCATCATGCCTCTGTGGAATGTTTTTTAAATCGCGTTTTTATATTTTAATAATGTGCTTATGACATTTTTAAAGGATTTCAATTAGAGTTTTTCGAGAAAATGTTTTTAGTTCGCTTGTTTTAGCTCATTTTCTACAAGAATCGTCATCAAAGAGAAAAAAGCAGCCTAAAGAAGTCGTGCTACTTGAATAGAATACAAAATGGATATTCAACTTTATCATAAAATGTTTCATTTATCTCAGCTACAACTTCCATCAATGATTTTTGGTCCATCTGAATGTCTTCAAACTATGCACTAATACATCTAACTTCATCATGGTCAAATACAGCATTATTTTTATTGTTCTTCTTGGTATTAGTCTTTCTGTTGCAAATTCGTCTGGTAATATTGATGTACCTGGTGATACAAGAGGAAATGGATTATCATCATCATCATTAAATGAAACATCAGGTGGAAATCAAACTTGTAAATTCAATTCTGTCTGTTATTCTTATGGTGGAAGAAGTGAAGGTGGAAAATACCTGGGAATATTCGTTGGTAAATGTAATTGCAATGCATGTCTCAATTTTATCACATATATGAAGATGATTCTGCTTGTGGTGGTCTTAAAAGTTCTTGTAATTCTACTACATCTCGTTCCGACTGTATTGAAGGTAAGAGAATTTCTTCCTTAATTATATATGTGTGATATATTTGGTGCAATTTTTAGGTTATAAGGCAAATCGTTTTGCACTTTTCACTGATGCTATCTCTAAGCTTTGCAATTCTAAAGAATGCTCTGGTAATAATGGCGATGAATGCTTTGGTCTTCTATGTAATTCTGGCCGATGTTTGTGCTAAACTAATATATAATCTGTTTGATTCTAATATGTATGTTTAATTATTATTTTACCATTTTTATAACTTGCAATAAATTATTATTTATATGTATTATCGTTCACGTCTTAATTATAGTATCAAAGTATTTTTGGGAGATATTTTTTGATCTTCGCAAGGAGAGAGGTTACGGTAATTGATACATGTGTATTATGGTTTAAACTAAAACTCCATAATATCTTTTGAATTAACATTATTGTTTCATTAATTTATAGACTGCCATTAATATTAAACACTAAAAATTGATTCAGCTGTACAAAAACCATCAAATTAAGCTATAGAAATGAACAACTTGCTGACATCTTTTGTTTGCGATATTTATAGTAACTGAGACGAGAAAACGTAAATTATCTCTAATTGAATAGATAAAAAATTAACTGGAGATTATTATAAAAATATAAAAAGAAAAAATGAGTAGAGATCTTTTACGGCATGCTTCAACGAAGCTCGAAGTTCAGAAGTATTAGAACGCACATGATTTTGTTACGCACAGATCTGATCGCAACTAGCGCCATTTGGCAAAAGCTATATATGTAATAGTAGGGAATTAGTTGCTGGATGTCAAGACAAAAAAGAGAAAGTTTAAAAAACTAATTTTAGCAGTAATTTTTGGTAAAATCTGTAATTATTTTTTATTGTTAAAAAAATAAGAAAACTTTAAATTCCTTTTCTGTGCGAGAGTTCATATTGCATAGTTACCACGCCGTGCTGCTGCTCATTTAAGCGGTTTGAAACATCCCCTTAGGGGGGCTTTTACAGGTAAAACAAAATGAAAGTTATTACGTTTCTTCTTCATTTTTTTTTACTTTTTTTTGCAATTGTTTTGTTGTTTTTGCTGTTGCTGATGACAAACGGTGGCTACGACCAATGACCGACCACCCAGCTGACGATTAAAATTTCGTGCGCAAGAAAAAAATGCTTCGGTCACGGTCATCCCAAATAAATTGTTGTATATGTTGTTTTTCGCTGCTGTTGCGGTCACTCATATATAGGTGTGCAAAAAGTGAACGGAGAAAAAAAAGAAGGTGTATTAAAATATATATTTTTAGATAGAGAAAGGACCTCGTCGCCTATGCAAATTGTTGCTTTGCTTCTCTTGAAAGAACTGTGTTCCGTGTGTCTACTGCATTCAATGTTTTCTATCGTCTGTTCTTTATTCTGCAAAAAATCTTTTTCTTTCCCTTTTGCGCACCTTTTCTCATAAAAGTATTTTTGGCGGAATTTATTTTTGCCGCCGCCCTCCAATGTCCTTTTTCTTCTTGTTTCTTCTTTTTTTATTTCATCTCATTCATTCTTCTGCTTCAATCGATTTATCCGATTTTTACTTTTTTTTCCTTCTTTTTGCTGATTTAATACGTAATATATCCTTTTCCTTCTAATAATGTTAAGCTTGTGATTCTTTTCGCTTTCTTTTGTTTTTCTACCCTAAAAAGAGTGAACAGGAATTTGTTGCGTGTTTTTTGACGCGACTTTTTTCTTCTTCTTACTTTTACTTCTTTCCATTTTGCGCTCTTACTTTAGCGATAACAGCTGATTAAACGTTAGAAAAGAAAAGTGTTGTTACGAAATACTTAATTACCGTAATCCTAACATTTTGCGCTTGCTATGATAGTAAACAAAAAGTGACCAAAAAAGAGCGTGATTTTTTTATTTCAATGAAAAACTTTTAATGCTAAAGACAAAAACAATGGATGACTATTTGTGAGTGCAGTTTTGAAAAAAACATTGTTTTTGTAAAAATTCTTTAAAAATTATTATTTCTTCTTCATAATGCATCAATTTCTGAACTATATCGATAACTTTTTGTCTATCAACAAAGTTTAATAAAACAATCTTTTTCCGATTTTTTTTCTTTCTTAATCATGATTTTTATCTTTCATGCAAGACACCTTCGATAATCTCTTCGTTTTATTTTGTTTGTTTGAGAATGGTTCTTCAACAATCTTGCTTATGTTGTTTTTGTCGCCTTATAAAATCAGTTTTTCCCGTTCCATCGCTTTTTAAAATGAGAAAAAATCAACCTTTAAAAATGCATGCTTCATTGCTCACACACTATTTCTCTTCTTTATGTTTTTGCTCCAAACTTTCGTTCTGTGCTTGCTTTTTTTCGATCAAGCTTCAAGGAACCGGACGCTGCTTTCCTTTTTTTGGAAGTGCTTTTAAGCTTTCGAGAAGAAATAAATTCAAAATTCAACACTTTCATGATTTTTTTCCCTCTGGCTATCGGCTGCTGCTGCACTTCACTCTTGTCAAATCGCGGCTTTTTTTGCTTTGAACAAGGCTTGATTTTTTGAAGTCTCTTTTTTTGCTATGAAAAAACCAATGTTAGCTTTTTAAAATTTAATGCTTTCTGGAACTAGGTGATTTTTGTTCAATTTGCTTGTCTTAAATCATTTTCAAATATTTTTTTTTGCAAATTTTGATTTACTTCCTTTATAGTTGTTCTTTTCCGTCTCAAAAATAATAATGATGGACTTTTTCTCATTTTTTGATGGCTTTCATTTTTGTTTCAAAGTTTGCTACAAAAAAAGAGACACTTTCTTTTCCCCTGAAATTCAAAACTTTGTTTTTCTGTCGTCGTTTTTCCGTTTATATTTTGAATTTTTAAATGGCACAAAATCTTTGAAGTTTTTCTTTTTTATTGCGATAAAAGAAAGAAATATGTATGTTTTTGGTCATTTTTTATGTCCATCTCCACAAGATGGCACATTCATTGGCGCCATTTTAAAAATGAATGTGTTTTAAAAAAACATTGTTTTGGTTCAAATTACGGTAGATGACCAAGCAGTTGTTTACTTCATTTAAGTGAAATGAGTGTGCATTAGACACCTTCTTTTTGACACATTTTTATATTATTAAGAAATAGATATTTCTAAAAAACACATTCATCTCTTTCTTTTTTTCTCATGTTTACTATCTTTAATTAAAACCGATGAAATTATATGACTGTATTTTGTAGTTGAACTTTTAGATCTTTAAAAAGTTGCAAGATCACTTTTGTGCGTCTGATTTATTTTTAAATATTCTGGAAATTAACTTTAAATTTGATTGATAATTTTTCTATTCATAGAACCAAATGTTTATCACGCGAACAACTCAGTGATTCCCCTCATATTTACTTCTGCAAAACTCCACAATTTTGATTACCCATTTTTTACACACTTTTTTTATGGAGCGTTAAAGATCATTCATTCACACATATTTCTCTCTTCCTTCTCTTTCGATGAAACCACAAAGATTTTAGATCGGTGCAAAAGAATAATTTCGATAATTAATCAAATGTAAATATGGGCGGTTTCCGGTGATGGTGTTTCTCTCTGTTTTTAATATTGAATAAATAAAAGAAAAATATAGGAATGTAATAAAAAAGGAACTGACTTCTTCCTTCCCTCTTATGTCTTCGTATTCTCCTTCATTTTCATCATCATCATGAATCGCCTGCCACTTTGTATATGTGATGTTGTTAACCTTTAAATAAAGACCAAATAAATAGCATATTTTTCAAAACTTTTTTTCTGGAAATAAAAAATAATTTCCTCTTTTCATTTTGTCTTCTGCTTTTTCTGAAGACCCCTATCTCTAATGAGAAAATTTGTGTCATTTTAGTTGTGGATAAAGGATAGGATATAGTAGCTATTATGTTGTGTGTTTTTTTGGTGGTTCTTGTCTATTTATTTTTTGGCTTTCGTTAATATAATGTTTCTGACATGGAGCAGTCACGCATATAAAATAAAGTGAAAGAGCCCTCCTTCTATCCCCACTTCTCATCCATCTGACAGCATCCCCCCTTCTGTTTCCTTCTTTTTTTGGAAATTAAACCGATTTTTGCTCCCTAATAGTAATAGTTGTAGAAATCCTTTCACTTTCACCTTCCTCCTTCATTTTGTTTCCCTATCACTTTTATGTCCTACAAAGAAAAAAGTGTTGTTTTGTTTTGTTTTTATCCTAAATTTTTTGAGTCCTTCGATCCGCCTTTGCTTGCTCGCGGGCTTTTTAAAAGCGATGAGATTGTAAGCTTTGACAGATCGCGTCATTTTTGCTCCCCCTTTCGTGTTTTTTTATTATATCGTGTACACAATTAGTTAGCTTCAATCTAAAAAAATAATAACGAAATCGTAAAATTGCTACTATTTCACTTTCCTGTAAGAACAGTGTTTAATTCGAAAATTCTACCGTACATTTCAAAACGTGTATTATTAATTTACACAAAATAACTACTGTAATCAAATTTAACAAATCATTTTGTTGCAGGATTATTAACAGATATATATTTTGTATTATTATTATTTTAACAAATTTAAATGCCATCATTATCCCCATCACAATCAAGAGATTTTTTTACAATGCCATTTCGAAAACGAAAATATACCATTAATCCGAAAGATGATATTTACAATGTGATATACCTTGGAAATGTGCTAACAATTATGGGAAAGGGTGAACAATCAATTGAGAAGCCCCTTGCATTGATTTGGAAAGCATATTGTTCAAAGCAGCAAAGACATGAGCTATCAATGAAGCTGATGGTTACTCGGTCTGGACTTAAAGCTGAAACAAAGCTTCAAGGACTAACAGAATATTGGGCACATCGAATAACATTTTGTTCAGCACCAGCAGATTATCCAAAAGTTTTTTGTTGGGTTTATAAGCATGATGGAAAAAAGATGAAACCCGAGCTTCGATGTCACGCTGTTCTTTGTAAGAAGGCGTCAATTCCAGCACAAATTGCATCAAATTTAAATGATTTCTTATATCAAGCACTACAAGAATATAAACGTGAAAAGAGATGCATTGAAAAAGCTCGAAAAGTTAGTGCACAAGCTGGTGGACATGGTTTAGGTCCAAGGAGGAAGCTACTACTTCAATCAGGTTCACTTAATTTTCGACCACCTGTTAGCCGTTCAAAATCTGCTCCACGTCTGGGATCTATCGATGAAGAAGATGAAATTGATGAACATGTTTGTAATGAAATTATTATAGAAGTAGGTGTCCTCTCTGACTTAAAAGAGTAAATACTGTAACATCTTTTGTTAAATTGCGGTTTTTTATGAAAGAATGAATTAAAAAATTCCATCAACGTTTTTTTGAGATCCGTAAAAAAGTAATAATAATTTTCTGCTCTGTCTGAACTCATATTTTTTTGACCTAAATTTATACAGTTCTTTTTTCTGCGTGCTTTTTGAATGTTTTTTTTTTTTAAATTTTTATTGACTTCGAAAAAAATGACTTCCATCAACGAAGGTGAAAAGAAAAAGTTCTTTGAAGCGTGGCCAATTTTGGATTCCATTTTTAGAAGACGAAGAAGAGCAACAAAAAATGTGGCATTGTCCCAGTTTTTCTGTTTCTTCTAAAAAAATGTGATGGTGAATTTTTTATATGATTTTTTTTGTTAATGTGTTCTCTCAAGTCCGATGCTTCAGTCTTCTGCGTCGATTCTTCTTCTGAATTTTTGTCATTGTCAACAACGACAACGACGGTATACTTGAAAGTATACTACAAAAAGTCGAAAGGTTGTTGTTGCTGTCTTTTTTATTTCTCGTTGTCATTGCTCTTCTTAAAACACGTCTCTTGTATCGTCGTCGTCGACAGAAGATTGAAGGGGGGAATGGATAGAAGAAGATGAAACATTAACAAAAAAAAGTTAAATCTAAATGACAAAAAGTGATGTTGTCTTTTTTCTTTTTCCCCCTTTAAAGACTTGTCGAAATTCCAATTTTGACACTTTAGTAATCTCGCGCAAACACTAAATAAGAACAGGCGAGAGAGAGATTAAGCATTGAAAAAAAAATATATAGCTTCGTTTTTTTCTGCAACAGTAACAGCTTTTTAAGTTGATTTGTCTTGTCTTGTGGTCACTCACTCTCTAGTTAGCTCGCGCTTTTCTTGTTTCATTAAAAAAAACGAATTTTTGACAGTCTCGAAAAAAACTTTTTTTCGTTGCTTTGAAGCAAGCATCAAAAATTAGAGAGGCTAATGAAACTTGCGCAATTTTTTTTTCTTTGACAGATCTAGAATCACGAGTATTAGTAGTAATCTTTTGCGGATATTCTAAATCTGCTGAATCATTCAAGAATGATTTTATTTTTGGATATAATTACATATTTTTATAGAGATTTTAAAGTGCTGATAACGAAAACTGCATTTTTTACGTCACATTCATTTCTTGAATTTTCTATGAAAAAAAAACTGGTACACATTTTTGCACTCAAAAATATAACCGCTTAAAAAGGGTTTAATTAATCATATAAACTTTTACTTCAAAACATTTTTTAGCTTTTAAAATGTAACAGTAACTTTGAAAAACAGCCTGTCTTTTTCCCTAAAATTTTCTTTTCTAAAATCAATCAAAAATCAGAAAATGCACGTGATAATTCTACTTTTTTTGGATGTCAGTGAAAAACGAAGAAGAATTTTTTAGTTCATAACATATTAAATTTAAAATTGTTTAATGTACATACATAAGATCATGACCAATATCATTACATTTTTAATAGGGGTTAAAAAAATTCCGTTGCATAAAAAACTAGAGGCAGAAAATGTTTTATAATTGAAAAAAGACAGCAAATTACAAAGATGTTACAGTATGTATAATGATAACAAAGCATAATACGAGCAATTTTAAATGTTTAAATTTTTTTATAGGAAAATGATGATGATACATTTGAAGATGATGGGTGTGAAGTAGAAACCGAATCAATGACATATTCACAAAATTCCAATACACAACTACCAGAATTTGAATCGTCTGCTGATTCAAGCATTTTATCAAAAACAACTACAGTAGAAGAAATAAATAATAATAATCAAAATTATGAAAGTGATGAAGAAGAGGAAAATGAATTTATGAGACCGATACGATTTCAACGACAATGTTCTATGAATTCTGCAACAAAGCGACGACATCAATCCCTGCCACATTCAACAGAACTTTTGGCCGCAAATTTTCAAAATTCCTGTCAGATTCAAGATGATGACAATAACGATGTGGATGAAGTAGAAGAAGAAGAAAGACCAACAGCATCTGATTCCACGCAGCTTCCAACAACAAGTTCATGCGCCTCATCAGATGATGGATTTACATCTTCATGTCAATCCGGAGATTTGGAACAACTACATCGAAATCAACGTGCATCTTTAAGACGAAGAATAAAAGCTCTTAAAGAACCAGATTCAATTAGTGATGAATCTGGATATCATGAATCAGGAGCTGGTAGTGGATCTGAATCAAAAGCAACAACATCTCGGCAATCCCTTCATTCAAATGAATATAGGTAAGGGATTACTGTAGCTAATAAGCTTGTGCTAATACAAATAATATTTTCAGTGATGAAGATGTTGACGAAGAGGAAGAAGAAGATTTTGAAGATGAAAGAAAAGCCGCCCTTGCCGCGCAATGCCTTCTTGGAACTTCTGCCACAATTGAATTAGAACCAAATGTTCAAATTACAGCTCTTTAACAACAGCAACAACAAAAAAAAGATGTTTTGTTCTTCAAAGCTTTCTTTGCAAATTCTTCAAATTTAGATTTTAAAACAGGTCTTTTCCATATTTTCTATTTTGTAATAAGAGCAACTTAAATCCACGACTTTATTATATTTTATTTTGTACATTTTTTTGATAATATTTTTATAGCATTTTTTTGTTATTTTTGTCAGATATAAAACTTTTTGTTGTAACTTTTCTGTCTTTTTTTCATTGCAATTTTTTATTTTATTTTCGAGCTTTGTTTCTTCTTCAACAAAAGAATAGATGGATAATTTGAAACAAAAAACCAAAGAATACTTTTGTTTAAATGTGTGTGTTTTTGTAGTACAATAATATATATTTTAAAAAGATACCAGAGTCTACTTAATAAATGACGAAAACCTATTTATATTTTGTATCAAACAATTTGAAAGCAAAAAAGAATTCATTAAACTTCTTTTGATGTTAATCCATTGGATTAGTCTCATGACATTGATTAAATATAACTTGAAAAATATTATTGATGAGCAAGAATATTTCCCCAGACCAAATTGACTTTAAAGTTCGTCCTATTATTAGTAGTTGTGGATGCCCAGCAGACAAAATCAGCTGGCTTTTAACAAAAGTTTTCTAAAAAAGGTACCTTCATATTTGATCCAAAAATGATTCAACATTACTGTAGCTTTGATGTGGTGAGTTTATACACAAATGTTGAAAATGCAATAGCAATAACAGCTGTTTTAAAAATCGTTGTAGAAAACTCAGATCAAACTAATCTTCTTGGATTAACAATAGAAGATATTAAAAAGCTCATGGAAGCTACTTTACAATGCAACATTTTCTGTTGGAATCATAAATTTTATCAACAGCTACGTGGATTAGCTATGGGCAACAGATTAGCACCTATTTTAGCAATACTATTTATGCATATGCCCAAACACAAATCCAAGTTTTTTCGGCCGTTACATTGATGACATTTCCATTGGTGCAAGCTCAACTCAAATATTGGAAAATACTTTTCAAAAGCTTAATAATGCAAATCCAACTAACTCGTGAAGATCCAAATGAAGAAGGATTGCCTTTCCTGGATTGTAAAGTACTTTTTACTTCAACAGAAATTACCACAAGTTGGTATCACAAACCTACATCCAAAAATACAATGCGTAACAAGAAAATGGAAAGAGAAAAAGGAGAGCGGAGCAGAGGAGAGCAGAGTGGAGCAGAGCAGAGTGTAATGGAAAAAAGAGAAAAAAAGTTTTCTTTTGTTTCGAAATACCCTTTTTTTTCTCTTTTTTCCACTACACTCTGCTCTGCTCCACTCTGCTCTCCTCTGCTCCGCTCTCCTTTTTCTCTTTCCATTTTCTTGTTACGCATTGTATTATTATCCACGCAAATTCAGCTCATCCAAATTTTATGAAATATAATACACAATACAAAATTTACATCAAAGAGCTATAAAAAACTGCACAACTTCAGAACAAAAAGATGTAGCTTTAAAAGATTTAACACACATTGTTAAAGAATATATAGGCATAAACTTTCAAAAACCAAAAAGCTTTGGTGGTTACAAAAAAGGTCATGCCGTGTTAAAAATACCGTATATGTCCGGACAATTTTCACGGGAAATAATTTTTGCAATTAAAAAATCTGGACTACCTACAGTATTTTGTCCACCTCCAAATCTAAAAGATATATTGACAAAATCGCGTTATTATGACCAAAAATGTGCAGAAGAAAATTGTATTATTTGTCCACAAAATAAAGATGGATATTGTAAAAGAAAGGGGATAGAACGCATTTTGTGACATTCTGAAGCACTTCAGTACAAAAAAAGCACAGGAGCAAAAATTTTAAGCTGGAAAGCTTAAATCTCGAATATACAGGTTATTTTAGTCCAATTTTCAGAATTTTTTGTTATTTTGGTGTTTGGGTTACGGTAAGTTCCACCTACAGTATCCCTTGCACCAAAATTCTCAAGTAGGTCAAAAATTTTCAAATTTGGTATCATTCGACGCGCTTCGACGAGCTGAGCACGAATATCAAAGAAATTTTTAGAAATAATGCATTTTTGATTGAATTTAGCCTATTTGAAATATCAAAATTTCCTTTTTTTGCAGTTACGTATAACTCATTTTTGTGCTCTTGTTTTTCTATAAATGAAGCAGATATAAAAATTTGTTAAAAGAAGAGTTATTTTACCTTAATAATATCTTCAAAATCTTTAACTTCAAAAAGTTCAGAAATAAAATACAAGCGAAGAATTCGAAGATCACCAAGATTGTCGAGTTTGCAAATGTTCTTTATTGTAGAAGTTGTACAATCAAAAGCATACAATTTGAACCAGCTTAAAATAACATGTTTTAATTTGATGCACTATTATAAAAAACAAGCTTACTAATCAAATTCATTTACATTTGGAAGAGAGGCGAGAACTTCTTCGAGCATTACTATACTACCATCTTTTTCAATCAAACAGAAGAGAAAAGAAATTTTTCAAAAGATGAAGCAACCAATTTAAAATTATCAAAGGGAATTTGATAGAATGAGGCTGAAATTAAAGCATTGTCACAGTTGTAAAATTTTTGAGGAAGTAATGGATTTGTATCGGAAGTACCATTGATGTAATATCCATCAGTTAACCACATTTTGCTGGTTCAAAACGAAAGAAAATTGTGGATTTTTTACAAGGATTACTTAATACTGGAAAAATTAAAACATGTCCTTTGGTATCTGTTAAAGGTGTTACCATGATAAAAGTTGGAAATGATGCTGCAATTCCTGCTGTTAAATATCTTTCAAACAGGTTTGAAAAAATGTATTTCTACCGTAATCCCCCTGCTGCCATTATAAAAAAACATTTACAAATTCTTTATTTTCTTTCAAAGTAACATAGATCGCTATCTAATAATAAGTTCACATAAACAATATACAATCAAAAATATAAAAACAGAATTAGTAAAAACAAATAAAAATAACTTTAACAGGGGTTAGAATAGATCTACATATAATTTTCTTTTTAAGCATTAAAACGGCGATTTCCAAGTTCACTATCAGAATAATTGAGCAAAGTACTTAATTCATAATATTTTATTTCACCATTATCCCATTTAATTGCATGAGGCATATGCTGCTTGACAGAATGATAAACTTCAAAACCACGTGCAGCAAGTTCATCGGCTAAAAAAAGAACTTTGAATTAAAAATCATTGAATACATTTTTATAAAAACAGACCTTGATAAATTGGAGTTGGAAGTGATACAGGTGAAGTAACAATTTGATGTCCATAACTAAGAGAATGAAGAAAATTGAATAATTCTTTCTTGCTGACAGATGGTTCATTCAAAACAACGCTAACTTGAACAAATTTAGCGGTTCCTTTGATAGCCTTGTGACATTGCATATAAAATTCAATACAATCTGGACGAGTAAATTTATTTTCAACAAATGATCCAGCTGAAAAAATGTTAAGCTTAAGAAAAGGTCATCTAATAATAATAAACACAAACCTTGGGGATTAACCATTTCACCCTTGCTTCCTTCAAAGAATCGTTTATGATGACGTTTAGTGCAAATAACAAAAACAAATTTAGGTTTATAATTTGGATCAAAATCAGTAAAACCTTGACGAATTGCTGGTAATTCTTGATCATAAGTCATTTTGAATTGTCCTTCGGATACACCATCTCTCAAAATAACAATGATACTAGGTAGCTTTGTACGATTCTTTTTTAAACGGCATAAGAATTGTTTAATATAAATTCGTAATTCATGTTTATCAACTTTTTCTTGGCATGTTGGTTGGAAAAAGAAATCTCCAATAAAAGCTGATGGATCAGAGAGAACATTTGCTGTAATTCCAACAACACTTGGATCACGCGTTTCACTTATATGACCTTTATCAATATTTTCTTTTCGTTCTTCTGGTCCAACTCCAGCAGGATGAGCAACATCATACCCAAATACAAGCACTTCACCTTTATTGATATCAAGACGATCACTGTAAGAAAAGTTGCATTGTTTAACAAACTTTTTAAATATATGAAAAACTAACGCAGTATTAAATTGCACTTTATAATTAATTCCACCATTTTTAACATTAATTTTAAGAAGAATATTCCCAAGAGTTTGAGTTTGATGTTGTTCAACAACTTTTCGAACTACTTCAAGTGTAACACTAAATAAGAAGTTCAAGTTAACGTACCGTAATCTCAAAAGTAAAAGCTTACTGTTGTGTTAAAACTTTTGTAACACTTTCCATCATTTTAAGAACATTATGTGATTGTTGATTTGTTTTACTATCAATAAGAATAACAAATGTAATATGTTTTTCTTTAAAACTCTTGAAAAGTTTATTCCAATCAGAGAAGGATGATTTTCTGCTATCAAATGAAATAAGAGTAGCATCTTCTTTGAAAATAATTCCACGACCTTTTGAAACATTTTTAAAAGTTTCATGAAATCCTTTAATCAGCTCAGGATTACATTCATTTCCATAAACAATAGCCCATTTAAAAACAGTACACGGTTGAAAATATCTATTTCTTCCAAGATCAAAGCGTCCATCTTCATTTGGATGAATTTGAACATTCCCACCAGCAATAATTGTTGGTTTTGGTGGTCTTTCAAAGGTAAGCTCGGTTGCCTTCTCAATTGGTTCAAATGAAACATGAATGCCAAAAGCTTTGGAGACATCACTATTAAAACACATGTTATGCACTTCATTCATAATATTCTCATATCGCTCTTGTGGTGGAACTGAAATATAAGAAATAATGATTTGTTTGCTATGAAACATCTTTTAAGCCATACCTGCATTTAATCGATGTACTTGATCCCGTAAATATGGAGTAACTTTTTCAAGGCTTACACGTTGATTTGGAAGAATTAACAACAATTCCATTGGAAACTGTCCTTTATCACCATACATATTAACTGCACGTGTATGAGGAACTTCAAGACGGCAACGCTTCTTTGTTCGGAAAAAATCTGGTAAGCTAATCTTTTCACCAGAATTATCAAGATCAATACTAAAAAACAACAACTTTAAAAGCCAAAAAGGATTAATAAATTTACCTTATTTCATCACAACATTTTTCATCAAAACTTTTGACAGTTAAAACACGATGACGATCATAAACTGGACAAACTTTAATACCACTAAAGAATTTAATAGCATCATCCCAAACAGCTGGATTCCGTGAATCAGCATCAACAAATTCCTTAACTTTTTGAAGCAGATTTTTACCAACTAAAAAATTGCATAAATGTCATATTGTAATTAGCAAAAGCACAAACCGCTATAGAAAGGACTACACTTAAAGTCTACAATTAAACCAGCACATATCTTCTTGGTTGCCGGATTAGCCGGGTCATCTACTTCAACAATACGAATACCTTTTTGAGTTCCATAACGTGTACAAAGACCTCTTCCAATAGGTTTTTCTTCCAAACGATAAAGTTGTCCAGCACCAACAATATCAAAACGATTACTATAAAAATACATCTTTATCATACTGTAATAAGGTAATACAACAACTCATACCTATCTATAGCACCTTGTGATAAAATAATTTCAAGAACCTGACGCACAGTCTGATCTTCATCAAGTACAATATCACCAGATTTGTATTGTGAAAGATCGGAAATATCAACATACTCCATCTCTTGATTGGGAGAAATTTCAACATTAATTTCACCATTACCTTTTAGAAGAATTGAAACTTCACCAGGTAACTGATCTTTTGTAACAGTGTATATTACAGGAGTAAATTGTTGAGAAGCATATAATGTATTTTGATTATCATAAGCAATTTGAATACCTTCAACACCAAAATCATTTGTATCTGTCATAACAATGGATAAGATACGATAACATAAAGCTCTCATTCGAGTATCACGTCTATAAAAAAAAGATTAGAAACAGTATGTAAATAGATAAACCCTACTTTTCTTTGGTAAGCGAAGTTGTAATTGTTCCATCGCCGTTATATTTTTGAGTTTTGAAATCCATTGATACATCATAGCGATAAGCTTTTCTTCCAGGATCAACAAGAACTGGGAAAATGGCACCTTCGCCTGTAAGAACGTGAGGCTGAAAAGTAAAGTTGTATTATGTAACGCTAGGAGGAGACGATGTCGGAAGAATTTCAGCAAAAGTGAACATTTTATGTGCATCCCATTGGATTGGGATAATAGTGCCACACATAAGCAATAAACTATGACAAATATTGATAAAGAAATTACCTTTGGAGATGTTTTTGGCCCGCCACGATATCCTGCATCACCTCCACCACGTCCTCGTCCGCCAAATCCTCCCTTGCCTCGATTTCCTCCATCTTGAAAATTCCCACGATTTGATCCATTATCATTAAATTTTCTTGGTGAATTGTTAAAATTACCACCACGGTTATTTTCATTGTTGTAATTTCTTGGTCTTGGTGAGTTACTGTAGTTACTTCGACTAGGTTCATTATCATTGTTGGCATTTCTATTATTACCACGATAGTTATTACCATTGCCTCGTCCACCTCTATTTCCACCACCACCACCACGATTACCATCTCTTTGTTGCTGAATAAAATACATTTAGTAGAGCTCAATATTAAAAGAGTCACTTACATTATTGCCTCCTCTGTAAGCCATGATGAATTAAATGCCAAGGGATATAGGTAGGTTGGTGAAATAAAGAATAAACTAAAAAATAAACAAACGTGTTAAGGTTGTGGTAAAAAGTTGAAACATTGAATGCATTTCTGCAAGCACGTGTGCTATTTATATCAAATTCAAAGGAAGAGTGAAAATTGTCATTCGAAAACAAACGAACAAAAAACGCGGCATTTTTAAAATTGTCAGTGTCTGAAAAAAGATTGTGGGTAAATTTTTTCAGACACATACTCTTCTGCAGATCTTATTTTCAAACAAAAACTTTAATTAATTAAAAATGGATCAGTTGGTGCAAATGACAAGACAAAAAAAAGGATGCAATAGGTTAAACAACACTCCAAAAGACATAGATTGAAATATGTATGGACATATTTCAATCAAATAAGAAAGTAAGCAAGCAGCCACTCCTTCTTCTTCTGTTGATACTGCTGCTGCCACTTTTGCCATTTGAAAAAAAACCCAACAAATAATAAAAGAGAGAAGGTGGAAGAAAAAAGTTTTTTGTTTCTACATTTAAAAACATAATAATACAGACAGAAGAACCTTATGCATTAAATGAAGAAAACACACACAAACATATATGTATTTGTAACAATAGTTTCTGTGATTTTTTTTATCACAAATAAAAAAGAGACATATCAATTTAACAGTGTTCGCTTTTTAGAACGGATGTTAAAAAAAGGCAAACATTAAAATAGAGCAACAGCAGCAAAAAGAAAGCGTACAAAAAACGTTATCAATATTTATGGATGGGTGCTGTCAACAGATTTTTTTATTGTATTGATCTTTGGAAAAAAGACAGTTTTTTGGTGGGTAAAAAATAAATACAAACTTTAAGTTGAAAATAAAAAATTTATAATCCTTTTTTTTGGAGATTGTAAATGCGAGAAAAACAACAGTTCAAAAACAAATATTTGAGACAACAAGTGTTGTAAAGAATAAAGCACAAAAGTAAAGTTGCTGTTTATCTATCAAAATTATATAAAAACATATAAGCTAAAGCAACATCCAAAGAAAACAAAACCTATTGCTTTATACCAAAAGATAACTAAATACCGTATCCTTCATTATTGCTTTGTGCTAAAATTTTTATTTTCAGATTCGAAGAAATGAATATAAAAAATAAATGTTTTCAACAAAGGCTTGAAAAGTGATCTTTTCGTATTTTGGCACATAATTGAGTTCATCCAATATCTAAACGTTTAATCGTAACTTTGAATGATCTAAAAAAGAGAGGATGAAATGGCAAAATAAGTGTGGTCCCAAAATGGCGGTGTTGCAACATTTTTTGCCGCCAAAAGAAATGAGTATTTATAACAGATGTGCCATTCTTTTTTTGCGCTCTAACCTAAACAAATAAGTAAATGATACGAATCAAAAACTTTTGTTTTATTCAAAAGAAAACCCTGGAGAAAAAACAATATTTAGTCTATACAAAAAAGCAACAAAAATATATTTTTTTATTAAACACATTTAAACTTTCACAAAAAAGTACATACAATTGTAATTACATTAATTAATTTACTTTGTTACTGCTGTTGATTTTAAAGCATTTTCATTCATTTCGGGTTTTTTTGTTTCTGCAGCATATTTACTTTCCTTGTTAACTACTTCTTCATGATCAGCTGACCATACAACTGGTGGTTTAACATCACCTTTTGATTGGCCATCTGAGATTGGCTTCTTCAATGAAATTGGTAATGTACCGTCAGTATTGACTGTTGGTATTGGTTTTGCATTTTCCTGAAAAGATATTATATTAGATGTCTCAACAGGGAATCATTAAAACATTTAGAAAATGAGCTTTTTTGTATTCTCTAATTGAGTATATGAATTTCGATGAAAGTATCCAAATGCATGAAATTCATGCGAGATTAAGAAACGTATCATAAATCTTAACATAATTCAAAAATTAAAAAATCCTTACTTCTGCTGCTTTCTTTTCTGCTTCAATTGCTGCATCAAATTCTTCTTGAACTTGTGCCTTTTGTGTATCAGTCATTTTTTTCGTTGATGCTAATGAAGAAGCATTACTATTTTCTGGAGCCTTAAAATTTTAAAAATTAAAAATTTATCAAAAAGAAATTAAACACTTACAGTAGTATCCACACGTTTTTTTGCACATTTAAATATTACTGTTGCTAATAGAATTGAATTTATAAGTACTGTAAAAAGAACAACAATCATTTTTGAATTCAGAGATGGTCAAAATGTCAGAAAACGAAATTTGTTATTCCAGAAAAAGTTTATTGAATTTAAAATATTTTTATCAAAAATTTACATAAATAGAAATGAAAAACAAGATTTTGATTGAAAGAGCCTTCATAAAGAAAATTTAATCGGTTGAATGAAAGCACTGAATGTGGAATTGTAAATGTGAATCATGATCAAAACACTTATCACAAGCATGACATTTAAACAAATTTGCGGTATTTTGATCAGAATGTGTTCGACGAACATGGCTATCATGTGCAGCATGAGATGCAAAAGATTTACCACAAAATGCACACTAAAAGATTTCTTAGGCTGATTAATTGATTTCAGTTTTTACAAATGTTTTGTATATTTTTAATAGTATAATGTACTTCATTCAGTACTATTACAAAAAATTATCTGCGTTTAAAAACACTTACTTTGAAAGGTTTTTCACCGCTATGTTGTCGAATATGTGTTCGAAGGATCGAGCTTGCAGTAAAACATTTTGTACAAAATGGACATTTATATGGTCGTTCACCGCTATGAACTCGTAAATGCTAAAATTGAAAGTAACGTATTTTACTATTAATAATCTTTAATAAAGGCGAACTCAAAGTGCAGTATTTTTTGTATTGTTTCTAACAAAAAGATATTTTCATAGTACTGTAACATAAACGAAACAAACCTTATTTAAACTGGAAGACTGTGAAAAAGATTTTCCACAAACATTACAAATATGTGGTCGATGATTTTCATGTACATGAAGAATATGAATTCGAAGTCGATCCCGTTTTTCAAAGGACCGTGTACAAAGTGGACATGGAAATTTTCGATCCTATAAAAATAAAAATTTCCAAAAGTTTAAACAATTTTAGCTACAAAAAAATTAATGCTTTTTGAACACTTACACCATTATCCACGCATCGAGTATATTTTAAATGTTTATCTCGATAATATGCATATGAAAACATTTTTCCACATCTTTCACATTGATATCCACCACCACCACTAGTTCCATTATTTCCGTTGCTGCTGCTGCCACCACCAAGAAGAAGAGGAGGTAATTGAGATTCAAGTAATGAATTTGGTGTTTCAGAAGAAAATGGAGGCAAAAGAAAACTTTGAGAAAGTGGAGGTGCAGATGGGCCGCTTGATTCACTTTGTGAATCTAAATTTGCATCTCCTTCTGACGCATTATTATTATTCATAGTTTCGGTTTCAGAAGCAATTGAAACTTGTTCCAATCGATTAAAATCAAATAAAGCTTTTTTATAAAAAATTATTTCATCTCCATAATTTATTGTTTTAAGAGTAATGCTATTTTCATCCGAAATATTTGCCTCTTCTTCATTCATCGTGGAATGACATAAAAGTTTCCAAGTTTCTGGAATCTAAAATTGTGATAGTTTAAAAGGGAAAATGAGGATAAAAACAAACATCAAAAATTTCTTGTTCATCTAAAACTTGACTGCCTGTGTAAATTACAGTATGCGAAACAGAATCTGCAGCAGATACAGTTACAATTGAAAGATTTTCACAGCATTTATTTGTTTCACAAATTTGTTCCAATGCTAAAAAGAATGGGTTGAATGAATGTTGAAAATGTAAATTATCAAGTTCATAATTAACCCCATTTAAGCCCACATTAATATAATACCCAAAAAAAGTATTCCCTTTAAAGAAGCATAAATAATTACCCTGAACATTTTCAGTATGACGTAATAAAGCATTAATAGGTTCACTTGGATTCTTTCCATTAATAAGTTGAAAATTTATTTGTTTTGTTGGTCGTTGAAATCCATTCGTTTTTCGTTGTTGCTGATGTTGTTGTTTATCTAATCCAGATAATCTGCTTTTATCACTGATAGCTTCAAGAGATTGAATATGTTTCATCCTTGCTTCTAGCAGCGTTGCAAATGCTGCAGTTGGTGGAATAATTGGTGGAATATTTCCAAAACCAAATGGTGGTGGAAATCGAAATAAAAATGGAAATGGAAATCCATTCGGTAACATCATTGAATTGCTATTATCAGATGGTGAACGAGAATGGTGACTATTGTTGTTATATGTTGGAAACATTTTTAATCTGCCTTCTTCGAAAACAGATTGGCCACCAGAAAAAGAGAGGCACCTTTTTTTAAGGATGACTATTTTTCAAAACTGAATGTATCTAAAATTTTGAAAAAAAAAGAAAGGATGGTGTTATTGAGTTTTACCGTATTCCACACCCTTCTCTCTCTTCTTTAACGTTCATTTTATGCATTCAAAATTTAAAAAACTCAGTGAAAAAAGAAAGAATAGGCACCGCCCCATAGACACGACGATCCAATAAGGCCGCATTCATCCCCCTCTCTCTCTCATTTTAAAGATTCGAAAAAAAGAGAGAAGAAGAAGAAAAAGACTTCTCGAGTAAAGCAACTCAGTTTTTTGAAAAATATAAAGAAATGAGAAAATAAGTGAGAGACCGGATATTGTCATCTTTGTTCTTGAATCCAAGTGACTGCAAATAACTTCTCACTCGGAAATTCTGTATTCTTCTTTTATTGCTTTTTTCTTTTTCTTCGATACTTATCTTAAACACTGATGCAAAATATGTACATTATTGTTTTGGTAAAATTAAATTTTATGTTTTTGGCTAAAACAGAAATGGATTTGTTGAGCTTTAAATGTTTAAGATATTTGAAAGAATTGTAATTATTGACAAGTTATTACATCAAGATTGCACACAAAATGGCAATTACGGTTACTTAATAAAAACAAAATAAGATTATAGAAAACTATTAAAAAAATAAAGATTTAAGTTAAACCGTTTAAAAAAAATTTCAAAAAGCACAGTATTCTCGTGAAAGAAAATTTTTTTGTGTTTGCGGTACTATCTATTTTGAAGAGAAAGTTAAAAACTCACAAACTTAATTCTTTTAAGGATACGATACTCATCTAAAGTCTCTTTTTTTCTTTTGTTTTTGCCATTGCAGTGTCCATATTTGCAAATTGATATATAAAACAGCTAACTATAATTACATAAAATAAAGAATACTTCCAATGACGGAAGAGGGAGAGAGAAGAGAGGACACGAACCCATCTTTTTATTCCGCAGTTACTTCTTGCGTAATTACTCATTTTCATTTATATTTTTGGAGTCAATTTTAGATCCATTTTTATGGAAAAGGATGCTTCTTCCTTTTGCAATATTGTTTGAATAGCATCAATGGTTGTAAATCCCATTTTTTCCTTTCCTTGCCATTCTTGTTCTTCTTCGACTGTCGTATGTATTCGCATTGTTTTGATTAAAATTTAATTGAGTTACCGCAATGTTTTTTGACTTCTTTCCATCTGTCTATTCCTCCTCTCTTTTGTGGCCATATTTTGATCCATAAAAATACTTTCATAAGAATCTTCAAATATTTGTTGGGGTCGAGAACTGTAACAGGGACACGATAAGGGGAAAAGAAATAAAGTCACACTTGGGAAAAGAACAGTATAATGTGAAAATAATACAAATAAAAAAATATACACGCGCGCGGGAGCGTTTCAAACAATAAAAGTCTCTTAACTTTTTTTTGTGGATTCTTAAAAAATTATTACAATGAATATTTTGTATCTGATCTCATCACATGTACTTGACGATATACGAAACTTAAGTGAATGATTTATTTTATAAAGGAAAAATAAAGGTAAATTCATTATTTACGAAAAAGTGACCAGATAACGGTACTTAATGACAATACAATATGATTTCAAAAGTGTTTGGTCAAAAAATAGTAAAAAAATATAGACACAAAAAAAGAAAAGACTGTAAAACAATATTAATCGTTGAATGTATTTGTTAGATTACGGTCAAAATTAACATTCATTTTAGCTTGTAACATGTTTAACAACATTCTCTAAAAGTCATTGCGAGATTTTGTTTCATCAAAACAATCACCGAACAATTTTAAAAAAAATGTACAAAACAATTTATCAGTCAAACATGGTAAATATACAATAGTAAAAGTAACACAAAAATAGAATAAAATTAAGTATAAACAATTTGTGGTGCAGATACAGGACAAAATGCATTTTTAAGTAAATTGAAAGCAAAATCTTTATCAAGGAGATCAAATTCTGCAATTGGCTTTTTCTTTTGAAGGCATTCTCGAAGGAAATCAGCACATTTCTTTTCCAGTTTTGTAGCATTTGAAAGAATTGAAGCATTTACAAGACGACATACTGTGAGTTCATTAATTACTGTTATCAAATATTTTTCAAGCTTATCCTATAAACATTATTAGATATTAGAAATTACAGTAGTTATTTAGAAAAAAATAACTTTATGTTCTTGAATATCATATTTCTCAAAGAATTGAAGCAACTTCATTTTATCTTCTAAAGAAATAATTGGAGCCAGGCTACGATGATACAGAAGTTTGACAGCAGTTTCAACAACTTTGAAAGAAAAATCTTTAATTTCGACTTTATTTTCTTTTGGTTCTTGCATTTCTGATTCAAACATTTTTGTAAAAACTGAAGATCGAGAAGAAAGTACACATTTATGCGCCTAAAAAGTAGGTTATTAAAATTTGTAACATAAAATAAAAAACTTACAGTAATTTCTTTTTCACCAACAATAATTTTAAAGTCTTTATTTTCTTGTTTCCATAATGCTAGCCCCAATGTATCATCAGAAGTATTTCCAACACATTCCCAGCTTTTATCAAGGATTTCTTCCTTTTCAACCATTAAAATTCCTTCCATTTTGATAGTTAATTTTCCATCAACGATATATCGATTTTCTGGATCAAACAATTCAGCTGTTGTACAAAGCTTTTCTCCAATACAATCAAAAGTTTCAAAAATATATTTTCGTTCACCCATAAAATTTGCGGATTCAATTTTAATTGTAATATTTGCTTCAATTTTGATTTTTGTGGAATAATCAAGTTCAAAATAAATCCATGTTTCACCTTTTCGATCAAAAGCATTCGGATAAATTCCAATAGAATATTTTACACCAGGAATATAAGAAGAAGCATCAAAAACTTCACTGAAAAATCCTTTCACTTGTTCATCTTTTGTTTGAAGCAATTCATTTTCTGGAATTGTTAATTCAACGGCAATTGGACAATTGACTTTCTAAAAAATGTATATATTTATAGAGATTTTAAAACTTTTAAATATAAACAACTTACAGCTTTACGATTCATGCTATCCATTTTTTAGTTGATCAAAAAAGATTAAGATAACTGAAGAGTAAATTAAAAATGAATAAATGAACCAAATTTTAAATTTTTATAATAATTTTTTCTCACTTATTCATTTTCTCAGTTATTAGGTGTCGTAACAATAAAGGCATTGTTTCGATAAAAAAGACTAAATAGAACAATAAAAAAGCGTCATAATATTAAATTTTTAAAGTTGTTACAATATCAAAACGACCTCAAAATATTTAAAATCAATTATAAAAAATGCTGCTGCACTTCTTAAAAGCGTTGTTGCCATAAATAGCATCCCTTTGAAATGTTAAACATTGTGGTTTGAGAGTGATGTCACGTAATGTAATGAAGTTGGAAATTATCTTTTACAGTTATGAGTCGATTCAATGTAATGACATACACAACATGAACAACAATTTTCTTACGAAGTTCTGAAGTTAAACGATCAATCATGTAGCTGGAGTAGCTTCATGTCATATAAAGCTGCTCACTTTTGATATCTTGAATTTTATTATTACAGGTATACGGCACTTTTTTCTGTTAATTTTTTAAATATTACATTTTTTATTTTGTTTACATCTTTTTTCGAAGAAATGATTTATAGCATACAAAGTGTACTGTATTTTTCAATGTAGACTTTACCTTTTACTCCATTTTATAAAAATTGTATCCTTTTAAATATTTTTTAAACCCCACATTTTTTCACTTTCGTTAAAACTACAAATTTGATAAAACAATTATATATTTTTCTAAGAAAAGTCTGTTTTTTTTGTAATAATTGTGTCAGCAGTTAGAATTTAGTCATAATTTTTAAAATTACCTTTTCTATTTTTTTATTTAAAAGATTTTTACGAAAACTATAATTTCTAAGAAATGCTTGATAATTTGCAAAAGAAAAACTTTTTTGATTAAATTTTTCCACATGCTTTCTTTTTTCAGTTTTCAGAAATAATAATAATTTTATATTTAACTTGAGTCTATCATTTCTTTTTTCCACACCACATTCTTCTTACTAGGAAGCTTGCTCAGATAAAAAAAGGCTAAGCTTAATCTCATTTTTAGAGGAAAAGCAAACTTTTAATTATCTCTATTTTTGTTGCGTGTATTTTTTGCAATTTATCCCAAAAATAGAAATAAGATTTATGGAAAAGATTCCATTTTTGGAAAAAAAAACAAAAAAAAACTTTAATGGGAAAATGTGGTTTGTGATTTTTAAAAAAATAAGAAAACAGAAACTTTTTAATTTATTTTTTTGCGATGTTGACAAATTACTGTAATATAAAAATTATTGGTACATAAAAAAACTATTCTTGGAAAGAGATTACGATAAAATATGTACACATAAAATTACACACACAAATTCTTTTTTTAAGAAACTATTATATATGAAACATAAGTTTTCTAAGAATTAATTTTGTTAAAATTAATAAAATTATCAAACTAAATACTTAGAAACAACATACACAAAATTTTAAAACGTGGCAATTAATAAATGTATTACTGTATGCTCGGTTACTGTAGTCTACAATTTTGTGTTTTGATATTCCATTTTTTAAACCGACAAAAAAACCAGGAAGCTAGTTGCATTCGAAAAAAAAGTTGAATAAAAAAACACAGTTTTATTTTGAAAGGCACGCATTTTTTTGTTTCCTTTTTCTTGGAATTCTTTACAGCAAACACTCGTGCCAAAGTAATCACTTTTTTGTTTGTGCGCGCAATTCTATGAATGCTTATTTCTGTTTCCAAGTATTCATCGTAGTAAAAAAAGCAGCCGAGACATTTTCAGCTGCTGCCGCTGCTACTTTTGCCAGCTGCAGCAGCTCATGCTTTCTCCCCTCCTCTTTTTATTTCAGACATGTATTTTTTTCAACAGTGGGAAAAAAATAAAGCTGCTGCTTTTGCTTTTGCTCTTTCCTTCTTTGGAAGCTTAGTCATTATTTAGAAAACAAAAATGGTAGACAATCGTTGTTGTATATGTACCATTTATTTAAAATTATTATTTTATTACCAAGAATTTAATAATCTTTGAAGATTAACTGATGACTTTTCTGCAGCAAAAAAATGCAAGCTATACTAATTTTGAATTCATAAGCCGATTTTATGTAACGTAAAGGTTTATAGCAGAGTATTTATCTCTGTTTAAAAATAGCTTCTTTGGTTTAAAAAAAACAGACTTCTGTTTTTTCTAAAAAGGGGCGTTTCTGTTTATCTTAATTCATTCTTGTAAAACGGTATTAATAAATAAATAAAAGTAAAGTTGTGGTTGAAAATATTTTACAGTATTTGATTTTTGTTTATTTATTTTGTTGTTAGGCATGTGTTAACTGTATGTAATTTTGTACTACAGTACCTTAACATTTCATTGCAACTGTTTATCACATTAATCATTTTTTAAAGTTTACCGTGTTTTGATATCCCCCTTCTTTCACCCATTTTATAATGGCGAAAGATTTATTTACCCTTCATTGACCTTGCTTCACCTTTTATGTTTTCCCCTTTTCCATCTTTTGTGCCACCTGTCTCAATTATTTGCTGCCGTCGCTGCCGTCGTCACAACCTCACTTTACTTCTCTTCTGTCAATGGTGACTTTCTTAAAAACCAGCCCTTTTCTCTGAATTTTTTTTTCGCATGTCATGTTTTTTTCGGCGATCAATGAAAATGAAATGAAACCATACATGGCATTTTTGTTGTTCTATGATGTCTCTCTTTTTTTCATGAATTAAATTAGCACAAAAAATAACTTCCTCTTCTTGAGGGTGTCAATAGCCAATTTCTGTTGCCGTTCTTTGAAAATGCCATCGTCGTTGTTTTTAGACTTGCCTTTTCCTTCTTTTTTCATTCCTTGGAATTAAACGTTGTATTTCGTTTTCGAGATTTGTACTCTAACTGCTTTTTAAAGTTTTATACCTTAATATTTACTTTTTCAGAACTTTTAAAATGTCTGATGAAAATGAAAACAGTATTTCATTATTGAAACCAAATTGGAATTTAATAGGTTTGTTTTTGTTGTTTAATTTTCAAATGTTGAACGAATGAATAATTTTAAGATGAAATTAGTATTCCATTGTTGGAGCAAGGAATTGGCTCATTTGATATTCTGCAACAAACTCTTCCATCAATTGTTTTAACAAGATTCGAAAAAATTGTAATAAAATTTTTAAAAACAATATTAATTTTATTTGTACTAAACAAAACTTTAGGATAAAGAATGGACAGAAGCAAGAATGGTAAAAATGTATCGAATTGCACAGCTTCAAATACAGTATATTTTAGTACGTCTTTTAATTTACCGTTTACAAAGACGAAGAAATTGTTAATTCTGTTTTAGCAAAGCCAACAAACATTAGTAAAAGAATTAGAACAAGAAAGAGAAAAAGTTTCAAAAGTAAATAAAATAAATCAAGCATTTCGAAAATCTGTTATGCAATCACAAAAATCTTCTCGTGAACTTTTTAAGGTACGTCTGTGTTTAAGTTTTTTTAAACATTATTACTGTAATTTTTATACTTAGTGATTAAAATTTTTCTATCTATACTACCGTATTCCATTTTTAAACAAAAAATTTTGAAGACATAAAATAATACGGTTTTTTATAACATTTCTATTCCATTTACACCTATCGTAACCCCCAAAATATATTTCATTCCCAAAAAAGTACCGTAATCCAATTAAATGTTTTTGCAGTGTGATGAATGTTCAAAAATTTTTTTACATAGCACTTTCTTAGCAGATCATATACAACGAAAGCATCGTTCCAGTAGCGTTTTAACAAATCATGAAGTAGAAACAACAACACCAAAATTATTTGCAACATCTGCACCAAATCATTCTTGGAAATAATAATTTAATTTTCTTTCATCACTTTTCTTATTTTTTTTCTGTACATTAAACCGGTTGCTATTTTACATATATATATCTAAAAGAACTTAGTTTAAATTTAAACTCATTTAATTTAATTTAAAAGGATTTTTATATAAAAAGCGAGGATTAAAATAAAAACATTATACAAAGAAAAAAAAGATAAACAAAACAAAGGTTTAAAAACAAAAGAGTTAGAATAAATTCGAACGACAATTTTCAACACGTTGACGCTTCTTTTTGATTGCTGATATAAGCTTTCCAAATTTCCGCGCAGATGCACCACTCCAGTAATATTCATCTGATGTTGTAGCAGATCTCGTTCGTAGCTTTCGATCTCTCTTTGATCGACGAGGTACATCAGGCTCCTAAAAAATTTTATCAGAATACGTCAAAAATGTAAAAAACATACATAACATTCAACACAATCCCATTTAAATTCAATTGGTGCTAAAGTTACTGCTTCACCACTGCTAACACTACGAACTGCATCAACAAGATTGAAAAATTCATAACATTTTTTACACATAATTTTATTTGTTTTTCCAGCTTGAAAATCTGCTTTTTCACAATATTGACAAGGAATTGGAACATCCTTGAATTTTGATTCAGTGCAGTCAGCAATTTCCTTTGGACCAGAACGATAGAATTTTTCCATAATTTTTGAACCATTATGTGTCCGCTTCCAAGATTGATAATAATCGAAGAGATAAATGTATGATGATTTAGTTGTATCTTTACCGCATAAATCACGACGCTTCTAAAAAATGCATCATTTGAAAATCGATAATTATATTTTAAAATCTTACATAATCAAAGTTAATAAGTTTAGTTAATCCTGAATCAAAGCCATACTGTGACACATAATTTTCAAAGACTCTAAGCTTTTCTTTATCAAGACGTCCATCATCCCATGCATGACGTGAATCACTGCTTTGCAGATAATAGAAAGCATCAACAACATTATAATCAAAAGATTTCAGCACTTGTATTGCATCAGCAACAAGTAAATCACCACAAAAAGCTTTAAAATCAACACTTGTAATACGTTGTTCAAAATTTCGAAGAACAAGCGTTCTTGAAAAACGACAAAATCGAACAAATGCAGCTTCAAGTTCTGGTGTAATTTGTTGTGGAGAATAAGTAAGTACATCACGGTCAAGAATTTCCAATAGCTGTGAATCGCTATCATTGTTGTCATCTATAGTTAAAGGTGAAGGACGATTTCTTATATCACGCAAAAATTGTTTCTGAAAAATTATGTATTTGCAAAGATTGATTAAATCTCTCATATAAGCAAATAATTAATGTTTAATTTAAATAAATAGTGACATACTATTGAAGCATCATCCCAGCAATATTCGTCTGCCGTGGTAACGGACCTCGTACGTGGTTTTCGTTCTTTTTTGGATGTACGAGGTATTCTTGGTTCCTAAAAAACTTTATCAGAATACGTCAAAAATGTAAAAAACATACATAACATTCAACACAATCCCATTTAAATTCAATTGGTGCTAAAGTTACTGCTTCACCACTGCTAACACTACGAACTGCATCAACAAGATTGAAAAATTCATAGCATTTTTTACACATAATTTTATTTGTTTTTCCAGCTTGAAAATCTGCTTTTTCACAATATTGACAAGGAATTGGAACATCCTTGAATTTTGATTCAATGCAGTCAGCAATTTCCTTTGGACCAGAACGATAGAAATTTTCCATAATTTTTGAACCATTATGCGTTCGCTTCCAAGATTGATAATAATCGAAGAGATAAATGTATGATGATTTAGTTGTATCTTTACCACACAAATCACGACGCTTCTAAAAAATGCATCATTTGAACATCGATAGTAACTCTTTTAAAATAAAGCTTACATAATCAAAGTTAATAAGTTTAGTTAATTCTGAATCAAAGCCATACTGTGACACATAATTTTCAAAGACTCTAAGCTTTTCTTTATCAAGACGTCCATCATCCCATGCATGACGTGAATCACTGCTTTGCAGATAATAGAAAGCATCAACAACATTATAATCAAAAGATTTCAGCACTTGTATTGCATCAGCAACAAGTAAATCACCACAAAAAGCTTTAAAATCAACACTTGTAATACGTTGTTCAAAATTTCGAAGAACAAGCGTTCTTGAAAAACGACAAAATCGAACAAATGCAGCTTCAAGTTCTGGTCTTAGACATTGTGGAGAATAAACGAGCTCATCCCGATCAAGAATTTCCAGCACATTTTCAATATTATTATTATTATTGTCGAAGTCATCAATGCTTTGAGGTGGAGAAGGCGGAGGTTTTACTTCACAAAAGAAATGCTCCTAAAAAGTAATAATTAGAGGTATTAAATCGATAACAATAAGAAATATATACAATAATTCTTTAAAGGTTAAACATAAAGTTTACCTTAATACATTAATTTTTCTAGGCTACTTTTAAAGTCTATTTAGCAAAGAAATGTAAGATATCCAACTTATTAAACTATTGAGCAATCATTAATTCCTTTTAAGCTAATTGACCATTCTTTAAATAAATAAATGTAAGAACATACCATAGAAATGCTGAACATTGATATCATCTATTATAATTTAGCAGCACACAAAATTGAAAATAGTATCGCCAGCTTTTTGTCATGATACATTTTGCTGAAGAAAAAATTGTGAAAGACAAAAAAGGAGGAGAGTTTTTTTGTGCTTCCTTTGCCAAACATTCAAATGAATGAGCCCCCCAAAAAAAAAGAAAAAGATAAAAAAGAATTCAGGCTTTCGCTTCAGAAACACATTTTTGACGTTGCTAAAACGTTGATGCAATTTTTTTGTCGGTTTCTTTTTTTTATGTTGAAGCGGATGTGGTAAAAGAGTGTTTAGATATCTTGTAATATATATAATTTTTTACCCGCAACATCCAAGCTTTTTTTTACCATACATCAAAGGCTGTATGGCCGTTTACCCTTTAACGACTTGTCTGAATTGTGCCTTTAATGCAAAATTTTTAGTGTTAATTTTGAGAATCAAAAAATAGTATCGGATTGACTGCTGTATTTGTAAAACATTTTCTTTATTCTATTTAAAAAACTCAAAGTAGCTTTTGATGAGAGTTTTGGTGATTGTGGGGAGTTAATTCTCTCTTCCGGAATTATTATTAAACTCCAGTCTAATGTTGCATTTTTGATCTTTCGATCATTCGAAAATATTTTTTCAACATAAAATAAAACTCTCTTATCTCTTTTTCAATGTATATTTTTTTCCTTCTTCCAGTTTCCCATCTTTTTTTTGAAACAATATCCCCTTTTTGATAATGAACTCCAATAAAAAGAACCACTTAATTTTTTCACCTTTTTGTCAACGATTGAACCGGATTCCCTCTTTGTTTATTTGTTTTCGATCATCATCGCAATTTTAAAGCAAGCCTCTTCAAACTCAATCAATTACTTTTTCAATGCTTAATCCTGCCTGCAAGAAAAAATGCAGCAAAACTGTTTGGAACGCCCAAATAAAAATGGAAAAGGGAAGACACCTTCTTTAAAAGGTATTTAAAGGTCAAGGAATTTCTTTTCCCATAAAATTCATCCTTTGACCAAAGAATTAAATAGATCCTTCAAAGGTTTGTTTTATCTAAAAAATATAAACGAAAAGAATTAAATTTTTCAGATGTTTTTATTATCATTTTTTGTTATTTGTTTATTGAGTCATACTGTAGCAGATGACTTTAATGCTTTAACACCATTTGGGGATGCTAGTAGTACAACATGGGTTCGAGCAAAACGATCATGTGGCGGTTGTTGTGGAGGTGGTTCTTGCTGTGGAATGGGTAATGCGTGTGCTTCTGTAAGGCTTCTATAAACAAGTTACCCTGATATACATGTATCAAAAAATTCTTAGGCTTGCTGTTCTGTCCCTATTTCAATAACTCAATCATGCTCATGTGGTTCCCCAGGTTGTTCTTGTGGAGGTTGTTCGTGTGGTTCACCTGGGTGTTACTGTAATGGTGGACTTCCATCATGCGCATGTGGAAGCCCCGGATGTTCATGCTCCGTTTCACAAACATCCCTTGTAATTCCTGTACAAACTTGTTGTAAATGTTGCCAACCTGTTTGTGCTTCAGCGTGCATTAACGGTGGAGGGTGTGCTTGTGGTTGTATCCGCGGGTATGTTTTGTTACAGTTGTGTTAAAGGATTTAATTTTTCCCTTGCTTTTTTAGGGGCTGCCGAAGAAAAAGAAATGTCTTCCAGGATATTGCTGAATATGAAGCTTCCAAAATTGGCGCATCTGTATCTGCTACAAATCTTTAAATTTGTAAAAGTAATTTATTATTACTTATTAATTTTTATTAATAAATCTTAAAAATCATACTGTATTTTGCAAAGGACGGCTTTTAATCAATTCTTTTCGTGGAACATGTCCCCATGAAAAAACTGATACTAATTAGAGATTAATTTATATTGCATGTTTTTTAGTTTGAAAAATCCACTACAGTAGCACACAAAAGTTTCTAGACAAAATGTTTTTTTTGTACGTTGCTTAGTTAACAAAAGTGATACTTCCATATACCCAATATAAAATTTAAACCCCTATCCAAGTACTACATATCTAATGGTATAACATTTGTATACTTATACCATTACAGTAATTTTTTTTCTTTAAAGAAATTACTGTAACTAAAAAAAATGCTGCGCGAAATTTTTTTGACACTGTTTTACAATCCAGCAATAAAATTGTGTGTTTTAAAAATATGTCTACCATATTCATTTAAATTACTTGAGTCTATTTCAATATTTAAAAGATCAACTGAAATGAAACTGAAAGCTATTTTTGGTGTTTCAGAGGCGACCTTAAAAAGCCATCGCAGCGGTGCAGAGTAAAACCGAACATATTTTTAGTTAACCCAATTTTGTGTTATTACCTATGAGAACGTTCATATCTTCATCTTCAATACTCGTTAAATTTTGTTAGGAGACTTTTGCGCACTACTGTATCTATAACTGTAAAAATCATACTGTAACTGTATACAATTTCTCCCATAATTTTATTCAGAATACATAAACAGATGCACAAAAAATAAATTTATATAAAAGTTGAAAATTTCAAATCAACATACAAATAATAATAATGATAAACGATAACATATAAAAAGAGAGTAAGAGACCAAATATAAAAGTGAGTAATAAAAAAAAATTGAAAAATAAACACAAATTATTCATCAGTTTTCATTTTCTTGTTAATATCAGTTTCAGCTTCTTCTTCATCTGTAACAGATTCAGCTGAACGTTTCATTGTTGCTGTTATTGATTTGAAAGATTCTTCATTTCTGCGATCACCACCTTCTTTTTCATTATCATAAAGTTCACCAGAATGTTCAATAATTTTATCGGTAATTGCATCACTTAATCGTTCATCTGGATTCGATGCATCTAATCTGCATTGTTCCATTTCTTCAACATTTAAAATATCGCTTGGAACTTGATGCATTTGTACAGATGGGCATTGAGGAACATTGCGAAGATTTTCAAAAACAGTCTTTTGAATATTATCCAACATATCTTTTGGATTTTCATTTGGAATATTACTGCTGTCAATGTGAAGAGTAAATGATGGAGAATAATATTCAAAGAAATCATTATACGGTAAACGATTTGATACTTCAACATTTAAAGCTAATGAAGTTTCATAGGTCCAACACCGGGCAACATTTCTTGCTGTATATCCACCACCACCAAGAAGCATCAATTTGAGATCTGAAAAAAGCATTACGATACATTAAAAAAATACTCAAAAACAAACCATTATATTTTCGGAAGAATGTAACACAACTTCCATGACCATGAAGTGTAAGATTAAAATTTCCTAATCGATCACCATTAAGAGAATCTGCACCACATTGTAAAACCACAGCAGATGGTTCAAATGTTTCCATGACACGAGTCATAACTGGTTCAAAAATTGATTTATATGCTTCATCAGTGATACCATCTCGAAGTGGAACATTTACAGCATAATATTTTCCACGGCTAACTCCAACATCACATATATCTCCAGTACCAGGGAAGAAATCTCCATGTTTATGAAATGATACAGTCATAACTCGATCAGTTGTATAAAATGCTTCTTCAACACCGTCACCATGATGGACATCGATATCAACATATAAAACTCTGAAAAAGGATATGATTGGTTAACAGTCAAGTAAACAAACAAATTTGCATAAAATAGTACTACAAATATATTGCAATTCAATTTCTTTGCAATCACTCAACAAAAAATATGTATTTGATTGTTGCCACTATATTTTTGCTCTTGCTTAATTTTGTTAATTCATGCAAACATCTTGGCCTTAGTGATCAATTTGATATAAAGGGAAGTCACTTTTTAAATACTCATCGGCCTAACATCTTTTCTTTTTTAGCTTACAATTAAAACAAGTGAATGTTCTTTTGCTGGTACGGATACTTTGCTCTTTCTCTATCTTCCATTTTCTGGTAATCAATCGTTTACTTTTACACCAAATTTGGGTCCTTTTCAAATTCAAACAGATTTTGAAGGATTAGAAGGAAATCAAACTACCATCCAAACTGTAAGTTATCCCTTTTTAAACTACAATAAAAAATCTACAGTATCCTTTTTAGATTACATGGAAACAGATTAAAGATTCTGCAAAAGGCAAGCCACTTTGTTGGCCATCATTAAAAACAATCTTAATTGAAAGACAACGATTTAATTGGTTTATTCCTGAAATTGCATCTGGATGGAAGCCGGCATCAATTCAGCTTTCAATAAATGGTACTCTAAATGCAGAAGTTTTACGTGAATTCCCTCCAAATTGTGATGTTGGATGGATAAGTGATAGTGGATTTTATCAAATTGGTCCTGGTCATGATCAAATACAAATGCTATCAGATCGTAAAGAAGAAGTTTTTGTTTAAATGTTGTAATAATATTGTATGTTTGATGTTCTTTGTTTAATAAATCTTACCGTTTATGATATTTTAAAAGTTCCAGAATTCCCAAAACAATATCATTTGAATAACAAAATCCTGAAGCTTCAGCCTTTTTAGCATGATGTAAACCGCCCATCCAATTTATGGCAATATCAGTTTTTTGTTTATTGAGCTTTACGGCAGCAGCTAATGATCCGCCACTTGAAAGTTGACAAAATTCATAGAGACCATCAAATACTGGACAATCTTCACCAACATTAACTGAAAAATGGGAAATGTAAGACGTGGTATCACTATAATTTACGAACATTTAACCATTTGCTTGTTCAAAGTTTTAAGGTTATCAGGTACAGCTTGTTGCAAAAATGTTATGTAATCTTCAGTATGAAATTTAATCAAATCTTCATATTGAGCTGGGAAAGGCCGCTAAAAGCTTAGTCTTCATTATATAAGAAAAGAACAGCAAAAGTATTACATAAATTTCCATATGCCTGTAAAGTCCATAATTAAGGATGAGATGATGAGCCATCTTGATACGATTTGGCTTCATGACATGGCCTTGACCATAATAATAATTTCCAATACTCGCTAAATAAGATTACTTTAATAAAGAGTAACAAGGACTAAAACTTACAATCATAGTAATAACAAACACGTCGTTTGCTATGTTCTTGAACTCCAGACATGACAACTTTAAAAAAGCAATTAAACAAATACATTTAAAGTTAAAAATAACAAGTATATAATGGTATTTAACCACAACACATAAATTCAAACACACGGATTTAATATTTACTTTATCAAAACAACAAAAACAAACTAATTTTTTATAAATCCTAAACAACAATTCTAGGCACTAATTTTATCCTTCATCGTATTTTCTATCATCTTTATCAATTCACCTTTTTCTCGCCTTTCTTGAAATTTTTGATCATAATGATGCTTCAGCTTTTCTCTTTGTTCTTCAATTGGAACTTTATGTCGATATGCAACATTTTGATTTACAGCTGTTTCCCAATCACCACCCGTTTCAGCAACAGTGCGTAAAGTACGAAGAATATTTGGTAATGGCATATTAAAGGAACCAGTCTCCCATTTAATATATTTTCGAATAGGTAAATAAATTGGCGTAAATTTGTACTTCCTAATAGCACCCAAAGAATGTTTATCCACATCATGGTCCATTGTTGCAGGTAAAATAATTGTTTTATTTGGATCAAGTGGTCCATCGAAGAATTTCTTAGCATGTCTAAAAAGTAACAAGTTTTTAACAAACCGTTAGCAAAAATAAATTTACTTTGTAACATAATAAACATTTTTATCATTTGTTTTATAATGTATATCCGGATAAACATCAGGTACAATTAGTTGATGAATATGTGGTTTAGTAACATGATTGGTAACACTTGCCAAGGGAGCTTTAACATTAAAGTTATCAAGATTGGACAAATCAAGATTCAAAAATTCAAGATGAAAAGGTCGTCGAAATTTTACAGTATTTTCCTAAAGTTGTAAATTGTTATTAAACTGTCATTAATTACATAAATAATCTTACATTCAAACACATTTCAACTTGTACACCCATTTTTGATGCATCCCTAACTGACATATGTGGAAAAAATTGTAAATCAAAAGCTACTCTTGGTGTTTCAGCAAGCATTCGTGTATAGTATTGTCGACTGCCATTAATCTGATTTACATCTGTAAATATACATTTTTGTTAAATAAAATAACAAAATATGCTTACGTTTGTCATGTCTCAATGGATTTATCATAAGTTGATACAAATTTGGCCCATATCCCATTTCACCATTTTCAAATTTTGCCTTCTATAAAATTTATGTACAAATCATTTTTAATTCAACTCTATCTTTGTTTCTTACTTCCTTTTTCATCTTTTCATTAAATTCTTTTAAATTTGCTTGACTTCTTTCTTTATCTTTTTTTTCTCTGTTTTGTGTAATAGCTGTATATTCTATAAGGCTAACACGTTGTGAAACATTTTTGGTTCTAATAAGTCTATAAAAAGTATTAAACATATAAGTACGTATACGGTAACAACAAGGCACTTACTTTTCCCAACTGTGATCATTTAAATATTCAGGAACTTTACTATGAAAATAATCAATAAGCTAAAAAACATATTTATCTTAATTTTTTCAGTTTTTATACAAATACAAACCAACTTCTAATTCTTTTAAAATTCGATCAACAAGTTTAATCTTTTGTTTCCCATCTGGTAATGATTTAAGACTTGAAAGAAATTTCTCCGATGGCATAAATTTTGAAAGTTTTGACGCTGCCATGGTTTCTATTACATTTAACAAAAAAATATTCTTAAAAAAGTTGTTGGAGAAAAATAGCAGCAGAATAAAAAAAGTTCTGGCATTTTTAAACTATAGTTAATTTCGCGTTAGAACCGAAACCACAAGAAAAGATACTACTTTTGCGTGCACGCGGGGCGCGTTTACACAGCCGGAATTGATTTGTGTGCTTTCATTCTTGGCAAAAAACTTCTTTATAAACTTTAATAAAAACCTGTAAATTGTTTTGTTGTTACATAACATTTGTTATTACGACATCTATAATTAATGTTAATAATTTTATATTATATCGATTTTATACATATATATTTTTGAATTAAAATCACATTGTTATTTTCAATTTCAGTTCACTCTTTCTTGTATTTTTTTCTTTAAATGCCTATGGGCCCACCGGGAAGACAATTCCCACCACAAGGAGGAGTGAATGGATGGCCACCACAGCAGCAGCAACCACAACCCCAACATCATCCATCTCAATCTCAACATCATCAGATTCCTCCTCAACATCCCCAGTATCCCCCAAATCATGCCCATCATCAACAACAACAGCAGCAGCAAGCTCGTATGAGATTTCAGCAACAACAACAAACATCTATGCCAGGGCCAAGTAATCCAAATATTCCTAATCCTGTTTCTGCAATTCAATATGCAAGATCGTAAGCTTACAAAACCCTTTCCAAATTTGTTTTATATTAAAATCTTTTTAAGTAATATTCCCCCACAGCAGCAACAGCAACGTCTTCCAATGATGCCATTATCTTCTTCTGCTGCTTCATCTTCATCCTCACATCCAATAATGACAAAACCAACAATAAAAAAAGCAAAAAATCCAACAATTGATAAAGAAAAAATTCAAACATGGCATGATTATCCTGCTGATAAAAGGCAGCTAAAGAAGCATCGATTTGCACCAGATGTTTTCCCACAAGATCCTCAGCAGGAAGAAGATAAAATGACTCCAGAAAGAATTAAACGAGGATTTAGTTTATCTCATAGTCTTATAAGGGATGAAGGTGAATCTGCAATGAAACATGTAAGATTCATTTTTGGACGTGTCTTATCCAACAAAGATATATTTTAGTTTATTCGTGAAGATAAAGGTGGTGAAAAGGGTGGCGATAAAGTGGATGATTTTTTGCATAAAGCTGCTATATTTATACAAAGTGTTAGCCAAAAAAAGAGTGGACTTTTGGATAATAAAAAGATAAAAGAAATTTCATTTGTTACATTTAAAGTATGTTTCTACAACACCATCTTTAAACATACTCAAACAAACTTTTAGGATCCACAAAAGAAGGCCCAATGGTTAGATGATTTAGCGAGAGGAAAATCATATCATTCTCTGACAAAAAAGATTCCAATTTTTCCAATTGAAGAATGCATGGAAGAAGTATTTGAACATAAAATTTCAATTCCACAAGTTGTATGGCTTTTAAAAGTTAGTCATTTTGCTCCACCAGAAGTTTTGCCACAAAAAGAGAAGCAACAAATTTCAAAAAATCGAAAACAAATGGAATCATGTGACTATACGGTGGTTTTTATAAAGCTGATCAAAGATTTACTCGATAAAATGGAAGATGAAACAACTTCTAATTTAGCGAAACAAAAATGGAAATATTATTCAATGTTAATTCGGCATTCTGTTATGGTATGTTTAATAATATATATAGTAATAGTTCAGAATACTGTATTTGCAGTAATTTTGTAAAAGCTTTCAATTAATTTTTTTCATATTTTTCTTACGCTGCAGTAACCCGTTTTGAAAAATATACCTAAATTAGTGTTGTTAGCTTATGCTACAGTATCCCAAAATTCTAAAATAACATAAAAATTAAATTTTATTTATTGTTTCATAACAGTAAATTTTTTTAGGAAGGATTAGTAAATCGACAAGAATTCTTTATTGAACTTGCAGATGTTCTGCTGGATGCGCATCAAAAATGTTCACTTGAAAAAATGCATCTTTACAGAATAATTATTTCTTTTGTATCCCTATTTACCAGAGAAATAACAAAAAATGTTTTTGTTGCAAGAAAATTTTTGTATATTATTGGATTACGGCTTAAAGGGTATATGGATGAATCAGAAAAGAAGAAAAAGTTTGCTTAACTCTAATAAAATACAGTACTCCAACAAATACATTTCAGATCACGTCAACCACCAAAACAAATATTTTCTGAATTAATAACATGTAACAATCATCGGCTAATAGTTTTAACATCATTTGGAATAATTACGAGTATTGTAATTGACTGCCCAGAAGCATGCATTTGGATGCCATTGGATGAATCACAAGTTCCAATGTATCTTGTTGGTTCACCGTTGGATATCCTTCCAATTGATCCATTACTTTTTCCAACATTTTTAAATGAAAAAGAATCAATGGAATTTTCAAAAACTTTAAAAAAGCTTTTAGCTTCAAAGCTGAAACAAATTCATACAAGAAGTTGTAAAATTGATAATCGATGGGCGTTGAATTGTTCACGGGAAACTGATTTTCGTAAGTTTTTTTGTTACAAAATAGTGATTCAAATTTTGATTACGTTTGAAAAAACAATTTTTATTTTCGAAACTTTTAATTAATATTTTGATTATAAAAAAGACAGAATTATCTTTAATATAACTCCTTAATTTTTAGATTTAATTGTTCGAGCATGTGTTGATGTTGTGAGTTTGCTGGATACCGCAGATCTTACAAAACCTCGTGGCATCTTTGATTTATATTCCAAAGTTTTTGGATTTACAAAAGGAAACAATGATTTTTTTGATGGTGAAATTGTTACTCGAGTGAAAGCAATGTTTCAGTGGGTAATTACTGCTGAACGAGAAGGATCATTTCGGGCGCTACTGGTATCAAAAATTTTACAAATTTATGTTCGACATTTTCGATCAATACATTTTGATTCACGAAGTTTTATTCAAATTGTCGTTGATTTTTTGAATCGTGAATCTCCACTTCCTGGAAAGGGTTCAAACTTTCGAAAAGAATTTTCAAATTTAATTTTATTGTTGGTCGAACTTCAAAGATCAGGTCTATTTTGTCATGATGAATATATTATGTTACTGATAAAATATGATGAAATCAAAGATAATGAACCAATAATACCAAAACTTCAAAAACTTTTGGACCCTTTGAAGGAACCTGAGCCCGAGGCAAGGCTATCAAATGATGCTGGAAGAACTTCAACAAATGAAAATCAATTAATTCGAAATTTTTTAACCCCTGCTACAACAAGCCAGGGCAATCTTGCAGATCATGAATTTTGTCGTCTGAAAGATGAAGTGGATGATGAAATAGTATATATGGAAAAGCCAGAAGGGATGTCTGTTCATGATCGACTAATTATTCAACTTCCAATTGAACAGAATGAAGCCAATCGAGGAGCTGTAAATCAACGGGCAATTTATCTTTACGGGATTACAAATGAAAGAGAAGAAGCTTCTAAGAATTTAAGGAATTTTTCTTCAAATATTACTACCAAATGGATGGAATTTTGTTATGTTTTTCATCGAAAAAGAAAAACTGTTAAAGCTCGAAAAAATATGCTTGGATTAGATGAATGTTTTAAAGACTTTAAGTAAGTATATTACCGCTACCCAGAAATCAACTTTTTTTGATAGGATTTTGAAAAACTGGAGTTTTGAAATTCTTGTTTTCTCTAGGCTTCATATTTTTCGATAAAATTGAGACATCGAGTTTACACAGCCTTGACCGTAACTCTTAAAATAGTAATATAATAATTTTAGAAAGTTAACATATTTTGATCGCTTATGTGTGACGGGTTACTGTATGGATGAATATTTACAAATTATGAGAGATTTCACTTCTAAATCAACATCTGCATTTTGTCTACCAACTATTGAAATTTTTGATATGCTTTTATCGATGGCTGAATCGGCGCAATGCATCGGTTGGACGCTGTCATTCTTTCTTGAATGTTTTCCATTAATTTTATCATGTGAAAAGATACTTGATTCTGTTCGAACGGATCTTCCACCGGGAACATTCTCATCTCAGCAATGCTTTGCCATTGTTGGCTTTCTCTCTGAACATTACAAATATTTTTTACTTTCAAAAGAAGCTATCAAAATTTGTAATGCTTTATTTCGAGTGATTGAACCTGCAATTCGAGCTCAAGCTTATCCCACAACTGGATGGTCGAAAGCTGTTGCAGCATTCTTAATTCAAGCAAGATATGATTTAAGAATTCGAGGAAAAGGATTTTTTGCATTTCGAGCACGTGATTGCCAAAAGCTGCTTCCTCAACATGGTACTCCAATTGAATATATCAGTGAATTTGATGATGATCTTTTTGTTTCTGAAGATGACTTACTGAATTATCAAAAGTAATCACATGGATGTAATTGCCATAGATAATCATAATAATATTTTTAGAAGAATTTTTACATTTCATGATTTCAAAGTTTTTGTTCAAAGACTTAATTCACCTGAAGCAGAGCATTCCTTTGTAGTAAATGCATTTGCAATGGCAAAAGAATTTGCAAATGATTTTTCAAAGTTAACAGAGCTGGCAAATTTTTGTGGAAATGTTTCAGCTGTTAAACCATTGGAATCACATTGGTTAAATGCCATTGAAGCCCTATGTTCTCCACATGGCTCAAAAAGAATTATTAGTTTTCCGGGTTTTGATAAAATTGATAATTCAATGGATTATTATCAACATTATACATATTCAACTTTTATTACTTTACTTGCAACACGATTCTGTTTTAGCATTCATGCATTATTTGTTCGATTTAATAATGATTTTTTTAAATCTTCACGTAGGTTTTTTTTTAGGGCTACCGTAGTTAGGGGCACGAAATCGAATGCTTCGATTTGAAAACATTTTGTTTCAATTTTGATTTTGGATTTAACAATTTTAAATTTAATTTCTTTTTTTCGTTTAAAATTTCGGATCCAAAATTTTTTGAGATGCTATATTATTATTTTCGATTTTGATTTTCTGCTTTAATCTGGACATCAAATTTATAAATTTCTTAGAACACTGTTTACATTTATCCAACATTATTACAGTAATCCCAGTGCCATATTTTTTCAGATCAATATGAAGGTGGTAAACCGCATTTACTTTTAACAATGCAAATCATTGCAAATATTTCAACAGCAACAGATGAACCATTTTATATTTCAAAAAGTTTATTTCGACTTTCAAATATTCCATTTCGAGTACCATGGCGAACATCAGATCTTCGATGTCTTCGGATCCTTCAAATTCGTGAATTGGATGCTGTAATTCTACCACTACTACTCAATATTTTTTCATATGTTGATGTAATAAAGAAGAAGGATACCCTCAGGGATATTTATTCATTTGCATGGAATACTGTACTTACAATAACAGATCAAGAATGGATTATTTCAAGAATGTTTCAAATTTGCTCTGTAGAAAGAGACATGGAAGATTTTATTAAAGCGGTTCCAAATCATAATACTGGAAAGTTGTTACTTGCAATTGCGCTACGAAGAAAAACTGATCGAAAATATAAGACTGAAGTGATGGAACTAAGGCCGGCATTAAAAACTTCAATACAAAAGTCTTTTTCCGTTTTAACAATTTGGAATTTACGCGCTACATTTTGTGATCTAAAAATTATGATTCGAGAGGTAAGCTTTTAGCTATACTTTTAAAACTGAAATTTTATTCTATCAATGTTAAAACTTTGATCGTGTTTTTTTTCGAAATTTGTAAAATTGTCATTGAAATTTAAAAGTCGTTTTTATTGATATTAAAATTTTGGTTTTATTTTCAAAATTACTTTGACAATAAATCGCATAATTATCTTATTTTCAGGCAATTCCAAGCCGTAATGGTAATGGCAACAAGAATGCTCAATATCAAGCGCTGGCAACAAATTTGATAGTAGAAATTGGAAAATCATGCCGAGATTTCTTTCTTACAGATGATGTTGAAAAAATTCGTCACCTCAAATCTCCAACAATTGAAAGCTTTACATTTATGGATTTAAATTGTTATTGGTTGTTGGCGGAACTCGTGGAAATTATTACAATTCCAGAAACTCTTCCAAAAACTATCAAAGGTGCATTTTTGGATGAAGTTGGAAATATTTTTTCAACCATTCCCTTGGAAAATCTCTCTGAAAATGAACGAGAAAAGAGGCTAAGGATTTGTGCAAATCTTCTTGAAACTCAACCATTTTTAAATTTACTTGGTACATGTCAACAAGGAGAAGAGAAATCGCGTGATAATATGATTAAGATGATGCTTGATTATGCTGCTGATATAAAGCTATCCGAGAGTCCAATCAAATTATTTGAAAAAAGATTTAATGATGATCGAGCTGGTATTTTGCTGAGGATGAATTTAGTTGGAACAATTATTGACTTTGTGAATACACCACCTGATAAACTTGGAGAATATGCTGGTTGTATTTTGCAAGCAATGATCAACGGGGTAATATCGCCTGAAAGAGATGGAGAATATTTTACAACTTGTTATGACCTACTTTTAACATTAGTGCTATCACTTTTTACTGGATCTGGACAACCACAACTGGATAAAGAAGGAAATGTCAAAAAGCCGCGATATAGTGATTACACAAAATTCGTAAATAAAATTACTGATAAAACAATGCCGGCAAGTTTGAGATGCTTGGAGCTGCTATTTCCAATTGCAGCACCAACTTCTGAACAGCCAACTTTCAATGACACGTTCCCAGTAAATTCTCCGATGAAAAATAATGGCGGAAAATACCCAAATACTGGATTACCTGGTTTTGCACGAAATATTAAACATATCAAATTGGATAAACATTGTGATCCAGCACAAAAGAGAATTCAACGATTCCTATATCATTCACATCAGAATGACTTTTTCCATCCAGGAACAATTGGAAATCCATTGCCCAAAGGCATGTTGGAACAATTTGTTGTCGGTCCACCAGCTTATACTGAACCAGGACCAGATGTACATGCATATCCACATCATTCACAAATGCAACATCAAAATTCATTAATGAATTTGAATCGACATCCACCACAACAAGCTAATTTCCCTCCTGGACAACAACATTCACAACAACAGCAGCAACAATTTTATCAACAACAGCATGAAAGATCACAAATGCAACAAAATCCAGGACATTCAATGCCTCCCCGTCCATTACTACCCCCTGGCGGAGGGCATCATCCACAAAATATGCCGATGCAATCTGGTCCTTCAATGGGAGGCGGAGGAATGCATCCCCCGCCACCCTTCAATAATCAAATGCCATCTCAACAGCAACAACCACATCATCCTGGGCTTCTACCTCAACAGCAGCAACAACCGATGATGCCCCCAAATAATAGCAATCCAAATGGACCAATGTTTAATAATCCAATGCATCCAGCATCAGGTTTTAGCATGCAGCCAGGAATGAATGCTCGAATGCCACAACAACTTCCACCACCAGAACAACAAATGAGACCAACAGTGAACCCAACTCCAATAAAAGGACAACCAAGAAAACGGAATCCAAGCGGTGGACTTGCTCCACAACAACCAGTTAAACGAGCAAGGAATGATCCATTGATTCGACCTCCATTACCTGGTCCACCTAATCAAATGCCTCCAAGTTATATGATGCACCAACAACAACAGCAGCAGCAACAACAAGGGCCTGGAGGGCCGGGTATGCCAGGTCCAGGAATACCAGGACCGGGTATGCAAGGTTCAGGGATGCAAGGACCCGGTGGCCACGGTCACCAGCAACATCAATCAAATCCATTGTGGGATCAATCGGCAAGTGGACCAGCAGGAATGATGCAACCCCCTCCACAACAGCCCTCACAACCATTACCTCAACAAGCACAACAACAACCTCAACATTCCCTACCTCCTCAACAACAACAGCAGCAACAAATCCCACCTATGAATTTTAATAATTCTAATAGATTTGGAGCTGGCCCAGCACCCCCACAAGGAATTTCAATGAATCAAGGACCTATGCAACAAAGAACAGATGATTCAGATACAAAAGGAAAATTAAGAATGACACTTCAAAAAAGACAAGCAATGCATCAAGTTCCACCACATCAGCAATTAAATCCACAATCTTTAAATCCTCAACAATCTCAGCAACAACAACAACAGATGAGACAACAACATATGCAACAACAACAAGCTCAAATGAGACAGCCTCAACAACCACACCCCCAACAACAGCAGAGTAAGATTTTCTTTAACCCTAAGAACTGCAATAATTATTAAAGTATTTTTACGGTTTCGTTTCTTTGAATGTTCTAAATAAATTTAAACTTTTCAGACTTCAATCAACAAATGAGATAGCATTGACATCAACTTGTCGAATATTCAAAACCTCATAGAAATTTTTTTTGTCGCAAATTCTGGTCAACTTTTTTTTATTGTGAAGATTCTTCTTTCTTTTTCATACTTATCTACCTACATTAATACATTCTTTTCCGGTCGCCTTTACATACTTGTTTTTTTCCATAAATTTTATAATTTTTTATATTTAAAAAAGTATTATTAATTTTAAATTTTTAAAGTTGTAATTTTTTGTATGTATCTTTCTTTTTTTACATTCATTCGTCGTATATTAGTTTTTCTTTTCTATTATATCGGGTGCTTTTCGAGTTCATATCTGATATGACCGAAATTATTCTTCTTATTTTTTTTGTTTTATTTTTAAAAAAAATTTATAGTACGAACTCAATCCCAGATTGTCATAATGGTATCTATCTTTTTTGTGTTTTTGTCTTTTTCCGTGGGTTTCTAGCATAAATTATCAAACATATTTTTTTGATTCAAATTACAAAAATTAATTAAAGTAACATCAATACATAACAAAAACTTTAATTTTACAACAGTAGATTTTAAAAAAATTTTTTGAAATATAACAAAACTTTTATTAAAACATTGCAGGCATTTTTATAAATGTTATTTTTTTGAAGCGCTTTTGTTACATTTACAAAAAAAATAAAGTTTCCTTGGATACGTTAACAAAAATTCTATGATAGCCTTCCCTTTGAAGGAGAGATGATGTAAATAGCAATGAAATGAAATGCCATATACATACGTGAAAGAGCCCTAAATTAAGTGGTGTCACCAACAACAGTTTTTTTGCCGTTATTCTTTTTTTGTGCATTTAAAAAAACAAGTTAGAGAAACTGAGAAATTAGAGTGAGAGAAAAGAGGGATGAAGCCTTTCAAGTTTTTACTTACCTGTTTAACTTTTTTTTGACATGAGAGAAAAAAAGCAGCTGTATGACAAAAAAACGTGGTTTTGAAATTTTTTTTTGCATTTGTCAAATTTTTGAGATTAGTAAAATACTGTTTTTAGATCGCTTGAATGGTATGCTTATATTTTAAAGTTTCCTCTTGTTTACGAGGAATTTTGATTATTTTGAAAATACGGGAAGTGGTCTGCGGATCAACAGGATTACTGCAAAATTCTTTATATAATGTTACAGAATCGTTATGTAATAAAGCTGGAGGTTGTTGACACTTAAGACTTTTTTAGTTTACTTTCAACTAAGATTTTAGATTCATTAATTCCAAATATTTCAACAAAAGACGTTCATCTTTCAAATGATCTAATACCAACGCTATCGCCGAATTCAAGTTTCAGTAATGCAGTTTCGGTTACAAAACTTTCAAGCACTCTTATTGATGGCTTTGGAGATTCTTATGCCGTTGTTGTAAGGAGCCTTTTAAATCAAACAGAAAACGAATGTAAAATATTTCAGGTAATTGGAGTATCAAATGATGAAAGTATTGAATGGCAAAGTGTTTCTCCAACTGGCTCAGCATTACCACTTCCATCAATAACAAATACGATAAACTTTACAAAAAATTCTTCACTTGAAATACAGTATGATAATAGATATGGATTATACCATATTCAAACAGATTTCGCAGCACAGTTTCCATCTAATGTAAGAATGTCATGTAATATATAATATTCAAAATTTTATTTTTAGATTTTAATTCTTGCTCCAACAGACAGAATTCGATTTAAACTTTTATCCAAATCTTCTTCTCTATCCCTTTCAAGCTGTGAATCTCATTCTTTATGGTTTACATTTTTTAAGACAAATTCTTTAATTACAAAATTCTTGGAATATAGCCAAAATGGAGAAAAAGAAATTATAAATATTGAAAAATGTAAAACATGGCCATGTTCAAATATTGTCTATCGACTATGTCCAGGATATGAAGTTTCACCTTCAAATAATTTGACAACACCAGCCGAAAGTTTTAGGTTTGTAAAAACTATTTTTCAATGTTCCAAGGTTAAAGAATTGTCTTTCAGCACTTTTGTAAATAAAATGACAGAAGGAACAACAATTGAAAGCAAAGCTTTTACTCAAAATAATACTTTAAGTGAAAAAATTTCGAGTTTGGGGACAGCAAAACAAACATCTACAATAACAACTTCAAGCAAGAATGATGGAAGTGTTTCTTCACAAAGTTCAACTACTTCAACATTACCTTTAACATCCATAGATTCAGAGACAACTGCAACAAAGAGAATATTAATTGATTCTTCAACTGACGAAAAATCGGCAACTATTAATAATGAAAAAGAAACGCTAGGTAGTAGGCTTGCCGATCAATCAACAAAAAGTTTATCTCCATCAACAACATTCGATAATTTGCCAACAACAACATTGACAAAAAAAGAAACATCAAATACATATTCTGAAACAAAAATGGCAGCAACAACTTTAACACCAATTAATTTACAGCTTATTTCAATTTCGTCATCTGAAACAATCATAAGAGAACCAAGATCAACTTCTACTATGTCACCGTTGTCATTAAGTAGTCAAAAAGTGGAAACAGGTGCAGCAACAAGTATTCCAACCTCAACAACTGCAATACTTTCAACAGATAAAGTTTGGATGTCTACACGCAATACAGATAAAACAAGCACAAATGAAACAACTTTAACATCTTCGACAACTGATAAAACACAATCAGCAACTGCAAATATGGAAACAAGCTTTGCTGGACCTTCCAGTACTCAAGCACCTTCAAATTCGTCGAATCAAAATTCTCAGAGTCAATTAACTTCTTCAACTAATCCAACAGCAAGTTCAAGTTCAAGAACAGAAGCAAGCACATCTACATCATCTACAACTACACTTTCTTCTACATTGGATAAAAATACTGTAACACCGAGTACTGAAAGAATTGAAAGAGATATCACTCAAGAAGCTTCTTCAACAACTGACAAAGCAAGTACATTTTCTTCTACAATGAATAATAATGCAAATGAAATTTCATCCCGTCCATTATCGTCGTCTACTTCAATTTCATCAGATTCCACATCCAATACATTACCATCCACTTCTACTAACGCACCTCAAAAAGACTCATCTGTATCCACTCCTACTACTTCTGCAGTAATATCTCCAACGCTTTCATCACCAACAACTTTAAAAAAGTATTAAAAATTTTATTTTGGAAAAAAATAATTTGAAATTTTTAGCGTGAGATCTGAATGCTCATCAAATAATGATTCTGGTTTATGTAGCTATTGTACAAAAGGTGTGAAAACTAATTTGAAATAATAAAATATTGAAATCAATTTTTAGATTCATCAACAAAACAATGTATTGTTACCGTATACCCACAAATATTTGATATAAATATTAAAGAAGCAGAAATAACGGTATTATTTATATCACTCTATAAAATTTACAATCAAATATATTTTAGGTCACTTTACTACTTTCAAAAGATTTGGATGAAATTGGTAAAGTTTCTTGCAATTTAATTAACAAAAACACTGCACAAAATATTGCAATCGAAGTTGAAACAGATGATAATACAGTAAAGATAGAATTTAAACCTTCAAGCGATGTAACAGAAATGAAACTATCCTGTTCAATTGATAGCACAGGTTTGTTTGAAAATATGTATTTATATTTTAAAAACAATTTTTTCTAGAATTTGTAAGCAATAAAACAATTTATGTTGCATCTTTTCAATCATTGGTTGAACATAAAACACCATTTGCAAGTGGCTTTGATTCATCTGTTGAACATAAAACTGTTTATGTTTGTTTTTTCTTCATTATTTTTTTAAAATTATTTTAAAAATTTCAGGTAACATTTAAAGAACCTTTACCATCACAATTTACTGCAGCCGCTGGAAGCAATGATGCATTTTGTGTTTTGGGTATGATCGTTTTTTGTTCTTCAAAAAAAGCAAACTCTTTTTTCGCAACAAACGACGAAAAAAAGTGTCGCACATTTTTTTTAAGTATGCAAAAAGTGCGCCTCTTTCGTTGTCTGTCGCCCAGGTCCGCCTGCTCTTTCCTTCTTCCTTTGTGTTCACTTTTTTGTTCCCTTTATTTCTTTTCGCTTACGCTATGATGTTTTTTTCTAACCATCTTTCGGATTATCGCAAGATATGATTCGAAATCTCATACTGAGCGTTATCAAATTTTTAAAAACATTTAAACTGATTTTAAAAGAAAAGGTTTAATTTTTTAGTATGTATCTATTTCAAACTGTTGTTGATTCAAACACAAAAGATTTAAATTTGTTTTTTCGTCCGGCCACCGTTTATTAAAATTAGAATAGAAAACAATATTTTTAAAACTTTTTTTTTGTCATGAACGCTCTATCGTATTTATTAAATTTTGCAGTTAAATTAAAACAAAATAACAATAAACAAAAATACAATCAAATAATTTTTTTAGATCAAAAGCTTGGACCAAAATATTCTGCCAAATTAGAAACTCCATCTGTGTTGAGTTGTAATTTAAATGGAAGTGTCTCTGTTGGATCACATAAACTTTATGCCATTCGAAAACAAGAACTTGAAGCTGCAACATTTCAATATCAAATACCTCTAACATTTTCTGTTACATCTCCAACAACAACAGCTCGGCCAAATACCAAAACAGCTGAATTTCTTTCATCTTTGAAGGGGATACTTGTTACATTTGATGCAACAACCGATATCCAAAATCGAATATTTAATTGCTCAAAAATTTTTATGAGTTCTGAAACATTTGGATCACAAGCGATTTGTCAAATGACAGGCTCTGAACTGACAATTACATTTGGACCATCTGCAACCATTCTTCCAAATCAACCATTGCTTGTTCGATCTGGAGCTTTAACGAATGCTTACCTTGATGGTGAACGGCCTAATACAACCCAATATGATGCCATTGAACTTAAAGTTCCAGCGGATGCTGTCACACCTTCAATAACCCTTCAAAAACCATCCACAGCAATTGCCTGTCAACAGAGCGTTAATTTATCTGTTAGCATTGCCTCAGGGGATGGTGGAAGAAATATGACATATAAATGGAAGCTAAAAGCTGGAGGTTTGTGTTGGGTACAATATACCTAAAGTTTCAATAAATTCTTATTTAGGTTCTTCATCCCTTGGCACCACATTATCACAAGCAAGTACATCCTTTATTCAAATTCCATTAACTGATATTGAAACAACAGCTTCCGTCAGCGTTGAAGCCTGTAACTTTGCAAATAAATGTTCAGAATCAAATACGGCAGAAATAAAATCAAGTGAAAAAACTTTCCAATTCACTGTATCAATTGCTGGAATTCCATCGACTCCACTTCCGTCTTCGAAAATTTCATTATCAGCAATTCCTAGTTTTGCTTCATGCAATTCGTCTCGTGATCTTTCAATGACAAATATTTCTGTAAGTTTTTAAAAATCATTACAGCTTTATCTGATTCTACAATTTTTAAAAATTACAGTATGAATGGTCAATTAATGGTTCTATAGTATCCCATGATTCTGTGTACATTGTCCCAGCAAAAACATATGCGCCATATTCAAGTTTAAATATATCTGTAAAAGCAAAATATTGGAACCCAGATGCCGCAGCAATGCTAGAAGCAACTTCTCAAGAAGGAATTGTATATGGCATTGAGGGATTGGTTGGAATTGTTGATGGAATTGAAAGGGCAATTGCATCAGATACTGAACTGCTCATTGATGCAAGACAATCATTTGATCCAAATACAGGAAGCAGCAATTTAATACATTCATGGACTTGCACACAAAATGGCGGAATTAATTGCACAAATTTGGATATAAATTGGAAATCAAAGTTGTTGGTTGTTGCTTCAGGAGTTTTAAAACCAGGACAAAAGTTTGTTATCTCTTATTTTAAGGTGTTTAAGCGAGTAACTTTTTGCAGTTACACTTTCACTGATACCATTACAAATGGAGTGGGAAGTTCAACACAAGTCTCCGTGGCAATCCATGTCTTGCAAGGCTCAGTTCCAATAATTCAATTGGTAGCATTAACAGAAAAATCACTTCCATATGATTCATATATTCGAGTACAAGGATATGTACAATCCAAAACTGAACTGTCAACTGAATGGCAACTGTTCAAGCAACCCGAAAATTCAATTGTTGATATTTCAAAAGTTTTCCCGCAAGTTAAACGGAATTTTAGTGAAAATGGAAATGATGCCGTTGTTTCGGTGTCGTTTACAATTCCGCCAGGAAATAATAGTAAATATCCAGAATGGAAAGGACTAGATCCAGGAAGCTATATTGTAAGGCTTATGGCAACAAACATTGTTGGATCATCATTTACTGAACATTCATTTGAAATTTTGCCACTTCCAAAGAAGCCAACATTAGCGGTAAGTTTGTTTCAACAATTTAAAAGGCTGAAATTTGAATTTAAAAACAATTTTAATATTCGCATACAATTTCAATTTTCGAAATCGGAATTGAATGAATAAAACAAAAAACAACAATTTGACACAGGATTTCGAGCAAAAAATTCAAAACCGAAATTTTCACTTTCACAGAGCTCTTGTTCTAATTTTAATGATCAGCAAATTTTAGATGTCTCCAATGAAAGATATGTTTGCTCTTCAAACTCCAATTCAGTTATCTGCAAAAGATGTTGTCCCACCATCAGCTGATAAACCAATGTCCCTTCGATTTGGTTTTCGAACAATTATGGTCAATAATAAAACAATGGACAAGTGGTTTCGAGCTTCTGCTTTGGATTATTACAAAACGATATTAGCAGCAGCATGGCCGGAACCCCATGCAGCTTGCAATGAAAGAATTGCATATGAAGGGTTATTAGAGATCTGCAGTTATGATGGAGCATGTTCACAAACACAATCCCAAAGATTCGTGGTTCAACATCCCTTGAATTCTTCAGTTGCCTTTTCGCAGATTCTCACTTCTGCCACTTCAGATATTGCCTCAGGGGATATTGAAGGAGCTTTGGTAAAGTTGGAAGCAATTCAACGTGAACAATGTAACACAACGATAGATGGTCCAGTTGTTGATGCATTAATTACAAAAGTTTTAAACAATCTTCAAAATTCAACAGATGCTGATGCCCTTTTAATTGGTGTTGGAATTTGTACAGCTGTAATAAACTCAGCGTCAAAAGAAAATGTTGATAAAGTTATGGAACTTTTGTTGCGAGCTCAAAAAGCAGCTGTTGCCTCTCGATCAACTACAGAACAACGAAGACAAAAGCGTAGCAGTACTGCCACAGCAATGGCAGCCCTTCCAGCAATGTCCGTTTCGCCTGTTGTTGAATCAGCAGCTGAAACATTTTTAATTTCATACGATAGTTTATTGACTGGAAATCAAGATTTATCAGTGGCATATGTAAAAATTATCAATGATCTACTTTCGGGTTTTTGCATTCAACTAGATTCTATGAGAACTTTAAAAGCTGAAGGAAATGGTTATACGGTTATTCAAGCAGAAGGGATTTCACCTGTTGATGAAAATTTCTTAAATCAATCTTATTCTGCTGCAAATGCTGATAATGCGGTAGTGTTTTAGCTTATTATCATTGCCAAAACCAATGTTTAATTTTAGATAACTTTTGGTGCCAATTTTCAAGCCGTTTATAAATCATACAAATGTGGAGAATCTAAAATTGCAACTTGCTCTGATATTTGTCTTGCTACGGCGGATATTGCAAAAAAAGCGCTTGTCCAAAATACCTTTTTACAACAATACTTTTTTAGCTCAAGCTATAATTCAATTACATTTGCATCTGCTATGAGTGATTTTTATCTTGTAAGTCATCACATCTTAAGATTTAAAAATTCAATAACATGTAACTTTTTAGATACGTTTTATTGATCCAAATAGTGGCAATGATGTTCCACTGACTTCTGGAGCCGCTTACAATTTTAGTATACCACTTTTAAATTATGCTGCTGCAAATTATTACAGCGTAAGCGTATTGCTTGTAAAGATTTAAAGCAATTTAATATTTTAGTGTTTTGTATTTGTGAATGGAATTTGGAGAAATAATATGTGTAAATCAAATGATTATGCAACAAAAATGGCTACAAATTATGTTTTACAATGTTACTGTGAAGTTGCAGGAGTTTTAGCGCTAGTTTTTTTTCATTCAAAAAACATGTTTTAATTTTTGTAATTTTAAGGGTATTTACTGTACAAGCACCAACACCAAAATACTATCCATCCTACAATGAAATTGAGCTAAAATTCAGCTTGGTAAAAGTTTACTGTATTTTTAATGCTTTAACAGTGATATTTTAGTCCACAACAACAGCATGTACAAGTGCGCAACTATCAAATTTCCTTGGAACTCTTTCTTCCAATTCTGGAGTTGCAGCAGAGAGATTTCGAAATTATACTTGTAATGCGGGAAGTGATGTTGCAACAGATCCAGCATCAATTATTCTTCGACTTCGTCCACCTTTTCGATTTGCACATATTTCAAATGCATACGCAATGCAAGCAATAAAGCGAGCTGTCACAGTTGGAACTAAACTAATTGCATATGGAAAGATTGAAGTGACAGCCTTAAATTCAACAATCATTTATAGAAGTCAGTTTTGCATTTGAAATTAGTTTTTTAAACATGTATAATGGTTTTAGTTATGGAAGGTGATGGCCGAGGTCGAAGAGTTCCACTAAGAATCGATCGATCATATCGAGAAGTTGTGGGTGGAAATGATACAGAAGCAAATTCAATGGCAGTTAAATGGGCAAAAAATTTAGCAAAAGATATGAATATTGATTCACAAAGATTTAAGAATCCTGTAATTTTAATGGGTAAGTTTTTCATTAATGTAAAATAGATATCATTGCAATAATCAAGGGTCTACAAAATGGTTATTTTAATTTTTTCTTCGTTAAAATTTTCAACTTTGTAAAAAGAAAATTTTATTTCAATTATACAGTCTTTTATAAAAAAGAAAAAATGCACATATGCAGATAGCTGCACTTTTTCGAACATTTACTGTATAATTAATGCTTCATTTTTTAGGAATGCTTTTCAATTTCACTATCACTCTTCCATTTGAAGGTGAAGCAACTTTAGCTACTGATCATGCTTTAACAGCTGAAGAGTTATCCCTTTGGATTCGAGAACAAACAGATTACAACGAGATTGATCTCCGTGATAACAATGATCAACGAATGCCAATTGATCCATTAAAATATAATGAAATTGTGCAGCTTGCTGTTATATCACCAACAAATACCCTTATGACAGTTTTGGCAATTGTGTTGTCATCAGTTTTTGTACTTTCATCTTTATGTATTGGAGGGCTAGTATTTTTAAAGATTCGAACTGATCGACTCATTGAACAACATAATCAAAATATTCGAACAATACAAATTGATGCCGCACAAGATATCCCCCTAAATGTTACACCATTTGAATCAAATGGTCTTGAACATCGTCGTGCAATGATTTCTGAGGAAATGCATGAAGCTGCAGATACAGTAATGTTTGGAAGGCATGGTACACGTGTTCGGCATCGTTAAAATATTAATTAGTTTATTTGTTTGTTAAATTAAAATATTTATTTTTTTATTTATTTAGACGTACGTGGTTACATTATTTTTTAATTTCCCGGTTTCATAAAAAATTTTTCATGTGCTTTTTTTAGTAATTTTAAACACTCGTGAAATATTATTTTAACAAAATTTTTTATTTTTCTGCAATAAAAAATTGTTATATTTTTGTCTGCTTTTCCTTTGCTGCTCCTAACCTCAACAATTGTATTTTTAATATTTTTTTTGTGCTTAATTTAAATAAAATCATTAAAAAGCTGTTTCAACAAACAACAAAAAAAAAGCAAAAGACGATAAAAAATCATCACAAAAAGCAGCACTTAAAAAATACAAAACTAAAATTAAAAGGCTTTTTTCCGTTTTCGGGCAACAACATTTAAGTGTTGCTTCTTTTTTTCTTCTTTTGACTTTGATTTAGGAAAGAACGAATAAACTTTCTTTCTTTAAAAGAAGAAGGAGAAACAAACAACTTGAAACAGCGTTAATCTTCTTCTTCGTTATTTTTGTACGCGTGTAATTACAATAATCTCTTTTCTTTGAGGCTGATCTTTTTCGGCTTCCGCAAAACTTTTTTTAAAGCTGAAAGCAAAAAGCAAAACTCACATTTTCAAAAGCAGCCCGACGTGATCAAACTATACCTTTAATTTTACTTTTTTGGATACTGTAAAAATGTTGACCATTGATGAAATATAAGCTACGTCAGTCAATGCGGTTTAATTTTGATCCATTTAGTGGCAAGAAAAAAAGACAACTGCGGAAATGTCCGAGAATTTTTTTTCTTTACTGCTTCAATCAAGCTTTTTATCTCTCATTCTTGTTGCCAGATTGTTGTGGGCAAGTGATCAAAACTTTAAGACAACACAAAAAAACTGCGACAAAGGCTCGCTCTCTCTATTTTTTAAATTATATATTTTTTTCTCATTGTCCATTGCCTTTTTTTTTTGAAGCTTATATATTTTTTTATAAAAATAAGAGTCTCCATTTTACTTACCCCAATGGCTACTTTTCATCCGTTTTTAAAGTCAAGAAAAAGAGGTGCTCTTTTTTTTCGGCAGCAACACCAGCTTTTTTTCTCCGTGTGCGCTGTGTAGTAGGTCTTACGTTTTCCCTCCTCAAAAATAAATTGTTTCAACTCATTTTTGAGTCAGCTGTGCCAACGTGTTTTACATCTCTTTCCTCTTTTCCTTTATGTTTGGCAAAATGAAAGAAAGTGTCTTTTGTTTTTGTAATGTTTGATATATTTCATATTTCTTTTTGCTCTTTTAATAGAACAACAACAAAAGAAACATCCCCACACGCGCGTGTATCATCATTATCAAATTACAGGAACAAAAAACAAGTTTTGCTTGAATTTTTTGTGTTCCAAAATTTAAATTCCAGATGTTCGAAAAAAAAGTTAATTAAAAATTTTATGCGTTTTTTTGCAAAAATAATAATATCTTTGGATTTCATTTTTATTACTATAAAAATGCTTTGAGTTTTTGCGTGATAACTTTTTATTTTACATTTCATATTTTATCCCTTTCAATGTTTCGTCCATTGAAAATATTAATTCCTTCTTACAGCCCAAATGAAATGCCATCTCCAACAAACGGGTTCAAACGTGAAAATGTTACTCCAACGGGGAGGACTCGTTTAACGGGTTCTAGTCCTTCTCTTTCCACCACCCCCTCTGCAAATGCCATAACAACTTTGTTAGCCAATGCTTCGATGAATGCATCATTTCCATCAACATCAGCAGATACAAATTATTTTATTACACCTGCAATTGGAAGGCATCGATTTTCGCCTTCTTCTTCAGCATCCGCAGCCCCAAAGAAAAGTATTTTAAAACGATCAACTTTTCCCCTGCCTGTAAGTTTATTAAAGTGAAAATATTCAATGTTTTTGTATCACTTAAGTATTATTTAAAACATTTATTTTAGACAGGTAAAGTTGCATTCGAATCCCCATTTACAACATTTGCCACAAATGCTTTGCTACCACCAACTCGAAACAATAATTTTGAGCCACAACAAAGTAATACCAATGTCTCAAAAATTCCAAAACCCTCAGTTGGATTTTCTGAAAAAAATACTGGTTTGATTTTATTTTTGTGCTATAAAACATTATTAAAAGCTATTATTCAAATTTAGTGGCAATATTTGGTGATACATCAGATGATAATACCACGGAAAATGAAAGCTTAGCACAATCTCGAATTCCTGTGGCTTCAACAAATCCATTAGATAAACTTATTAGGTATTTACAATTGATTCAATAGAATACAGTATAAACTAATTTTTAGACAAACCAGTATATTGTATTCTGAAGACGAAGATACCGATAGTCCAAGTCAACCAGCTGGTGATTCACATGAAGGAACAGATTATGAAGAAGATACTCCAACGGAAGAGCTGGAAAATATTGTTGAAGAGAAGAAAGAGAATGGAGGAACAGATGATGGAGATGTATCATATACAAGTTCAACGGCAAGCTCACTAGTGACAAGTAAATGGTGGTTTGGAAAAGAGACAAAGTTTGTTATATTTCTTTCAGTAAAAAGTAATAATAAATAAAATTACAGATATGTAACACATTGCGATAAAAAGGGTTGTAATCATAAACATCACAAACATCAACAATCCCCTCCAGGTGCATACTTAACTCCAACACAACAAAAATCAAAAGAAATCAATAAACTGAAAAAAGAACTGAAAGCAGCAAAATTAGTGGTCGAAGAAAAAGAAAAGCATCTTCGAGAGCTCCGCGATCGAGTAAAAGAAATTGAAAATATGATGGATACAAATTCGGCTCTTCGAGAACATTCTCGGCTAATGCAACGACAAAAAGAGATACAAGATGAATATAAAGCAGAAAAGCAGCAAATGGTTGAAAAGCATGAAGTTCGTGTGAGACAGCTAATTCAAGAAGCTGTGGATGCAAGGGCAGAAGCTTTAAGGAAAACTGAACAACTAGAAAATTTTCATAAAATTAAACGACAAAATTATGTGGATTCTACGACGAATACAGATCCCCCGCAGCCACCTCCTTCACACGTTGCTATCGGGCTTCAAGCAGCTTTGGCTTCACTTGCCCCCTCTCCACAACCTGGAGATCAATCAACAACACCTGAAAAGCAGCAACAAGTTCAAGCTGCAATCGCACAAGATGCTGTTAATCAATTACAGGTAAGCTAGAAAAAAGACTATGCGAAATTGATATTTCGATTACGAAAAAAAGTTTTGTCTTTCCAATTTCGACTAAGAAAGTTTTGGGTTTGATTTCGGGACAAGCATAAAAAATTTCAATTATGCTTTTTTGATATTTTAAATTTCAATTTCACAGAACCCTAACTTAGAATATAAATAAAAAATGTAAACTTTAGGCTTACCAAAATGAAGCCTTAATTTGGCGAACAAAAGCTGCCCAACTTGAAATTGTTGTAAAAGAACAACTTTCAAAAGCTTCAACAACAGAAGCAATTTTAATGAATGATCTTGAAGCAGCCAGAAACGAAATCGACCGGTTTCGAGATTATTGTCATCGATTAGAAGCTGCTGCACTCGCGGATTCAATTATTGATGGAGATAGAGTTGATACAGCTGCAATGATTCGATCTATGGATTCTTCTTCTCGTGCAACCCCTGCAATGATGCCATTACTTCAGCCATCTCCGTCTTCTATGCATTTAGTTTTAGCTGCAGAATGTCAATCCCCAGCATGTTTAGAGCGGACACGACTTCTTGGAGAAGAGAATAAACAACTTTATGAAAGTGTAAGCATTTATTATTTATTATATCTATTTTTTGGTGTCATTTGTGGTGTTCTCTTTCTTTTGTTTAAGCAGTGTTATCGAAACGCCGACGCCGGCGTCGTGGCGTCGACGCCAATGCCGGCGTCGGCATCGATAGGTGGTGATCGGCGTCGAGGCCGGGAGTGACGCCGACGCCGAGTGATGTATCTTCTATGCTGAAAAATGTTTTTTTGTCGGTTTTTGGCATTTTTGTAGAATGTGTCTGTATAAAAAGAGGTTCCCGCACATAGCTATTAAACTATGTTGTTTTTAAACAAAAATTTCGTTGTTAATTTACACCTCTGAATATACAACATCCGGCGTCACTCGGCGTCGACGCCATCAACGCCGATGCCGACGCCGGCGTCGGCGTTGGCGTCGGCATCGAGGCTTTTCGAAAATCGATAACACTGTGTTTAAGTCCGTTTTCAACAAATTTTCTGTTTCGTTTTAGCATACAAAAATTACTTTTATCTATCATTTCTTTATACTTTTAAGTTTAATGCTTATGTTTTGTCGCTTATGGTTTCTGTTTTTTTTTATGTTTTGATTCCGTTAAAATAAATGTTTGTGTTTATGTTAAATATGTGTACTGTATTTATGTTCATGCTTGCTGCAAGAATTACACATATTCGTATTATAATACATGCATTATTATATTTTTAGTTAGAAGAACGAGTTGCAAGAGTTCATGAACTTGAAGAAGCAGTAACACAGATGCAACAATCTGCAGAAGATATGATGTTTGAAATGGATGACCTAAAAGAGCAGCATCAAAGACTCGCTCAATTAGCAGAAGAAAGAAATTCAGAATGTGAAGCCGCTCAACTAATCCTTTCCCGACTTCAAGATGAAAAAGAACAACTTAATCAAGCTTTAGCCTTTCTAGAAGAGCGAACAAAAGTATATCGAAATACAATATTAGATAATGATTTAGTTGTTCGAGATGAAGCAACGTCAGAATGGCATCGAGGTTTTATTGATCCAAGATTTCAAATTCTTGTTTCTAAACCAGCTCAAACAGATTTAACAAGTGATGAGTTGACGAGTAATGAAAGAGATTTTGTGGATTTGAGAGATAAGCTTCGAGAAATTCAAGCTGAATTTTCATCCAAACATAAAACACTGCATGAAAAATTTGCTGAAATTGAAGAAAATTTAATTTTAAAAACAAATTTGGTGGAATCTTTGAGTCGGCAGTTGGATTTTGCACAAGATGAAATACAGCAAAGTCATCAGCAGCGACAAAAGGAGCGAGAAACTTATCAGCAAAGGTTTGTTTTACATCAAAAGAGATAAAAATAAATACATTAAATTTAATTTTAGGATAAATAATTTAGCAAAAACTGCAGAAAGGATACCATTTTTGGAAGCTGAACATGAACGAATGAAATCTGTAAGTTATGGCTTTGCAAATCTGAAATTTGAAAAGGCCATTTTTTGTCTCAAAACTGAAATTAAAATTTTTTGGTCACAAATAACAAAATTAAAAAGATCCATTTCGTAGAGCCCAGCTTCAATTGAAATTAAAAATTATTTCAACTTTTGAAAATTTACAGGAAAAAAGTTTGCTAGAAAGAAGATTTGAAGAAATGAAAGAAGAATACGAAGATGGATTGGGAGCAGCTTTGGATGGCACTCTAAGGAAATATAAAGAGCAAACACTTTATTGGCAAGATAAAGTCTCGAAGATAGAGCAATCTCGAAATTTAGCTAAAGCTGAAAATGAAAAACTACGAAAAGAGCTTGAGCTGATAAAAATGAAAAATTACTTGGATAAAGCAGACCTTGAAAATCGATTGACTTCAAGTATTGACCATGTTACAGTATTACATAATCAGGTAAGTATTAATCATAGCAGTTTTTAATTAAACCAATATTTTAGGTAAATGTTCCAAGAAGGGATGCACAGTGTGATGCGCGACCAAAGCAAACAAGCAAATATGTTTCATGTAAGCCAAACGTCAAAGAAAAAGAAACACATATATTTAAAGGTGATCTATTTGATGAAGTTGAAGAACGGCTTAAATTGACACAAGTGGAATTAAGTGTTACAAAACGACAGCTACAAGTTTTACAACAAAAAATGTTGGAAGGAAATAATAACAGTGGAAGCCATGGCAGAGGAAGTGGTGATAGAGATACCATTCATCAAGGCACGCCTCGACCATCACCATTTCGAAGTACAGCTTCTCCTGTTGGGACCGTTGAAAGAAATTCAAGTTTTATGTTTTCTGTTTTTGATCACAGTAATAATACAGATGGTGGAGGCGGTGGAAGAAACTTTTCGATGTCTGAAGCAGAAGATGTTGAAGATTTGAAAGAGAATATTGCCCAATTGGAAGAGAGAAATACAGAGCTTTCAACAAAGCTAAGACAATCCGAAGCAGAAAGGAATGAACAAATTCGAGCAGAAAAAGAGAGGCTTCAACAAATTTTTAATGAATTTGATAATGTCCGAAAAGAGCTTGATGAAGAAATAAAAAAATATGAAACAGAGCGAATGAAAATGAAAGAAAGAATTCAAAAGCTGGAGCAACAAAAAGATGAAAATGATAAGCTCAAAGCGAAAATTCGGCAATGGAATAAACTTCATCGCCTGCTTGCTCCAAGAGTTTCAGCAACATCTGACAGCAACGATGAAAATGAGATTGAAAAAGCAATTGAAAAAATGCATCGTTCAATGTTTTCTTCAAAGCCTGCTTTGGAAGAGAATTCTGAAGAAGAGCTAAAACGAAGTGTTTCATTTCCGGCTTTGCTTGTAACTTCTGCTGATTCTGATTCCGAAATAGAGCATCATGTCTTGAGTGAATCTGAATACAAACAGAAGCAGGCAACTTCTGAATTAAATGAAACAAAACTACTTTCAGCTGAATTGGCGCGTTTAAAAGCAAAAGTTGAGCAGTCAATTCGTCGAACAGTTTCACAAAATTCTGCCACTTCTGGAGCAACAGATTCTTTGAATCCTTCTTCAGCAAAGATAGAAGCATCACCCGCACCAGCATTTGCAGAATTTTCAACAGATCTAGAACAAGTTCAAGCAGAATTAGAGAAACTTTTGGTAAGCATGGAAACACCGGCTGTAACTTCATCAGCACTAGCAATAGCTGACAAACCTGGCGTATTAGAAAATGAAACATTAAAAAAAGAATTTGCTGAATTAAAAGCAAATTACGATGAAGCGGCTCGGGAGCTGGATATGTATCGAAATGAAACTGCTGCAGCAGTTTTGGATCGAAAAGATAATCCAAGATTTCCAAGGTCAAATAGTTCAGAAAATTTGATCAATACTTCTGTAACTCCACAAGAGCTTCAAAGGTTTGAAATTCAAATAATTTAAATTAAAGTAGAATAAAAAATGTAAATTTAAATGGATTAAAAAACTTTCAGATGGAAGGAAACAGCTGGAACAACATTCAGAGAAGTAAATCGACTACGAAAAAATTGTGCCGGATTAGAGAATGAAAGAAGAGAGCTAAAAACACAAGTTGCAATTTTGAAGGGGGAAATTGAGCTTGCAAAGGCGCAAAATCAATTAAATAAAGAGTTGGCAGAAGTTTCACGGCGTGGATCTTTTGCATCACATAAGCGACAAAGGAAATCAACAGATCGAAAAACTCGAACACAATCATTGTCCACAACAACAGGGTCATATGCAACTGCAAATTATTCATTTGCTTCAATGGATGTTTTGCTGAGTAATAGTGAACCAAATATTTTTGATGAGTAAGTTATTTTGCATTTGACATCAGCTGATGCATCAGGGCTACTCAAAAATCGAACATAAAACAAAAAAGAAACCAAAAAAATTATTAATCAAAAAAAAAATCAAAAAACTGAAACCCGTATTTTGCATAGCACTGATTTGTATAGGTATTATAGTTAAAATATAATTCTAGGTGGAAATCAACAGAAGAAATCAATAATTCATCATCGGTTCATGAAATTGCTCCAAAAGTTGACCCAGAAGATGAACTTTCAATTGTTCAGGAAGCTTTTCAGAAACAAGTTAGCGCCCTGAAGACAAGAAATGCCGAACTTGAAGCAAGAATTGTTGAAGATGAAAAAGCATTGGTATCAAAAAATAAATTATTATCTCGGCAACCTCTTTCACGTTCCCAAGAAGCAATTGCTCCCTTGCCAAATTTGACAGAAAAACTGCAAGAAAAACTTGCGATTCTAGAAAGAGAAGTTAAATTATACGAAAAAAAGATTCGAGAAATGGAAGATGAACGACAAACAATGAATTTAGTAATGTTTCAAAAAGGACAACAAGCTGCCAAGCATGATCTCACAGAAGTAGGCTAATCTGCAAATGAAGTAACACAAGTTGAAATTTCAATTTTAGGATAAACGAACTGATGAAATGACAGAAGATAGAATTGTATTAAAGTTTTTGCATGACGCTTTTTATTATTATCTTTTAAATAAAGGTAATACTCGCGAACATTTAAATGTAAGTGGATATGGTAGATTTTGTAAGGGCTTTAAAATACTAATTTTAGGCAATCATGACAATGCTAAATTTTACTTCTGCTCAAAAAGATGAAGTAAGCAAACGACGTGGAAATTCACATTAAGTATTGTCACAAAAACAGTGCCTTCCTTTTCTTACATGGCAAACAATAAAAGTATCCAGACTCTTGAAAGTAATAAAATAGAAAAATGAAGTGCCAATGAACAAAAATTCGGGTTTTATTTTTAACGAAATTGTTTTAATTGTAATGTTACAACTTGATTACATATAAACGGAAATTAATATTTATGTAAAAAAACACTCTCCAAGTTGTAAAACAAATACATTACAGTGCTTAAAAAGATAAAAAAAATTAAAGGAATCACATTGTTTTCGTTGTTATTTTTCCAACGGTGATGTAGTTGCGTTCCAGCAAGCCAAACTCTTTTTAAACTGGAGATTAAAGTGACTATCACCACAATTAATTTTTCCAACATTGACATAGCTGCGTTGCAGCAAGCCAAACTCATTTTCAACTAGAGTTTAAAGTGACTATCACCACAATTTACATTTCCAACGTTGATGTAGTTGCAATCGAGCAAGCCAAACTCTTTTTAAACTAGAGTTTAAAGTGACTATCACCACAATTTATTTCTCCATCATCTCTGCAGCGGTGTTCAAGCAAGCCAAACTCATTTTAAACTAGAGTTTAAAGTGACTATCACCACAATTAATTTTTCCAACGTTGATGTAGTTGCAATCGAGCAAGCCAAACTCTTTTTAAACTAGAGTTTAAAGTGACTATCACCACAATTTATTTTCCAACGTTGATGTAGTTGCGTTCAAGCAAGCCAAACTCTTTTTAAACTAGAGTTTAAAGTGACTATCACCACAATTTATTTTTCTGTGATCTCTGCAGTAGCGTTCAAGCGAGAAAAACTCATTTTAAACTAGAGTTTAAAGTGACTATCACCACAATTTATTTTCCAACGTTGATGTAGTTGCGTACCAGCAAGCCAAACTCTTTTTAAACTAGAGTTTAAAGTGACTATCACCACAATTAATTTTTCCAACATTGATGTAGTTGCGTTCAAGCAAGCCAAACTCTTTTTAAACTAGAGTTTAAAGTGACTATCACCACAATTTATTTCTCCATCATCTCTGCAGCGGTGTTCAAGCAAGCCAAACTCTTTTTAAACTGGAGATTAAAGTGACTATCACCACAATTTATTTTTCTGTGATCTCTGCAGTAGCGTTCAAGCGAGAAACACTCATTTTAAACAACAGTTTAAAGTGACTATCACCACAATTTATTTTTCAGTCATCTCTGCAGTAGTGTTCAAGCCAGAAACACTCATTTTAAACAAGAGTTTAAAGTGACTATCACCGCAATTTATTTCTCCATCATCTCTGCGGCGGTGTTCAAGCAAGCCAAACTCTTTTCAAACTAGAGTTTAAAGTGACTATCACCGCAATTTATTTCTCCATCATCTCTGCGGCGGTGTTCAAGCAAGCCAAACTCTTTTCAAACTAGAGATTAAAGTGACTATCACCACAATTTATTTTTCTGTGATCTCTGCAGTAGCTTTCAAGCCAGAAACACTCATTTTAAACTAGAGTTTAAAGTGACTATCACCGCAATTTATTTCTCCATCATCTCTGCGGCGGTGATCAAGCAAGCCAAACTCTTTTCAAACTAGAGTTTAAAGTGACTATCACCGCAATTTATTTCTCCATCATCTCTGCGGCGGTGTTCAAGCAAGCCAAACTCTTTTCAAACTAGAGTTTAAAGTGACTATCACCGCAATTTATTTCTCCATCATCTCTGCGGCGGTGTTCAAGCAAGCCAAACTCTTTTCAAACTAGAGATTAAAGTGACTATCACCACAATTTATTTTCCAACGTTGTTGTAGTTGCAATCCAGCAAGCCAAACTCTTTTTAAACTAGAGTTTAAAGTGACTATCACCGCAATTTATTTCTCCATCATCTCTGCGGCGGTGTTCAAGCAAGCCAAACACTTTTCAAACTAGAGTTTAAAGTGACTATCACCACAATTTATTTTTCAGTCATCTCTGCAGTAGCTTTCAAGCCAGAAACACTCATTTTAAACTAGAGTTTAAAGTGACTATCACCGCAATTTATTTCTCCATCATCTCTGCGGCGGTGTTCAAGCAAGCCAAACTCTTTACAAACTAGAGTTTAAAGTGACTATCACCGCAATTTATTTCTCCATCATCTCTGCGGCGGTGTTCAAGCAAGCCAAACTCTTTACAAACTAGAGTTTAAAGTGACTATCACCGCAATTTATTTCTCCATCATCTCTGCGGCGGTATTCAAGCAAGCCAAACTCTTTTCAAACTAGAGTTTAAAGTGACTATCACCGCAATTTATTTCTCCCTCATCTCTGCGGCGGTGTTCAAGCCAGAAACACTCATTTTAAACAAGAGTTTAAAGTGACTATCACCACAATTTACATTTCCAACGTTGATGTAGTTGCGTTCCAGCAAGCCAAACTCTTTTTAAACTAGAGTTTAAAGTGACTATCACCACAATTTATTTTCCAACGTTGATGTAGTTGCAATCGAGCAAGCCAAACTCTTTTTAAACTAGAGTTTAAAGTGACTATCACCGCAATTTATTTCTCCATCATCTCTGCGGCGGTGTTCAAGCAAGCCAAACTCTTTTCAAACTAGAGTTTAAAGTGACTATCACCGCAATTTATTTCTCCATCATCTCTGCGGCGGTGTTCAAGCAAGCCAAACTCTTTTCAAACTAGAGATTAAAGTGACTATCACCACAATTTATTTTTCTGTGATCTCTGCAGTAGTGTTCAAGCCAGAAACACTCATTTTAAACAAGAGTTTAAAGTGACTATCACCAGAATTTACATTTCCAACGTTGATGTAGTTGCGTTCCAGCAAGCCAAACTCTTTTTAAACTAGAGTTTAAAGTGACTATCACCACAATTTATTTCTCCATCATCTCTGCAGCGGTGTTCAAGCAAGCCAAACTCTTTTTAAACTAGAGTTTAAAGTGACTATCACCACAATTTATTTTCCAACGTTGATGTAGTTGCAATCGAGCAAGCCAAACTCTTTTTAAACTAGAGTTTAAAGTGACTATCACCGCAATTTATTTCTCCATCATCTCTGCGGCGGTGTTCAAGCAAGCCAAACTCTTTTCAAACTAGAGTTTAAAGTGACTATCACCGCAATTTATTTCTCCATCATCTCTGCAGCGGTGTTCAAGCAAGCCAAACTCTTTTTAAACTAGAGTTTAAAGTGACTATCACCACAATTTATTTCTCCATCATCTCTGCAGCGGTGTTCAAGCAAGCCAAACTCTTTTTAAACTAGAGTTTAAAGTGACTATCACCACAATTTATTTTCCAACGTTGATGTAGTTGCAATCGAGCAAGCCAAACTCTTTTTAAACTAGAGTTTAAAGTGACTATCACCGCAATTTATTTCTCCATCATCTCTGCAGTAGCTTTCAAGCCAGAAACACTCATTTTAAACTAGAGTTTAAAGTGACTATCACCGCAATTTATTTCTCCATCATCTCTGCGGCGGTGTTCAAGCAAGCCAAACTCTTTTCAAACTAGAGTTTAAAGTGACTATCACCGCAATTTATTTCTCCATCATCTCTGCGGCGGTGTTCAAGCAAGCCAAACACTTTTCAAACTAGAGATTAAAGTGACTATCACCACAATTTATTTTTCTGTGATCTCTGCAGTAGTGTTCAAGCCAGAAACACTCATTTTAAACAAGAGTTTAAAGTGACTATCACCACAATTTACATTTCCAACGTTGATGTTGTTGCGTTCAAGCAAGCCAAACTCTTTTTAAACTAGAGTTTAAAGTGACTATCACCGCAATTTATTTCTCCATCATCTCTACGGCGGTGTTCAAGCAAGCCAAACTCTTTTCAAACTAGAGTTTAAAGTGACTATCACCGCAATTTATTTCTCCATCATCTCTGCAGCGGTGTTCAAGCAAGCCAAACTCTTTCTAAACTAGAGTTTAAAGTGACTGTCACCACAATTTATTTTCCTACGTTGATGTAGTTGCAATCGAGCAAGCCAAACTCTTTTTAAACTAGAGTTTAAAGTGACTATCACCGCAATTTATTTCTCCATCATCTCTGCAGTAGCTTTCAAGCCAGAAACACTCATTTTAAACTAGAGTTTAAAGTGACTATCACCGCAATTTATTTCTCCATCATCTCTGCGGCGGTGTTCAAGCAAGCCAAACTCTTTTCAAACTAGAGTTTAAAGTGACTATCACCGCAATTTATTTCTCCATCATCTCTGCGGCGGTGTTCAAGCAAGCCAAACTCTTTTCAAACTAGAGTTTAAAGTGACTATCACCGCAATTTATTTCTCCATCATCTCTGCAGTAGCTTTCAAGCCAGAAACACTCATTTTAAACTAGAGTTTAAAGTGACTATCACCGCAATTTATTTCTCCATCATCTCTGCGGCGGTGTTCAAGCAAGCCAAACTCTTTTCAAACTAGAGTTTAAAGTGACTATCACCGCAATTTATTTCTCCATCATCTCTGCGGCGGTGTTCAAGCAAGCCAAACACTTTTCAAACTAGAGATTAAAGTGACTATCACCACAATTTATTTTTCTGTGATCTCTGCAGTAGTGTTCAAGCCAGAAACACTCATTTTAAACAAGAGTTTAAAGTGACTATCACCACAATTTATTTTCCAACGTTGATGTAGTTGCAATCGAGCAAGCCAAACTCTTTTTAAACTAGAGTTTAAAGTGACTATCACCGCAATTTATTTCTCCATCATCTCTGCAGTAGCTTTCAAGCCAGAAACACTCATTTTAAACTAGAGTTTAAAGTGACTATCACCGCAATTTATTTCTCCATCATCTCTGCGGCGGTGTTCAAGCAAGCCAAACTCTTTTCAAACTAGAGTTTAAAGTGACTATCACCGCAATTTATTTCTCCATCATCTCTGCGGCGGTGTTCAAGCAAGCCAAACACTTTTCAAACTAGAGATTAAAGTGACTATCACCACAATTTATTTTTCTGTGATCTCTGCAGTAGTGTTCAAGCCAGAAACACTCATTTTAAACAAGAGTTTAAAGTGACTATCACCACAATTTACATTTCCAACGTGGATGTTGTTGCGTTCAAGCAAGCCAAACTCTTTTTAAACTAGAGTTTAAAGTGACTATCACCGCAATTTATTTCTCCATCATCTCTACGGCGGTGTTCAAGCAAGCCAAACTCTTTTCAAACTAGAGTTTAAAGTGACTATCACCGCAATTTATTTCTCCATCATCTCTGCAGCGGTGTTCAAGCAAGCCAAACTCTTTCTAAACTAGAGTTTAAAGTGACTGTCACCACAATTTATTTTCCAACGTTGATGTAGTTGCAATCGAGCAAGCCAAACTCTTTTTAAACTAGAGTTTAAAGTGACTATCACCGCAATTTATTTCTCCATCATCTCTGCAGTAGCTTTCAAGCCAGAAACACTCATTTTAAACTAGAGTTTAAAGTGACTATCACCGCAATTTATTTCTCCATCATCTCTGCGGCGGTGTTCAAGCAAGCCAAACTCTTTTCAAACTAGAGTTTAAAGTGACTATCACCGCAATTTATTTCTCCATCATCTCTGCGGCGGTGTTCAAGCAAGCCAAACACTTTTCAAACTAGAGATTAAAGTGACTATCACCACAATTTATTTTTCTGTGATCTCTGCAGTAGTGTTCAAGCCAGAAACACTCATTTTAAACAAGAGTTTAAAGTGACTATCACCACAATTTATTTTCCAACGTTGATGTAGTTGCAATCGAGCAAGCCAAACTCTTTTTAAACTAGAGTTTAAAGTGACTATCACCGCAATTTATTTCTCCATCATCTCTGCAGTAGCTTTCAAGCCAGAAACACTCATTTTAAACTAGAGTTTAAAGTGACTATCACCGCAATTTATTTCTCCATCATCTCTGCGGCGGTGTTCAAGCAAGCCAAACTCTTTTCAAACTAGAGTTTAAAGTGACTATCACCGCAATTTATTTCTCCATCATCTCTGCGGCGGTGTTCAAGCAAGCCAAACTCTTTTCAAACTAGAGTTTAAAGTGACTATCACCGCAATTTATTTCTCCATCATCTCTGCGGCGGTGTTCAAGCAAGCCAAACACTTTTCAAACTAGAGATTAAAGTGACTATCACCACAATTTATTTTTCTGTGATCTCTGCAGTAGTGTTCAAGCCAGAAACACTCATTTTAAACAAGAGTTTAAAGTGACTATCACCACAATTTACATTTCCAACGTTGATGTTGTTGCGTTCAAGCAAGCCAAACTCTTTTTAAACTAGAGTTTAAAGTGACTATCACCGCAATTTATTTCTCCATCATCTCTGCAGCGGTGTTCAAGCAAGCCAAACTCTTTTTAAACTAGAGTTTAAAGTGACTATCACCACAATTTATTTTCCAACGTTGATGTAGTTGCAATCGAGCAAGCCAAACTCTTTTTAAACTAGAGTTTAAAGTGACTATCACCGCAATTTATTTCTCCATCATCTCTGCAGTAGCTTTCAAGCCAGAAACACTCATTTTAAACTAGAGTTTAAAGTGACTATCACCGCAATTTATTTCTCCATCATCTCTGCGGCGGTGTTCAAGCAAGCCAAACTCTTTTCAAACTAGAGTTTAAAGTGACTATCACCGCAATTTATTTCTCCATCATCTCTGCGGCGGTGTTCAAGCAAGCCAAACTCTTTTCAAACTAGAGTTTAAAGTGACTATCACCGCAATTTATTTCTCCATCATCTCTGCGGCGGTGTTCAAGCAAGCCAAACACTTTTCAAACTAGAGATTAAAGTGACTATCACCACAATTTATTTTTCTGTGATCTCTGCAGTAGTGTTCAAGCCAGAAACACTCATTTTAAACAAGAGTTTAAAGTGACTATCACCACAATTTACATTTCCAACGTTGATGTTGTTGCGTTCAAGCAAGCCAAACTCTTTTTAAACTAGAGTTTAAAGTGACTATCACCGCAATTTTTTTCTCCATCATCTCTACGGCGGTGTTCAAGCAAGCCAAACTCTTTTTAAACTAGAGTTTAAAGTGACTATCACCGCAATTTATTTCTCCATCATCTCTGCAGCGGTGTTCAAGCAAGCCAAACTCTTTTTAAACTAGAGTTTAAAGTGACTATCACCACAATTTATTTTCCAACGTTGATGTAGTTGCAATCGAGCAAGCCAAACTCTTTTTAAACTAGAGTTTAAAGTGACTATCACCGCAATTTATTTCTCCATCATCTCTGCAGTAGCTTTCAAGCCAGAAACACTCATTTTAAACTAGAGTTTAAAGTGACTATCACCGCAATTTATTTCTCCATCATCTCTGCGGCGGTGTTCAAGCAAGCCAAACTCTTTTCAAACTAGAGTTTAAAGTGACTATCACCGCAATTTATTTCTCCATCATCTCTGCGGCGGTGTTCAAGCAAGCCAAACTCTTTTCAAACTAGAGTTTAAAGTGACTATCACCGCAATTTATTTCTCCATCATCTCTGCGGCGGTGTTCAAGCAAGCCAAACACTTTTCAAACTAGAGATTAAAGTGACTATCACCACAATTTATTTTTCTGTGATCTCTGCAGTAGTGTTCAAGCCAGAAACACTCATTTTAAACAAGAGTTTAAAGTGACTATCACCACAATTTACATTTCCAACGTTGATGTTGTTGCGTTCAAGCAAGCCAAACTCTTTTTAAACTAGAGTTTAAAGTGACTATCACCGCAATTTATTTCTCCATCATCTCTACGGCGGTGTTCAAGCAAGCCAAACTCTTTTCAAACTAGAGTTTAAAGTGACTATCACCGCAATTTATTTCTCCATCATCTCTGCGGCGGTGTTCAAGCAAGCCAAACTCTTTTCAAACTAGAGTTTAAAGTGACTATCACCGCAATTTATTTCTCCATCATCTCTGCGGCGGTGTTCAAGCAAGCCAAACACTTTTCAAACTAGAGATTAAAGTGACTATCACCACAATTTATTTTTCTGTGATCTCTGCAGTAGTGTTCAAGCCAGAAACACTCATTTTAAACAAGAGTTTAAAGTGACTATCACCACAATTTACATTTCCGACGTTGATGTTGTTGCGTTCAAGCAAGCCAAACTCTTTTTAAACTAGAGTTTAAAGTGACTATCACCGCAATTTTTTTCTCCATCATCTCTACGGCGGTGTTCAAGCAAGCCAAACTCTTTTTAAACTAGAGTTTAAAGTGACTATCACCGCAATTTATTTCTCCATCATCTCTGCAGCGGTGTTCAAGCAAGCCAAACTCTTTTTAAACTAGAGTTTAAAGTGACTATCACCACAATTTATTTTCCAACGTTGATGTAGTTGCAATCGAGCAAGCCAAACTCTTTTTAAACTAGAGTTTAAAGTGACTATCACCGCAATTTATTTCTCCATCATCTCTGCAGTAGCTTTCAAGCCAGAAACACTCATTTTAAACTAGAGTTTAAAGTGACTATCACCGCAATTTATTTCTCCATCATCTCTGCGGCGGTGTTCAAGCAAGCCAAACTCTTTTCAAACTAGAGTTTAAAGTGACTATCACCGCAATTTATTTCTCCATCATCTCTGCGGCGGTGTTCAAGCAAGCCAAACTCTTTTCAAACTAGAGTTTAAAGTGACTATCACCGCAATTTATTTCTCCATCATCTCTGCGGCGGTGTTCAAGCAAGCCAAACACTTTTCAAACTAGAGATTAAAGTGACTATCACCACAATTTATTTTTCTGTGATCTCTGCAGTAGTGTTCAAGCCAGAAACACTCATTTTAAACAAGAGTTTAAAGTGACTATCACCACAATTTACATTTCCAACGTTGATGTTGTTGCGTTCAAGCAAGCCAAACTCTTTTTAAACTAGAGTTTAAAGTGACTATCACCGCAATTTATTTCTCCATCATCTCTACGGCGGTGTTCAAGCAAGCCAAACTCTTTTCAAACTAGAGTTTAAAGTGACTATCACCGCAATTTATTTCTCCATCATCTCTGCGGCGGTGTTCAAGCAAGCCAAACTCTTTTCAAACTAGAGTTTAAAGTGACTATCACCGCAATTTATTTCTCCATCATCTCTGCGGCGGTGTTCAAGCAAGCCAAACACTTTTCAAACTAGAGATTAAAGTGACTATCACCACAATTTATTTTTCTGTGATCTCTGCAGTAGTGTTCAAGCAAGCCAAACTCTTTTCAAACTAGAGTTTAAAGTGACTATCACCGCAATTTATTTCTCCATCATCTCTGCGGCGGTATTCAAGCAAGCCAAACTCTTTTCAAACTAGAGTTTAAAGTGACTATCACCGCAATTTATTTCTCCATCATCTCTGCGGCGGTGTTCAAGCCAGAAACACTCATTTTAAACAAGAGTTTAAAGTGACTATCACCACAATTTACATTTCCAACGTTGATGTTGTTGCGTACAAGCAAGCCAAACTCTTTTTAAACTAGAGTTTAAAGTGACTATCACCGCAATTTATTTCTCCATCATCTCTGCGGCGGTGTTCAAGCAAGCCAAACTCTTTTTAAACTAGAGTTTAAAGTGACTATCACCGCAATTTATTTCTCCATCATCTCTGCGGCGGTGTTCAAGCAAGCCAAACTCTTTTCAAACTAGAGTTTAAAGTGACTATCACCGCAATTTATTTCTCCATCATCTCTGCGGCGGTGTTCAAGCAAGCCAAACTCTTTTTAAACTAGAGTTTAAAGTGACTATCACCGCAATTTATTTCTCCATCATCTCTGCGGCGGTGTTCAAGCAAGCCAAACTCTTTTCAAACTAGAGTTTAAAGTGACTATCACCGCAATTTATTTCTCCATCATCTCTGCGGCGGTGTTCAAGCAAGCCAAACACTTTTCAAACTAGAGATTAAAGTGACTATCACCACAATTTATTTTTCTGTGATCTCTGCAGTAGTGTTCAAGCCAGAAACACTCATTTTAAACAAGAGTTTAAAGTGACTATCACCACAATTTACATTTCCAACGTTGATGTTGTTGCGTTCAAGCAAGCCAAACTCTTTTTAAACTAGAGTTTAAAGTGACTATCACCGCAATTTATTTCTCCATCATCTCTGCGGCGGTGTTCAAGCAAGCCAAACTCTTTTCAAACTAGAGTTTAAAGTGACTATCACCGCAATTTATTTCTCCATCATCTCTGCGGCGGTGTTCAAGCAAGCCAAACTCTTTTCAAACTAGAGTTTAAAGTGACTATCACCGCAATTTATTTCTCCATCATCTCTGCGGCGGTGTTCAAGCAAGCCAAACACTTTTCAAACTAGAGATTAAAGTGACTATCACCACAATTTATTTTTCTGTGATCTCTGCAGTAGTGTTCAAGCAAGCCAAACTCTTTTCAAACTAGAGTTTAAAGTGACTATCACCGCAATTTATTTCTCCATCATCTCTGCGGCGGTATTCAAGCAAGCCAAACTCTTTTCAAACTAGAGTTTAAAGTGACTATCACCGCAATTTATTTCTCCATCATCTCTGCGGCGGTGTTCAAGCCAGAAACACTCATTTTAAACAAGAGTTTAAAGTGACTATCACCACAATTTACATTTCCAACGTTGATGTTGTTGCGTTCAAGCAAGCCAAACTCTTTTTAAACTAGAGTTTAAAGTGACTATCACCGCAATTTATTTCTCCATCATCTCTGCGGCGGTGTTCAAGCAAGCCAAACTCTTTTTAAACTAGAGTTTAAAGTGACTATCACCGCAATTTATTTCTCCATCATCTCTGCGGCGGTGTTCAAGCAAGCCAAACTCTTTTTAAACTAGAGTTTAAAGTGACTATCACCTCAATTTATTTCTCCGTCATCTCTGCGGCGGTGTTCAAGCAAGCCAAACTCTTTTCAAACTAGAGTTTAAAGTGACTATCACCGCAATTTATTTCTCCATCATCTCTGCGGCGGTGTTCAAGCAAGCCAAACACTTTTCAAACTAGAGATTAAAGTGAATATCACCACAATTTATTTTTCTGTGATCTCTGCAGTAGTGTTCAAGCCAGAAACACTCATTTTAAACAAGAGTTTAAAGTGACTATCACCACAATTTACATTTCCAACGTTGATGTTGTTGCGTTAAAGCAAGCCAAACTCTTTTTAAACTAGAGTTTAAAGTGACTATCACCACAATTTATTTTCCAACGTTGATGTAGTTGCAATCGAGCAAGCCAAACTCTTTTTAAACTAGAGTTTAAAGTGACTATCACCACAATTTATTTCTCCATCATCTCTGCAGCGGTGTTCAAGCAAGCCAAACTCTTTTTAAACTAGAGTTTAAAGTGACTATCACCACACTTTATTTTCCAACGTTGATGTAGTTGCAATCGAGCAAGCCAAACTCTTTTTAAACTAGAGTTTAAAGTGACTATCACCACAATTTATTTTCCAACGTTGATGTAGTTGCAATCGAGCAAGCCAAACTCTTTTTAAACTAGAGTTTAAAGTGACTATCACCACAATTTATTTCTCCATCATCTCTGCAGCGGTGTTCAAGCAAGCCAAACTCTTTTTAAACTAGAGTTTAAAGTGACTATCACCACACTTTATTTTCCAACGTTGATTTAGTTGCAATCGAGCAAGCCAAACTCTTTTTAAACTAGAGTTTAAAGTGACTATCACCGCAATTTATTTCTCCATCATCTCTGCGGCGGTGTTCAAGCAAGCCAAACTCTTTTCAAACTAGAGTTTAAAGTGACTATCACCGCAATTTATTTCTCCATCATCTCTGCAGCGGTGTTCAAGCAAGCCAAACTCTTTTTAAACTAGAGTTTAAAGTGACTATCACCACAATTTATTTCTCCATCATCTCTGCAGCGGTGTTCAAGCAAGCCAAACTCTTTTTAAACTAGAGTTTAAAGTGACTATCACCACAATTTATTTTCCAACGTTGATGTAGTTGCAATCGAGCAAGCCAAACTCTTTTTAAACTAGAGTTTAAAGTGACTATCACCGCAATTTATTTCTCCATCATCTCTGCAGTAGCTTTCAAGCCAGAAACACTCATTTTAAACTAGAGTTTAAAGTGACTATCACCGCAATTTATTTCTCCATCATCTCTGCGGCGGTGTTCAAGCAAGCCAAACTCTTTTCAAACTAGAGTTTAAAGTGACTATCACCGCAATTTATTTCTCCATCATCTCTGCGGCGGTGTTCAAGCAAGCCAAACTCTTTTCAAACTAGAGTTTAAAGTGACTATCACCGCAATTTATTTCTCCATCATCTCTGCGGCGGTGTTCAAGCAAGCCAAACACTTTTCAAACTAGAGATTAAAGTGACTATCACCACAATTTATTTTTCTGTGATCTCTGCAGTAGTGTTCAAGCCAGAAACACTCATTTTAAACAAGAGTTTAAAGTGACTATCACCACAATTTACATTTCCAACGTTGATGTTGTTGCGTTCAAGCAAGCCAAACTCTTTTCAAACTAGAGTTTAAAGTGACTATCACCGCAATTTATTTCTCCATCATCTCTGCGGCGGTATTCAAGCAAGCCAAACTCTTTTCAAACTAGAGTTTAAAGTGACTATCACCGCAATTTATTTCTCCATCATCTCTGCGGCGGTGTTCAAGCCAGAAACACTCATTTTAAACAAGAGTTTAAAGTGCCTATCACCACAATTTACATTTCCAACGTTGATGTTGTTGCGTTCAAGCAAGCCAAACTCTTTTTAAACTAGAGTTTAAAGTGACTATCACCGCAATTTATTTCTCCATCATCTCTGCGGCGGTGTTCAAGCAAGCCAAACTCTTTTTAAACTAGAGTTTAAAGTGACTATCACCGCAATTTATTTCTCCATCATCTCTGCGGCGGTGTTCAAGCAAGCCAAACTCTTTTTAAACTAGAGTTTAAAGTGACTATCACCTCAATTTATTTCTCCATCATCTCTGCGGCGGTGTTCAAGCAAGCCAAACTCTTTTCAAACTAGAGTTTAAAGTGACTATCACCGCAATTTATTTCTCCATCATCTCTGCGGCGGTGTTCAAGCAAGCCAAACACTTTTCAAACTAGAGATTAAAGTGAATATCACCACAATTTATTTTTCTGTGATCTCTGCAGTAGTGTTCAAGCCAGAAACACTCATTTTAAACAAGAGTTTAAAGTGACTATCACCACAATTTACATTTCCAACGTTGATGTTGTTGCGTTCAAGCAAGCCAAACTCTTTTTAAACTAGAGTTTAAAGTGACTATCACCGCAATTTATTTCTCCATCATCTCTGCGGCGGTGTTCAAGCAAGCCAAACTCTTTTTAAACTAGAGTTTAAAGTGACTATCACCTCAATTTATTTCTCCATCATCTCTGCGGCGGTGTTCAAGCAAGCCAAACTCTTTTCAAACTAGAGTTTAAAGTGACTATCACCGCAATTTATTTCTCCATCATCTCTGCGGCGGTGTTCAAGCAAGCCAAACACTTTTCAAACTAGAGATTAAAGTGAATATCACCACAATTTATTTTTCTGTGATCTCTGCAGTAGTGTTCAAGCCAGAAACACTCATTTTAAACAAGAGTTTAAAGTGACTATCACCACAATTTACATTTCCAACGTTGATGTTGTTGCGTTCAAGCAAGCCAAACTCTTTTCAAACTAGAGTTTAAAGTGACTATCACCGCAATTTATTTCTCCATCATCTCTGCGGCGGTGTTCAAGCAAGCCAAACACTTTTCAAACTAGAGATTAAAGTGAATATCACCACAATTTATTTTTCTGTGATCTCTGCAGTAGTGTTCAAGCCAGAAACACTCATTTTAAACAAGAGTTTAAAGTGACTATCACCACAATTTACATTTCCAACGTTGATGTTGTTGCGTTCAAGCAAGCCAAACTCTTTTTAAACTAGAGTTTAAAGTGACTATCACCGCAATTTATTTCTCCATCATCTCTGCGGCGGTGTTCAAGCAAGCCAAACTCTTTTTAAACTAGAGTTTAAAGTGACTATCACCTCAATTTATTTCTCCATCATCTCTGCGGCGGTGTTCAAGCAAGCCAAACTCTTTTCAAACTAGAGTTTAAAGTGACTATCACCGCAATTTATTTCTCCATCATCTCTGCGGCGGTGTTCAAGCAAGCCAAACACTTTTCAAACTAGAGATTAAAGTGAATATCACCACAATTTATTTTTCTGTGATCTCTGCAGTAGTGTTCAAGCCAGAAACACTCATTTTAAACAAGAGTTTAAAGTGACTATCACCACAATTTACATTTCCAACGTTGATGTTGTTGCGTTCAAGCAAGCCAAACTCTTTTTAAACTAGAGTTTAAAGTGACTATCACCGCAATTTATTTCTCCATCATCTCTGCGGCGGTGTTCAAGCAAGCCAAACACTTTTCAAACTAGAGTTTAAAGTGACTATCACCACAATTTATTTTTCAGTCATCTCTGCAGTAGCTTTCAAGCCAGAAATGCTCATTTTAAACTAGAGTTTAAAGTGACTATCACCGCAATTTATTTCACCATCATCTCTGCGGCGGTGTTCAAGCAAGCCAAACTCTTTACAAACTAGAGTTTAAAGTGACTATCACCGCAATTTATTTCTCCATCATCTCTGCGGCGGTGTTCAAGCAAGCCAAACTCTTTTCAAACTAGAGTTTAAAGTGACTATCACCGCAATTTATTTCTCCATCATCTCTGCGGCGGTATTCAAGCAAGCCAAACTCTTTTCAAACTAGAGTTTAAAGTGACTATCACCGCAATTTATTTCTCCATCATCTCTGCGGCGGTGTTCAAGCCAGAAACACTCATTTTAAACAAGAGTTTAAAGTGACTATCACCACAATTTACATTTCCAACGTTGATGTAGTTGCGTTCCAGCAAGCCAAACTCTTTTTAAACTAGAGTTTAAAGTGACTATCACCACAATTTATTTTCCAACGTTGATGTAGTTGCAATCGAGCAAGCCAAACTCTTTTTAAACTAGAGTTTAAAGTGACTATCACCGCAATTTATTTCTCCATCATCTCTGCGGCGGTGTTCAAGCAAGCCAAACTCTTTTCAAACTAGAGATTAAAGTGACTATCACCACAATTTATTTTTCTGTGATCTCTGCAGTAGTGTTCAAGCCAGAAACACTCATTTTAAACAAGAGTTTAAAGTGACTATCACCACAATTTACATTTCAAACGTTGATGTAGTTGCGTTCCAGCAAGCCAAACTCTTTTTAAACTAGAGTTTAAAGTGACTATCACCACAATTTATTTTCCAACGTTGATGTAGTTGCAATCGAGCAAGCCAAACTCTTTTTAAACTAGAGTTTAAAGTGACTATCACCACAATTTATTTCTCCATCATCTCTGCGGCGGTGTTCAAGCAAGCCAAACTCTTTTCAAACTAGAGTTTAAAGTGACTATCACCGCAATTTATTTCTCCATCATCTCTGCGGCGGTGTTCAAGCAAGCCAAACTCTTTTCAAACTAGAGATTAAAGTGACTATCACCACAATTTATTTTTCTGTGATCTCTGCAGTAGTGTTCAAGCCAGAAACACTCATTTTAAACAAGAGTTTAAAGTGACTATCACCACAATTTACATTTCAAACGTTGATGTAGTTGCGTTCCAGCAAGCCAAACTCTTTTTAAACTAGAGTTTAAAGTGACTATCACCACAATTTATTTTCCAACGTTGATGTAGTTGCAATCGAGCAAGCCAAACTCTTTTTAAACTAGAGTTTAAAGTGACTATCACCACAATTTATTTCTCCATCATCTCTGCGGCGGTGTTCAAGCAAGCCAAACTCTTTTCAAACTAGAGTTTAAAGTGACTATCACCGCAATTTATTTCTCCATCATCTCTGCAGCGGTGTTCAAGCAAGCCAAACTCTTTTTAAACTAGAGTTTAAAGTGACTATCACCACAATTTATTTCTCCATCATCTCTGCAGCGGTGTTCAAGCAAGCCAAACTCTTTTTAAACTAGAGTTTAAAGTGACTATCACCACAATTTATTTTCCAACGTTGATGTAGTTGCAATCGAGCAAGCCAAACTCTTTTTAAACTAGAGTTTAAAGTGACTATCACCACAATTTATTTCTCCATCATCTCTGCGGCGGTGTTCAAGCAAGCCAAACTCTTTTCAAACTAGAGTTTAAAGTGACTATCACCGCAATTTATTTCTCCATCATCTCTGCGGCGGTGTTCAAGCAAGCCAAACTCTTTTCAAACTAGAGATTAAAGTGACTATCACCACAATTTATTTTTCTGTGATCTCTGCAGTAGTGTTCAAGCCAGAAACACTCATTTTAAACAAGAGTTTAAAGTGACTATCACCAGAATTTACATTTCAAACGTTGATGTAGTTGCGTTCCAGCAAGCCAAACTCTTTTTAAACTAGAGTTTAAAGTGACTATCACCACAATTTATTTTCCAACGTTGATGTAGTTGCAATCGAGCAAGCCAAACTCTTTTTAAACTAGAGTTTAAAGTGACTATCACCACAATTTATTTCTCCATCATCTCTGCGGCGGTGTTCAAGCAAGCCAAACTCTTTTCAAACTAGAGTTTAAAGTGACTATCACCGCAATTTATTTCTCCATCATCTCTGCAGCGGTGTTCAAGCAAGCCAAACTCTTTTTAAACTAGAGTTTAAAGTGACTATCACCACAATTTATTTCTCCATCATCTCTGCAGCGGTGTTCAAGCAAGCCAAACTCTTTTTAAACTAGAGTTTAAAGTGACTATCACCACAATTTATTTTCCAACGTTGATGTAGTTGCAATCGAGCAAGCCAAACTCTTTTTAAACTAGAGTTTAAAGTGACTATCACCGCAATTTATTTCTCCATCATCTCTGCAGTGGCTTTCAAGCCAGAAACACTCATTTTAAACTAGAGTTTAAAGTGACTATCACCGCAATTTATTTCTCCATCATCTCTGCGGCGGTGTTCAAGCAAGCCAAACTCTTTTCAAACTAGAGTTTAAAGTGACTATCACCGCAATTTATTTCTCCATCATCTCTGCGGCGGTGTTCAAGCAAGCCAAACTCTTTTCAAACTAGAGTTTAAAGTGACTATCACCGCAATTTATTTCTCCATCATCTCTGCGGCGGTGTTCAAGCAAGCCAAACACTTTTCAAACTAGAGATTAAAGTGACTATCACCACAATTTATTTTTCTGTGATCTCTGCAGTAGTGTTCAAGCCAGAAACACTCATTTTAAACAAGAGTTTAAAGTGACTATCACCACAATTTACATTTCCAACGTTGATGTTGTTGCGTTCAAGCAAGCCAAACTCTTTTTAAACTAGAGTTTAAAGTGACTATCACCGCAATTTATTTCTCCATCATCTCTGCGGCGGTGTTCAAGCAAGCCAAACACTTTTCAAACTAGAGTTTAAAGTGACTATCACCACAATTTATTTTACAGTCATCTCTGCAGCAGTGTTCAAGCAAGAAACACTAATTTTAAACAAGAGTTTAAAGTGACTATCACCGCAATTTATTTTTGCATCATCTCTGCAGCGGCGTTCAAGCAAGCCAAACTCTTTACAAACTAGAGTTTAAAGTGACTATCACCGCAATTTATTTCTCCATCATCTCTGCGGCGGTGTTCAAGCAAGCCAAACTCTTTTCAAACTAGAGTTTAAAGTGACTATCACCGCAATTTATTTCTCCATCATCTCTGCGGCGGTATTCAAGCAAGCCAAACTCTTTTCAAACTAGAGTTTAAAGTGACTATCACCGCAATTTATTTCTCCATCATCTCTGCGGCGGTGTTCAAGCCAGAAACACTCATTTTAAACAAGAGTTTAAAGTGACTATCACCACAATTTACATTTCCAACGTTGATGTAGTTGCGTTCCAGCAAGCCAAACTCTTTTTAAACTAGAGTTTAAAGTGACTATCACCACAATTTATTTTCCAACGTTGATGTAGTTGCAATCGAGCAAGCCAAACTCTTTTTAAACTAGAGTTTAAAGTGACTATCACCGCAATTTATTTCTCCATCATCTCTGCGGCGGTGTTCAAGCAAGCCAAACTCTTTTCAAACTAGAGTTTAAAGTGACTATCACCGCAATTTATTTCTCCATCATCTCTGCGGCGGTGTTCAAGCAAGCCAAACTCTTTTCAAACTTGAGATTAAAGTGACTATCACCACAATTTATTTTTCTGTGATCTCTGCAGTAGTGTTCAAGCCAGAAACACTCATTTTAAACAAGAGTTTAAAGTGACTATCACCACAATTTACATTTCCAACGTTGATGTAGTTGCGTTCCAGCAAGCCAAACTCTTTTTAAACTAGAGTTTAAAGTGACTATCACCACAATTTATTTTCCAACGTTGATGTAGTTGCAATCGAGCAAGCCAAACTCTTTTTAAACTAGAGTTTAAAGTGACTATCACCACAATTTATTTCTCCATCATCTCTGCAGCGGTGTTCAAGCAAGCCAAACTCTTTTTAAACTAGAGTTTAAAGTGACTATCACCACAATTTATTTTCCAACGTTGATGTAGTTGCAATCGAGCAAGCCAAACTCTTTTTAAACTAGAGTTTAAAGTGACTATCACCGCAATTTATTTCTCCATCATCTCTGCGGCGGTGTTCAAGCAAGCCAAACTCTTTTCAAACTAGAGTTTAAAGTGACTATCACCGCAATTTATTTCTCCATCATCTCTGCAGCGGTGTTCAAGCAAGCCAAACTCTTTTTAAACTAGAGTTTAAAGTGACTATCACCACAATTTATTTCTCCATCATCTCTGCAGCGGTGTTCAAGCAAGCCAAACTCTTTTTAAACTAGAGTTTAAAGTGACTATCACCACAATTTATTTTCCAACGTTGATGTAGTTGCAATCGAGCAAGCCAAACTCTTTTTAAACTAGAGTTTAAAGTGACTATCACCGCAATTTATTTCTCCATCATCTCTGCAGTAGCTTTCAAGCCAGAAACACTCATTTTAAACTAGAGTTTAAAGTGACTATCACCGCAATTTATTTCTCCATCATCTCTGCGGCGGTGTTCAAGCAAGCCAAACTCTTTTCAAACTAGAGTTTAAAGTGACTATCACCGCAATTTATTTCTCCATCATCTCTGCAGCGGTGTTCAAGCAAGCCAAACTCTTTTTAAACTAGAGTTTAAAGTGACTATCACCACAATTTATTTCTCCATCATCTCTGCGGCGGTGTTCAAGCAAGCCAAACTCTTTTCAAACTAGAGATTAAAGTGACTATCACCACAATTTATTTTTCTGTGATCTCTGCAGTAGTGTTCAAGCCAGAAACACTCATTTTAAACAAGAGTTTAAAGTGACTATCACCAGAATTTACATTTCAAACGTTGATGTAGTTGCGTTCCAGCAAGCCAAACTCTTTTTAAACTAGAGTTTAAAGTGACTATCACCACAATTTATTTTCCAACGTTGATGTAGTTGCAATCGAGCAAGCCAAACTCTTTTTAAACTAGAGTTTAAAGTGACTATCACCACAATTTATTTCTCCATCATCTCTGCGGCGGTGTTCAAGCAAGCCAAACTCTTTTCAAACTAGAGTTTAAAGTGACTATCACCGCAATTTATTTCTCCATCATCTCTGCAGCGGTGTTCAAGCAAGCCAAACTCTTTTTAAACTAGAGTTTAAAGTGACTATCACCACAATTTATTTCTCCATCATCTCTGCAGCGGTGTTCAAGCAAGCCAAACTCTTTTTAAACTAGAGTTTAAAGTGACTATCACCACAATTTATTTTCCAACGTTGATGTAGTTGCAATCGAGCAAGCCAAACTCTTTTTAAACTAGAGTTTAAAGTGACTATCACCGCAATTTATTTCTCCATCATCTCTGCAGTAGCTTTCAAGCCAGAAACACTCATTTTAAACTAGAGTTTAAAGTGACTATCACCGCAATTTATTTCTCCATCATCTCTGCGGCGGTGTTCAAGCAAGCCAAACTCTTTTCAAACTAGAGTTTAAAGTGACTATCACCGCAATTTATTTCTCCATCATCTCTGCGGCGGTGTTCAAGCAAGCCAAACTCTTTTCAAACTAGAGTTTAAAGTGACTATCACCGCAATTTATTTCTCCATCATCTCTGCGGCGGTGTTCAAGCAAGCCAAACACTTTTCAAACTAGAGATTAAAGTGACTATCACCACAATTTATTTTTCTGTGATCTCTGCAGTAGTGTTCAAGCCAGAAACACTCATTTTAAACAAGAGTTTAAAGTGACTATCACCACAATTTACATTTCCAACGTTGATGTTGTTGCGATCAAGCAAGCCAAACTCTTTTTAAACTAGAGTTTAAAGTGACTATCACCGCAATTTATTTCTCCATCATCTCTGCGGCGGTGTTCAAGCAAGCCAAACTCTTTTCAAACTAGAGTTTAAAGTGACTATCACCGCAATTTATTTCTCCATCATCTCTGCGGCGGTGTTCAAGCAAGCCAAACTCTTTTCAAACTAGAGTTTAAAGTGACTATCACCGCAATTTATTTCTCCATCATCTCTGCGGCGGTGTTCAAGCAAGCCAAACACTTTTCAAACTAGAGATTAAAGTGACTATCACCACAATTTATTTCTCCATCATCTCTGCGGCGGTGTTCAAGCAAGCCAAACTCTTTTTAAACTAGAGTTTAAAGTGACTATCACCGCAATTTATTTCTCCATCATCTCTGCGGCGGTGTTCAAGCAAGCCAAACACTTTTCAAACTAGAGTTTAAAGTGACTATCACCACAATTTATTTTACAGTCATCTCTGCAGCAGTGTTCAAGCAAGAAACACTAATTTTAAACAAGAGTTTAAAGTGACTATCACCGCAATTTATTTTTGCATCATCTCTGCAGCGGCGTTCAAGCAAGCCAAACTCTTTACAAACTAGAGTTTAAAGTGACTATCACCGCAATTTATTTCTCCATCATCTCTGCGGCGGTGTTCAAGCAAGCCAAACTCTTTTCAAACTAGAGTTTAAAGTGACTATCACCGCAATTTATTTCTCCATCATCTCTGCGGCGGTATTCAAGCAAGCCAAACTCTTTTCAAACTAGAGTTTAAAGTGACTATCACCGCAATTTATTTCTCCATCATCTCTGCGGCGGTGTTCAAGCCAGAAACACTCATTTTAAACAAGAGTTTAAAGTGACTATCACCACAATTTACATTTCCAACGTTGATGTAGTTGCGTTCCAGCAAGCCAAACTCTTTTTAAACTAGAGTTTAAAGTGACTATCACCACAATTTATTTTCCAACGTTGATGTAGTTGCAATCGAGCAAGCCAAACTCTTTTTAAACTAGAGTTTAAAGTGACTATCACCGCAATTTATTTCTCCATCATCTCTGCGGCGGTGTTCAAGCAAGCCAAACTCTTTTCAAACTAGAGTTTAAAGTGACTATCACCGCAATTTATTTCTCCATCATCTCTGCGGCGGTGTTCAAGCAAGCCAAACTCTTTTCAAACTTGAGATTAAAGTGACTATCACCACAATTTATTTTTCTGTGATCTCTGCAGTAGTGTTCAAGCCAGAAACACTCATTTTAAACAAGAGTTTAAAGTGACTATCACCACAATTTACATTTCCAACGTTGATGTAGTTGCGTTCCAGCAAGCCAAACTCTTTTTAAACTAGAGTTTAAAGTGACTATCACCACAATTTATTTTCCAACGTTGATGTAGTTGCAATCGAGCAAGCCAAACTCTTTTTAAACTAGAGTTTAAAGTGACTATCACCACAATTTATTTCTCCATCATCTCTGCAGCGGTGTTCAAGCAAGCCAAACTCTTTTTAAACTAGAGTTTAAAGTGACTATCACCACAATTTATTTTCCAACGTTGATGTAGTTGCAATCGAGCAAGCCAAACTCTTTTTAAACTAGAGTTTAAAGTGACTATCACCGCAATTTATTTCTCCATCATCTCTGCGGCGGTGTTCAAGCAAGCCAAACTCTTTTCAAACTAGAGTTTAAAGTGACTATCACCGCAATTTATTTCTCCATCATCTCTGCAGCGGTGTTCAAGCAAGCCAAACTCTTTTTAAACTAGAGTTTAAAGTGACTATCACCACAATTTATTTCTCCATCATCTCTGCAGCGGTGTTCAAGCAAGCCAAACTCTTTTTAAACTAGAGTTTAAAGTGACTATCACCACAATTTATTTTCCAACGTTGATGTAGTTGCAATCGAGCAAGCCAAACTCTTTTTAAACTAGAGTTTAAAGTGACTATCACCGCAATTTATTTCTCCATCATCTCTGCAGTAGCTTTCAAGCCAGAAACACTCATTTTAAACTAGAGTTTAAAGTGACTATCACCGCAATTTATTTCTCCATCATCTCTGCGGCGGTGTTCAAGCAAGCCAAACTCTTTTCAAACTAGAGTTTAAAGTGACTATCACCGCAATTTATTTCTCCATCATCTCTGCAGCGGTGTTCAAGCAAGCCAAACTCTTTTTAAACTAGAGTTTAAAGTGACTATCACCACAATTTATTTCTCCATCATCTCTGCGGCGGTGTTCAAGCAAGCCAAACTCTTTTCAAACTAGAGATTAAAGTGACTATCACCACAATTTATTTTTCTGTGATCTCTGCAGTAGTGTTCAAGCCAGAAACACTCATTTTAAACAAGAGTTTAAAGTGACTATCACCAGAATTTACATTTCAAACGTTGATGTAGTTGCGTTCCAGCAAGCCAAACTCTTTTTAAACTAGAGTTTAAAGTGACTATCACCACAATTTATTTTCCAACGTTGATGTAGTTGCAATCGAGCAAGCCAAACTCTTTTTAAACTAGAGTTTAAAGTGACTATCACCACAATTTATTTCTCCATCATCTCTGCGGCGGTGTTCAAGCAAGCCAAACTCTTTTCAAACTAGAGTTTAAAGTGACTATCACCGCAATTTATTTCTCCATCATCTCTGCAGCGGTGTTCAAGCAAGCCAAACTCTTTTTAAACTAGAGTTTAAAGTGACTATCACCACAATTTATTTCTCCATCATCTCTGCAGCGGTGTTCAAGCAAGCCAAACTCTTTTTAAACTAGAGTTTAAAGTGACTATCACCACAATTTATTTTCCAACGTTGATGTAGTTGCAATCGAGCAAGCCAAACTCTTTTTAAACTAGAGTTTAAAGTGACTATCACCGCAATTTATTTCTCCATCATCTCTGCAGTAGCTTTCAAGCCAGAAACACTCATTTTAAACTAGAGTTTAAAGTGACTATCACCGCAATTTATTTCTCCATCATCTCTGCGGCGGTGTTCAAGCAAGCCAAACTCTTTTCAAACTAGAGTTTAAAGTGACTATCACCGCAATTTATTTCTCCATCATCTCTGCGGCGGTGTTCAAGCAAGCCAAACTCTTTTCAAACTAGAGTTTAAAGTGACTATCACCGCAATTTATTTCTCCATCATCTCTGCGGCGGTGTTCAAGCAAGCCAAACACTTTTCAAACTAGAGATTAAAGTGACTATCACCACAATTTATTTTTCTGTGATCTCTGCAGTAGTGTTCAAGCCAGAAACACTCATTTTAAACAAGAGTTTAAAGTGACTATCACCACAATTTACATTTCCAACGTTGATGTTGTTGCGTTCAAGCAAGCCAAACTCTTTTTAAACTAGAGTTTAAAGTGACTATCACCGCAATTTATTTCTCCATCATCTCTGCGGCGGTGTTCAAGCAAGCCAAACACTTTTCAAACTAGAGTTTAAAGTGACTATCACCACAATTTATTTTACAGTCATCTCTGCAGCAGTGTTCAAGCAAGAAACACTAATTTTAAACAAGAGTTTAAAGTGACTATCACCGCAATTTATTTTTGCATCATCTCTGCAGCGGCGTTCAAGCAAGCCAAACTCTTTACAAACTAGAGTTTAAAGTGACTATCACCGCAATTTATTTCTCCATCATCTCTGCGGCGGTGTTCAAGCAAGCCAAACTCTTTTCAAACTAGAGTTTAAAGTGACTATCACCGCAATTTATTTCTCCATCATCTCTGCGGCGGTATTCAAGCAAGCCAAACTCTTTTCAAACTAGAGTTTAAAGTGACTATCACCGCAATTTATTTCTCCATCATCTCTGCGGCGGTGTTCAAGCCAGAAACACTCATTTTAAACAAGAGTTTAAAGTGACTATCACCACAATTTACATTTCCAACGTTGATGTAGTTGCGTTCCAGCAAGCCAAACTCTTTTTAAACTAGAGTTTAAAGTGACTATCACCACAATTTATTTTCCAACGTTGATGTAGTTGCAATCGAGCAAGCCAAACTCTTTTTAAACTAGAGTTTAAAGTGACTATCACCGCAATTTATTTCTCCATCATCTCTGCGGCGGTGTTCAAGCAAGCCAAACTCTTTTCAAACTAGAGTTTAAAGTGACTATCACCGCAATTTATTTCTCCATCATCTCTGCGGCGGTGTTCAAGCAAGCCAAACTCTTTTCAAACTTGAGATTAAAGTGACTATCACCACAATTTATTTTTCTGTGATCTCTGCAGTAGTGTTCAAGCCAGAAACACTCATTTTAAACAAGAGTTTAAAGTGACTATCACCACAATTTACATTTCCAACGTTGATGTAGTTGCGTTCCAGCAAGCCAAACTCTTTTTAAACTAGAGTTTAAAGTGACTATCACCACAATTTATTTTCCAACGTTGATGTAGTTGCAATCGAGCAAGCCAAACTCTTTTTAAACTAGAGTTTAAAGTGACTATCACCACAATTTATTTCTCCATCATCTCTGCAGCGGTGTTCAAGCAAGCCAAACTCTTTTTAAACTAGAGTTTAAAGTGACTATCACCACAATTTATTTTCCAACGTTGATGTAGTTGCAATCGAGCAAGCCAAACTCTTTTTAAACTAGAGTTTAAAGTGACTATCACCGCAATTTATTTCTCCATCATCTCTGCGGCGGTGTTCAAGCAAGCCAAACTCTTTTCAAACTAGAGTTTAAAGTGACTATCACCGCAATTTATTTCTCCATCATCTCTGCAGCGGTGTTCAAGCAAGCCAAACTCTTTTTAAACTAGAGTTTAAAGTGACTATCACCACAATTTATTTCTCCATCATCTCTGCAGCGGTGTTCAAGCAAGCCAAACTCTTTTTAAACTAGAGTTTAAAGTGACTATCACCACAATTTATTTTCCAACGTTGATGTAGTTGCAATCGAGCAAGCCAAACTCTTTTTAAACTAGAGTTTAAAGTGACTATCACCGCAATTTATTTCTCCATCATCTCTGCAGTAGCTTTCAAGCCAGAAACACTCATTTTAAACTAGAGTTTAAAGTGACTATCACCGCAATTTATTTCTCCATCATCTCTGCGGCGGTGTTCAAGCAAGCCAAACTCTTTTCAAACTAGAGTTTAAAGTGACTATCACCGCAATTTATTTCTCCATCATCTCTGCAGCGGTGTTCAAGCAAGCCAAACTCTTTTTAAACTAGAGTTTAAAGTGACTATCACCACAATTTATTTCTCCATCATCTCTGCAGCGGTGTTCAAGCAAGCCAAACTCTTTTTAAACTAGAGTTTAAAGTGACTATCACCACAATTTATTTTCCAACGTTGATGTAGTTGCAATCGAGCAAGCCAAACTCTTTTTAAACTAGAGTTTAAAGTGACTATCACCGCAATTTATTTCTCCATCATCTCTGCAGTAGCTTTCAAGATTGAACGCTACTGCAGAGATCACAGAAAAATAAATTGTGGTGATAGTCACTTTAATCTCTAGTTTGAAAAGTGTTTGGCTTGCTTGAACACCGCCGCAGAGATGATGGAGAAATAAATTGCGGTGATAGTCACTTTAAACTCTAGTTTGAAAAGAGTTTGGCTTGCTTGAACACCGCCGCAGAGATGATGGAGAAATAAATTGCGGTGATAGTCACTTTAAACTCTAGTTTGAAAAGAGTTTGGCTTGCTTGAACACCGCCGCAGAGATGATGGAGAAATAAATTGCGGTGATAGTCACTTGAAACTCTAGTTTAAAATGAGTGTTTCTGGCTTGAAAGCTACTGCAGAGATGATGGAGAAATAAATTGCGGTGATAGTCACTTTAAACTCTAGTTTAAAAAGAGTTTGGCTTGCTCGATTGCAACTACATCAACGTTGGAAAATAAATTGTGGTGATAGTCACTTTAAACTCTAGTTTAAAAAGAGTTTGGCTTGCTTGAACACCGCTGCAGAGATGATGGAGAAATAAATTGTGGTGATAGTCACTTTAAACTCTAGTTTAAAAAGAGTTTGGCTTGCTTGAACACCGCTGCAGAGATGATGGAGAAATATATTGCGGTGATAGTCACTTTAAACTCTAGTTTGAAAAGAGTTTGGCTTGCTTGAACACCGCCGCAGAGATGATGGAGAAATAAATTGTGGTGATAGTCACTTTAAACTCTAGTTTAAAAAGAGTTTGGCTTGCTCGATTGCAACTACATCAACGTTGGAAAATAAATTGTGGTGATAGTCACTTTAAACTCTAGTTTAAAAAGAGTTTGGCTTGCTGGAACGCAACTACATCAACGTTTGAAATGTAAATTGTGGTGATAGTCACTTTAAACTCTTGTTTAAAATGAGTGTTTCTGGCTTGAACACTACTGCAGAGATCACAGAAAAATAAATTGTGGTGATAGTCACTTTAATCTCTAGTTTGAAAAGAGTTTGGCTTGCTTGAACACCGCCGCAGAGATGATGGAGAAATAAATTGCGGTGATAGTCACTTTAAACTCTAGTTTGAAAAGAGTTTGGCTTGCTTGAACACCGCCGCAGAGATGATGGAGAAATAAATTGCGGTGATAGTCACTTTAAACTCTAGTTTAAAAAGAGTTTGGCTTGCTCGATTGCAACTACATCAACGTTGGAAAATAAATTGTGGTGATAGTCACTTTAAACTCTAGTTTAAAAAGAGTTTGGCTTGCTGGAACGCAACTACATCAACGTTGGAAATGTAAATTGTGGTGATAGTCACTTTAAACTCTTGTTTAAAATGAGTGTTTCTGGCTTGAACACCGCCGCAGAGATGATGGAGAAATAAATTGCGGTGATAGTCACTTTAAACTCTAGTTTGAAAAGAGTTTGGCTTGCTTGAATACCGCCGCAGAGATGATGGAGAAATAAATTGCGGTGATAGTCACTTTAAACTCTAGTTTGAAAACAGTTTGGCTTGCTTGAACACCGCCGCAGAGATGATGGAGAAATAAATTGCGGTGATAGTCACTTTAAACTCTAGTTTGTAAAGAGTTTGGCTTGCTTGAACACCGCCGCAGAGATGATGGTGAAATAAATTGCGGTGATAGTCACTTTAAACTCTAGTTTAAAATGAGCATTTCTGGCTTGCTTGAACACCGCCGCAGAGATGATGGTGAAATAAATTGCGGTGATAGTCACTTTAAACTCTAGTTTAAAATGAGCATTTCTGGCTTGAAAGCTACTGCAGAGATGACTGAAAAATAAATTGTGGTGATAGTCACTTTAAACTCTAGTTTGAAAAGTGTTTGGCTTGCTTGAACACCGCCGCAGAGATGATGGAGAAATAAATTGCGGTGATAGTCACTTTAAACTCTAGTTTAAAAAGAGTTTGGCTTGCTTGAACGCAACAACATCAACGTTGGAAATGTAAATTGTGGTGATAGTCACTTTAAACTCTTGTTTAAAATGAGTGTTTCTGGCTTGAACACTACTGCAGAGATCACAGAAAAATAAATTGTGGTGATAGTCACTTTAATCTCTAGTTTGAAAAGTGTTTGGCTTGCTTGAACACCGCCGCAGAGATGATGGAGAAATAAATTGCGGTGATAGTCACTTTAAACTCTAGTTTGAAAAGAGTTTGGCTTGCTTGAACACCGCCGCAGAGATGATGGAGAAATAAATTGCGGTGATAGTCACTTTAAACTCTAGTTTGAAAAGAGTTTGGCTTGCTTGAACACCGCCGCAGAGATGATGGAGAAATAAATTGCGGTGATAGTCACTTTAAACTCTAGTTTAAAATGAGTGTTTCTGGCTTGAAAGCTACTGCAGAGATGATGGAGAAATAAATTGCGGTGATAGTCACTTTAAACTCTAGTTTAAAAAGAGTTTGGCTTGCTCGATTGCAACTACATCAACGTTGGAAAATGAATTGTGGTGATAGTCACTTTAAACTCTAGTTTAAAAAGAGTTTGGCTTGCTTGAACACCGCTGCAGAGATGATGGAGAAATAAATTGTGGTGATAGTCACTTTAAACTCTAGTTTAAAAAGAGTTTGGCTTGCTTGAACACCGCTGCAGAGATGATGGAGAAATAAATTGCGGTGATAGTCACTTTAAACTCTAGTTTGAAAAGAGTTTGGCTTGCTTGAACACCGCCGCAGAGATGATGGAGAAATAAATTGCGGTGATAGTCACTTTAAACTCTAGTTTAAAAAGAGTTTGGCTTGCTCGATTGCAACTACATCAACGTTGGAAAATAAAGTGTGGTGATAGTCACTTTAAACTCTAGTTTAAAAAGAGTTTGGCTTGCTTGAACACCGCTGCAGAGATGATGGAGAAATAAATTGTGGTGATAGTCACTTTAAACTCTAGTTTAAAAAGAGTTTGGCTTGCTCGATTGCAACTACATCAACGTTGGAAAATAAATTGTGGTGATAGTCACTTTAAACTCTAGTTTAAAAAGAGTTTGGCTTGCTCGATTGCAACTACATCAACGTTGGAAAATAAAGTGTGGTGATAGTCACTTTAAACTCTAGTTTAAAAAGAGTTTGGCTTGCTTGAACACCGCTGCAGAGATGATGGAGAAATAAATTGTGGTGATAGTCACTTTAAACTCTAGTTTAAAAAGAGTTTGGCTTGCTCGATTGCAACTACATCAACGTTGGAAAATAAATTGTGGTGATAGTCACTTTAAACTCTAGTTTAAAAAGAGTTTGGCTTGCTTGAACGCAACAACATCAACGTTGGAAATGTAAATTGTGGTGATAGTCACTTTAAACTCTTGTTTAAAATGAGTGTTTCTGGCTTGAACAGTACTGCAGAGATCACAGAAAAATAAATTGTGGTGATATTCACTTTAATCTCTAGTTTGAAAAGTGTTTGGCTTGCTTGAACACCGCCGCAGAGATGATGGAGAAATAAATTGCGGTGATAGTCACTTTAAACTCTAGTTTGAAAAGAGTTTGGCTTGCTTGAACACCGCCGCAGAGATGATGGAGAAATAAATTGAGGTGATAGTCACTTTAAACTCTAGTTTAAAAAGAGTTTGGCTTGCTTGAACACCGCCGCAGAGATGATGGAGAAATAAATTGCGGTGATAGTCACTTTAAACTCTAGTTTAAAAAGAGTTTGGCTTGCTTGAACACCGCCGCAGAGATGATGGAGAAATAAATTGCGGTGATAGTCACTTTAAACTCTAGTTTAAAAAGAGTTTGGCTTGCTTGAACGCAACAACATCAACGTTGGAAATGTAAATTGTGGTGATAGTCACTTTAAACTCTTGTTTAAAATGAGTGTTTCTGGCTTGAACACCGCCGCAGAGATGATGGAGAAATAAATTGCGGTGATAGTCACTTTAAACTCTAGTTTGAAAAGAGTTTGGCTTGCTTGAATACCGCCGCAGAGATGATGGAGAAATAAATTGCGGTGATAGTCACTTTAAACTCTAGTTTGAAAAGAGTTTGGCTTGCTTGAACACTACTGCAGAGATCACAGAAAAATAAATTGTGGTGATAATCACTTTAATCTCTAGTTTGAAAAGTGTTTGGCTTGCTTGAACACCGCCGCAGAGATGATGGAGAAATAAATTGCGGTGATAGTCACTTTAAACTCTAGTTTGAAAAGAGTTTGGCTTGCTTGAACACCGCCGCAGAGATGATGGAGAAATAAATTGCGGTGATAGTCACTTTAAACTCTAGTTTGAAAAGAGTTTGGCTTGCTTGAACACCGCCGCAGAGATGATGGAGAAATAAATTGCGGTGATAGTCACTTTAAACTCTAGTTTAAAAAGAGTTTGGCTTGCTTGAACGCAACAACATCAACGTTGGAAATGTAAATTGTGGTGATAGTCACTTTAAACTCTTGTTTAAAATGAGTGTTTCTGGCTTGAACACTACTGCAGAGATCACAGAAAAATAAATTGTGGTGATAGTCACTTTAATCTCTAGTTTGAAAAGTGTTTGGCTTGCTTGAACACCGCCGCAGAGATGATGGAGAAATAAATTGCGGTGATAGTCACTTTAAACTCTAGTTTGAAAAGAGTTTGGCTTGCTTGAACACCGCCGCAGAGATGATGGAGAAATAAATTGCGGTGATAGTCACTTTAAACTCTAGTTTGAAAAGAGTTTGGCTTGCTTGAACACCGCCGCAGAGATGATGGAGAAATAAATTGCGGTGATAGTCACTTTAAACTCTAGTTTAAAAAGAGTTTGGCTTGCTTGAACACCGCCGCAGAGATGATGGAGAAATAAATTGCGGTGATAGTCACTTTAAACTCTAGTTTAAAAAGAGTTTGGCTTGCTTGTACGCAACAACATCAACGTTGGAAATGTAAATTGTGGTGATAGTCACTTTAAACTCTTGTTTAAAATGAGTGTTTCTGGCTTGAACACCGCCGCAGAGATGATGGAGAAATAAATTGCGGTGATAGTCACTTTAAACTCTAGTTTGAAAAGAGTTTGGCTTGCTTGAATACCGCCGCAGAGATGATGGAGAAATAAATTGCGGTGATAGTCACTTTAAACTCTAGTTTGAAAAGAGTTTGGCTTGCTTGACTATCACCACAATTTATTTTTCTGTGATCTCTGCAGTAGTGTTCAAGCCAGAAACACTCATTTTAAACAAGAGTTTAAAGTGACTATCACCACAATTTACATTTCCAACGTTGATGTTGTTGCGTTCAAGCAAGCCAAACTCTTTTTAAACTAGAGTTTAAAGTGACTATCACCGCAATTTATTTCTCCATCATCTCTGCGGCGGTGTTAAATTTTAAAGTGACTATCACCACAATTTACATTTCCAACGTTGATGTTGTTGCAATCGAGCAAGCCAAACCTTTTTTCAACCAGAGTTTAAAGTGACTATCACCACAATTTATTTTCCAACGTTGATGTAGTTGCAATCGAGCAAGCCAAACTCTTTTTAAACTAGAGTTTAAAGTGACTATCACCACAATTTATTTTCCAATCATCTCTGCAGTAGTGTTCAAGCAAGAAACACTCATTTTAAACAAGAGTTTAAAGTGACTATCACCGCAATTTATTTTTGCATCATCTCTGCAGCGGCGTTCAAGCCAGCCAAACTCTTTTTAAACAAGAGTTTAAAGTGACTATCACCGCAATTTATTTTTCCATCATCTCTGCAGCGGCGTTCAAGCAAGCCCTACTCTTTTTAAACTAGAGTTTAAAGTGACTATCACGACAATTTATTTTCCAACGGTGATGTAGTTGCAATCGAGCAAGCCAAACTCTTTTAAAACTGGAGTTTAAAGTGACTATCACCACAATTTATTTTCCAACGTTGATGTAGTTGCAATCGAGCAAGCCAAACTCTTTTTAAACTAGAGTTTAAAGTGACTATCACCACAATTTATTTTCCAACGTTGATGTAGTTGCAATCGAGCAAGCCAAACTCTTTTTAAACTAGAGTTTAAAGTGACTATCACCACAATTTATTTTTCAATCATCTCTGCAGTAGTGTTCAAGCAAGAAACACTCATTATAAACAAGAGTTTAAAGTGACTATCACCGCAATATATTTTTGCATCATCTCTGCAGCGGCGTTCAAGCAAGCCAAACTCTTTTTAAACTAGAGTTTAAAGTGACTATCACCACAATTTATTTTTCAATCATCTCTGCAGTAGTGTTCAAGCAAGAAACACTCATTTTAAACAAGAGTTTAAAGTGACTATCACCGCAATTTATTTTTCCATCATCTCTGCAGCGGCGTTCAAGCAAGCCCTACTCTTTTTAAACTAGAGTTTAAAGTGACTATCACGACAATTTATTTTCCAACGGTGATGTAGTTGCAATCGAGCAAGCCAAACTCTTTTAAAACTGGAGTTTAAAGTGACTATCACCACAATTTATTTTCCAACGTTGATGTAGTTGCAATCGAGCAAGCCAAACTCTTTTTAAACTAGAGTTTAAAGTGACTATCACCACAATTTATTTTCCAACGTTGATGTAGTTGCAATCGAGCAAGCCAAACTCTTTTTAAACTAGAGTTTAAAGTGACTATCACCACAATTTATTTTTCAATCATCTCTGCAGTAGTGTTCAAGCAAGAAACACTCATTATAAACAAGAGTTTAAAGTGACTATCACCGCAATTTATTTTTGCATCATCTCTGCAGCGGCGTTCAAGCAAGCCAAACTCTTTTTAAACTAGAGTTTAAAGTGACTATCACCACAATTTATTTTTCAATCATCTCTGCAGTAGTGTTCAAGCAAGAAACACTCATTTGAAACAAGAGTTTAAAGTGACTATAACCGCAATTTATTTTTCCATCATCTCTGCAGCGGAGTTCAAGCAAGCCAAACTCTTTTTAAACTAGAGTTTAAAGTGACTATCACCACAATTTATTTTTCAGTCAACTCTGCATTAGTGTTCAAGCAAGCCAAACTCTTTTTAAACAAGAGTTTAAAGTGACTTTCACCACAATTAATTTTTCAATCCTCTCTGCAGTAGTGTTCAAGCAAGAAATTTGAAACTAGAGTTTAAAGTGACTATTTCCACAATTTATTTTTCAATCATCTCTGCAGTAGTGTTCAAGCAAGAAACACTCATTTTAACAAGAGTTTAAAGTGACTATAATCACAATTTATTTTCCAACGTTGATGTAGTTGCAATCGAGCAAGCCAAACTCTTTTTAAACTAGAGTTTAAAGTGACTATCACCACAATTTATTTTTCAGTCATCTCTGCAGTAGTGTTCAAGCAAGAAACACTCATTTTAAACAAGAGTTTAAAGTGACTATCACCGCAATTTATTTTTGCATCATCTCTGCAGCGGCATTCAAGCAAGCCAAACTCTTTTTAAACTAGAGTTTAAAGTGACTATCACCACAATTTATTTTTCAGTCATCTCTGCAGTAGTGTTCAAGCAAGAAACACTCATTTTAAACAAGAGTTTAAAGTGACTATCACCGCAATTTATTTTTGCATCATCTCTGCAGCGGCATTCAAGCAAGCCAAACTCTTTTTAAACTAGAGTTTAAAGTGACTATCACCACAATTTATTTTCCAACGTTGATGTAGTTGCAATCGAGCAAGCCAAACTCTTTTTAAACTAGAGTTTAAAGTGACTATCACCACAATTTATTTTTCAATCATCTCTGCAGTAGTGTTCAAGCAAGAAACACTCATTATAAACAAGAGTTTAAAGTGACTATCACCGCAATTTATTTTTGCATCATCTCTGCAGCGGCGTTCAAGCAAGCCAAACTCTTTTTAAACTAGAGTTTAAAGTGACTATCACCACAATTTATTTTTCAATCATCTCTGCAGTAGTGTTCAAGCAAGAAACACTCATTTGAAACAAGAGTTTAAAGTGACTATCACCGCAATTTATTTTTCCATCATCTCTGCAGCGGAGTTCAAGCAAGCCAAACTCTTTTTAAACTAGAGTTTAAAGTGACTATCACCACAATTTATTTTTCAGTCAACTCTGCATTAGTGTTCAAGCTAGAAACACTCATTTTAAACAAGAGTTTAAAGTGACTTTCACCACAATTTATTTTTCAATCCTCTCTGCAGTAGTGTTCAAGCAAGCAAAACTCTTTTTAAACAAGAGTTTAAAGTGACTTTCACCACAATTAATTTTTCAATCCTCTCTGCAGTAGTGTTCAAGCAAGAAATTTGAAACTAGAGTTTAAAGTGACTATTTCCACAATTTATTTTTCAATCATCTCTGCAGTAGTGTTCAAGCAAGAAACACTAATTTTAACAAGAGTTTAAAGTGACTATCACCACAATTTACATTTCCAACGTTGATGTAGTTGCGTTCCAGCAAGCCAAACTCTTTTTCAACTAGAGTTTAAAGTGACTATCACCACAATTTATTTTTCAATCATCTCTGCAGTAGTGTTCAAGCAAGAAACTCTCATTTTAAACAAGAGTTTAAAGTGACTATCACCGCAATATATTTTTGCATCATCTCTGCAGCGGCGTTCAAGCAAGCCAAACTCTTTTTAAACTAGAGTTTAAAGTGACTATCACCACAATTTATTTTTCAACGTTGATGTAGTTGCAATCGAGCAAGCCAAACTCTTTTTAAACTAGAGTTTAAAGTGACTATATCCACAATTTATTTTCCAACGTTGATGTAGTTGCAATCGAGCAAGCCAATCTCTTTTTAAACTAGAGTTTAAAGTGACTATATCCACAATTTATTTTTCAATCATCTCTGCAGTAGTGTTCAAGCAAGAAACACTCATTTTAAACAAGAGTTTAAAGTGACTTTCACCACAATTAATTTTTCAATCCTCTCTGCAGTAGTGTTCAAGCAAGAAATTTGAAACTAGAGTTTAAAGTGACTATCACCACAATTAACATTTCCAACGTTGATGTAGTTGCGTTCCAGCAAGCCAAACTCATTTTAAACTAGAGTTTAAAGTGACTATCACCACAATTTATTTTCCAACGTTGATGTAGTTGCAATCGAGCAAGCCAAACTCTTTTTCAACTAGAGTTTAAAGTGACTATCACCACAATTTATTTTTCAATCATCTCTGCAGTAGTGTTCAAGCAAGAAACTCTCATTTTAAACAAGAGTTTAAAGTGACTATCACCGCAATATATTTTTGCATCATCTCTGCAGCGGCGTTCAAGCAAGCCAAACTCTTTTTAAACTAGAGTTTAAAGTGACTATCACCACAATTTATTTTTCAATCATCTCTGCAGTAGTGTTCAAGCAAGAAACACTCATTTTAAACAAGAGTTTAAAGTGACTATCACCGCAATTTATTTTTCCATCATCTCTGCAGCGGCGTTCAAGCAAGCCCTACTCTTTTTAAACTAGAGTTTAAAGTGACTATCACGACAATTTATTTTCCAACGGTGATGTAGTTGCAATCGAGCAAGCCAAACTCTTTTAAAACTGGAGTTTAAAGTGACTATCACCACAATTTATTTTCCAACGTTGATGTAGTTGCAATCGAGCAAGCCAAACTCTTTTTAAACTAGAGTTTAAAGTGACTATCACCACAATTTATTTTCCAACGTTGATGTAGTTGCAATCGAGCAAGCCAAACTCTTTTTAAACTAGAGTTTAAAGTGACTATCACCACAATTTATTTTTCAATCATCTCTGCAGTAGTGTTCTAGCAAGAAACACTCATTTTAAACAAGAGTTTAAAGTGACTATCACCGCAATTTATTTTTGCATCATCTCTGCAGCGGCGTTCAAGCAAGCCAAACTCTTTTTAAACTAGAGTTTAAAGTGACTATCACCACAATTTATTTTTCAATCATCTCTGCAGTAGTGTTCAAGCAAGAAACACTCATTTGAAACAAGAGTTTAAAGTGACTATAACCGCAATTTATTTTTCCATCATCTCTGCAGCGGAGTTCAAGCAAGCCAAACTCTTTTTAAACTAGAGTTTAAAGTGACTATCACCACAATTTATTTTTCAGTCAACTCTGCATTAGTGTTCAAGCTAGAAACACTCATTTTAAACAAGAGTTTAAAGTGACTTTCACCACAATTAATTTTTCAATCCTCTCTGCAGTAGTGTTCAAGCAAGAAATTTGAAACTAGAGTTTAAAGTGACTATTTCCACAATTTATTTTCCAACGTTGATGTAGTTGCAATCGAGCAAGCCAAACTCTTTTTAAACTAGAGTTTAAAGTGACTATCACCACAATTTATTTTTCAGTCATCTCTGCAGTAGTGTTCAAGCAAGAAACACTCATTTTAAACAAGAGTTTAAAGTGACTATCACCGCAATTTATTTTTGCATCATCTCTGCAGCGGCATTCAAGCAAGCCAAACTCTTTTTAAACTAGAGTTTAAAGTGACTATCACCACAATTTATTTTTCAGTCATCTCTGCAGTAGTGTTCAAGCAAGAAACACTCATTTTAAACAAGAGTTTAAAGTGACTATCACCGCAATTTATTTTTGCATCATCTCTGCAGCGGCATTCAAGCAAGCCAAACTCTTTTTAAACTAGAGTTTAAAGTGACTATCACCACAATTTACATTTCCAACGTTGATGTTGTTGCAATCGAGCAAGCCAAACTCTTTTTAAACTAGAGTTTAAAGTGACTATCACCACAATTTATTTTTCAATCATCTCTGCAGTAGTGTTCAAGCAAGAAACACTCATTTTAAACAAGAGTTTAAAGTGACTATCACCGCAATTTATTTTTACATCATCTCTGCAGCGGCGTTCAAGCAAGCCAAACTCTTTTTAAACTAGAGTTTAAAGTGACTATCACCACAATTTATTTTTCAGTCATCTCTGCAGTAGTGTTCAAGCAAGAAACACTCATTTTAAACAAGAGTTTTAAGTGACTATCACCGCAATTTATTTTTGCATCATCTCTGCAACGGCGTTCAAGCAAGCCAAACTCTTTTTAAACTAGAGTTTAAAGTGACTATCACCACAATTAATTTTTCCAACGTTGATGTAGTTGCGTTCAAGCAAGCCAAACTCATTTTAAACTGGAGTTTAAAGTGACTATCACCACAATTTATTTTTCTGTGATCTCTGCAGTAGCTTTCAAGCCAGAAACACTCATTTTAAACAAGAGTTTAAAGTGACTTTCACCACAATTTATTTTTCAATCCTCTCTGCAGTAGTGTTCAAGCAAGCCAAACTCTTTTTAAACAAGAGTTTAAAGTGACTTTCACCACAATTTATTTTTCAATCCTCTCTGCAGTAGTGTTCAAGCAAGCCAAACTCTTTTTAAACAAGAGTTTTAAGTGACTATCACCGCAATTAATTTTTCCAACGTTGACGTAGTTGCGTTCCAGCAGGCCAAACTCTTTTTAAACTAGAGTTTAAAGTGACTATCACCACAATTTATTTTTCTGTGATCTCTGCAGTAGCTTTCAAGCCAAAAACACTCATTTTAAACAAGAGTTTAAAGTGACTTTCACCACAATTTATTTTTCAATCCTCTCTGCTGTAGTGTTCAAGCAAGCCAAACTCTTTTTAAACAAGAGTTTAAAGTGACTATCACCACAATTTATTTTTACATCATCTCTGCAGCGGCGTTCAAGCAAGCCAAACTCTTTTTAAACTAGAGTTTAAAGTGACTATCACCACAATTTATTTTTCAGTCATCTCTGCAGTAGTGTTCAAGCAAGAAACACTCATTTTAAACAAGAGTTTTAAGTGACTATCACCGCAATTTATTTTTGCATCATCTCTGCAGCGGCGTTCAAGCAAGCCAAACTCTTTTTAAACTAGAGTTTAAAGTGACTATCACCACAATTTATTTTTCAATCATCTCTGCAGTAGTGTTCAAGCAAGAAACACTCATTTTAAACAAGAGTTTAAAGTGACTATCACCGCAATTTACATTTCCAACGTTGATGTAGTTGCGTTCCAGCAGGCCAAACTCTTTTTAAACAATAGTTTAAAGTGACTATCACCACAATTTATTTTTCAATCATCTCTGCAGTAGTGTTCAAGCAAGAAACACTCATTTTAAACAAGAGTTTAAAGTGACTATCACCACAATTTATTTTTCAGTCATCTCTGCAGTATTGTTCAAGCAAGTAACACTCATTTTAAACAAGAGTTTAAAGTGACTATCACCACAATTTATTTTTCAATCATCTCTGCAGTATTGTTCAAGCAAGTAACACTCATTTTAAACAAGAGTTTAAAGTGACTATCACCACAATTTATTTTTCAATCATCTCTGCAGTAGTGTTCAAGCAAGAAACACTCATTTTAAACAAGAGTTTAAAGTGACTATCACCGCAATTTATTTTTGCATCATCTCTGCAGCGGCGTTCAAGCAAGCCAAACTCTCTTTAAACTAGAGTTTAAAGTGACTATCACCACAATTTATTTTTCAATCATCTCTGCAGTAGTGTTCAAGCAAGAAACACTCACTTTAAACAAGAGTTTAAAGTGACTTTCACCACAATTTATTTTTCAATCCTCTCTGCAGTAGCTTTCAAGCCAGAAACACTCATTTTAAACAAGAGTTTAAAGTGACTTTCACCACAATTTATTTTTCAATCCTCTCTGCAGTAGTGTTCAAGCAAGCCAAACTCTTTTTAAACAAGAGTTTAAAGTGACTATCACCACAATTTATTTTTCAGTCATCTCTGCAGTATTGTTCAAGCAAGTAACACTCATTTTAAACAAGAGTTTAAAGTGACTATCACCACAATTTATTTTTCAATCATCTCTGCAGTAGTGTTCAAGCAAGAAACACTCATTTTAAACAAGAGTTTAAAGTGACTATCACCGCAATTTATTTTTGCATCATCTCTGCAGCGGCGTTCAAGCAAGCCAAACTCTTTTTAAACTAGAGTTTAAAGGGAGCGGACGGTTACGTACTTTTTTTCAAATTTTACGAAAATATACGTTAAATTTTCATGATCAGGAAAATGAAAAAAAGGCTGGTTTTGACACGAAAAGGAATGCATTTCTGCAGTAAAAATCACTCTCTCATGCTTTTTCGAAGTTACGAAAATTTTCGTAAAAAAACAAATATTTTCGTAAGATTTGAAAAAAAGTACGTAACCGTCCGCCTCCTTTAAAGTGACTATCACCGCAATTTATTTTTGCATCATCTCTGCAGCGGCGTTCAAGCATGCCAAACTCTTTTTAAACTAGAGTTTAAAGTGACTATCACCGCAATTTATTTTTGCATCATCTCTGCAGCGGCGTTCAAGCAAGCCAAACTCTTTTAAAACTAGAGTTTAAAGTGACTATCACCACAATTTATTTTCCAACGTTGATGTAGTTGCAATCGAACAAGCCAAACTCTTTTTAAACTAGAGTTTAAAGTGACTATCACCACAATTTATTTTCCAACGTTGATGTAGTTGCAATCGAGCAAGCCAAACTCTTTTTAAACTAGAGTTTAAAGTGACTATCACCACAATTTATTTTTCAGTCATCTCTGCAGTAGTGTTCAAGCCAAAAACACTCATTTTAAACAAGACTTTAAAGTGACTATCACCACAATTTACATTTCCAACGTTGATGTAGTTGCGTTCCAGCAAGCCAAACTCTTTTTAAACTAGAGTTTAAAGTGACTATCACCACAATTTATTTTCCAACGTTGATGTAGTTGCAATCGAGCAAGCCAAACTCTTTTTAAACTAGAGTTTAAAGTGACTATCACCACAATTTATTTTTCAATCATCTCTGCAGTAGTGTTCAAGCAAGAAACACTCATTTTAAACAAGAGTTTAAAGTGACTATCACCGCAATTTATTTTTGCATCATCTCTGCAGCGGCGTTCAAGCAAGCCAAACTCTCTTTAAACTAGAGTTTAAAGTGACTATCACCACAATTTATTTTTCAATCATCTCTGCAGTAGTGTTCAAGCAAGAAACACTCACTTTAAACAAGAGTTTAAAGTGACTTTCACCACAATTTATTTTTCAATCCTCTCTGCAGTAGCTTTCAAGCCAGAAACACTCATTTTAAACAAGAGTTTAAAGTGACTTTCACCACAATTTATTTTTCAATCCTCTCTGCAGTAGTGTTCAAGCAAGCCAAACTCTTTTTAAACAAGAGTTTAAAGTGACTATCACCACAATTTATTTTTCAGTCATCTCTGCAGTATTGTTCAAGCAAGTAACACTCATTTTAAACAAGAGTTTAAAGTGACTATCACCACAATTTATTTTTCAATCATCTCTGCAGTAGTGTTCAAGCAAGAAACACTCATTTTAAACAAGAGTTTAAAGTGACTATCACCGCAATTTATTTTTGCATCATCTCTGCAGCGGCGTTCAAGCAAGCCAAACTCTTTTTAAACTAGAGTTTAAAGGGAGCGGACGGTTACGTACTTTTTTTCAAATTTTACGAAAATATTCGTTAAATTTTCATGATCAGGAAAATGAAAAAAAGGCTGGTTTTGACACGAAAAGGAATGCATTTCTGCAGTAAAAATCACTCTCTCATGCTTTTTCGAAGTTACGAAAATTTTCGTAAAAAAACAAATATTTTCGTAAGATTTGAAAAAAAGTACGTAACCGTCCGCCTCCTTTAAAGTGACTATCACCGCAATTTCATTTTGCATCATCTCTGCAGCGGCGTTCAAGCAAGCCAAACTCTTTTTAAACAAGAGTTTAAAGTGACTATCACCGCAATTTATTTTTGCATCATCTCTGCAGCGGCGTTCAAGCAAGCCAAACTCTTTTAAAACTAGAGTTTAAAGTGACTATCACCACAATTTATTTTCCAACGTTGATGTAGTTGCAATCGAACAAGCCAAACTCTTTTTAAACTAGAGTTTAAAGTGACTATCACCACAATTTATTTTCCAACGTTGATGTAGTTGCAATCGAGCAAGCCAAACTCTTTTTAAACTAGAGTTTAAAGTGACTATCACCACAATTTATTTTTCAGTCATCTCTGCAGTAGTGTTCAAGCCAAAAACACTCATTTTAAACAAGAGTTTAAAGTGACTATCACCACAATTTACATTTCCAACGTTGATGTAGTTGCGTTCCAGCAAGCCAAACTCTTTTTAAACTAGATTTTAAAGTGACTATCACCACAATTTATTTTCCAACGTTGATGTAGTTGCAATCGAGCAAGCCAAACTCTTTTTAAACTAGAGTTTAAAGTGACTATCACCACAATTTATTTTTCAATCATCTCTGCAGTAGTGTTCAAGCAAGAAACACTCATTTTAAACAAGAGTTTAAAGTGACTATCACCGCAATTTATTTTTCCATCATCTCTGCAGCGGCGTTCAAGCAAGCCAAACTCTTTTTAAACTAGAGTTTAAAGTGACTATCACCACAATTTATTATTCAGTCATCTCTACAGTAGTGTTCAAGCAAGAAACACTAATTTTAAACAAGAGTTTAAAGTGACTATCACCGCAATTTATTTTTGCATCATCTCTGCAGCGGCGTTCAAGCAAGCCAAACTCTTTTTAAACTAGATTTTAAAGTGACTATCACCACAATTTACATTTCCAACGTTGATGTTGTTGCAATCGAGCAAGCCAAACTCTTTTTAAACTAGAGTTTAAAGTGACTATCACCGCAATTTATTTCTGCATCATCTCTGCAGCGGCGTTCAAGCAAGCCAAACTCTTTTTAAACAAGAGTTTAAAGTGACTATCACCACAATTTATTTTTCAATCATCTCTGCAGTAGTGTTCAAGCAAGAAACACTCATTTTAAACATGAGTTTAAAGTGACTATCACCGCAATTTATTTTTCCATCATCTCTGCAGCGGCGTTCAAGCAAGCCAAACTCTTTTTAAACTAGAGTTTAAAGTGACTATCACCACAATTTATTTTTCAATCATCTCTGCAGTAGTGTTCAAGCAAGAAACACTCATTTTAAACAAGAGTTTAAAGTGACTATCACCGCAATTTATTTTTCCATCATCTCTGCAGCGGCGTTCAAGCAAGCCAAACTCTTTTTAAACTAGAGTTTAAAGTGACTATCACCACAATTTATTTTCCAACGTTGATGTAGTTGCAATCGAGCAAGCCAAACTCTTTTTTAACTAGAGTTTAAAGTGACTATCACCACAATTTACATTTCCAACGTTAATGTTGTTGCAATCCCGCAAGCCAAACTCATTTTAAACTAGATTTTAAAGTGACTATCACCACAATTTATTTTTCAATCATCTCTGCAGTAGTGTTCAAGCAAGAAACACTCATTTTAAACAAGAGTTTAAAGTGACTATCACCACAATTTATTTTTCCAACGTTGATGTAGCTGGGTTCCAGCAAGCTAAACTCTTTTTAAACTGGAGTTTAAAGTGAGTTTCACCACAATTTATTTTTCCTTCAACTCAGCAGTAGTGTTCAAGCAAGAAAAATTCATTTTAAACTAGAGTGTAAAGTGACTATCACCACAATTTATTTTTCCAACGTTGATGTAGCTGGCTTCCAGCAAGCCAAACTCTTTTTAAACTAGAGTTTAAAGTGACTATAATCACAATTTATTTTCCAACGTTGATGTAGTTGCAATCGAGCAAGCTAAACTCTTTTTAAACTGGAGTTTAAAGTGAGTTTCACCACAATTTATTTTTCTATCGTCTCTGCAGTAGTTTTCAAGCAAGAAAAACTCATTTGAAACTTGAGTTTAAAGAGACTATCATTGCAATTTATTTTTCCAACGTTGATGTAGCTGGCTTCCAGCAAGCCAAACTCTTTTTAAACTAGAGTTTAAAGTGACTATAATCACAATTTATTTTCCAACGTTGATGTAGTTGCAATCGAGCAAGCCAAACTCTTTTTAAACTAGAGTTTAAAGTGACTATCACCACAATTTATTTTTGCATCATCTCTGCAGCGGCGTTCAAGCAAGCCAAACTCTTTTTAAACTAGAGTTTAAAGTGACTATCACCACAATTTATTTTTCAGTCATCTCTGCAGTAGTGTTCAAGCAAGAAACACTCATTTTAAACAAGAGTTTAAAGTGACTATCACCGCAATTTATTTTTGCATCATCTCTGCAGCGGCATTCAAGCAAGCCAAACTCTTTTTAAACTAGAGTTTAAAGTGACTATCACCACAATTTATTTTTCAGTCATCTCTGCAGTAGTGTTCAAGCAAGAAACACTAATTATAAACAAGAGTTTAAAGTGACTATCACCGCAATTTATTTTTGCATCATCTCTGCAGCGGCGTTCAAGCAAGCCAAACTCTTTTTAAACTAGATTTTAAAGTGACTATCACCACAATTTACATTTCCAACGTTGATGTTGTTGCAATCGAGCAAGCCAAACTCTTTTTAAACTAGAGTTTAAAGTGACTATCACCGCAATTTATTTCTGCATCATCTCTGCAGCGGCGTTCAAGCAAGCCAAACTCTTTTTAAACAAGAGTTTAAAGTGACTATCACCACAATTTATTTTTCAATCATCTCTGCAGTAGTGTTCAAGCAAGAAACACTCATTTTAAACAAGAGTTTAAAGTGACTATCACCACAATTAATTTTTCCAACGTTGATGTAGTTGCGTTCCAGCAGGCCAAACTCTTTTTAAACTAGAGTTTAAAGTGACTTTCACCACAATTTATTTTTCAATCCTCTCTGCAGTAGTGTTCAAGCAAGCCAAACTCTTTTTAAACAAGTGTTTAAAGTGACTTTCACCACAATTAATTTTTCAATCCTCTCTGCAGTAGTGTTCAAGCAAGAAATTTGAAACTAGAGTTTAAAGTGACTATCACCACAATTTATTTTTCAATCCTCTCTGCAGTAGCTTTCAAGCCAGAAACACTCATTTTAAACAATAGTTTAAAGTGACTTTCACCACAATTTATTTTTCAATCCTCTCTGCAGTAGCTTTCAAGCCAGAAACACTCATTTTAAACAAGAGTTTAAAGTGACTTTCACCACAATTTATTTTTCAATCCTCTCTGCAGTAGTGTTCAAGCAAGAAACACTCATTTTAAACAAGAGTTTAAAGTGACTATCACCGCAATTTACATTTCCAACGTTGATGTAGTTGCGTTCCAGCAGGCCAAACTCTTTTTAAACAATAGTTTAAAGTGACTATCACCACAATTTATTTTTACATCATCTCTGCAGCGGCGTTCAAGATAGCCAAACTCTTTTTAAACTAGAGTTTAAAGTGACTATCACCACAATTTATTTTTCAGTCATCTCTGCAGTAGTGTTCTAGCAAGAAACACTCATTTTAAACAAGAGTTTTAAGTGACTATCACCGCAATTTATTTTTGCATCATCTCTGCAGCGGCGTTCGAGCAAGCCAAACTCTTTTTAAACTAGAGTTTAAAGTGACTATCACCACAATTTATTTTTCAATCATCTCTGCAGTAGTGTTCAAGCAAGAAACACTCATTTTAAACAAGAGTTTAAAGTGACTATCACCGCAATTTACATTTCCAACGTTGATGTAGTTGCGTTCCAGCAGGCCAAACTCTTTTTAAACAATAGTTTAAAGTGACTATCACCACAATTTATTTTTCAATCATCTCTGCAGTAGTGTTCAAGCAAGAAACACTCATTTTAAACAAGAGTTTAAAGTGACTATCACCGCAATTTACATTTCCAACGTTGATGTAGTTGCGTTCCAGCAGGCCAAACTCTTTTTAAACTAGAGTTTAAAGTGACTATCACCACAATTTATTTTTCAATCATCTCTGCAGTAGTGTTCAAGCAAGAAACACTCATTTTAAACAAGAGTTTAAAGTGACTATCACCACAATTTATTTTTCAGTCATCTCTGCAGTATTGTTCAAGCAAGTAACACTCATTTTAAACAAGAGTTTAAAGTGACTATCACCACAATTTATTTTTCAATCATCTCTGCAGTAGTGTTCAAGCAAGAAACACTCATTTTAAACAAGAGTTTAAAGTGACTATAACCGCAATTTATTTTTGCATCATCTCTGCAGCGGCGTTCAAGCAAGCCAAACTCTCTTTAAACTAGAGTTTAAAGTGACTATCACCACAATTTATTTTTCAATCATCTCTGCAGTAGTGTTCAAGCAAGAAACACTCACTTTAAACAAGAGTTTAAAGTGACTTTCACCACAATTTATTTTTCAATCCTCTCTGCAGTAGCTTTCAAGCCAGAAACACTCATTTTAAACAAGAGTTTAAAGTGACTTTCACCACAATTTATTTTTCAATCCTCTCTGCAGTAGTGTTCAAGCAAGCCAAACTCTTTTTAAACAAGAGTTTAAAGTGACTATCACCACAATTTATTTTTCAGTCATCTCTGCAGTATTGTTCAAGCAAGTAACACTCATTTTAAACAAGAGTTTAAAGTGACTATCACCACAATTTATTTTTCAATCATCTCTGCAGTAGTGTTCAAGCAAGAAACACTCATTTTAAACAAGAGTTTAAAGTGACTATCACCGCAATTTATTTTTGCATCATCTCTGCAGCGGCGTTCAAGCAAGCCAAACTCTTTTTAAACTAGAGTTTAAAGTGACTATCACCGCAATTTATTTTTGCATCATCTCTGCAGCGGCGTTCAAGCAAGCCAAACTCTTTTTAAACTAGAGTTTAAAGTGACTATCACCACAATTTATTTTTCAATCATCTCTGCAGTAGTATTCAAGCAAGAAACACTCATTTTAAACAAGAGTTTAAAGTGACTATCACCGCAATTTCATTTTGCATCATCTCTGCAGCGGCGTTCAAGCAAGCCAAACTCTTTTTAAACAAGAGTTTAAAGTGACTATCACCGCAATTTATTTTTGCATCATCTCTGCAGCGGCGTTCAAGCAAGCCAAACTCTTTTAAAACTAGAGTTTAAAGTGACTATCACCACAATTTATTTTCCAACGTTGATGTAGTTGCAATCGAACAAGCCAAACTCTTTTTAAAGTAGAGTTTAAAGTGACTATCACCACAATTTATTTTCCAACGTTGATGTAGTTGCAATCGAGCAAGCCAAACTCTTTTTAAACTAGAGTTTAAAGTGACTATCACCACAATTTATTTTTCAGTCATCTCTGCAGTAGTGTTCAAGCCAAAAACACTCATTTTAAACAAGAGTTTAAAGTGACTATCACCACAATTTACATTTCCAACGTTGATGTAGTTGCGTTCCAGCAAGCCAAACTCTTTTTAAACTAGAGTTTAAAGTGACTATCACCACAATTTATTTTTCAATCATCTCTGCAGTAGTGTTCAAGCAAGAAACACTCATTTTAAACAAGAGTTTAAAGTGACTATCACGGCAATTTATTTTTCCATCATCTCTGCAGCGGCGTTCAAGCAAGCCAAACTCTTTTTAAACTAGAGTTTAAAGTGACTATCACCACAATTTATTTTTCAGTCATCTCTGCAGTATTGTTCAAGCAAGTAACACTCATTTTAAACAAGAGTTTAAAGTGACTATCACCACAATTTATTTTTCAATCATCTCTGCAGTAGTGTTCAAGCAAGAAACACTCATTTTAAACAAGAGTTTAAAGTGACTATAACCGCAATTTATTTTTGCATCATCTCTGCAGCGGCGTTCAAGCAAGCCAAACTCTCTTTAAACTAGAGTTTAAAGTGACTATCACCGCAATTTACATTTCCAACGTTGATGTAGTTGCGTTCCAGCAGGCCAAACTCTTTTTAAACTAGAGTTTAAAGTGACTATCACCACAATTTATTTTTCAATCATCTCTGCAGTAGTGTTCAAGCAAGTAACACTCATTTTAAACAAGAGTTTAAAGTGACTATCACCACAATTTATTTTTCAATCATCTCTGCAGTAGTGTTCAAGCAAGAAACACTCATTTTAAACAAGAGTTTAAAGTGACTATAACCGCAATTTATTTTTGCATCATCTCTGCAGCGGCGTTCAAGCAAGCCAAACTCTCTTTAAACTAGAGTTTAAAGTGACTATCACCACAATTTATTTTTCAATCATCTCTGCAGTAGTGTTCAAGCAAGAAACACTCACTTTAAACAAGAGTTTAAAGTGACTTTCACCACAATTTATTTTTCAATCCTCTCTGCAGTAGCTTTCAAGCCAGAAACACTCATTTTAAACAAGAGTTTAAAGTGACTTTCACCACAATTTATTTTTCAATCCTCTCTGCAGTAGTGTTCAAGCAAGCCAAACTCTTTTTAAACAAGAGTTTAAAGTGACTATCACCACAATTTATTTTTCAGTCATCTCTGCAGTATTGTTCAAGCAAGTAACACTCATTTTAAACAAGAGTTTAAAGTGACTATCACCACAATTTATTTTTCAATCATCTCTGCAGTAGTGTTCAAGCAAGAAACACTCATTTTAAACAAGAGTTTAAAGTGACTATCACCGCAATTTATTTTTGCATCATCTCTGCAGCGGCGTTCAAGCAAGCCAAACTCTTTTTAAACTAGAGTTTAAAGTGACTATCACCGCAATTTATTTTTGCATCATCTCTGCAGCGGCGTTCAAGCAAGCCAAACTCTTTTTAAACTAGAGTTTAAAGTGACTATCACCACAATTTATTTTTCAATCATCTCTGCAGTAGTATTCAAGCAAGAAACACTCATTTTAAACAAGAGTTTAAAGTGACTATCACCGCAATTTCATTTTGCATCATCTCTGCAGCGGCGTTCAAGCAAGCCAAACTCTTTTTAAACAAGAGTTTAAAGTGACTATCACCGCAATTTATTTTTGCATCATCTCTGCAGCGGCGTTCAAGCAAGCCAAACTCTTTTAAAACTAGAGTTTAAAGTGACTATCACCACAATTTATTTTTGCATCATCTCTGCAGCGGCGTTCAAGCAAGCCAAACTCTTTTTAAACTAGAGTTTAAAGTGACTATCACCACAATTTATTTTTCAGTCATCTCTGCAGTAGTGTTCAAGCCAAAAACACTCATTTTAAACAAGAGTTTAAAGTGACTATCACCACAATTTACATTTCCAACGTTGATGTAGTTGCGTTCCAGCAAGCCAAACTCTTTTTAAACTAGAGTTTAAAGTGACTATCACCACAATTTATTTTTCAATCATCTCTGCAGTAGTGTTCAAGCAAGAAACACTCATTTTAAACAAGAGTTTAAAGTGACTATCACCGCAATTTATTTTTCCATCATCTCTGCAGCGGCGTTCAAGCAAGCCAAACTCTTTTTAAACTAGAGTTTAAAGTGACTATCACCACAATTTATTTTCCAACGTTAATGTTGTTGCAATCGAGCAAGCCAAACTCTTTTTTAACTAGAGTTTAAAGTGACTATCACCACAATTTACATTTCCAACGTTAATGTTGTTGCAATCCCGCAAGCCAAACTCATTTTAAACTAGATTTTAAAGTGACTATCACCACAATTTATTTTTCAATCATCTCTGCAGTAGTGTTCAAGCAAGAAACACTCATTTTAAACAAGAGTTTAAAGTGACTATCACCACAATTTATTTTTCCAACGTTGATGTAGCTGGGTTCCAGCAAGCTAAACTCTTTTTAAACTGGAGTTTAAAGTGAGTTTCACCACAATTTATTTTTCTATCGTCTCTGCAGTAGTTTTGAAGCAAGAAAAACTCATTTGAAACTTGAGTTTAAAGAGACTATCTCTACAATTTATTTTTCCAACGTTGATGTACCTGGGTTCCAGCAAGCTAAACTCTTTTTAAACTGGAGTTTAAAGTGAGTTTCACCACAATTTATTTTTCTGTCCTCTCTGCAGTAGTTTTCAAGCAAGAAACACTCATTTAAAACAAGAGTTTAAAGTGACTATCACCACAATTTATTTTCCAACGTTGATGTAGTTGCAATCGAGCAAGCCAAACTCTTTTAAAACTGGAGTTTAAAGTGACTATCACCACAATTAATTTTTCCAACGTTGATGTAGTTGCGTTCAAGCAAGCCAAACTCATTTTAAACTAGAGTTTAAAGTGACTATCACCACAATTTATTTTTCAATCCTCTCTGCAGTAGCGTTCCAGCAAGCCAAACTCATTTTAAACTAGAGTTTAAAGTGACTATCACCACAATTTATTTTCCAACGTTGATGTAGTTGCAATCGAGCAAGCCAAACTCTTTTAAAACTGGAGTTTAAAGTGACTATCACCGCAATTTATTTTTGCATCATCTCTGCAGTAGTGTTCAAGCAAGAAAAACTCTTTTTAAAATAGAGTTTGAAGAGACTATCACTACAATATAATTTTCCAACGTTGATGTAGCTGAGTTCCAGCAAGCAAAATTCATTTAAAATTAGGGCTTAAAGAGACTGTCACCACAGTTTATTTTTCCAACATCTCTGCAGTAGTGTTCAAGCAAGAAAAACTCATTTTAAACTAGAGTTTAAAGTGACTATCACCACAATTTATTTTCCAACGTTGATGTAGTTGCAATCGAGCAAGCCAAACTCATTTTAAACTAGAGTTTAAAGTGACTATCACTACAATTTATTTTTCCAACGTTGATGTAGTTGCAATCGAGCAAGCCAAACTCATTTTAAACTAGATTTTAAAGTGACTATCACCACAATTTATTTTTCAATCATCTCTGCAGTAGTGTTCAAGCAAGAAACACTCATTTTAAACAAGAGTTTAAAGTGACTATCACCGCAATTTATTTTTCCATCATCTCTGCAGCGGCGTTCAAGCAAGCCAAACTCTTTTTAAACTAGAGTTTAAAGTGACTATCACCACAATTTATTTTCCAACGTTAATGTTGTTGCAATCGAGCAAGCCAAACTCTTTTTTAACTAGAGTTTAAAGTGACTATCACCACAATTTACATTTCCAACGTTAATGTTGTTGCAATCCCGCAAGCCAAACTCATTTTAAACTAGATTTTAAAGTGACTATCACCACAATTTATTTTTCAATCATCTCTGCAGTAGTGTTCAAGCAAGAAACACTCATTTTAAACAAGAGTTTAAAGTGACTATCACCACAATTTATTTTTCCAACGTTGATGTAGCTGGGTTCCAGCAAGCTAAACTCTTTTTAAACTGGAGTTTAAAGTGAGTTTCACCACAATTTATTTTTCTATCGTCTCTGCAGTAGTTTTGAAGCAAGAAAAACTCATTTGAAACTTGAGTTTAAAGAGACTATCTCTACAATTTATTTTTCCAACGTTGATGTACCTGGGTTCCAGCAAGCTAAACTCTTTTTAAACTGGAGTTTAAAGTGAGTTTCACCACAATTTATTTTTCTGTCCTCTCTGCAGTAGTTTTCAAGCAAGAAACACTCATTTAAAACAAGAGTTTAAAGTGACTATCACCACAATTTATTTTCCAACGTTGATGTAGTTGCAATCGAGCAAGCCAAACTCTTTTAAAACTGGAGTTTAAAGTGACTATCACCACAATTAATTTTTCCAACGTTGATGTAGTTGCGTTCAAGCAAGCCAAACTCATTTTAAACTAGAGTTTAAAGTGACTATCACCACAATTTATTTTTCAATCCTCTCTGCAGTAGCGTTCCAGCAAGCCAAACTCATTTTAAACTAGAGTTTAAAGTGACTATCACCACAATTTATTTTCCAACGTTGATGTAGTTGCAATCGAGCAAGCCAAACTCTTTTAAAACTGGAGTTTAAAGTGACTATCACCGCAATTTATTTTTGCATCATCTCTGCAGTAGTGTTCAAGCAAGAAAAACTCTTTTTAAAATAGAGTTTGAAGAGACTATCACTACAATATAATTTTCCAACGTTGATGTAGCTGAGTTCCAGCAAGCAAAATTCATTTAAAATTAGGGCTTAAAGAGACTGTCACCACAGTTTATTTTTCCAACATCTCTGCAGTAGTGTTCAAGCAAGAAAAACTCATTTTAAACTAGAGTTTAAAGTGACTATCACCACAATTTATTTTCCAACGTTGATGTAGTTGCAATCGAGCAAGCCAAACTCATTTTAAACTAGAGTTTAAAGTGACTATCACTACAATTTATTTTTCCAACGTTGATGTAGTTGCAATCGAGCAAGCCAAACTCATTTTAAACTAGAGTTTAAAGAGACTATCTCCACAATTTAATTTTCAAACATCTCTGCTGTAGTTTTCAAGCATAAAAACTCATTTTAAACTAGAGTTTAAAGAGACTATCACTGCAATTTATTTTTCCAACGTTGATGTAGCTGGCTTCCAGCAAGCCAAACTTTTTTTAAACTAGAGTTTAAAGTGACTATCACCACAATTTATTTTTCCTTCAACTCTGCAGTAGTGTTCAAGCAAGAAAAACTGATTTTAAACTAGAGTGTAAAGTGACTATCACCACAATTTATTTTTCCAACGTTGATGTAGTTGCGTTCCAGCAAGCCAAACTCATTTTTCTCTTTTTAAACTAGAGTTTAAAGTGACTATCATTAAAACTTATTTCTCTTCCAACGTTGATGTAGCTGGGTTCCAGCAAGCCAAACTCTTTTTAAACTGGAGTTAAGAGTGACTTTCACCACAATTAATTTTTTCATCGCCTCTGCAGTACTTTTCAAGCAAGAAAAACTCATTTTAAACTAGAGTTTAAAGAGACTATCTCCACAATTTAATTTTCAAACATCTCTGCTCTAGTTTTCAAGCATAAAAACTCATTTTAAACTAGAGTTTAAAGAGACTATCACTGCAATTTATTTTTCCAACGTTGATGTAGCTGGCTTCCAGCAAGCCAAACTTTTTTTAAACTAGAGTTTAAAGTGACTATCACCACAATTTATTTTTCCTTCAACTCTGCAGTAGTGTTCAAGCAAGAAAAACTCATTTTAAACTATAGTTTAAAGTGACTATCACCACAATTTATTTTCCAACGTTGATGTAGTTGCAATCGAGCAAGCCAAACTCATTTTAAACTAGAGTTTAAAGTGACTATCACTACAATTTATTTCTCCAACGTTGATGTAGTTGCAATCGAGCAAGCCAAACTCATTTTAAACTAGAGTTTAAAGAGACTATCTCCACAATTTAATTTTCAAACATCTCTGCTGTAGTTTTCAAGCATAAAAACTCATTTTAAACTAGAGTTTAAAGAGACTATCACTGCAATTTATTTTTCCAACGTTGATGTAGCTGGCTTCCAGCAAGCCAAACTTTTTTTAAACTAGAGTTTAAAGTGACTATCACCACAATTTATTTTTCCTTCAACTCTGCAGTAGTGTTCAAGCAAGAAAAACTCATTTTAAACTATAGTTTAAAGTGACTATCACCACAATTTATTTTCCAACGTTGATGTAGTTGCAATCGAGCAAGCCAAACTCATTTTAAACTAGAGTTTAAAGTGACTATCACTACAATTTATTTTTCCAACGTTGATGTAGTTGCAATCGAGCAAGCCAAACTCATTTTAAACTAGAGTTTAAAGAGACTATCTCCACAATTTAATTTTCAAACATCTCTGCTCTAGTTTTCAAGCATAAAAACTCATTTTAAACTAGAGTTTAAAGAGACTATCACTGCAATTTATTTTTCCAACGTTGATGTAGCTGGCTTCCAGCAAGCCAAACTTTTTTTAAACTAGAGTTTAAAGTGACTATCACCACAATTTATTTTTCCTTCAACTCTGCAGTAGTGTTCAAGCAAGAAAAACTCATTTTAAACTAGAGTGTAAAGTGACTATCACCACAATTTATTTTTCCAACGTTGATGTAGTTGCGTTCCAGCAAGCCAAACTCATTTTTCTCTTTTTAAACTAGAGTTTAAAGTGACTATCATTAAAACTTATTTTTCTTCCAACGTTGATGTAGCTGGGTTCCAGCAAGCCAAACTCTTTTTAAACTGGAGTTAAGAGTGACTTTCACCACAATTAATTTTTCCATCGCCTCTGCAGTAGTTTTCAAGCAAGAAAAACTCATTTTAAACTAGAGTTTAAAGAGACTATCTCCACAATTTAATTTTCAAACATCTCTGCTGTAGTTTTCAAGCATAAAAACTCATTTTAAACTAGAGTTTAAAGAGACTATCACTGCAATTTATTTTTCCAACGTTGATGTAGCTGGCTTCCAGCAAGCCAAACTTTTTTTAAACTAGAGTTTAAAGTGACTATCACCACAATTTATTTTTCCTTCAACTCTGCAGTAGTGTTCAAGCAAGAAAAACTCATTTTAAACTATAGTTTAAAGTGACTATCACCACAATTTATTTTCCAACGTTGATGTAGTTGCAATCGAGCAAGCCAAACTCATTTTAAACTAGAGTTTAAAGTGACTATCACCACAATTTATTTTCCAACGTTGATGTAGTTGCAATCGAGCAAGCCAAACTCATTTTAAACTAGAGTTTAAAGTGACTATCACTACAATTTATTTTTCCAACGTTGATGTAGTTGCAATCGAGCAAGCCAAACTCATTTTAAACTAGAATGTAAAGAGACTGTCACTATGATTTATTTTTCCAACGTTGATGTAGCTGGGTTCCAGCAAGAAAAACTCATTTTAAACTAGAGTGCAAAGTGACTATCACCACAATTATATTTTTTAACATCTCTGCTGTAGTTTTCAAGCATAAAAACTCATTTTAAACTAGAGTTTAAAGAGACTATCACCACAATTATATTTTTTAACATCTCTGCTGTAGTTTTCAAGCATAAAAACTCATTTTAAACTAGAGTGCAAAGTGACTATCACCACAATATTTTCTTCCAACGTTGATGTAGCTGGCTTCCAGCAAGCCAAACTTTTTTTAAACTAGAGTTTAAAGTGACTATCACTGCAATTTATTTTTCCAACGTTGATGTAGCTGGCTTCCAGCAAGCCAAACTTTTTTTAAACTAGAGTTTAAAGTGACTATCACTGCAATTTATTTTTCCAACGTTGATGTAGCTGGCTTCCAGCAAGCCAAACTTTTTTTAAACTAGAGTTTAAAGTGACTATCACCACAATTAATTTTTCCTTCAACTCTGCAGTAGTGTTCAAGCAAGAAAAACTCATTTTAAACTATAGTTTAAAGTGACTATCACCACAATTTATTTTCCAACGTTGATGTAGTTGCAATCGAGCAAGCCAAACTCATTTTAAACTAGAGTGTAAAGAGACTGTCACTATGATTTATTTTTCCAACGTTGATGTAGCTGGGTTCCAGCAAGAAAAACTCATTTTAAACTAGAGTGTAAAGTGACTATAACCACAATTTATTTTTCCTTCATCTCTGCAGTAGTGTTCAAGCAAGAAAAACTCATTTTAAACTAGACTTTAAAGAGACTATCACCACAATTATATTTTTTAACATCTCTGCTGTAGTTTTCAAGCATAAAAACTCATTTTAAACTAGAGTTTAAAGAGACTATCACTGCAATTTATTTTTCCAACGTTGATGTAGCTGGCTTCCAGCAAGCCAAACTTTTTTTAAACTAGAGTTTAAAGTGACTATCACTACAATTTATTTTTCCAACGTTGATGTAGTTGCAATCGAGCAAGCCAAACTCTTTTTAAACTAGAGTTTAAAGTGACTATCACCACAATTAATTTTTCCATCGCCTCTGCAGTAGTTTTCAAGCAAGAAAAACTCATTTTAAACTAGAGTTTAAAGAGACTATCTCCACAATTTAATTTTCAAACATCTCTGCTGTAGTTTTCAAGCATAAAAACTCATTTTAAACTAGAGTTTAAAGAGACTATCACCACAATTTAATTTTCCAACATCTCTGCAGTAGTTTTCAAGCATAAAAACTCATTTTAAACTAGAGTGTAAAGTGACTATCACCACAATTTATTTTTCCAACGTTGATGTAGTTGCAATCGAGCAAGCCAAACTCTTTTTAAACTAGAGTTTAAAGTGACTATCACTACAATTTATTTTTCCAACGTTTATGTAGTTGCAATCGAGCAAGCCAAACTCTTTTTAAACTAGAGTTTAAAGTGACTATCACCACAATTTATTTTTCCGTCAACTCTGCAGTAGTGTTCAAGCAAGAAAAACTCATTTTAAACTATAGTTTAAAGTGACTATCACCACAATTTATTTTCCAACGTTGATGTAGTTGCAATCGAGCAAGCCAAACTCATTTTAAACTAGAGTTTAAAGTGACTATCACCACAATTTATTTTCCAACGTTGATGTAGTTGCAATCGAGCAAGCCAAACTCATTTTAAACTAGAGTTTAAAGTGACTATCACTACAATTTATTTTTCCAACGTTGATGTAGTTGCAATCGAGCAAGCCAAACTCTTTTTAATCTAGAGTTTAAGGAGACTATCACCGCAATTTATTTTTCCAACATCTCTGCAGTAGTGTTCAAGCAAGAAAAACTCTTTTTAAAATAGAGTTTAAAGTGACTATCACCGCAATTTATTTTTCCAACGTTGATGTAGCTGGCTTCCAGCAAGCCAAACTTTTTTTAAACTGGAGTTTAAAGTGACTTTCACCACAATTTATTTTTCCATCGTCTATGTAGTAGTGTTCAAGCAAGAAAACTCATTTTAAACTAGAGTGTAAAGAGACTGTCACAATGATTTATTTTTCCAACGTTGATGTAGCTGGGTTCCAGCAAGAAAAACTCATTTTAAACTAGAGTGTAAAGTGACTATAACCACAATTATATTTTTTAACATCTCTGCTGTAGTTTTCAAGCATAAAAACTCATTTTAAACTAGAGTGCAAAGTGACTATCACCACAATTATATTTTTTAACATCTCTGCTGTAGTTTCCAAGCATAAAAACTCATTTTAAACTAGAGTGCAAAGTGACTATTACCACAATTGTATTTTTAAACATCTCTGCTGTAGTTTTCAAGCATAAAAACTCATTTTAAACTAGAGTGCAAAGTGACTATCACTGCAATTTATTTTTCCAACGTTGATGTAGCTGGGTTCCAGCAAGCCCAACTCTTTTTAAACTGGAGTTAAGAGTGACTTTCACCACAATTAATTTTTCCATCGCCTCTGCAGTAGTTTTCAAGCAAGAAAAACTCGTTTTAAACTAGAGTTTAAAGAGACTATCTCCACAATTTAATTTTCAAACATCTCTGCTGTAGTTTTCAAGCATAAAAACTCATTTTAAACTAGAGTTTAAAGAGACTATCACTGCAATTTATTTTTCCAACGTTGATGTAGCTGGCTTCCAGCAAGCCAAACTTTTTTTAAACTAGAGTTTAAAGTGACTATCACCACAATTTATTTTTCCTTCAACTCTGCAGTAGTGTTCAAGCAAGAAAAACTCATTTTAAACTATAGTTTAAAGCCAAACTCTTTTTAAACAAGAGTTTAAAGTGACTTTCACCACAATTTATTTTTCAATCCTCTCTGCAGTAGTGTTCAAGCAAGAAACACTCATTTTAAACAAGAGTTTAAAGTGACTATCACCGCAATTTACATTTCCAACGTTGATGTAGTTGCGTTCCAGCAGGCCAAACTCTTTTTAAACAATAGTTTAAAGTGACTATCACCACAATTTATTTTTACATCATCTCTGCAGCGGCGTTCAAGCAAGCCAAACTCTTTTTAAACTAGAGTTTAAAGTGACTATCACCACAATTTATTTTTCAGTCATCTCTGCAGTAGTGTTCAAGCAAGAAACACTCATTTTAAACAAGAGTTTAAAGTGACTATCACCGCAATTTATTTTTACATCATCTCTGCAGCGGCGTTCAAGCTAGCCAAACTCTTTTTAAACTAGAGTTTAAAGTGACTATCACCACAATTTATTTTTCAGTCATCTCTGCAGTAGTGTTCAAGCAAGAAACACTCATTTTAAACAAGAGTTTAAAGTGACTATCACCGCAATTTATTTTTGCATCATCTCTGCAGCGGCGTTCAAGCAAGCCAAACTCTTTTTAAACAAGAGTTTAAAGTGACTTTCACCACAATTTATTTTTCAATCCTCTCTGCAGTAGTGTTCAAGCAAGCCAAACTCTTTTTAAACAAGAGTTTAAAGTGACTTTCACCACAATTAATTTTTCAATCCTCTCTGCAGTAGTGTTCAAGCAAGAAATTTGAAACTAGAGTTTAAAGTGACTATCACCACAATTTATTTTTCAATCCTCTCTGCAGTAGCTTTCAAGCCAGAAACACTCATTTTAAACAATAGTTTAAAGTGACTTTCACCACAATTTATTTTTCAATCCTCTCTGCAGTAGCTTTCAAGCCAGAAACACTCATTTTAAACAAGAGTTTAAAGTGACTTTCACCACAATTTATTTTTCAATCCTCTCTGCAGTAGTGTTCAAGCAAGAAACACTCATTTTAAACAAGAGTTTAAAGTGACTATCACCGCAATTTACATTTCCAACGTTGATGTAGTTGCGTTCCAGCAGGCCAAACTCTTTTTAAACAATAGTTTAAAGTGACTATCACCACAATTTATTTTTACATCATCTCTGCAGCGGCGTTCAAGCAAGCCAAACTCTTTTTAAACTAGAGTTTAAAGTGACTATCACCACAATTTATTTTTCAGTCATCTCTGCAGTAGTGTTCAAGCAAGAAACACTCATTTTAAACAAGAGTTTAAAGTGACTATCACCGCAATTTATTTTTACATCATCTCTGCAGCGGCGTTCAAGCTAGCCAAACTCTTTTCAAACTAGAGTTTAAAGTGACTATCACCACAATTTATTTTTCAGTCATCTCTGCAGTAGTGTTCAAGCAAGAAACACTCATTTTAAACAAGAGTTTAAAGTGACTATCACCGCAATTTATTTTTGCATCATCTCTGCAGCGGCGTTCAAGCAAGCCAAACTCTTTTTAAACTAGAGTTTAAAGTGACTATCACCGCAATTTATTTTTCAATCATCTCTGCAGTAGTGTTCAAGCAAGAAACACTCATTTTAAACAAGAGTTTAAAGTGACTATCACCGCAATTTACATTTCCAACGTTGATGTAGTTGCGTTCCAGCAGGCCAAACTCTTTTTAAACAATAGTTTAAAGTGACTATCACCACAATTTATTTTTCAATCATCTCTGCAGTAGTGTTCAAGCAAGAAACACTCATTTTAAACAAGAGTTTAAAGTGACTATCACCACAATTTACATTTCCAACGTTGATGTAGTTGCGTTCCAGCAGGCCAAACTCTTTTTAAACTAGAGTTTAAAGTGACTATCACCACAATTTATTTTTCAATCATCTCTGCAGTAGTGTTCAAGCAAGAAACACTCATTTTAAACAAGAGTTTAAAGTGACTATCACCACAATTTATTTTTCAGTCATCTCTGCAGTATTGTTCAAGCAAGTAACACTCATTTTAAACAAGAGTTTAAAGTGACTATCACCACAATTTATTTTTCAATCATCTCTGCAGTAGTGTTCAAGCAAGAAACACTCATTTTAAACAAGAGTTTAAAGTGACTATCACCGCAATTTATTTTTGCATCATCTCTGCAGCGGCGTTCAAGCAAGCCAAACTCTCTTTAAACTAGAGTTTAAAGTGACTATCACCACAATTTATTTTTCAATCATCTCTGCAGTAGTGTTCAAGCAAGAAACACTCATTTAAAACAAGAGTTTAAAGTGACTTTCACCACAATTTATTTTTCAATCCTCTCTGCAGTAGTGTTCAAGCAAGCCAAACTCTTTTTAAACAAGAGTTTAAAGTGACTATCACCACAATTTATTTTTCAGTCATCTCTGCAGCGGCGTTCAAGCAAGCCAAACTCTTTATAAACTAGAGTTTAAAGTGACTATCACCGCAATTTATTTTTGCATCATCTCTGCAGCGGCGTTCAAGCAAGCCAAACTCTTTTTAAACTAGAGTTTAAAGTGACTATCACCACAATTTATTTTTCAATCATCTCGGCAGTAGTATTCAAGCAAGAAACACTCATTTTAAACAAGAGTTTAAAGTGACTATCACCGCAATTTCATTTTGCATCATCTCTGCAGCGGCGTTCAAGCAAGCCAAACTCTTTTTAAACAAGAGTTTAAAGTGACTATCACCGCAATTTATTTTTGCATCATCTCTGCAGCGGCGTTCAAGCAAGCCAAACTCTTTTAAAACTAGAGTTTAAAGTGACTATCACCACAATTTATTTTCCAACGTTGATGTAGCTGCAATCGAACAAGCCAAACTCTTTTTAAACTAGAGTTTAAAGTGACTATCACCACAATTTATTTTCCAACGTTGATGTAGTTGCAATCGAGCAAGCCAAACTCTTTTTAAACTAGAGTTTAAAGTGACTATCACCACAATTTATTTTTCAGTCATCTCTGCAGTAGTGTTCAAGCCAAAAACACTCATTTTAAACAAGAGTTTAAAGTGACTATCACCACAATTTACATTTCCAACGTTGATGTAGTTGCGTTCCAGCAAGCCAAACTCTTTTTAAACTAGAGTTTAAAGTGACTATCACCACAATTTATTTTCCAACGTTGATGTAGTTGCAATCGAGCAAGCCAAACTCTTTTTAAACTGGAGTTAAGAGTGACTTTCACCACAATTAATTTTTCCATCGCCTCTGCAGTAGTTTTCAAGCAAGAAAAACTCATTTTAAACTAGAGTTTAAAGAGACTATCTCCACAATTTAATTTTCAAACATCTCTGCTGTAGTTTTCAAGCATAAAAACTCATTTTAAACTAGAGTTTAAAGAGACTATCACTGCAATTTATTTTTCCAACGTTGATGTAGCTGGCTTCCAGCAAGCCAAACTTTTTTTAAACTAGAGTTTAAAGTGACTATCACCACAATTTATTTTTCCTTCAACTCTGCAGTAGTGTTCAAGCAAGCCAAACTCATTTTAAACTAGAGTTTAAAGTGACTATCACCACAATTTATTTTCCAACGTTGATGTAGTTGCAATCGAGCAAGCCAAACTCATTTTAAACTAGAGTTTAAAGTGACTATCACTACAATTTATTTTTCCAACGTTGATGTAGTTGCAATCGAGCAAGCCAAACTCATTTTAAACTAGAGTTTAAAGAGACTGTCACTATGATTTATTTTTCCAACGTTGATGTAGCTGGGTTCCAGCAAGAAAAACTCATTTTAAACTAGAGCGTAAAGTGACTATAACCACAATTTATTTTTCCTTCATCTCTGCAGTAGTGTTCAAGCAAGAAAAACTCATTTTAAACTAGAGTTTAAAGAGACTATCACCACAATTATATTTTTTAACATCTCTGCTGTAGTTTTCAAGCATAAAAACTCATTTTAAACTAGAGTGCAAAGTGACTATCACCACAATTATATTTTTTAACATCTCTGCTGTAGTTTTCAAGCATAAAAACTCATTTTAAACTAGAGTGCAAAGTGACTATCACCACAATTATATTTTTTAACATCTCTGCTGTAGTTTTCAAGCATAAAAACTCATTTTAAACTAGAGTGCAAAGTGACTATCACCACAATTATATTTTTTAACATCTCTGCTGTAGTTTTCAAGCATAAAAACTCATTTTAAACTAGAGTGCAAAGTGACTATCACCACAATTTTTTCTTCCAACGTTGATGTAGCTGGCTTCCAGCAAGCCAAACTTTTTTTAAACTGGAGTTTAAAGAGACTATCACCACAATTATATTTTTTAACATCTCTGCTGTAGTTTTCAAGCATAAAAACTCATTTTAAACTAGAGTTTAAAGAGACTATCACTGCAATTTATTTTTCCAACGTTGATGTAGCTGGCTTCCAGCAAGCCAAACTTTTTTTAAACTAGAGTTTAAAGTGACTATCACTACAATTTATTTTTCCAACGTTGATGTAGTTGCAATCGAGCAAGCCAAACTCTTTTTAAACTAGAGTTTAAAGTGACTATCACCACAATTAATTTTTCCATCGCCTCTGCAGTAGTTTTCAAGCAAGAAAAACTCATTTTAAACTAGAGTTTAAAGAGACTATCTCCACAATTTAATTTTCAAACATCTCTGCTGTAGTTTTCAAGCATAAAAACTCATTTTTAACTAGAGTGCAAAGTGACTATCACCACAATTATATTTTTTAACATCTCTGCTGTAGTTTTCAAGCATAAAAACTCATTTTAAACTAGAGTGCAAAGTGACTATCACCACAATTTTTTCTTCCAACGTTGATGTAGCTGGCTTCCAGCAAGCCAAACTTTTTTTAAACTGGAGTTTAAAGAGACTATCACCACAATTATATTTTTTAACATCTCTGCTGTAGTTTTCAAGCATAAAAACTCATTTTAAACTAGAGTTTAAAGAGACTATCACTGCAATTTATTTTTCCAACGTTGATGTAGCTGGCTTCCAGCAAGCCAAACTTTTTTTAAACTAGAGTTTAAAGTGACTATCACTACAATTTATTTTTCCAACGTTGATGTAGTTGCAATCGAGCAAGCCAAACTCTTTTTAAACTAGAGTTTAAAGTGACTATCACCACAATTAATTTTTCCATCGCCTCTGCAGTAGTTTTCAAGCAAGAAAAACTCATTTTAAACTAGAGTTTAAAGAGACTATCTCCACAATTTAATTTTCAAACATCTCTGCTGTAGTTTTCAAGCATAAAAACTCATTTTAAACTAGAGTTTAAAGAGACTATCACCACAATTTAATTTTCCAACATCTCTGCAGTAGTTTTCAAGCATAAAAACTCATTTTAAACTAGAGTGTAAAGTGACTATCACCACAATTTATTTTCCAACGTTGATGTAGTTGCAATCGAGCAAGCCAAACTCATTTTAAACTAGAGTTTAAAGTGACTATCACCACAATTTATTTTCCAACGTTGATGTAGTTGCAATCGAGCAAGCCAAACTCATTTTAAACTAGAGTTTAAAGTGACTATCACTACAATTTATTTTTCCAACGTTGATGTAGTTGCAATCGAGCAAGCCAAACTCTTTTTAATCAAGAGTTTAAGGAGACTATCACCGCAATTTATTTTTCCAACATCTCTGCAGTAGTGTTCAAGCAAGAAAAACTCTTTTTAAAATAGAGTTTAAAGTGACTATCACCGCAATTTATTTTTCCAACGTTGATGTAGCTGGCTTCCAGCAAGCCAAACTTTTTTTAAACTGGAGTTTAAAGTGACTTTCACCACAATTTATTTTTCCATCGTCTATGTAGTAGTGTTCAAGCAAGAAAACTCATTTTAAACTAGAGTGTAAAGAGACTGTCACAATGATTTATTTTTCCAACGTTGATGTAGCTGGGTTCCAGCAAGAAAAACTCATTTTAAACTAGAGTGTAAAGTGACTATAACCACAATTATATTTTTTAACATCTCTGCTGTAGTTTTCAAGCATAAAAACTCATTTTAAACTAGAGTGCAAAGTGACTATCACCACAATTATATTTTTTAACATCTCTGCTGTAGTTTTCAAGCATAAAAACTCATTTTAAACTAGAGTGCAAAGTGACTATTACCACAATTGTATTTTTTAACATCTCTGCTGTAGTTTTCAAGCATAAAAACTCATTTTAAACTAGAGTGCAAAGTGACTATCACTGCAATTTATTTTTCCAACGTTGATGTAGCTGGGTTCCAGCAAGCCCAACTCTTTTTAAACTGGAGTTAAGAGTGACTTTCACCACAATTAATTTTTCCATCGCCTCTGCAGGTGTTTTCAAGCAAGAAAAACTCGTTTTAAACTAGAGTTTAAAGAGACTATCTCGACAATTTAATTTTCAAACATCTCTGCTGTAGTTTTCAAGCATAAAAACTCATTTTAAACTAGAGTTTAAAGAGACTATCACTGCAATTTATTTTTCCAACGTTGATGTAGCTGGCTTCCAGCAAGCCAAACTTTTTTTAAACTAGAGTTTAAAGTGACTATCACCACAATTTATTTTTCCTTCAACTCTGCAGTAGTGTTCAAGCAAGAAAAACTCATTTTAAACTATAGTTTAAAGTGACTATCACCACAATTTATTTTCCAACGTTGATGTAGTTGCAATCGAGCAAGCCAAACTCATTTTAAACAAGAGTTTAAAGTGACTATCACCACAATTTATTTTCAAACGTTGATGTAGTTGCAATCGAGCAAGCCAAACTCATTTTAAACTAGAGTTTAAAGTGACTATCACTACAATTTATTTTTCCAACGTTGATGTAGTTGCAATCGAGCAAGCCAAACTCATTTTAAACTAGAGTTTAAAGAGACTATCTCCACAATTTAATTTTCAAACATCTCTGCTCTAGTTTTCAAGCATAAAAACTCATTTTAAACTAGAGTTTAAAGAGATTATCACTGCAATTTATTTTTCCAACGTTGATGTAGCTGGCTTCCAGCAAGCCAAACTTTTTTTAAACTAGAGTTTAAAGTGACTATCACCACAATTTATTTTTCCTTCAACTCTGCAGTAGTGTTCAAGCAAGAAAAACTCATTTTAAACTATAGTTTAAAGTGACTATCACCACAATTTATTTTCCAACGTTGATGTAGTTGCAATCGAGCAAGCCAAACTCATTTTAAACTAGAGTTTAAAGTGACTATCACCACAATTTATTTTTCCTTCATCTCTGCAGTAGTGTTCAAGCAAGAAAAACTCATTTTAAACTAGAGTTTAAAGAGACTATCACCACAATTATATTTTTTAACATCTCTGCTGTAGTTTTCAAGCATAAAAACTCATTTTAAACTAGAGTGCAAAGTGACTATCACCACAATTATATTTTTTAACATCTATGCTGTAGTTTTCAAGCATAAAAACTCATTTTAAACTAGAGTGCAAAGTGACTATCACCACAATTTATTTTTCCTTCATCTCTGCAGTAGTGTTCAAGCAAGAAAAACTCATTTTAAACTAGAGTGCAAAGTGACTATCACCACAATTTATTTTTCCTTCATCTCTGCAGTAGTGTTCAAGCAAGAAAAACTCATTTTAAACTAGAGTTTAAAGAGACTATCACCACAATTATATTTTTTAACATCTCTGCTGTAGTTTTCAAGCATAAAAACTCATTTTAAACTAGAGTTTAAAGTGACTATCACTACAATTTATTTTTCCAACGTTGATGTAGTTGCAATCGAGCAAGAAAAACTCATTTTAAACTAGAGTGTAAAGTGACTATAACCACAATTTATTTTTCCTTCATCTCTGCAGTAGTGTTCAAGCAAGAAAAACTCATTTTAAACTAGAGTTTAAAGAGACTATCACCACAATTATATTTTTTAACATCTCTGCTGTAGTTTTCAAGCATAAAAACTCATTTTAAACTAGAGTGCAAAGTGACTATCACCACAATTATATTTTTTAACATCTATGCTGTAGTTTTCAAGCATAAAAACTCATTTTAAACTAGAGTGCAAAGTGACTATCACCACAATTTTTTCTTCCAACGTTGATGTAGCTGGCTTCCAGCAAGCCAAACTTTTTTTAAACTGGAGTTTAAAGTGACTTTCACCACAATTTATTTTTCCATCGTCTATGTAGTAGTGTTCAAGCAAGAAAACTCATTTTAAACTAGAGTGTAAAGTGACTATAACCACAATTATATTTTTTAACATCTCTGCTGTAGTTTTCAAGCATAAAAACTCATTTTAAACTAGAGTGCAAAGTGACTATCACCACAATTATATTTTTTAACATCTCTGCTGTAGTTTTCAAGCATAAAAACTCATTTTAAACTAGAGTGCAAAGTGACTATTACCACAATTGTATTTTTTAACATCTCTGCTGTAGTTTTCAAGCATAAAAACTCATTTTAAACTAGAGTGCAAAGTGACTATCACTGCAATTTATTTTTCCAACGTTGATGTAGCTGGGTTCCAGCAAGCCCAACTCTTTTTAAACTGGAGTTAAGAGTGACTTTCACCACAATTAATTTTTCCATCGCCTCTGCAGTAGTTTTCAAGCAAGAAAAACTCGTTTTAAACTAGAGTTTAAAGAGACTATCACTGCAATTTATTTTTCCAACGTTGATGTAGCTGGCTTCCAGCAAGCCAAACTTTTTTTAAACTAGAGTTTAAAGTGACTATCACTACAATTTATTTTTCCAACGTTGATGTAGTTGCAATCGAGCAAGCCAAACTCTTTTTAAACTAGAGTGTAAAGTGACTATAACCACAATTTATTTTTCCTTCATCTCTGCAGTAGTGTTCAAGCAAGAAAAACTCATTTTAAACTAGAGTTTAAAGAGACTATCACCACAATTATATTTTTTAACATCTCTGCTGTAGTTTTCAAGCATAAAAACTCATTTTAAACTAGAGTGCAAAGTGACTATCACCACAATTTTTTCTTCCAACGTTGATGTAGCTGGCTTCCAGCAAGCCAAACTTTTTTTAAACTGGAGTTTAAAGAGACTATCACCACAATTATATTTTTTAACATCTCTGCTGTAGTTTTCAAGCATAAAAACTCATTTTAAACTAGAGTTTAAAGAGACTATCATTGCAATTTATTTTTCCAACGTTGATGTAGCTGGCTTCCAGCAAGCCAAACTTTTTTTAAACTAGAGTTTAAAGTGACTATCACTACAATTTATTTTTCCAACGTTGATGTAGTTGCAATCGAGCAAGCCAAACTCTTTTTAAACTAGAGTTTAAAGTGACTATCACCACAATTAATTTTTCCATCGCCTCTGCAGTAGTTTTCAAGCAAGAAAAACTCATTTTAAACTAGAGTTTAAAGAGACTATCACTGCAATTTATTTTTCCAACGTTGATGTAGCTGGCTTCCAGCAAGCCAAACTTTTTTTAAACTAGAGTTTAAAGTGACTATCACCACAATTTATTTTTCCTTCAACTCTGCAGTAGTGTTCAAGCAAGAAAAACTCATTTTAAACTATAGTTTAAAGTGACTATCACCACAATTTATTTTCCAACGTTGATGTAGTTGCAATCGAGCAAGCCAAACTCATTTTAAACTAGAGTGTAAAGAGACTGTCACTATGATTTATTTTTCCAACGTTGATGTAGCTGGGTTCCAGCAAGAAAAACTCATTTTAAACTAGAGTGTAAAGTGACTATAACCACAATTTATTTTTCCTTCATCTCTGCAGTAGTGTTCAAGCAAGAAAAACTCATTTTAAACTAGACTTTAAAGAGACTATCACCACAATTATATTTTTTAACATCTCTGCTGTAGTTTTCAAGCATAAAAACTCATTTTAAACTAGAGTGCAAAGTGACTATCACCACAATTATATTTTTTAACATCTCTGCTGTAGTTTTCAAGCATAAAAACTCATTTTAAACTAGAGTGCAAAGTGACTATCACCACAATTTTTTCTTCCAACGTTGATGTAGCTGGCTTCCAGCAAGCCAAACTTTTTTTAAACTGGAGTTTAAAGAGACTATCACCACAATTATATTTTTTAACATCTCTGCTGTAGTTTTCAAGCATAAAAACTCATTTTAAACTAGAGTTTAAAGAGACTATCACTGCAATTTATTTTTCCAACGTTGATGTAGCTGGCTTCCAGCAAGCCAAACTTTTTTTAAACTAGAGTTTAAAGTGACTATCACTACAATTTATTTTTCCAACGTTGATGTAGTTGCAATCGAGCAAGCCAAACTCTTTTAAAACTAGAGTTTAAAGTGACTATCACCACAATTAATTTTTCCATCGCCTCTGCAGTAGTTTTCAAGCAAGAAAAACTCATTTTAAACTAGAGTTTAAAGAGACTATCTCCACAATTTAATTTTCAAACATCTCTGCTGTAGTTTTCAAGCATAAAAACTCATTTTAAACTAGAGTTTAAAGAGACTATCACCACAATTTAATTTTCCAACATCTCTGCAGTAGTTTTCAAGCATAAAAACTCATTTTAAACTAGAGTGTAAAGTGACTATCACCACAATTTATTTTTCCAACGTTGATGTAGTTGCAATCGAGCAAGCCAAACTCTTTTTAAACTAGAGTTTAAAGTGACTATCACTACAATTTATTTTTCCAACGTTGATGTAGTTGCAATCGAGCAAGCCAAACTCTTTTTAAACTAGAGTTTAAAGTGACTATCACCACAATTTATTTTTCCGTCAACTCTGCAGTAGTGTTCAAGCAAGAAAAACTCATTTTAAACTATAGTTTAAAGTGACTATCACCACAATTTATTTTCCAACGTTGATGTAGTTGCAATCGAGCAAGCCACACTCATTTTAAACTAGAGTGTAAAGAGACTGTCACTATGATTTATTTTTCCAACGTTGATGTAGCTGGGTTCCAGCAAGAAAAACTCATTTTAAACTAGAGTGTAAAGTGACTATAACCACTATTATATTTTTTAACATCTCTGCTGTAGTTTTCAAGCATAAAAACTCATTTTAAACTAGAGTGCAAAGTGACTTTCACCACAATTTATTTTTCCATCGTCTATGTAGTAGTGTTCAAGCAAGAAAACTCATTTTAAACTAGAGTGCAAAGTGACTATTACCACAATTGTATTTTTTAACATCTCTGCTGTAGTTTTCAAGCATAAAAACTCATTTTAAACTAGAGTGCAAAGTGACTATCACCACAATTTTTTCTTCCAACGTTGACGTAGCTGGCTTCCAGCAAGCCAAACTTTTTTTAAACTGGAGTTTAAAGAGACTATCACCACAATTATATTTTTTAACATCTCTGCTGTAGTTTTCAAGCATAAAAACTCATTTTAAACTAGAGTGCAAAGTGACTATCACCACAATTATATTTTTTAACATCTCTGCTGTAGTTTTCAAGCATAAAAACTCATTTTAAACTAGAGTGCAAAGTGACTATCACCACAATTTTTTCTTCCAACGTTGATGTAGCTGGCTTCCAGCAAGCCAAACTTTTTTTAAACTGGAGTTTAAAGAGACTATCACCACAATTATATTTTTTAACATCTCTGCTGTAGTTTTCAAGCATAAAAACTCATTTTAAACTAGAGTGCAAAGTGACTATCACCACAATTATATTTTTTAACATCTCTGCTGTAGTTTTCAAGCATAAAAACTCATTTTAAACTAGAGTGCAAAGTGACTATCACCACAATTTTTTCTTCCAACGTTGATGTAGCTGGCTTCCAGCAAGCCAAACTTTTTTTAAACTGGAGTTTAAAGAGACTATCACCACAATTATATTTTTTAACATCTCTGCTGTAGTTTTCAAGCATAAAAACTCATTTTAAACTAGAGTGCAAGGTGACTAACACCACAATTATATTTTTTAACATCTCTGCTGTAGTTTTCAAGCATAAAAACTCATTTAAAACTAGAGTGCAAAGTGACTATCACCACAATTTTTTCTTCCAACGTTGATGTAGCTGGCTTCCACCAAGCCAAACTTTTTTTAAACTGGAGTTTAAAGTGACTATCACCACAATATATTTTCCAACATTGATGTAGTTGCAATCGAGCAAGCCAAACTCATTTTAAACTAGAGTTTAAAGTGACTATCACCACAATTTATTTTCCAACATTGATGTAGTTGCAATCGAGCAAGCCAAACTCATTTTAAACTAGAGTTTAAAGTGACTATCACTACAATTTATTTTTCCAACGTTGATGTAGTAGCAATCGAGCAAGCCAAACTCTTTTTAATCTAGAGTTTAAAGTGACTATCACCACAATTTAATTTTCCAACATCTCTGCAGTAGTTTTCAAGCAAGCAAAACTCATTTAAAATTAGGGCTTAAAGAGACTGTCACCACAGTTTATTTTTCCAACATCTCTGCAGTAGTGTTCAAGAAAGAAAAACTCATTTTAAACTAGAGTTTAAAGAGACTGTCACCACAGTTTATTTTTCCAACATCTCTGCAGTAGTTTTCAAGCATAAAAACTCATTTTAAACTAGAGTGTAAAGTGACTATCACCACAATTTATTTTTCCAACATTGATGTAGTTGCAATCGAGCAAGTTAAACTCTTTTTAAAAAAGAGTTTAAAGTGACTATCACTACAATTTATTTTTCCAACGTTGATGTAGTTGCAATCGAGCAAGCCAAACTCTTTTTAAACTAGAGTTTAAAGTGACTATCACCACAATTTATTTTCCAACGTTGATGTAGTTGCAATCGAGCAAGCCAAACTCATTTTAAACTAGAGTTTAAAGTGACTATCACTACAATTTATTTTTCCAACGTCGATGTAGTTGCAATAGAGCAAGCCAAACTCTTTTTAATCTAGAGTTTTAAGTGACTACCACCACAATTTATTTTTCCATCGTCTCTGTAGTAGTGTTCAAGCAAGAAAAACTCATTTTAAACTAGAGTTTAAAGAGACTATCACCACAATTATATTTTTTAACATCTCTGCTGTAGTTTACAAGCATAAAAACTCATTTTAAACTAGAGTGTAAAGTGACTATAACCACAATTTATTTTTCCTTCATCTCTACAGTAGTGTTCAAGCAAGAAAACTCATTTTAAACTAGAGTGTAAAGAGACTATCACCACAATTTAATTTTCCAACATCTCTGCTGTAGTTTTCAAGCATAAAAACTCATTTTAAACTAGAGTGTAAAGAGACTATCACCACAATCTATTTTTCCAACGTTGATGTAGCTGGGTTCGAGCAAGCCAAACTCATTTTAAACTAGAGTTTAAAGAGACTATCACCACAATTTAATTTTCCAACATCTCTGCAGTAGTGTTCAAGCAAGAAAAACTCATTTTAAACTAGTGTTTAAAGAGACTATCACCACAATTTATTTTTCCATCGTCTCTGCAGTAGTGTTCAAGCAAGAAAACTCATTTTAAACTAGAGTGTAAAGAGACTGTCACTACAATTTATTATTCCAACGTTGATGTAGCTGGGTTCCAGCAAGAAAAACTCATTTTAAACTAGAGTGTAAAGTGACTATAACCACAATTTGTTTTTCCTTCATCTCTACAGTAGTGTTCAAGCAAGAAAAACTCATTTTAAACTAGAGTTTCAAGAGACTATCACCACAATTTAATATTCCAACATCTCTGCTGTAGTTTTCAAGCAAGAAAACTCATTTTAAACTAGAGTGTAAAGTGACTATAATTTATTTTTCTTCCAACGTTGATGTAGCTGGGTTCCAGCAAGCCAAATTCTTTTTAAACTGGAGTGTAAAGTGACTATAACAACAATTTATTTTTCCTTCATCTCTGCAGTAGTGTTCAAGCAAGAAAAACTCATTTTAAACTAGTGTTTAAAGAGACTATCACCACAATTTATTTTTCCGTCGTCTCTGCAGTAGTGTTCAAGCAAGAAAACTCATTTTAAGCTAGAGTGTAAAGAGACTGTCACTACAATTTATTTTTCCAACGTTGATGTAGCTGGGTTCCAGCAAGAAAAACTCATTTTAAACTAGAGTGTAAAGTGACTATAACCACAATTTATTTTTCCTTCATCTCTACAGTAGTGTTCAAGCAAGAAAAACTCATTTTAAACTAGAGTTTAAGGAGACTATCACCACAATTTAATATTCCAACATCTCTGCTGTAGTTTTCAAGCAAGAAAACTCATTTTAAACTAGAGTGTAAAGTGACTATAATTTATTTTTCTTCCAACGTTGATGTAGCTGGGTTCCAGCAAGAAAAACTCATTTTAAACTAAAGTGTAAAGTGACTATAACCACAATTTATTTTTCCTTCATCTCTACAGTAGTGTTCAAGCAAGAAAAACTCATTTTAAACTAGAGTTTACAGAGACTATTACCACAATTTAATATTCCAACATCTCTGCAGTAGTGTTCAAGCAAGAAAAACTCATCTTAAACTAGGATTAAAAGAGACTATCACCACAATTTTTCCAACGTTGATGTAGCTGGGTTCCAGCAAGCCAAACTCTTTTTAAACTGGAGTTTAAAGTGACTATAACCACAATTTATTTTTTCTTCATCTCTGCAGTAGTGTTCAAGCAAGAAAAACTCATTTTAAACTAGAGTTTAAAGTGACTATCACCACAATTTATATTTCGTTCATCTCTGCAGTAGTGTTGAAGCAAGAAAAACTCATCTTAAACTAGGATTAAAAGAGACTATCACCACAATTTCTCCATCGTTGATGTAGCTGGGTTCCAGCAAGAAAAACTCATTTTAAACTAGAGTGTAAAGTGACTATAACCACAATTTATTTTTCCTTCATCTCTACAGTAGTGTTCAAGCAAGAAAAACTCATTTTAAACTAGAGTTTAAGGAGACTATCACCACAATTTAATATTCCAACATCTCTGCTGTAGTTTTCAAGCAAGAAAACTCATTTTAAACTAGAGTGTAAAGTGACTATAATTTATTTTTCTTCCAACGTTGATGTAGCTGGGTTCCAGCAAGCCAAATTCTTTTTAAACTGGAGTGTAAAGTGACTATAACAACAATTTATTTTTCCTTCATCTCTGCAGTAGTGTTCAAGCAAGAAAAACTCATTTTAAACTAGTGTTTAAAGAGACTATCACCACAATTTATTTTTCCGTCGTCTCTGCAGTAGTGTTCAAGCAAGAAAACTCATTTTAAGCTAGAGTGTAAAGAGACTGTCACTACAATTTATTTTTCCAACGTTGATGTAGCTGGGTTCCAGCAAGAAAAACTCATTTTAAACTAGAGTGTAAAGTGACTATAACCACAATTTATTTTTCCTTCATCTCTACAGTAGTGTTCAAGCAAGAAAAACTCATTTTAAACTAGAGTTTAAGGAGACTATCACCACAATTTAATATTCCAACATCTCTGCTGTAGTTTTCAAGCAAGAAAACTCATTTTAAACTAGAGTGTAAAGTGACTATAATTTATTTTTCTTCCAACGTTGATGTAGCTGGGTTCCAGCAAGAAAAACTCATTTTAAACTAGAGTGTAAAGTGACTATAACCACAATTTATTTTTCCTTCATCTCTACAGTAGTGTTCAAGCAAGAAAAACTCATTTTAAACTAGAGTTTAAAGAGACTATTACCACAATTTAATATTCCAACATCTCTGCAGTAGTGTTCAAGCAAGAAAAACTCATCTTAAACTAGGATTAAAAGAGACTATCACCACAATTTTTCCAACGTTGATGTAGCTGGGTTCCAGCAAGCCAAACTCTTTTTAAACTGGAGTTTAAGGTAGCTATCACCACAATTTATTTTTCCATCTTCTCTGCAGTCGTGTTTAAGCAAGAAAACTCGTTTCAAACTAGGATTTAAAGAGACTATCACCACAATTTATTTTTCTTCCAACGTTGATGTAGCTGGGTTCCAGCAAGCCAAACTCTTTTTAAACTGGAGTTTAAAGTGACTATAACCACAATTTATTTTTTCTTCATCTCTGCAGTAGTGTTCAAGCAAGAAAAACTCATTTTAAACTAGAGTTTAAAGTGACTATCACCACAATTTATATTTCGTTCATCTCTGCAGTAGTGTTGAAGCAAGAAAAACTCATCTTAAACTAGGATTAAAAGAGACTATCACCACAATTTTTCCAACGTTGATGTAGCTGGGTTCCAGCAAGCCAAACTCTTTTTAAACTGGAGTTTAACGTAGCTATCACCACAATTTATTTTTCCATCGCCTCTGCAGTAGTTTTCAAGCATAAAAACTCATTTTAAACTAGAGTGTAAAGTGACTATCACCACAATTTAATTTTCCAACATCTCTGGTGTAGTTTTCAAGCATAAAAACTCATTTTAAACTAGAGTGTAAAGTGACTATCACCACAATTTAATTTTCCAACATCTCTGCTGTAGTTTTGAAGCATAAAAACTCATTTTAAACTAGAGTGTAAAGTGACTATCACCACAATTTTATTTTCCAACATCTCTGCTGTAGTTTTCAAGCATAAAAACTCATTTTAAACTAGAGTTTAAGATGACTATCATTAAAACTTATTTTTCCTTCATCTCTGCAGTAGTGTTCAAGCAAGAAAAACTCTTTTTAAACAAGAGTTTAAAGTGACTATCACCACAATTTATTTTTCCAACGTTGATGTAGCTGGGTTCCAGCAAGCGAAACTCTTTATAAACTGGAGTTTAAAGTGACTTTAACCACAATTTATTTTTCCATCGCCTCTGCAGTAGTTTTTAAGCATAAAAACTCATTTTAAACTAGAGTGCAAAGTGACTATCACCACAATTTTTTCTTCCAACGTTGATGTAGCTGAGTTCCAGCAAGCCAAACTCATTTTAAACTAGAGTTTAAAGAGACTATCACCACAATTTAATTTTCCAACATCTCTGCAGTAGTTTTCAAGCATAAAAACTCATTTTAAACTAGAGTGCAAAGTGACTATCACCACAATTTTTTCTTCCAACGTTGATGTAGATGGGTTCCAGCAAGCCAAACTCTTTTTAAACTAGAGTTTGAAGTGACTATCACCACAATTTATTTTTCTTCCAACGTTGATGTAGCTGGGTTCCAGCAAGCCAAACTCTTTTTAAACTAGAGTTTAAAGTGACTAGCACCACAATTTATTTTTCTTCCAACGTTGATGTAGCTCGGTTCCAGCAAGCCAAACTCTTTTTACTCTTTTTAAACTAGAGTTTAAAGTGACTATAACCACAATTTATTTTTCCTTCATCTCTGCAGTAGTGTTCAAGCAAGAAAAACTCATTTTAAACTAGAGTTTAAAGTGACTATCACCACAATTTATTTTTCCTTCATCTCTGCAGTAGTGTTCAAGCAAGAAAAACTCATTTTAAACTAGGATTAAAAGAGACTATCACCACAATTTATATTTCGTTCATCTCTGCAGTAGTGTTCAAGCAAGAAAAACTCAATTTAAACTAGGATTAAAAGAGACTATCACCACAATTTATTTTTCCAACGTTGATGTAGCTGGGTTCCAGCAAGCCAAACTCATTTTAAACTAGAGTTTAAAGAGACTATCACCACAATTTAATTTTCCAACATCTCTGCAGTAGTTTTCAAGCATAAAAACTCATTTTAAACTAGAGTGCAAAGTGGCTATCACCACAATTTTTTCTTCCAACGTTGATGTAGTTGGGTTCCAGCAAGCCAAATTCTTTTTAAACTGGAGTGTAAAGTGACTATAACCACAATTTATTTTTCCTTCATCTCTGCAGTAGTGTTCAAGCAAGAAAACTCATTTTAAACTAGAGTGTAAAGAGACTATCACCACAATTTAATTTTCCAACATCTCTGCAGTAGTTTTCAAGCATAAAAACTCATTTTAAACTAGAGTGCAAAGTGACTATCACCACAATTTTTTCTTCCAACGTTGATGTAGCTGGGTTCCAGCAAGCCAAATTCTTTTTAAACTGGAGTGTAAAGTGACTATAACCACAATTTATTTTTCCTTCATCTCTGCAGTAGTGTTCAAGCAAGAAAACTCATTTTAAACTAGAGTGTAAAGAGACTGTCACTACAATTTATTTTTCCAACGTTGATGTAGCTGGGTTCAAGCAAGAAAAACTCATTTTAAACTAGTGTTTAAAGAGACTATCACCACAATTTATTTTTCCATCGTCTCTGCAGTAGTGTTCAAGCAAGAAAACTCATTTTAAACTAGTGTTTAAAGAGACTATCACCACAATTTATTTTTCCATCGTCTCTGCAGTAGTGTTCCAGCAAGAAAAACTCATTTTAAACTAGAGTGTAAAGTGACTATAACCACAATTTATTTTTCCTTCATCTCTACCGTAGTGTTCAAGCAAGAAAAACTCATTTTAAACTAGAGTTTAAAGAGACTATCACCACAATTTAATATTCCAACATCTCTGCTGTAGTTTTCAAGCAAGAAAACTCATTTTAAACTAGAGTGTAAAGCGACTATAATTTATTTTTCTTCCAACATTGATGTAGCTGGGTTCCAGCAAGCCAAACTCTTTTTAAACTGGAGTTTAAAGTGACTATCACCACAATTTATTTTTCCATCTTCTCTGCAGTCGTGTTTAAGCAAGAAAACTCGTTTCAAACTAGGATTTAAAGAGACTATCACCACAATTTATTTTTCCAACGTTGATGTAGCTGGGTTCCAGCAAGCTAAAAACTTTTTAAACTAGAGTTCAAAGTGACTATCATCAACGTTGGAAAAATAAAATGTGGGGATAGTCACTTTAAATTCTAGTTTAAAACGGGCTTTGCTTGCGGGAAGTCGGACCCTGTACACTTGGCGGACAGAAAAATTGGACAGTTGGCGGACAAAAAAAGTTATGAACTGTAAAAAAAAGTTATTTGAGTGCTAATTTTATAATAAAATGCATAATATCTGTTATAAATTTAATTAAATGTTTTTAAAAATTTAATGCATTATAAAAATTACTTGTCATATTGCTTTTCGTTGCTTCTCAAAGATGGCCGATATAAATGCTTATCCACAAAGAAAGATGTATACATCAAAGAATGGTACTTGCTATTATACACCGCATCCAGAAGGTCACCATTTGCTGTATAAATGGACAAATGGTGGTAAATCAAGAGATGAGAAGTCAATGTGGTTCGTTTGTGCTGGATGCAAAAGTGCTAAAGGTAAAGATAAAAGTTTACCAACTCTTCCAAATGCCATTCAAGATGTTGCAACTGGAACATGGATCAGAAGTCTACTGACATTAAATGATGGTCATTATTGTATAACAAAAGAAGCTACAAAAGAAAAAGGGCTTCAAGTTATTTATGAAGAAAAAAATGATATATTTCGGTAAAGATGAAAGAATCATTTCGAAAAAATATGGTAAAAAAGGCGATAGTAAGATCTTCATTTACTTTTGGTTTTTTTAATCTTTCTCATGTTTAGGTGAAAGACTTAGTATTGAACATCATGCTCTTGGTAATAAACTTAATGTTCAAACACAATTACGCCGTGCAAAGAGAAAAAGGTATCCTGTTACTGATAATATTGAAGATATTGATCATCCTGCAAAGAAATCAAAATTGGAGCCATTTACAAGTACGATTATTGGTATTGATACTGGTGTTGATAAGCTTATCAGATTTTACAATGAAAAATTTGTTATATTCATGTCAAACAATCAAATCAAATGGTTCAAACATGCTATTGAAGTATTTCTTGATGGAACTTTCAAATATCCTGCTGATGGCTACACTCAAATTTATCGAATCTATGGATTATTCAAAGAAACACAGTGTACACCGTTAGCAACAGTGTTAACCAAGTTTAAAGATGAAGCAACATGCACAAAAAAAATTTTTGCAAAAATTCTTGAACTTTCTGGATGTCCTGTTGAACATTTACAATGGCAAGTCGCACATTTTGATCAAGAAATTGCAGCTGTTAAAGCTTTTAAAACTGTTTTCGAAAGAAAAGTCAAAATTGTCAAAGTGATTTCATTTCATACAAAGTAAACGCTACGAATTATTTGTTTTGTTTCGTTTTGCCAAACATAATGTTTTTTCAACAATTTTTTAAAAATTTGAATGTTGATTGCCTGAGGATATTTAATTTAAAAACGTAAAAACATATATATTTTAATATGAAATTAATAGGGGATTAAATTATGAATCTAACGGTATATGGTTTTTCACTAATGGAAAAAGTTGTGCAACATACGGTTCGTTCTCCGATGTTGCACATATAGTTTTAGAACTTAAACCTGCATAAACTTTGTAATGGGAAGTTGTTGAAAAAAGTTTTATTTTAGAATATATTAACTACTATATGTATATTGACATAATCTGAACACATTTTAAAAAGTCCCTGGTTTCAGCAAAATTTTTCAACATTTCTATATATTAACATTATGGTGCAAATATTTGAAGTAAAAGTTATATATCCATTGCAAATGTAGGTTTTTTGAGCTGAAAATGATAGATTAATAACAATTATATTATATTATAAAAGCACTTACCTTTAAATTAGCCATTTGTCAATCATAAGCTAGCTGGAAAAAAGCAGATTTTAACATTGAAAAAGCTAGCGTTGAATGTGATACTGTACTAAAAGTAAATTATTGTTTACTATGTAGTATATTTAGGCGCCAAAAGCTTTCACAAATATATTTAAATCAATTCGCTTAACAGTCAAATGCAATCAAATCTTAATTCTGTAAGTTTTAAAAGCTTTTTTCATAGAAAATACTCAACTGCATAAAAGATCCATTTAGCTAAAATTCAAAAGAAAAAAAAATCGCTTGTCCAAAGAAAATGCGGGGAACAGTTATGTTTGAGTCGCGTCGTGCACATCGCTAGTTATAAATTATGTTTTGTAGCGTTTTTGTTTTGATCCAGAAAATATTACAAATGATGCAGCAACATATGCAATAGATGTCGATTATCATTATGCTAAATGCAATACTTATATTTTGTAAGTTTTTTTAATACTGTTATAAATTATAAATCTCATGACTTTTTAGCACTAATGCAAGAAGAAAGACTCGAGGAGATAAACGTACAAAAAAACAATCTCGAATTGTTATTCGCGAATCTTCAGCTTCACCTTCTCCAATCAAATCAAAACAAAAGAAAAAACGTAGTAAACGAAATCCTTCAGCTGAATCAACTTGAATCAAGAAATACCATATTGTACATATAATACATATCAGCAAAATTTCATTTTTGATTTTAAAAACTTACTTTTTATTGTACTGAGCTTTAACTTTTTTTGTCATCATTATTATTACACATGAAACGTTTGAATTGAATATTAAATAAATTATACAAGAAACTTTTTAAAAACGCAAAAAATGTCTGATAAGCTTTAAAACATTATTGGCAAGCTTAAAAGATCTTATACAATAATGTATTTTAGTTGAATAGTAGAAAAAAAATGTTTATAATAAAGCTTTTTAGTTTTGTAGAAAACACAAAATTAATATTTTTTTGCTTTGTAGTTGAATTAATTTATCCAATTAAATAAAAAACAAAAAATTGTCAACTTTTTATTTATCTATTTTTACCAACCTCTTTTATTTTGTGAAAATCTGCTGACTATAGTCAAACATGCTGACTTTCTGCTGGAATATTGCTGACTGTAGTCACTTCTGCTGAATTTCTGCGGAATACTGCTGCAGAAAAAGAAAAATGAAAAAATTGTTGTTTTTCTGCTGACTTTCTGCGGAATACTGCTGGAATACTGCTGACTGTAGTCACTTCTGCTGACTTTCTGCGGAAGTCTGCTGCAGAGTATCGGCTGTGTATCTTTGAAACTGCTGCACTTTCTTCTGCAACGCTTGGTTTTGCTTCTTCCTTTGTTTTTTCACATTTTACCGCTTGAACCCGTCTTTCAGCAACTTTGGGAGCTTGAAAAACATAATATTTTTCATCTTCTGGATACGGTAAAGTTGAGCTCATCTAAAAAATATAAAATTGCTTAAAAAATTAATAAAAACAAGCGCGAACAATGATGATGATTTATATGTATTATGAGATTATATATATTCTTATGTCTTTTTGGTTTTTGATTTTGATTGCCGCAAATATTTTTAGTATCTTTTGTTTTATAAAACATCAAGTTTACTATGAAGATAGTATTTCTTTCGTAGAGGATAAACTTGTAAGCATTTGTTTACGTTTTTTCTAAAATATGTTTTCTTTTCAGGTTTACTTTGGCGTCGACCGCAGGCATCCACAATTTTACTATTTTCTTTACAATGTGCTTAAAACTGATGGAGTTACTGTTTTACGTTTATTGGAATGTAATGTTACCCCTTATCATCTTTGTCTTTTTGTAAATGACTTATTTTTAAATTATCCATTTCATTTTTCTCACAATGAATAATATTTTTTCCTACTGATTTTTTGATTGTACGAAGTTAATTCAGTAAAAATTGTTTAACTGTTTATGATAATTCAACATTTAAAAATAATTTAAATAAATAAATAACGTTCAAAGAAACATTCAAATTTGAAAAACCTTAAAAAATAAAAAATTGAAAAAATCTGAAAAATTTGCATAAATTTGAAAATTTTGAAAATCTTCTAAGTCCACCTACCGTAACGCAAAATACCCGAATCTACCATAACGCAAATTACCCTACCATAACGCAAATTACCCAAATCTACCATAACGCAAAATACCCTACCATAACGCAAAATACTATCTCCCTATTTTTTGTGGCGTAAGATTCCTTTCTGACAAGTTTAATTAACAATCTTGTGCTATTTGCAATTCGTTGTCGACAAATAAAGTATTCTTGGACATTCACTAATTTAATTGAACCACTAACATTTTGAAAGGCTTTGCAGAAATGTCGCAGGAAGAGGAGGTTTGTATTTTTATGCTTCTGATTTACCTACAGTAATCCATGTATTCATACAGGTATCAGCAGTGGGAGACCATAATGAAAAAATGGCAATGGAGCGAGATCCGGAATACGGTAGTGAATATAAAGAAGATGGTGCTGGAAATGCAGAAGAAGCTTGCTTTCAAACGAATATAGAAGAAAATTCATTAGGTGATGGAACTCCTACCCCAAATAAACAATTATATCCAATTTGCATGGGAAGGGTATGTGTTGATAAAAATAACGATCAAATAACTGTAAAAGAAATTCGATATGATGATGATGGATTTTTGTATTTAAATGGCACAAAATTTTATGTAACTGGGCCTCCTAAATATCTATGCTGGAGATGCAATAATATATGGTGTGATGCATATATTGTTATAACTACCATGGATCTAAAAACTGCTGATTTTATATTAGAAAGGTGTAGATTTAAACATTCTGAGAGATGTATCGTAAGTATTTTACATTTAATATATTCATATAAATGCAAAACATTTTTAGGAACATGAGGAAGAAAAGGCACGTCAAAAAGAAAGCCAATCATTGTTACTTAATAATTTATCACCTGAAGCTCCTGGATCTTTGGAAGAGTATTTAACTTTATGAAAAATATATGGATAGTTTAACAATTTAAAATATTGCAGAACCCAAGCTTGTATAAATCAAAGAAATTCTCATGGATCACATTCAACTAATACTCTTGATTCTAAAGCGGATGAACAAATCAAGGATGATGAAGATGTACCAAAAGAAATTGCACCATTACTTAAAGTAAATAATTTTATTTCTTAATATACAACATTATAATTCTTTAATTTAGAATGATTCTCTTTGTCGTATCACTCCTACCGATGATTTTAATGAACCTCAACCTCCAACAGAATTATCAGAAAAGCCTCTTAAAGATTCATCAAATACTAACAGTGATTCGAATATTTCCACTAGTACACAAACATATGCATCGATTCTGATTTTAATTGGACTTATTATTTGGATATTTATATTTATAATTTTACTTCTGCACGGCAATGGATTTAATCTTATGCTTTACTCTCCAATGATAAACAGGTTTACAAGAATTTCAAATCGTCAAAAATTATCAAAATTTAAAGCAAATGATTTCAATGCCTCAGCCTTTGGTCGTGATACAGCTCTCAAAGTTTGTATTTTAATTTTTTTCTTCTAAATATCAGTATTAATTTTATTACATTTTTAGAGTACAATTACTAGTTCAACTCAAAAATAATAAATCTTTTCTGCTAAATAATGATCTCATATTTATATTTTATGTATTCATTTAATAGTATTCTCAACTGATTGTATCTGTAAATAAAAATTTTTAAAATTATTTGTACACGCGGATTAATGGTATTGGTTTGAAGAAGGTAGATTGCAAGAAATGAAATCGTTTACAACAGGGAGCAGCATTTAAAAAATTTTCAAAGACTAGCAATTTTTCTTCGTTGATATTGTATTAGATTTTAACACAAAAGAAAGAAGAAACAAAAGAAAATATTGTGACTGAATAATTCGGTGTACTGATTAAAATAAAGATTTTTTAAAAAAATTGTGTCATATGGTTTAAAAGGTATCATTTTCACGAATTTTTTCTGCTTCTAATTTTTAAAGATTTTATTGTAGGTTACGGTAGAAAGTAAACAAGGAATGTCAAATCAATCCGTATTAGCTATTGCTAAATAAAATAAATTTAAACGATTTTAATTTCTAAAATTCCAGAAAAATGATAATGTCAAGTTGTTCGATAATTTAAAAAAAGCTTTTTTTATCTACTGAAAAATTTGAAGAGAGAGAGTAAAAGCCAAAAGTAAAGTTTTATGTTTTCGAAGTATAAGAACAAGGATTATGTAATTTGTTTACTGTAGTTGGTATAAGTCTTTAACACTGTTTTTTAAAAGAAAATCAGGGATGAAAACGCGGCCTGAAATTTCCGGCCGGCCGCGGGTCGAAAATCGTCTGCCCGGCCGGCCTCGCGGCCTAAAATTTTTGGCCGGCCTTAATGTTTAACCATTTTTTCAAATTTTTTTTCGAAAACTATCTTATAAATTAAAAAAGCTATAAATTTCTTAATAACAGCATATTTTTTGCCGTTTTTTGTTCACTTGATTTTACAAATGATTTTCCACATTTTTCGTTGATTTTCTCAAGCTTGTCAGTGAAATTTATTTTCAAATGTCAAGAAAAGGTCTTGTGGATGTTTTTAATGACATAGTTGGATGTTCATATAATTCAAAAATTTCAATAAGAACACGTAAAATTCGTCGTTTTGGTATAATTCTAGAATGGTGAAAGGATTTTTGCCGATCACTTTTCAAGCGGTAATTTGCATAATATACACGTTAAAAATGAAGTTTAATAGGGTGGGTGGGATGCTGAGCGGTCGTGTTTTGCGGCTTGAGAATGAAGAAAAAAATGAAAAAATGTGATGAAAAAAATCCTTCCACTATTCTAGAATTGTTCCGTCGTTTTTCGTAAATTTTGAGGAAAATAGCTTTAGCGGCCGGCCGCATTTTTCATCCCTGAAGAAAATTTCGAAACAATGAATTGATAATATATGAATCTGAGAAATACAGCTAATGAAATATAAAGAAGAGTATTTTGATGCAAATTTTTCTTCATGTTGGACCAGGTACCAACTCGCACTTTTTTCAAAAAATTAACTTTTTCAAATATAACAATATGTTTAGTGCTTAGACTTTGACATATTGTTGGAGAAAATGGATTAGCCGCAACAATGAAACATTTCGATTGGGATTTTGGAAGTTTTTAAGCTTAAAAATTGGATACTTTAAAGCTTAAATAAATTAGAAGTATTCCAAATGTTAAAGTAAAACTATGCATTTTTCATGTTTAACAAGTGGTTTTAAACGAAATATGTTAATTAAATAATTATAGCGGGTATAATTTGTTAAAATATGTATAAAAACACTCAATGCTATTCAACATGTCAATACCAAAACACATGATACCTATTTTTCTGAGAAAAGTGCGAGTTGGTTCCCGCCCTTCATGTTGCCCATTTTTGTTTGTTAATTATCATGTGCAAATTAAAGTGAAGTAGTAGCCAAAATATCAAAAGCTTGAAGTGACTCAATACTCAATAAAATAACTCACACACCACCTGGCACTTTTTTAATTTTTTCTCAGCGGTTGTATACATTTTATACAACCAATATTAACGCCAGCTAAGTGTCCTCACCCCAAACAATTGACTCGTTTTTTAATAATTTGTAACAGACACGTATGGAATTTATGCGCATATTTAGCCAACCTCTCTTGGATAAATATCTAAATGACACTGGCTTGAGTAATTCACGTTTTTGTTCAAAAACATACTATCCTGTTTTTATACGTGGTGATTTTAATAGCGCCCGTATAAATTGGTCTAATGCAACAGCTGACGATGATGATGCCATGTGTAAAAGTCTTCTCGATTTTTCATGTATTCAAGGATTACACCAACTGGTTACCTTTGTGTTTTTAATTTTTTTCTTAGGATTGTCACGATGGTTGTTACGAAAGTCGCGCATTCTCTCTATTTCAACCATCTGCACTTTTCTAAAGGGCAGACAACAAAAGAATAAAAAGCGCCATCGACGCTCTTTTCTTTCCGTTTTCGATCCCACTTTTCTATTCATCTTTGCATATTTTGAAGCTTGCGGTCAGCTGTCTTTTAGGGAAGTAAAAGCATTTTGAAGATCAAAACCAGATTTTCTATGTTTATTTCGAAGTGCTGGATTTCCTTTTGCATTAATTAATTCGGTGTAACAATTTTTGAGCGCTTCATCTGTACATGCAATTAGCGTTGGAGTCATGCCATCTTTATCAGGAATATTTGGATTTGCTTCACAAGTTTCAAGGAGATATTTTACAGCTTCTTCTTGAGCATAATATACTGCATAATGTAGCGCAGTGAAACCAGCAGAATCAACAAGATGAACACCAGCAATTTCTGCAAAATATTTTCGAAGTTTCTTTGATCGTTCTTTAGAATATTGAATTAGTTTTTCAAGAATTTTGACATGTCCAAAGCAAGCAGCTAGCATAAAAGCAGTTTGTTTTTCATTATTTTGAACACAGAGATCTGGATTTTGAATTAAAAGCTTGTTAACACACGGGCTCTTTTTGTGTCCGGTTAACATGCATATGGCCCAAAATGATTCCAAATAGCTTAAAAATGATTAAAAATCATATTCTAGTTGATTTAAAGTCATTTTGGAAAGGTGCTCCACATTTTGAAAAATCATCAAAAAATGACTAATTTTAGCGGTTTTTTACCAAAATTATTTGAACGAGATTAGATATCAAAAAACCCCTGCACCATTTTTTAGCCCTATATATGTGGAAACTTTTGATGGTAAAAGATTAATGCTAGTGTCAAAACTTGCATGCGTTTCAACGCTCTGAAAATGTCAAAAAACGGTAAAAAAATCAAATTTTTTGACTATTTCTCACCTCCTGTCCGTAATAAAGCCTAGATTTAAAATCCCCTGCACAAAAACAAAGATTTGGGTCTAGTCTACTACCCCAAATTATCTCCATCCCCCTTGCATATCAAAAAAAATGTGTTTCAACGGATCGAAAATTAAGGATTTTTTGATGTTATACTATAAGTAAAATTTGGCGACTCTGTATTTTGGGAAGGAAGCATGTAAATGAAAAATCCTCCTGCCAAATCTTAGCTAGTATACATATGGATAAAAAAAAGGTATAATTGTGTTTTTATCTCATGAACTGAAAATTTGCATAAACTTTTTGTACGACGCATCTTACTCACGATTACTGTAACATTAGCTTTACCTTGATGCCAGAAGTGTACCGAAAAAGCAATTAAAATTTCCTCCTGCCAGTTTTTCGGGCATGTTTTTAGGAGTCGAAAACAAGTTACAGATAATGTTTTCGAGGTATATTGAAAATTTGTATAAACTTTTAAGATTTACCTTCATGTTCATCATCATGATAAAAAGCATATATACCGAAAAATCAAAAATCTCAAATACCTCCAAATTTGTACTTAGAATCGATAAAGGGACTATATATGAGTCTAAATTTAAAATTTGGGATAATTTGGACTCATATAACCCATTTGCGATCAATTCAAAAGTAGGGAACTTATATAACTACTTTTTTGATTCGGAATCCCGCTCCAGAATTCTTGAACCGTAATAAAAACATGATGCACCTGGCTAATATTAATCAGCAAGTATTTAGCTATCATTTGGTACCAAAATTACGTATTTGCAATGTCTACATTCAAAGCGCAAGTTAACCGGACAAATTAGTATTAAAAAAGAGCCCGTGAACAATTTTATCTTGCCGTATTGCACATGCATACATTAATGGAGTCCAATCATTTAAATTTGAAAAAATTTTGTATTCTTCAAAATTACGATCAAAATCTTCCTGAAACATTCTGATAAATCTAAATATCTAGTTAGTATTAAGCTTACTTTAAAGAAATGATATGTAGCACTACACGCTGAAGAGCAAGGATCCATCGGATGATCAACTGGTTGAAAATCGACAATACCTGTAACATGATCAAATGCCGATTTAAAAATATAACTTTCTTTCTTTAATCTGTTTGAATTTGTAAACAATTGTGTGAGCATTGATGTTAAGCCTTTCTAAAATAAAAACGAAGTTCGATTAATTTTTAAAATATAAAAGAAATGCACAAACAATTTGTTGTTTTGCAGCTTCAGGTTTTCGGAATTGTTCAAGTCGAGAATAAACATTTTTTGCAGTTTCTTTACTCAGCATAAAATTCTATAAAAAGAAATTAGTTACAAGCATGTTAATTGAATGATTAAATATGTACCTCTTTGAAGTTCATTAACAGGTAACTCAGATAAAGTTTCAGGAGTATAATCACTGCCATTAAGATTTTCTGTTAATAATGGAATTCCTAAATTTTGAAGAAATTCTTGTAAACTTTGAGATGATTCAGCAGCAGATTTTACAGCATTTTCTTTAGACATCTTTTTTAATTCAACTGGAAATATAATTTTGAAAGTAAAATGAATGAATGAGCTGGTTTTGATGAGATTTAAAAAATGGATGAATCATTATTAATTTTGAACTAATAGCAAAGGGTCTTTGAAACAAAATGTGGCAAAATTATTTTAGTGATAATGGTAAAACTTTTTTGTGCAAAAGTGGCAAATGGTTTTCTTTTATTTTCATTGTTTCTCATCAAAACTGTAAACAAGCATTTGAGCAAAAATTTATTTTTAAAATGTGCTAATAATCTATTAAACACATTTTGTAAACTTATATTTATATCTTCTATAAATAACTTTACAATTTTGGGATATTAAAAAATGAAAACTACTCGTAGCAGTGATACTGTAGATTATTGTTTTGCAACTTTTCAAAACTTGCAATCATAAATTTTTGACGAAAATTACTGCGTTTCTTTGAACAATAATTTTCGGTAATTTCCTTTTTGATGCTTAAAAAATTGCTAATATTCATGTATGTTGCTCAAGAAAATAATTAGGATATGACTTAGCCATTAAGTCTATCGTTTTATAATTAAAAGTTTTCTTGTTTCAACAATGCCAAATAAGAATGTAACCTCACACAGTTTTTATTTTCAATAACAAGCAGGTCTTTACATTCTTTATATAAGTACGTATAACTGTTTTGCATAAAACGCAAAAACAGCTAAACTGTTTCAAATGTCTTTTTTAGTTCAAAGTCAAAACAATACAAAAAGTCATTTGTTAAACATTAAACATCTTAATATATCATTTTTATTATCTATCACCTTAAAATTACATACATATTTTACAAATAAAATTATTATTACTTTTGTTTACGAGATTTTTGTGTTACATGAGAGCATGAAGAAACATCCATAAGAGTTATAGCTTTGATTTTCTTTGCACCTGGATTTGGCGGAAGCAGCTTCTCTGGAGTATGGGATTCACCTGTTGTGCTTGCATTTGAATTATCATTCATATTTGTTTTTGATTGACTTTCAATAGTTCTATCTTTATCTGTAGCATCTTCTTTATTATCAGGTACATATTGATTATAATCTTCAGATGATACAGGAATAATAAGAAAACCACCTTCACGAACAGCTAAATCAAAGAATGCAACTTTCAAATGCTTTAATTCTCGCCATCTTCCAGGAGTCATCCATGCAATTGAAAAAAGATTATACGGTGTTTTTAGACGCTTCTCTTTGGAATAATATAATTGAAATGTTTCCTTTTGAAGTGGCTTCAATTCTTTAATCTTTGGACGAATTTGAAAATTTATTGAATTTGTAATCATCATCTATAAAATTACGGTAAAATAATTCAATGATAAAATGATAAACTAACCTTAACAATAAGATTTTCGGGAGCAAAACTTTGAAAACTAACAGTTATAAATTTATCAGTTTTTTAAAAATGATGCCAAAGTGGTTGAATAAATAATTTGCAATTACCGTATGCTCTGAACGTTTTTCGAAATTCCTAAAATTTTACAGGGAGATTAAAAGCTAAAGATAATAAAAAACATACCGCTAGAGGATATGGTTTGAAAGGTATCATTTCTGGAATCTTTTCTGCTTCTTATCTTAAAAGATTTTATTGTAGGTTACGGTAATGCAATAATATACACATACCTGAAAAGCCTTTCTGGTGTACAAAATTCTTTCATATTGACATCAAATGATGATTCTTTTTTTAATTGAAGCCGATTTTCATTTGAAAGCTAAAATATCTTATATATTCAGGGATTACGGTAATCACAAAAACTTACAGGACAAGTTTGAAGATTTGGTTTTAAATCTTTGATTTGCATTCGTGAAATAATTCTTGACTTCTGTCGTTTTTTCTCTTTCTGTTGGTGTAGATGGTTTTGGTGCACTGAAAGTTTAAATTTAATTAAATGATAATAATAGAACTGCAATAAATACTTACCTTTTATTTTGTTTTTCTTTATCAGTAATTTGTTCATTTTGAACTTCAGCAACTAGTTTTTCTTTAGGTAGTGCTTGATTTGGATCTTTTTTTGTACTGAAAAATAAAGTATAAATAATGAGCACTGAAAAAATTCATATTTAATTATTATATCTCTTTAGTAAAAAGTAAAAAAGATTTTTTTAAAAAAATTTTTCAATAAATGTTTGTTTATGCATATTATTGTGTGAATAAATGACAAAAAAAGATTGCACAATTTTCAATGATTGTCTTCAAAAACTGGAAAAATTTGCTCATTCCGTTTACTGCAGTCGTTTCGACTCAAGCGGTTTTTCGTCTCTTCTCTCAACTAATTATTTTTCGCTGCCAACAATCATCATCATCATGTCATCTCAACATTTTGATCAACATCAACTTCTTCATCTTCTAACTGAATCATTTTCTGTACTTTCTCTTGCTTTTGTTGTAACCGTCTCTTTAATTCAATGTAAATCAAAGAAAAAACCCAAAGATTATATTACAAATTCTATGCAATCACCATCACACGAAAGTCTTCAGGTTTCAAATACTCAAGCTTCTTCTTCACATGAAACTTCAGAGGTTTGCTTTTACACTGCTAATTTCTTCTTTTAATCATTCCATTTTTTAGATTGAAGAAGTTGTCTGCCATACACCACCTCAACCTCGCAATGCAACAAAGGATAAAGCTGGAGCACGAAAAGCTTTAAATAATGCTCGAAAAAAAAAAGGAATGCCATCAATTTCTGATGAAGAAAAATTTTTGCTATCAAATTATGATGAAGCTAAGGTATGTCTCTTTCTATTATCATTACTGTACTCATGGATATATTGGATGAATCTTTAGAAGGAAGATGAAAAGAAAGAAGAAAGTAAATCCAAAAAAGATGAAGCTCCTAAATCAAACAAGGATGAAAAGAAAGAAGATAAGGTAAGCTTTTATACATCTTGTTTATTGATCACTAATATTACGGTACTTTTTAGAGCAAAAAGGATGAAAAGAAAGATGATGCTCCAAAGTCCAAGAAGGATGAAGCAGATGGAGATGATAAAAAGGAAAAATCAAACAAAGAAGGCTCTGTGAAAGAAGGCTCCAAGAAGGAAGGTTCTAAAAAGGAAGAAAAGAAGGATGGCGATGATGATGAAAAAAAAGAAGGCTCTAAAAAGGAAGCTGAAAAGAAGAAGGATGAAGAAAAGAAAGAAGGTGGTGATAAAAAAGGTGATGAAAAGAAAGATGATGAAAAAAAAGAAGGCTCTGAAGCTGAAAAGAAGAAGGATGAAAAGAAAGAAGGTGATGGTGATAAAAAAGGTGATGAAAAGAAAGATGTAAGTTTTTTTCTGATAATGATTACTGTAACTAATTCATTGTGATGCTTTATAGGAAAAGAAAAGCGATGAAAAAAAGAAGAAGGATGATGAAAAAAAAGAAGGCTCAAAAAAGGATGGAAATGTTGTAAATCATCAAGAGTTATACAAATTTAAAGCAAATGATTTCAATGCCTCAGCCTTTGGTCGTGATACAGCTCTCAAAGTTTGTATTTTAATTTTTTTCTTCTAAATATCAGTATTAATTTTATTACATTTTTAGAGTACAATTACTAGTTCAACTCAAAAATAATAAATCTTTTCTGCTAAATAATGATCTCATATTTATATTTTATGTATTCATTTAATAGTATTCTCAACTGATTGTATCTGTAAATAAAAATTTTTAAAATTATTTGTACACGCGGATTAATGGTATTGGTTTGAAGAAGGTAGATTGCAAGAAATGAAATCGTTTACAACAGGGAGCAGCATTTAAAAAATTTTCAAAGACTAGCAATTTTTTTATGAGGCTAATTTGAAAATGTTAGGCTGGGTTAAAGAAATCAAAGAATTAACTTATTTGATGCATCTGATGAAGGTTCCTGGATTGTTGGAGTATCAGCTGCTCGTGGAGTTGCATTTGGAGGAGAAAGTGGCGGTCTAAAAAAGCAAGGAAGATTACGGTAATTTTGTAAAATAAAAAAATTGTTGCTTTGAATCGTTTCCTACTGTAATAGGCTTCTCCATTGCTGAAGGAAATTCTGATTTATTAAATTTTGTTGTTTGTTTTGTTGCCTTTGTCGTGGGGGCATCCTTCTTCAAGTGGTAAATGAACTCGCGCAGTAATAAATGTTGCAACACTTATCATTATCTTTCTCTGCAAAGGCCTTAAAATCATTAAACTTAGACCTATCTCACATCCTCTATTCTTCTTTTGACAATAGCTCCAAAAAGAAGATAGCTAGCTGGAAATGTCACGAACTGCGCAGTTACCATGTAGTGACGATATAACTAATACCAAGAGCAAATTATGGGGGCTTATATGAAATCTTAAATCGCTTCACAAAAGAATCAATCCTAAGAAAACATAAATACCAAAACATATATGTACAAAAAACAAATACAGGCATTGCTACAGAAAATGTGTAGGATTCTTGTAGATACAGTTGCTGTGGTAAAATAAACTTGTCATTGTTTTACAAAAGTTAACCCACTTGCATATATTTTTTCTGTTTAATGTTAAATGTATTTAATTTAAGATTTTTGATATTGTGTCAACAACAAATGTAATTGGAGTTACTGCAAAGACCCTGACAGGCCTGGTGTAGCAACATCATACGCTTCTCTATTAACAACATCTGTTGTTCTTGTTACTTCTGAACATGGTTACATATGAGTTAGATCTCTGTTTATTTTACCCATAATAATGACGAAAATATACATATAATTTTATGCTCATGCTTTTGTTGTCCACAAGCATCAACACTGTAGTTGTGGAAAGGTTTTGACTTTTAAAAGGATATTGCTTTTGTACAACTTTCATCTGCGACTGAAGCAGTATTATGTGTTCAAATTTTAAATGAATATACATAAATGGATATGTCAAACTTGAACTTGCTTTTCCTCCAAAGTCAAAATTTTGTATAAATCTTGTTGGCTCAGAACTTTAGACTGAGAGCTTATATCCCAATTCCCTTCCACTAAAATAATATTTCTCTTTTTCAATTGCATTTGCATTTTTTGTAATACAGAACTTTGCACTGATTAATATGTTTTTTCTTTAATAACATCTTTGATAACAAAGTAGAACCTACTTATTCACAACAAAATTTTATAATTTACAGTAAAGTGCTGACATAACCTGTTTAAAAGATCACAATATTTAGTAATTAAAGCGTGTGTATTTTTATTACTACAAACAGCAATAATCAGCAGCGTTGATTTTGGAAATGCTATTATTAATAAATTTAAAAGCTATATTTTATTTTGTTTAATCTTTCTGTTTAGTAACGAAACCCCAGGTTATTTATTTTTGAAGAATTGCTGGCTTTGGAAAGCGCTTGAGGATTCTGACAGCTGTGAAGATAAAATCTGTTACTGGTGCAGGAAGGAATGTCGCTGGGATATACTTGAAAGACATAATTTGAAAAGTTACCGTATCCAATTTGACTTACACTAAATTATATACTACTCAAATATTCCATCTCCAAATTCATCTAGTTTTTCTTTTGTTGTTCGCTTCAAAATATGATCAAAAACTTTTGTGATATGGGCAACCAAATATGGCTTAAGGGCATCATATGGACCCAAAAACATCCCCAAAAAATATTACGTGCCATGGCAAAGGTTACGCTATTTTTTGTTAACCCATCGATTTGTTTCTGCTCTAAAAACCATGTTTTTGCCCAATAAAATCCAATTGGAATTAAAATATACAACAGAATAGTTTCTAACATACAGTTGAACCTCGATTTTACGTCGCTTTTCTGCGGTCGCGGCAAAGCAAAATCAATGTAAATGGACCTCGATTCCACGTCCACCTCGATTTTACGTCGTTTTTTTACGGTCCCTTAAAAGACGTAAAATCGAGGTTCGACTGTACTTTTAAATCAACTTCAGTAAAAGGGATTGTCCATAAATTACGTGATCTTTCTTTCGTATTTTTTGAACCCCTCCCACCCACTTGGTGATCCTTTTTGTTTTGATCTTGTGCCACTTTTCAAAGCGGCGTGATAATTTGGCTTAACCCTCCCACCCTATCGTCGAATCACATAATTTCTGGATAGTCCCAAATGTTTGTGTCAAACTCAATTTTTTGCAGCAGCTTCATCAAAAACCTTTCTTATATTTTTTCTTCTTTTTTGACCAAACATTGTGCTTATCTTTAAGGGTGAAAAATTGTTTGTTTATTACTCTTTAAATGTATTTTTAAACAATAATCTATTTTGTCTTTTTTCTCCACATAACATTGACCAAATACCATATGTTGGAAAATTATGGTCGAATTGAGAGTGCTCGAAAAGATCGCCCTACAAACATCAACAACTGTTCGTTAAATATTTGTTTTTGGTGATTCTGTTGAATACTGGACTGGTTCAAAAGAAAATTTATTTCCGCTAAATGTTAAGAAATTTGTTAAAATTGCTGCTTTTCAAGGTGAACTTCTTGCTCTTACTGGAGCACTGATTTCTTTAATTCAAAATGCTATTGATGGTTGTTGTGAACCAGTTTTCCTTGGCTTTACTGGAATGCAACATAATCAGTTCTAACACAGCTTTTGTTACAAAAAAATTTTGTTTTTCAATCACTAAAAAAATTCTGGCTTATTAAAATATTTATCACTTTTGAAGCGATTTAATTGATATCCCCGAATCCCGCAACACGTATGCTCACTATCATAAACACCTCAAGCATCGTTTTTGTTTCAAAAAAAAGTTTATATTTCAATAACAAAAAAATTCTGGCTTATCAGAAACCTTCATTTGCATGTGTAGTAACTAATTACATCACTTTTGAAGAAATAAAAAAAAGAGTCATGAATACCACAGCTGTTCTGATTTTTTTAGATTTTTACAAATTACAACAGCTTAACTTGTACAAAAAAAATTTGTTTAAACTGTATGTTACATGTTTATTTAAAAATAAAGAAGCATGTGTACATAAATGAAAAGAGATTTTATTGTTTACGTTTTGATGATCCTGGAGTTGTTGTTTTACCGCCTCGAGGTGTTGATCCTGCAGATTTTGGTGTTTTTCCTGTTGAAGGCCGGCCTCTGGTTGTTGGAGTTTTGAAAACTGAAGCTTTTGGTGTTGTCTTGACTTTTGGCTTCTTTAAAGCTTTCGGTTTTTTGATTTTCTTTGGCTTTTTTGGTTTTGCAGATTTTTCGGCTCTTTGTTTTGCTCGAATTTCTTCAAATTCTTTTCGTTGAGCTTCATGTTCAACTCGAGCTTTATCAACTTTTTCATTTTGAGCTGTCTGCAGCTTTTCAACTTCTTTCAAGGCACTCAAATATCGAAGTTCTTTTTCAGCATTTCGGCCTTTATATGATGTAATTGTAATAGTAACCCCAGCATCATCTGTTACATCATATTTCTTTGCCGAATCTCGAACTATTAAACTATCACGAAGTTTTTCACGTTTTTGTAAAGCGGCTTCGGCATCTTTATCTCGGCTACTTGTTGATGATGGAGATCCAATATCAGGAATTGCAGCTATATTGGAAGAAACTGATGATTCTCTTTTCCCATTATTGCCAATACTGGATGGCCCTGCTTCTTGGCTATCAGGTGTATGTCCACGTGTTGATAATCGTTGTCTTCTAAAATATTATGCATTTAAAAACGTACATTTATTTGTTAATATATTATTACTTGTGAGCTTTATCCATCGCTAAACTTTGTACTAAAGCTTGTTGTTGAACAACATTTGAATTAACTCGGGGTTTACGGGTGGATGTACCTTTTCTATAAAAAATACAATTACATCAAAACTAAATATTATTAATATAAATTTGCTGCAACTACCTTGTATCACAAATTTCACATTTAAAAGCTTCAAATCGATTCTTAAATGTGCAGACAGTGCAATCCCATGATGCTGTAGGATCATAATCTTCTGGTTCAGGATCTGATTCATCCGTGACTTCCGTCTTTTTCGGTTTTAAAGGTTTTTCTCCAGATTTTTTATTCTTCTTTGACATTTTTGGCAGCAAAATAACTATTGATGCAATGGCACGCGTCTATCGGTTGCTTCTTAAAGAGAGTAGATATTTGTCATAAATAACAAAATGCCACAAATAGCGGGAGAGTTATGTTTTTTTAAAAAGTTTAAAAGTGTTTTATCACAAGATATTGTAATTTGTACAAACTGGAAATAAATAATAACCGTTAGCTTTAACAATTTTTGTTTTCCAAATGATTAAAAATGGCATAATCAATAAAACTAGCAAATTGAATCTGTTTTACTTTGATGGATTGATGAAAAATTGCATATTGAATGTTTAGAATGTGTTTTAATAATTAAAAATGGTGGATGGCTAATATTCTGCAAACAATAAAACTTTAACAAGCAAACTATTTTTATCATCTGGTTACTAAACAGTTTTGAAAAAACAGGAATTCCATAATTCTAAAGCTGATAATAACGAAAATAGCATTAATTTTTCTTTCTCTTTTTTGGAAAAATGTTGCATTTTTTCATTCCTTGGTGGTTACAGTAATTCATTTATCGAGAACATGGAAAAACTGCTTTTTTTGGTTCATATCATATTGCATTTTTGTTATTATTATTTGACCGGTTAACAATTGTGTCATACCGTACCTCTAAACAAATCCTTTTTTTTCAATATTGCACGAATTCAAAACAAATCAAAAACATAAAACTCCTTTAAGCATCAAATCTTCTCAAATTTCATTTATTTGATTTTAAACTTTTTTTTAACAAAAATCAAATGTCCCAATTGAGTAAGTAACCACTTGAAAAAAACTTTTTATTGAAATCAAAGCTTATTCTCTTCATTTATTTGGTAACCCTTATATAAAATAATAAAAGCCAAATATAAAAAAATACTTTTTTTGATGACAGCAATCTCGCATCAGGTTTCTCTTTTTTGAGTTTAGCATATTGAGTTTTTGGTACTCAAAAATGCTATTAAAAATTATTTGTTTTTAACAATCAAATAAAACTTTTATATAAAGTTTATTTTGACATCGAAACTGGTTAGTTCTATATCGGTCCCTGATTCAAAAACTTTATTTTGATTTAAATTTTTTTACATTTAGTTTTTGTTCAAAATTTTTTGTTATTGTACATAAATCCTTGAGGTTAATACCTATTTTAGTAAATTTGCGTAAAACAAAGTAGTGATCATAAAAGTATAAAAAACAAATATGTAGTTTTAGAAAATTTCGAAAAAAGGTCAAAAGTTCTAAAGCGTAATTTTCATTTCAAAAATGTGGCAGAATTACCTCACCAAAAATGTAGGATAATAAGTTTCAACTCCAATTTCAAACTATTCTTTTTAAGTGTTTTCGAGTAATGACTACAGTAATTTGTGGCTAATTAACTTTTTGTCACTTCAGATTAATTAACCTTTATTATAGCTTTTGTGAAAAACATGTACACACATTAATTTAAAAAATTTGACTTATTGTGCACATCTATTAATAACTACAGTATACACGCATATTATCGTTATTTACTTTAGTCATCCTAAAAATTAATGCTTTTTATTGTATTTATTACGTGCAAAAATTATATCAATTCTATTTTAGACATAATAGTAATTTTTCTTCTTACAATATCTTGGAAATTTTATATGTATAAATTTTTCATGTGCCTTTCTTGTAACAAACATGCATTTCAATTATAAATGTTACAGTACTTTTTATTATTAGAAATATAAATATCGTATTAAACTGTAGTATAAGGATAAAAGAAGCTTATAGTATTTTGTTTCAATCTTTTTCTTCCACTCTTTTTCTTTCTTTCAATTACCCTAAATGACCTCTGCTTTCAAATTCAAAGTACTCTGAATTTTGTTTTAAAAAGTGCAATATTCTTTACTTTTTGTTAAATTTAATTTTAATGTAATGCTTAAAAAAATTATAGAAAAACCCATAAATTAAATTTTATAATAAAAAAAATAAACATAAATTTAATAAAAATTTTTGTTTATAAATCATAAGAATTTCTTTAAAGTTAAAGTATACTTTTTTATATTTCGAATAATTAGAAGAAATAAACAATAGATTTTACGGTTTATTTATATTTTTTACAGTTTTTTGAAGGATTTTCTCTTTAAATACAACATCAAGATTTGAATATTCTTCAACTGTTTTTTCTATATTACAAAATCCGGTTACGGTTGTTTGTTACTTTTTTGACGTCGTTTTGTTTTTATAAATATTTAAATTAAAAGAAACAACACAGAAAATAATGCATATTTATAAACTATATGCTTTAAGAGCTAATATTTTATTTTTAAACAACATCTTTATAAAAAAATAATATGATGATTTTGTGTTAAATAAAGAAAAAAGATATTATTAATGCTAAATCTTTTGTAGTGAATTATTATTATATTTTTTGAATGAAATGTTGTCATCCATTAAAATAAGTAGAAAAAGGAACAAAAAGGATTTTTATATAAATAAAATGAATTTATGACTTTTAGTTAAATTGAAAGATTCGAACACATTTTTATGATTAAGAAAACAAATTCTTACATGCTTTGCTTAAAATGATTTTACTGGAGCAATGGAATCACATAGGAATCTATTCCCCAAGTTTTAGCATTTCGGATAGATTATGGCTTTTGACAATATGCATGCACAAGCAAAACTTCTTTTTAAAAAATTTTGCAATACAGTATCTAGAAGGACATTAAATTCACTGATGTGTATTTTAAGGTTCCAGGCTACAAATACTATTATTTACAACTATATTTATCTTGCTTTAAACAAAGTACCTAATGAGCACTCAAGTATTTTAGGTGCTAATGTACAATTAGACATTTGTGCTTTTTCTTCAATGAATTACATGAAATTAAATTGTGCACTTTTATGCTTATTATCGTAAGTGTGTTTTCAATATGAAAAACGACACTCCCAAAGATAATACACAAATATTTAAAGCAAATACCATAAACGCTCTAAATGAAGCGCTGTGCTTCTATTTTTTAAACCAAAATTTTTCTGGGGTTTTAATAATTATAATCTTTTATTTTCCTAGAATTTTTTATGTTACAATTTTTTGTCAAATGATACATTTAGATGATATCTAGCAGTCCCGATATCAACATCTGATTCGGCTCTGCAGCAATTACTCGATGTGTTTCAATTAGAGCATTTACGGTGCATGTAAAATAAGTTCTTAGAGTGAACCCAAATTTTTTTGGGCCAAAAGTTTATGTCTTCTTTTGTGACATTCTAAAAATCCCTTTTTTTCAAAACAAACTATTTTACTTTTTTTCGAGTAATATAAAAATTATTTCCAAAAATATATTTTTTGCTTTTCTTGTTCCCTCTAATGTTTCGGGGTTTAATAATCCTTCAAAATTTATCAATCTCATGACGAATTTTTTAAAGCTGTGGTTGTCGTTTCATGATCCTATAAGATGTTGTTGTTGTTTAAAACAAGAAAATATACTGTAGTATTGGAAAGGATTATTAATGACGTGCAGATCAAATCTTTGGTTTCAAACATATTAAAAAAATATGTAAGTGCCGTAACACAAATTCGCGCAAATCCAAACACATTAATTTCAAAGTGTTTCTTTTTTTATCTTCTAAAGTAGCGGAAGTACAAATTTTGATAGAAAAATTTTTATAATGTTCCCGTTCTTTTTAGGAATTTTTTATTTATTTTTTTGAATGTTAAAGAGTTGTTAATCCTTCTTTTTTTGTCGTTTTTTGGCGTTAATTTCCTTGTGTTTATTTTGATTCTTTAATTTTCAGTTCTTCGAAACATTACTATTTATCCTTATTCAAATGTCATCCATCTAAAATCTTCTTTGAAAAAAGTTAAAAACCAACAACAAAGTCCCGGATATCAGCTTTATGTTATCAATTTGTTCATTGATTAACCAAACACCTCCTCATCTTTCTTCTTTTTTATCTTTTATATTCAAATCTTTTCTTTTTTCAAAATGGTCCTTAAAATATCTATTTTTTTAAATTCTAGGAAAAAAATGAATAAATGGATGATGGCAGTTTTTTATTGCAGAAAAAAAGGAAAGAGATAGAGTTAGTTGATTATTATTATTGCTGTGTTGTTATTTCCTCATTTCATTTCCTCCTCCTTTTTTTACTCTTCTCTGTTTCCACTTAGTGATTCTTTTGTGAAAAATCTATTTAGTTGAAAAAATTGAAACATAAAACAATTTCGATGGATGGTTTTTCTATGGCAAAAACAGGAGGCAATCGTCAGTAACCCTTTTCCATTTTACCCCCTCTCTCTTTTTTTCTTTTCCGCCATCAATTGACAGACAACACAAAAAAGCATCGCGCATCCATCTCAATTAAAAACCTAAAAAAAGAAGAAGAGAGAGCGATAAAATGCGCAACAATTGCCACAGCATCATCATCATCATCAGCAACAGCAATAACTGCAGAATCAGCATCACAGAAAAAAGAGAGTACCAAACCTGCTTTTGTACTCCTTTTTTTTATTTGTTACCATTTTCAATTTTCTCTCCCTCAATCAAGTAAAACCACTACCACCGCCACCATCATTATTATTAACAAGTCCAAAATTCATAAGCGTGAAAAAATAAATATTATTACTTTTTTAAGTGGCTACTACTTCAAAACAAATAATAATACCACTTGTTTAATTTCAATTTTTATTGTTTTTTTTCAAAAATGAGTTCCGACAAATAATGAATGACATTCAAAATAGAACAATACTGCACTCCCAAATTAAAAACCTTTTTAAAACAAAAGTTCTTAAAAGTAGAATAATTTCTACCGTAATCTAGCGTAACACTTTTTTCTTTTACACTACAGTTTTTATCTTTTAAGGATCAAATCCAACAATCTTAATCTTTACCTAAAATCTTATTATTATTTTTCTCTGTTGCAGTTCTTATCCTTTTTTGATCATCTTATGCATTGGCCTTTATCACCCCGTAACATTTTTTAATATCCCAATATTTTTATTATCCCTTTCGAATAGCGCAATAATATTTAAATGAATTTCGTAATCAAAAAAATATTAAATCGGTTTTTAGTCCCATTTCATATAATAATTACCTCCTATGCAACTATTTTTGAAAAAAATTTTTTTAGTCTTTATGCTTTCAAATTGAAACTATGTCTTTGAAATATTGCGCAGACGAGGAGCAGGTGCCTATGTAAATGCCATTTTAGGCATAAAATAGTTTTGCATACTTTATTCATGTATTTTTAGAAACGTGTAATTCTTTGAAAGTCAAATATTAGATGCTAATTTTGTGCTTGTTTTCAAACTCCTTTTTTGTAATACTCAAACCTTCAAATGAAAAACCGGCCCAGAAGGCCAAAACCAAAACAAGAAGTATGAAGTAAATTATTGCCTCAAAAAATAAACTCAAACCAAACTATTCTTTTTCTCACTCATGTCATGAAACAAAAAAAAACGGAACAGGTTTAGGTTTTGAATCGTTTTTCTTTTTTGTTTTCTTCTTCAATCATCAGCAATCCAAAGGGGGCATTTTTGCATTGCGTGTGCCTCATTCTTTTCTTTCAGGATTCCTTTTTTTCTTTGTTGTTGTTGGCCTTTGTTTGATTCAATTCAAAAACGATTCTTTTTCATGAGTTATCTTTTTAAAATTTAATAGAATCGGAATCTTTTTGATATTGCGAAACGTGCATTTTGCGTGCCCTTATTCAAGGGCTGCAAATGAAGAAATTAATTTTACTATTATTGTATTTGAGAATTCGCTTTAGATCCTTCAATCAGGGCTGCAAAATTTTAAATCCAATAATCCTTGTTTTAAGGCATTTTTTAATTTTTAACGTGTAACATTTTTTTTACAAAAATGCCATCAGAATTCTATGAATTTAATTCTTTACAGTTGGATAAACATTTTAATTTTGCAAAAACTTTTTAATATAGCCTTGAAGTATGTAATATATACATTAAAGCACAGTATTATTACATATGTCAGTCACAAAATTAATGCGCTTTGCAACTTTTAAGGACAATTACGAATTTCCGTTTTTTTCATTCAAAAATGAAACTTGTGCTTTTTTATTTTTAAATTGTCATGTGAGAGACAAAAAAAAGAAAGACAGTAATAAAAGGTATGATTCTTAAAAGTAGGAGTAATAATTTAATTTAACTTTTAAAAACTTTTTTTAAAAAGAAATTTAAAAGCAATATTTAATAAATCACGTTTACATTACCGTTATTAGTTTAGGTCGACTAACAAAACATCACACTTAACCCTTTAAGTTGATAAAATCTTGTCTCAAGGTTTAGCCCCCTTTTTTCTTTCTATCATATGATACTTACTTTGTAGATAAAAACCATTTTAGAAACCGCCTACCTTTGTTTCTAAAAATATTTACAAAATTGCAGCTTTATCCCCATCTAAAAAAAGATTATGGTTTTTATTAGAAAAGTGAATTAAACGTTTTAAGACTAACTTTTGCCCAACATATTTTAGGCAAGAAAGAAAAACGGTAATAAAAAAAGATTAATTTTTAACCTACACAAAAAGTAGAAATTATTTATTACTTTTTTTGCAACAGGTGTTTTAAAAAAGTTTTTTATTTGTTAAAAAATAAATAAATGAATTAAAGGTATTTTTATTTGTACTACGCTTTTTTTCTACTGCCATTGCACAGGGTTTAAGTAATTGCATCAAAATTATTTTTGTATGTGTGTGTGTGTTTTGAATATCTGTTTCAAAAACAAATCCCCCACTCCTTTTTTTTCATTTCAGATGATGTAATGGAAACAAAAAATGAATGATGGCAGAGAAGGGATAAAGATTATCGCTCGTTTAGGTTTCATAAATTTAAAAACTAAAAAATATTTGAGGATTAATCTTTTTTGTGATGTCTGATAAATTTATACTTTTTGAAAAGGGTTTTTAATTGCTAAAATATTTAGAAATAAAAGGTGGCAACAGTTTCCGTGATTAATTACCGTCACCACTTTTACTAATTTTTGCTCTATCTGCTTCCTTCCTTTACTTTGACCGGGCACTGGGTCTCTGAGGAAACTAACAACAAACATATTTTTCTTTTTGAAAAAAGAAGAGAGGGATTAACTTTTTTAGCGTAAACTTTTCCTCTCATTTTGTAATAATAAATAAATATTATTTTTCTTGTTTGTTATTACTCATTTACTTCTTTTTTCATTTTAAATTCATTCACGCTTTTTTCATAAATGTGTGTGTACTTTTGAAAAACAGCAGTCATTGGTAGTAGCCTACTACTACTACTTCTAGTAAGGTAATAATTACTTGTTTTTCACGCGCTTAAATGTAACAAAAAATAGTCCTCTCTTTCTTTTACTGGCATTTTGCCATTTTGTTTTTAATATTTATTCATTTGTTTTTCTTTCAACGGCAAAGAACAAAGTTTTTTTTTCTTTTTAATAACTACAAACTTTTTTTTCTACTCTCTGTTTAAAAGAAAAAAGTCCTTCCTGATTGAATATTATTATTATTATTTTAAAAACAAAATAGTAAAAGCTCATTTTGTGTGTTTGAAAGTATTGCGTGATTTAATACAACATTTATGTATAATCTCTTAAAAAGTGGAAAAATAGTTATTTATATATTTTAAAAAGCAACAAAAACAATAACCCTATAAATAGGATTTATTACTTAAAAGGGAAAAGGTGACAGTACCAGCTGTAGTCGCTTATGCATCTGATTGTTTTTTATTCTTCATAAACTTTCTTATTATTAACTTTTCACATGTTTAAAAGTTTAATCCCATACACATCCTTGTACCAAATCCACATCTCCATTAACATCAACAACGTCATCACAAAAATGAAACAACTCCACATAAACATCGATATGAAACAACAATTGGATTACTGTAGGTCTTTCTTCTTTGTTATAAAAAATGCTTCCCTTTCTTTCGTTTCCTTTTTTTAATGCTTTTTTATGGTTGCGCGAAATTCTTTTTTTTGAAAAGAGAGCCCACCCCATTTCTTTCTTTTATGAAAAATACGGTCACTTTATAAAAAAGAAAAGAAAAAAGAACTTTTCTTGGTATTTAAAAAACCTTATGGTCAATTTTATAATGTTAAGTCTTGTGATATACGTTGTTGTGTATTATTTTTTTGTTTTGCGCAATAAAAAAAATATATACACGTTATTAAGTTTTTTGCTTAAGTTTTTGCTTCGGTGAGTATATTCTAAAAAGCGCGAGAAATCTTTTATTATTAAAGATACCGTATCCCCATTTTAATAACAATATGTAGTTGTTTACTACTACATAGATTGTTACCCATTCTAAAAAATATATTTATTTACGCTTCGAATTTTCTTTTTTCGCTAAAATAAACTTGGCAACACCACAGCAGCAGCACCATTAAAGGTTATGACGCTCATTAACGTGCCATAAAAAGAAAAGAAAGTCATATGAAAATTACGTATACAAAAAACGACTTAATTTCTTTTTAATTTTTTACGCTAGATTTTGTACTTAAGACCAGGTCAAGAACAAGAATTCAAACTATAGATTTTCATTCATTAATTATTTTTTATTAATAATTTTAAAGTTCTTTGTTTTTTTTATCCCAGTTTAGAAATAAAAACATTCCAAGAAATTAAAAATTTAAAAAATATTGTTAAAACAAACATCCTTTTTTTCTAAATGTTTTTTGCAAAAAAGTAGCATCTTCTTTTTGGAAGCAAATTTTTGATAGAATTAATTTCCATTGTCTTCCGTTTCAATTTTTGTGCCATAATTAATTGGTGTTTATAATTGCATTTCGATTAAACACTTTTCTTTCAGTTTTCTGAATTAAACAGTTGTACTTTTAAAAAAGGCTGGCTTTAATGCTGCTGCTACTTACACGTGCTTTCTTCTTTTTTCTAGAATGAGTAGCAGCAGTAACATTTTAAATGCATATATTTAGTTTGACCTTTTTTGGTTTTTGTTCTTACAACGAAACCAAAAAGGTATTTCATCACAACAATTTTCTTTCAAATTTGAATTTATAACTGTCAATTTATTAAAACTTCAGAAAAATAATGACCAGTGTCCATTTTTTTCAAGCAACTTTGTATATACTATTTTTAGTATCTTTTTTAAAAATGTAGAAGAAGAAAGTGCAATTTTTTTTGAAGCATGTGTTTTTTTGTTGGCAACTGCCCAAAGCAATTTCTTCCTTTTAGTTTTTGTTCCGCAGCAACAAAACAGCAGCAAGCAAAAAATGTGGTTTCAAATTTTATATTTTTTTTCGAGGTAGTTTAAAAAAAACGAAGCTTTTAAATGCCTTTTTTTAAAATTTTCTTCAATCGTTTATTTTTTCGAAAGATTCCAGGAAACGTATAATATATATTTTTGGAGCTCAATGAATTAATGATTATCGTCTGCCTTTTTTCTCTTTCACTTTTTTTTATCAGTAATGTTTTTGTTTAAATTTTTTTGACATTTTATTTTTCAATTTCTCTTTTTTTACCCTATTAAAATCACATTTTTTCTTGGCAAATTTCCATATGCTATTTCTTTTTGTTTCTTTTTAAACACAAAAAAATGTACTACTACTATTTTATTTTGTTTGTTTGTGTTTCATTGAAGAAAAAAAGAAGAAAAGAATTTTGAAGACTTGTCTAAAAACTTTTTATGGGGCTAGCTAGTACATAACATGGAAAACTTTTAGCCTATCTATTTTTTTACGCTTAAAAAATAGCCATCCCAAAAATGTGCAAAAAGCAAAAAGAAGGAGGGTCTCTCTTTTTTTTCTTGGACATCAACGATGACAAAACTTTTTTACTTGAAAAACACGCCCTTATTTTTTATATATGTTTCGTTTTTGTCAAATTTGTTTTAACACAACAAAAAAAAGAGCAAGAAAAACATGAAACCAAAAAACGGAAGGTCCTTGTGGACTTTTAATGGCTACTACTACTCCCTTCTTCTTTGGCACCAACTTTCTTTTTTGAGTAATCATTCACTTTTTTTTAGTTTTTACAATGGCATAAATTTGTTTTTGGCAATGCTTCAAGTCTTTTTTCTTCTTCAAGTGTCCGAAACCAATATACGCAAAAAGTTTTTTTAATCGTATGTTTCTTTCTTTTTTCTTTTGAAAAACAACAAAAGCTTCAAAAAGCATCCACATGCCAAAGGCAGTCAGTCAGCAAGAAGCCTCCTCCCAGAAATGGCATGCAGAAAAAAACTGATGACCATCACAAAAAAACTCGTATTGGAATTGCCGGGTTTTTCTTTTCGTGAGACTCGTAACGTTACTGCTTCTTTTTTTCATCAAAAATAGTAAAAAAAAGAAAAACACGAAACAAGCTTTTAAAAAAAATATTTCTTTCAATGCCCAGAAGCAAGCTTGCCAACATCAGCAGCAGCAGTAGAAATTGCAAGACAGAAAGAAAAGGAAGCAAACAAATGCTAACAATTGAAACACATTTATTTTTTGGCTAACCGCCAGTCAAACCCATCTTCTTTTTTATTTCGGACAAGAAGACCTCCCTGGAAGGAAAAATTCTTTTAGTTTAGTTAGTTGTTGTATTACGCAATACTGCTCTTGGCTTAGAATATGCTGCTGCTGCTCTTTGATGATGATGAAGCAATATTATAATGTGTATATTTGTTTCTTCCAGGGGCAGTTTTAAAAAGGCGCGGGCGTAGAAAAAAAGAGACCCCCAGTTTTTTTGTTCTTTTATTTCTTTGCCAACTTTTTTTTTAAACAACGGTCAGTCAGCTGGTGCTTATTTATTTTTTTTGTTTGAAAGATTTTTTTTCTCTTTATTTTTTAATGCCGCAACATACAATGGCCCTGATGATGATGACAAAAACGAACCAAGCTGCTGCTGCTTTTAAAAAAAGTAGTTTTTCTTTTGTTGAAACTAAAAAAAAATAAATTTTAAACTTTTGATGAAGAGCAGCGTGAACAAAAAAATAAATGTTGGTGGCGGTGTGGAAAAAAAACAAGGGAGGAGGACATCAATGACGCCGTTTTGTTTCCCTAATAAAAAAAGAAAAGAAAACGTGTGATCATCATTCAGCCGCAGCAGAAGCTTCAAGAGAGAACTTAAACTTTTGGTGTTTTTCGTTTTTAAAATATTTTCGTTTTTTGCCTGCTTAATCATCCAACAAAAAGAAGAATGAGAAATAGTTTTGAAAGAACTTTAAACAATTAAACAATGTGTCAAAAGAAGCATTGAAGTATAGTATATGTATATGTTTTTGGATGGATTTTTTGAAACAAAAAACGTTTGTTTTGTTTTTGGGCTTTTTTCCATGCAAGTAATATTTCGTTTTTGAGCTTCTTCGTTGCATGATTTCTTTCTGAGCTTTTTTCCGAGTTGTACGAAATATTTTTAAAACTCATTATTTTTCAAATTTATCATTTTGTTTTAAAGCAATGTGGAAGATCATTGAAGCCTCTCTCCTCTCTTTACACTTTCTTTTTTGTTATTTTCATGAGATCTTTTTAAAATCCACAAATTAGTTTTTCATTGAATTACGATGGCACCTGTTTATATCTTCTCTTTTCTTATATATTTTTGCTTTAAATCGTATATACTTTCTTTTTATCTTTCAAATCCAATTCAATTTTTTTCATATATACGTTTTTATTTTCTTTTGTTTTCTTCTTTGAAGTCTTCGTCATGCCCCTACTACTATATTACTACTAAACCAAATGGACATCTCCTTTCTCCCTCAATTTTTTTAGCCGCCGGAAATTCCTTTCAATTTAAAAGCGAGAAAAAAAACTTTACAAATTTTTTTCCGGAAACTTTTGGCCACTTTTTGCTTGCTTTCCCTTTCTTCCCTTGAGGCGCGCAATGGCTACTTTCTCGTTTGTCACTTCTTCTTTTTTATTCGTGTTTCTTTTTTTAGTTTTTATACATTTTTGTGTTAGTTTTTATATATATTTATGTTCAAGAAAAAAAAATAGTAGAAGAGAGAGAATGTAATCTTTATGCCAAAAAACTTTTTTTTATTTCCCCTTGAGGGTGTGTTTCTTCTTCCTTCTTTGAAGAAGAAGCAGCCGACGACGCCGTTAGTTGCAACTGCAGCAGCCGAGAAACAACAACGTTAAAACGAAAAAAGAGAAAAAAAAAGTGACCATTGGGCAATCTCGGGCATTGCATAGCAGCAGCCGTTAAAGTTAAAGTCTAAGACGCATGTTTCTTTTTTTAAAAAAAAGAAAACAAAAAAAGAAGCATATATTTTTGAGGAGGAAGAAAAGAAGGGAGGATTACGTAATCTCTTTCTCTCTCAGTATTGCATATGTATTGGAAGCTAGCTTTGGATGTCCGAAGAGAGAGTTTCAAATTTTTTTTTCAATGGACGTTGGCGGCAGTGGCAACGTTGAAAGAAACTGGCAAGAAATTACAGCCGCCGCCGTTGGCAAGCAAAACTCGGACACTCACGCGCCAATGGTCAGCAGCAGCTGTAGTTCGTTACATCGGCAGCAGCAGCTATTACTTCATCGCTGCTGCCATCATCGCTGGAGGGCATTTTTTTAAAGAAAAAAAGCATTTTTTCTAAAAATGCATCTTTCTTTCTCAAGGGAGATTCAAAACTTACTAGACCAAAATGCAAAAAAAAAGAAATGGATAAAAATAAAATGCATTGCAATGTTTCAAAGCTTAGGCTTAAAAGAAATGGGAGGTTACAAAAAGCATCAAGCTTTTTTGAGCCGCCATCGGCTACGACAATAATAAAAACAAAAAAACAGCAAAAAAGCTGTTTCGTCCCTTTAGGCTATTAATATCTTTTTTTTGGTTTTTGTCCAAAAAATGCTTCCTTCCTTTTTTGCTGCTTAAAATAGATAGCATTAAAAGAATGACCACCAAATACCGTAATCCTTCATCTCCCTCATATTTTTTTAAAATCTTTTGTGCTCTTTCACTTTCTTTCATTTTGGTTTTGAAATTTTAATTCTTGGCACATAACCTTAAAGGCTTTGACATGTTACACGTTTTTTACTTTTAGGTTTGATGACATAAACTTTTACAAACAAAACATTTACTCTCTCTTATTCTTTCTCCTTTCATAAATGTCCTTTGATCTTTAAAATCTTGAGTGAGTGAAAAAAAAAGTTTCGAAAGTAGTAAAAAATATATAAAAAATTGAGAGCCTCCATCCAAGCTTCAAAGCATGCGGCGCCTTGGCCGTTTTGAGGGGCTTTTTTGCATGTCATGCGGTCTTGGACTTGGACTTGCACGACGACCTACTTTTACGTTACGCTTTTTAACAACAACAAAAAAAAGTGGCGCTTGGCTTTTTGCCCAGAAAACTGCTTAAACCCACTTTTTTTATTTTTTTTCGTATTTTTTTTTCTTTTCACTTTAAAAGTAGTAGTAAAAAAACTGATGCAGCAGCAAGCAGCTAAGAAAAAAAACTTATCCTACTTTTTTCTTGTTCAAGACTGGATTTTTCTTCTGTATCAATCAAAAAAGCCGCGTATCTTCTACTTTTTTTACTACTTGTCTCATCTTCTTTTTTTTCTTCTTTGTTTGTTTAAATATTGCATAAAAAATTATATAACGTTTCTTGGAGAAAGAGAGAGTGTAAGAGGCTTCCCAAGGTGTTTCCACTTTTTTAAAACATATTTGTGTCCGATTCAATTCTTTTTGGCAACAAGAGTTTAGTCTCTCTCTTCTTGTCTGTCTACTTGATGGCCCCAGGTAGGTTGATGATGGACTTCGTTATCACATAAAATTATTATTATTAGCCGTCAGTCGTCTCTCTTTCCGTGGTTGTTGCTGTCTGGACGCTTTGCTTTGCAAAAAAAATTTTTGTTACGACTTTTAACTCATTCCTTTGATTATAATAATATCGGCTGCTACTTTGCTTTTTCTCCCTCTTTGCTTGTGTTTGCAAAGACTAATGATGATGATGAAAAAAAAAGTTTTTAAAAAGACCATTGGCGCCAATCATGTTTGTGTCGTCGTTTTTAGTTTTATTTTCTTTTCATGAATGAAAGCAACAAAGAAGTATGAGTCTATTTTCCCTCTCGTAAGTTAATGTCCGGTGAAAGAAAAAGGCATTATTATCATACGTCGTCTCTCTCTGTTGCAACTAACTGCTTATATAACAATAATAATGAAGTAACAGGCGTTGTCTTTTCTCTTGCTTTCTAAAAAAAGATAAAGAGAAAAATACTACTACTACTATTTTTTGATTGAGAAACATTATATAAGTTTTCTTTGTTTAAAAAAAATTTCTCTATTATTCTTCTTTAACGGACAACAACTACCACCAAGAAACAACACAAAACGATCATAAATTTTTTGTACGGTTTTTACACACTTTTTTTCCCACTTTCTTTTTTCTTCCTTGGACCGTGGAAGAAGCAAGAGTAAGCAAGAGCAGCGGCGATTTTAACACTTTTTTGATATAAAATTTTTTTTAAAATGCCAAGCCCATATATTTCATCCATTCTTCTTTTTATTTTAAATTTCAAGAAACACGGACAAAACAACAAAATGATGATGATGATGCTGGGATTGATAGCAGCAAAGCAGCAGTTAACTGATGATGACTGCCTGCACTTTCTTCGTCTTCTTCCTTTTTGCTTTTTTACGTTTCTTTTTTTTTCCACTTGACAATCTTTTAACTTTGAAAAATAACATCAAAAAAATAAGCGATGATGATGAGTGTTTTTCGGGATCACCGCTACCACCTTCTTTCATTCTTCTTTATTTCATCTACTCCATCATCATCTGCTTCTCTTTGCCTGCTCATTTGCCTGCTTGCTCATTCATTCATTTTAAGTTTTTGTTGTTTTAAAAAGAGTAACAGGCATATAAAAAAAATCATGTGCCATTTTTAACTTTATTTTATTTTTATCTTTTCTTTACGATACTTTTTCTTTCTTTGTTTTTCTTTCTTTCATCCCACATTTTTTATTGTTGTCCCTCCTTTTTAACATGGGTGTTTAAAAAGTTTAAAACATTCTTTTTAAAAAGTGAAAGTGATTTTTTTAAAAGCATTTTTTAAAAAAAGGAACAACTTTTCATTTAGTTCAATTCAATTCAGAGATGATTGCGATTAGCTAATCCTAACCCTTCTTTGTTTGCTGCTTTTCAGTTTCAATCGAATGACTTTTTTTATTACAACAAATTGAATAATGGCACTTTTTCTTCAATGATGGCGTTTCTTTCATATAATGGGCGATGATGATAGGAGTAGTGGTGGTGGTGGTATAAATCTATTTTAAAAAAAACTTCTTTTTTCATTGTTTTGTTGTTAAACGTTTTAACATCCATAAAACAATCTCTCCGTGCCTTTCTTCGTCTTTTTATGTGTCGGATTTTAATCATGTTGCTTTTTTTATCGTCTGCTGCTTCGTCGTTACCTTTTTAAATTTTTTGGAATGCTATCAGGACAAGAGGTGAATGAAAGGAAGAAGCAAGAGAAAGTTGATTAAAACAAAACTGGCAAATGATTGAAAAAAAAGAATGTTGAATTATTGCTTTTTGGTGTTTGGTTTTTTTTCCTTCTTCTTATTCTTTAAGGACTGAAACTCTCCCATCATCTTTTTTTCGTGTTGATTAGCTAACTTTTTTTTATGGAAGAAGAAATGGGAGGAAAGGCGTCGTCGGCGGCGGCAAAATCACTTGTTCATCTTCCATATCATCATCATTTGCCTTGCCTTTTTTGTGTCTAGTTAAATTTTTTTTATATCATAGAATCACGCGACTCACGTGGAGGTTTAAAATTATTCTTCTTCCAACTTTTTGACAACCAAAATATTATTGCTGCTTTCTTGCTTGTCGTGGCCTTCTTTGCCATTTGGTCTTTTAAGTTTTTGAGAGATAACAGAAACCCTTTTTTGAAAGAGAGAGAAGGAGGACCGGATGATGACTGTATGACGCACTGTATTTTTTTTGTCTTGGCTCCAACAAAAAAAATTTTCCTATCTGGCGCCAATTGATCAGTTATTATTGCTTATATCATCAGAAAATAAAAAAATGGAGTATAATAACAAAAAAATGTAATAATTGAAACAGTGAATTCTTTCTTCTTTCATAATCTGTTTTCATTTTTTCAAAACCTTTTAGTCATGAGAGTGATACTGTAGCCTTATTAGGTCTCTCTTTCTATTTTAAAGGTGAGACTTTTACAAGATCACGTAAAGGTCTTGAAATGCAAATTTCGTAACATGCAAAAAGAAACTTTTTTCAACTCTTTTTTTATTGCTTACTTGCCAATTTATTTAAACTTTAAAACATTACATTTTTTATTTCATTATTTTCAAAAATGTGAGAGGAGAGAGATAAAATCCAATTGACCACTTCTTGCTTCTTTCTTTTCCGGGCCGTTTCCCACGCTGTTTTTATATACATTTGCCATCTTGCTTCTTCTTCTTTTTGTTTTCTGATTACTGCGGGGCGTTTAAAAACTTTAACCTCAGATAAATAAATATATTGCAAAAAGAAGTTTTCTTGCTAGCTTGAGAGAGACTTGAGAATACTACTACTACTCCCGAAGAAGAAAGAAGAAGAAGAATTTTTATACATAAAAATGTTGCAACATCGTCTTCTGGGGCTTTCACTTGCTACTAAAATAAAATTTACTAATGCCAAATGCAGAAGAAGAAAGAAAAAAAGTGCGCAGTTTCTGTCTAAAAAACTTTTTCTTTTGCATGCTTGAAAGTGGTCACTCAAAAAAAAGAGGAAGAAATTTATATAAAACTAAACTTTAAACATCGGAGTCGTTTTAACTTTTTTCTGCTTTCAATTCCGGGAAACAACTTGCTGCTGGCTTTCTTTCTTTTTTGCGCACGCTAAAAATGGCACAAAGTTAAGTTGCGCAGAAAGAAAATATGGCAACAGCAAGCATTTAAGCAAGTTTAAGTCTTTTCTTTTTTCGCGCATTCTTTCGCCTTTTGCATGCTGAAACCTGAAGCGTAGTAATCACGTGGTGGTGTTGGTTATAGCGTGATAAGCAGCACAAACTGGACCCGTGCCAGCTTTTTTTCCGCAACAAATATAAAATAAATATAATTTTTTACCCCTGTTTCAAAACATAGAAAAAAAAGAAGAAAGCACACGTGTTTAATCTCTTATGTGTTTTTTTTACTTCTTGGTTTTAAAAACATTTTTTCGTCTTTGATTCATACCTTTTTTTCTTTTACTAAGAAAGGAGGTATCAGATTGCTTTAACTTAAAAAGAAGTTGTTTCAAAAGAGGATATGTGTTTAAAACCCCATGTTGTCGTCTCGTTTACATACTTACTTACACCTGTAATTTTTCTTCCAGCTTTTATTATCTCTTTTTCTTTGCTTCGAAAATTCGTCTAATTTTAATAAATATAATTTTTTAGTTGAAAAAAGCGATAATCTTACTCACTTCCGTTTCGTTTTATTCTTTAGCAAGACTGAAAAAAACTGGACAATAAACCGGACAATGACTTTTTTCTTTTATCGTCTTCGTCGTCTCACATCACATCATTCACTTAGTTACTTACTTACTCTTGCAAACAAGCAAAAGCAGCAAGCAACAAACACAAAAAAAAGAGAGTTGATCAAATTTGTTTAAAAGAATTCCGAGTGTTGCGCAACGGTTTTGGATTTGCACGCCGCCGTCTCCTCTGGCTCGCCGCTGGCTGGTGAGATTGCTAACAGCCCCTGCAAGGGGAATAATAACAATTGAAACTCTTCCGGTCTTGCGCAAGAAACTCTATTATACTTTTTTTTGTACTCTCGCAAAACTGACAAAAATTCCATTCTTTTTTTTACTTTTTTCCTTTTCTTTTTTGCCTGTAAGGTTTTTCTTTTCACGCTAAACTTTCTTTCGGTCCTTTCATTATATTTTTGGGTTTCAACTAAACTACTTTTGTACGCTCATTGATGATGATGATGATGGAATGGAAAGGGGATGAATGTTTGTGGTTGTCAAAAAATTGTAAAAAAAACTGAATGAATGTTGCGCTTACGCCTTGTCAGTCAAATACCTTAAGGGGAGTTAGTAGTAGTTATAGTTATATAATAGAAGAACGGGGAAAAGGGGAAGTCCGTGAAGTTTTTTCGGTTTTTCCATCTACTAACACACCAGCTTTTATTCCACGCCAACAGTTCAGTTCCCAAATTTATATTTTTGTAGGTAAGTAAAAGAAGTAGAAGAAGAAGAAATGACAGTTTCGCAAATATACAATACCCGAAAGTAGAAGAAGAAGAAGACGGAAAAGAAATCCCTCATATTAAATGGAGGCGGTTCGAAGAAAGAAAGAAACGTTTGTTGCATTAAAGGAAATTTTCATTCATCACAAAAAAACGTTCAACAAGCATTTTTACAATAATAATATAATAAAAAAAGGGGGCGGAGTTACTCACACTTTAAACTTCTTTTTTAACGAGCTTTTTGGACGTGTTTTTGCGGATGATGGTGTTGTCTGAAATAAAAAAGATCAAGGAGAAAAAGGCTGGGCTATGAAAAAGAGAGAGAGCTGGCTTTTTGGAGGTATAACTAACTCTCACTGATTCCCCCTCACAACTTTTTTTGCGCAACTAACTCAGGTTTTTAGACTCACGAGTTTTTTTATTTGTTTATGGTTTTTTTTCTGTTTGATTCATTTACAGTCATTTTCAATTCTGTTTTTTTTCTGAGCTTAGATTTATCTCGTGTTTTTCCCATTTGTTATCGAAAGTTTTTCCGTTTTGTTTCAAACAAATTTGATCTGTTTTGTTTTAAAAAGAAAGTAGTTTTTTTTTTTCTGTATCTTTTTTTCCATTTCACTTTTAACAAGTCTCACAGAAAATATCGGCACAAAAAAGAAAAAATAATAAATATATAACAATGACGAAGCAGGAGCTTCTTCTTCTTCTGTGGACAGCTTTCCCAAAACTTTTTCTTCTTCTTCTTTCTTCCTGTGACTGTACTACTACTATTACTCCTTCTTCTCCTTGTTCTTCTTCCTTTGCTGCAAATACGTTTCTGCTCCCATAAAAAAAAGTTTGTTGTTTTTTTTTCTTTCTCCTTTGCTTCCAGCAGTCTGATTCATCGTCATCATCATTGCCCCCCTTTATACTTTTCTCGATTGTAACTGTTTTTTTTCTTCTTGCACCATCACAAAAACAGTTACATCTTCTTTTCACTTTCCTTGAAAGTGAAAGAGCGTGTTTTTATTCGTCCGGTCGAGGTTTTAAAACCGTTTTTACCTTTTACAATAAAAATTTTAAAATCTTTTTTTTGTGAACACAAAACTTTCTCTCTTTCCCATCATCATCTTTCCTTTTTGCTCTCTCGTCATCTTTTGTTATTTTTTGTTGTAAAGGAATTTCTATTTTCTATAAAATTTTTAAAGTCATTTAAAATTTCATACATCTGGGCTTATCGCCAACCACTTTCTTTCTGTCGCCCCCGTTTTAAATTTTATTACTTTAAACTTTTTTGTCTTACTTCTTACTCTTTTCATTCAAAGAAAAGACGATAGATAGGGATGGATGGATAATCCTCAACTTATGTCATTTCCTGAATCTCTTTTAAATTCCTTGATTGGTTTATAAAAATTTTTTTATTACCTCATTGGAAGAGAGACTTTTGTTTTTGTTTATTCTTATGGCTTCTTCGTCTTTTCCGTTTCTTCTTTAAAATAATGTATCACACCTTTTTCTTTTTCTTCCTTGTGGTCATGAATCTTAATCCTTTCTAAAGTACTACTACTTCTACTACTTCACATATTATTATTTTTAAGCTGTTTTTACATGTGTATGTAATAAATCCACGAAATAGTTTTAACACAACATTTTACTTCCTACTACAGGATTGATCAATTCCCCTCTTTCTATTGGAACACCACCCCTTTTCTCTCTTTGTCTCCACCTCTTTCTTCTTTTGTTACCGTATAAACATAAAAAACATTTGCGCAATTTCTTGTTACTTTTTACCACGGTAATATATATGCCTGCTGGGCAAATAGCCGATGTTCACTTTTTCTCCCCTAAGGCGATGAACGTCGCTGCCGCAATGGCTCTCTCATTTCTATTATTTGTTTACTTTTCTATCTTTGTACAAAAAACAGCGTTCATGGAAGGTAATTCTTCTTCCCTCTTTTTTTTTGACTTGACTTTGACTACTTTGATGCTTATCTCTCTTTGTTCCTTCCGTTAACTTTTCTCACTTTGATTTTTTTAAAGCTTTGAACCAATTTTATTTTTTGAAACCGTTGTGTGACGTCACCTCCTCTCCGCCTTGTCATCTTCTTTTTTTTCTATTCGACCCGTAAAAAGAGTTAAACAGTTTCTCCTTCAATTTACCCAATTGATCATGATGATTTTTCTTTCCGCAAATATTTTTTGTTTGTTTTTTTCTCCAATGGCTATTAATTAAAATTACACACATTTGAAACACGTATTTTATTTGTTTGTAGTGGATATAAGTTCGACTAATCTTGACTTTGCTGGACCTTATAGCTTTTGTAATAGGGCTAAGAAAGCAAAGAAGTCAACATCCTTCTCTGTACCAAAAAACATACACATTTTTCTGGCACTCACTTTTTTCTTTTGCCGTCATCAGAACAAGAAAAACAAAAAATTTTAAATTAAAAAGGGGTGGATACTTTGAAGCTGATCCGTTCATTTCCCCTCCCTCCATATTATCATATGTCTGTAGTAATATGTTTATAAATATATATATGCTGTATTTATTAAACATCATAATATCCTCTTATCTTTTCTGTCTCACATTATTTCTATTTACGGTTATCTAATCTTTTGTTCTAGAACAGTACAGTTTATTCATGATGAACAAAATTATTTTTGGATAAAAGTGCTTTAATTTTTTAAAGTCTTGAAGAATATTTTACTTCCCTATATTTTTTTCTGAATACTTTTGATACCTCTCTCGTAACCCCTATCTACTTGAACTACTTTATGCTTTGTAAAAATTTTGTTATACTTGTAAATGTTAATCTTTGTTCTCCTTATTATTAAATTTCACACTTACTTTTTATTATTATACCTACCTTAAAAAGTCCCAAAAAAATCTTTTTTTTCTTTAATATTCTCACGGCAATACACGCCACGCCTTCGAAACAAGAATCAAAAAAAGAGGCGATCGCTTCATACTTTTTTTATATACAAAAGAAAAACATAATACGTGAAACTATTTTTTTTCCATCTTCTTCTTCATTTGTTTGTATTTCACACGATCGTTTTTTTATTTCATTTTTATAAAAATGAATTTTTTAAATAATATTTTTGATTGCCATATTTGGTTTTGCCTTTCTTCTTCAACAGCCTCTCCTATCAGTCATTCACCGTTTCTCTTTTTGGGCCAGAGCCTTATATAAAGCCCCTGAAACTTTTAACATTTTTTTATACTTTTTCCTTTTTTCGCGTTCGTGAATTATTTTCTCTCTCTCGCTTTTTTCACTTTTCATTAAATGAAAGTAGTTAGTATACTGTAGCCAACAACAAACATTGACCTTTTCTTTCTTTTTATAGAATCCTTGTGTTTCAAAAAGTTCCGTGCGGTTAAACGCGCGTAGCTTGCAGCCACGATTCTTTTCCCGGCTGCCTTTCAAGCGAATATGTCGCTTACAAATGCGGCACAGGCAGCACTTACTCAAATGCTTGAACAATCAGATTGTAAATCAATGTTAACAAATATATCTGGACGATTAAATGATATTGATCTCAAATTATCACTAATTCTGGATTTATTAAATAAGCAGCAACCAAACGGTATGTCAACGACAACAATGGATTTAACACAAACTCCATCCATAACTGAATCCATGTTGCATAATGCTGCGGCAAGTATGAATAATGTCAATTCATCACTTGCCTCACAACTTGCAGCCGTTGTAAATTCAAATGCAAATAATCTATTGGCATCTCCACCACCAACTTCGATATTCTCAGATCCAACCTTGGCATCTCGGCTATTAGCTGCATGCCAGGAACGACCTGATCTATCACAAACAGCTTTATCAGCTTTAATGCATTCTGTGCCAAAGATGGATGCGCTAATGCCAAAGCTAGAACCATCTGAAAATCAAATGATTTGGACTTCTTCGGCATCTTCAACTCAGCCATCTCCAACTGATCCCTCTGAATTGATGGCAGCAGCAGTCGCGGCTGCAGCAGCTGCCGCAGGGCATCATAGCGTACCTTCACCTTCTCCAGCATCAAATCATCATGGACATCCAATGTCACATCTTGATGATCGGCATAAATCTGGTGGTGCTGGATCTGCAGACTCCAAGGCATTCAGCGATGACGTCGTTGATGAAAATGATGATGAAGAAGAATTTGATTATGATGACGAAGGAGATTCCCCTACTGCAACAACATCCAAACATCCATCTGAGTTATCCCCTCCACAAGATACTGTAGAATCAAATTTTCCTGAAGGTGCCGTTAAACGTGCCGCTGAAAAAGCTGCTCGTTCATTTCAATCAACACAACCAAAAGTTTTTGCATGGCAAATTCTTCGTGAATCTATTACAGATGATGAGCTAAAAAATATTCAAATAAGTTTAAGAACTTTTCATGGTGAAACTGCAACGCATTTATTATCTCGTCAACTTCCCAAGGTACATTTACACAGATTAACCAGGATTACAGTAATATTATTTACCATGTTTTAGATTCGATCAGTTGTTGAAATGACAATGCGATATTTTAAATGGGATGCCCTTCCAGATGAAGCCCAATTAGCTAAAGCAAAGCTACTTTTGAGCCATTTAAAAAATAATGCAAAAGTCAGAAATTGGACCTTGAGAGAAGGAAGACCTAATCGGTATGTTCTGTTTTACTTCATTTAAACGAATAATAAAAATTTGAACCGGTTTAATATATCGTTGTCTTATGTAAGTAAGTAACCGGAATCGGGCGTCAATCTATCTTTTTTCAAACAACACAATGTTTATTATCGTTCAACTCATTTTCTTTTTTCTGTTACGTATTTTTTATTCAAGACTGAGACGTTTGTTTCCGGTTTTCTTTTTCCGTTTTCTTCTTATCTATCATTTTTCTTGCAAAAAAGAAAAGAAAAAATAATGATTTGCTTTTTTACGCCTTTTCAATATGCTTACCTAAAATGTTACTACCATACTTTGAAACCCTTTAATTCTTTTGAGACACTTTTTTTGCAAAGATATTTTTGATTTAATTATAAGTTCCCTTACAGTATTCCCCTTTTTTAACAAAACTATTACATTAAAATAATGCTATTTTTTCTTTCCATGCCCAAATGTAATTGCGCACAAAAATAAACCCATCATCATCTTTCTATTTTTTATGAGTGAAAGTAACACCACAAAATTATTATTGTTGTTTTTCCTTTCATACTTCATTTTTTATGCTTGCTAGCGACGACCACCCTCAAGTTTTTTTTGTTGTGTTGCGGAAGTGAGATGAAAATTGGCTTAACAAATAACCTCTCACTTTTTTCCTCGATCTTCTTCCCTCCAATACCTATTAGAAAGTCTTACCATCAAGAAGAAATTCGAGAGAGAGCGAAAAAAAATTGTTGTTTTTTAACTCAAAAATGACAGTTTTTCCGGTTTTTACATTTGTGTACCTGAACAAAAACTTTATTATTTTTTTCATATTAAAAAAAGACGCGCATACGAAACAAAGTTTTTTGAGGGACTAACACATTTTTTTTCGATTTTTGAAGTTTTCAAGGGTAAATATTATCCGATATTTACGTAATGTTCATTAACGAATTTATTCGTTTTTTTGGAAAACGCTTTTTTTGTTAAAATACAAAAGTGAAAAGATCAACAAACGTTTCATCAAAAATGCTCCCACATCTTATCATTACAGAGAAAGAGTGAAAGGGAAACTGTAGGTGTGTTAATTCGTTGATCAAGGTAATTTAAAACATTTTGAAAAATTATTTCAAATAAAAAAATTTTATTCTCATCTGACTAGGTTAATTACAAACCGGTTTAGTTTACACAGCTACCGTATGACGACGCTGGCTTGCCCTTTCTTCTTTCTTCTTTTTCTTGAATGTCATTACTCTCTATTTGGTTCTTCCTTTCTTTTTTTCACTTTTTAAACTATTTTTAAGATCTCGTAATTAATGCATCAAACACATTTTTCAAAAAAAATAGTTCAAAGAATAAAAATATCTTTTTCGTCATTACAGTATATCCCAATATTAATATTTCTTGCAACAATTTCAGATCCACGCAAAATGCAGATGTTTTATGGCGTCGTTATGCAGCATTATTAGGTCCACAAGGTTTTGCATCCCTTAATAATATGAATCTTCTTCAACAAGGTAACAATAACAATAATAATCCAACAACTCCATCACCTGCTCCAACTGCTGCAGGAAATATGAGTGGTCGATAAGTTTATGCTAGCTTGCTGACAGATTGATGCCATGAAAATACCTTCAAAAAAAGATTCCAAATGGATGATAGCAGCAATTCTTTTCTTCTTTTTTTCACAAAACAAAACATCTTTCATACTCTTTTTTTTAATTCAATAATAATGTTCTTTTGTTGAGACGCCAAAGCCTCATGTAATTGTTTTTTCTTTTGTATCATTTATCTTTTTATAATTTCATCTTCCAATCTCTCTCTCTCTCAGTGTCACAACCAAAGATGTTATTCAATTGTTTTTTTTAAATTCAAGTCATTTCACAGATTTTTTAAGCAATTTTTTTAAATAATACATTTTGATTGATTTTTTATCATTGTACATAATTTTCTCCGCAAAAAAACTTTCAAAGTTATCTCTCTCTCTTTTTTCTGTGTTATTAATTCAATTCATTATTTTTATGTATAACTATTATTATTACTACTTCCCCAGGGCAATACTTTTATCATTATCTTGTCATTCGCCTTTCTTTTCTTTTGTGTTTCTAATCATATTATTGTATTTTTTTAAAAAACAAACTTCCTCAAAAATACTTTTCTTTTAAACTCAGCTTCCAAAATAATAATTACCAATTTCGTCCATTCCCCAAATTTTAATCATTTTGTTCTTCTTCTTTTTTTTGATGTTATTATTTTCTTGTTTATTATTACTCTTTTTTTGTATCATCAGTTTGTTGTTTTTTGTTTTAAAAATCCTACCGAAAAATGTCTTCCAAAGAATTAATTGTTTTCAAAAAATGGGAGAAGCTATTCTGTCTCCTGAGATGACATTTCGTCTTTTAAAAGGAATCGCTTTTTTTCGTTTTTTGATAGTTAATTCTTTCCAAAATTCCGGACCTCACTTTGTTGCAAAAAAATTTATTAAAAAAACCTGAAAATTTTAACATTTCTATCTTTATTTCTTTAGCTAAAAATTTTTTTGTATGTTTTCTTCCATGTTAGCTTCTTAGCCATGTCGGTGTCAATAGATTTATAACTAATACTTTTTTAAAGAAAATACTTTTGTATAGTCATTTTTCTATATTTTTTTAAAAAAGAAAAACAACCAAAATCCCCGTTCTCCAAAGTATGATTTTACCGATGCAATACCGTATGCCCCGAGTCTTTGACACTTTTTTTCTCTATAAAATAAAACACGTTTTTTTATCAATTTTTTTCTTCTTTTTTTTGTGATTCTAAATCTTCTTCTTTTTTTTAAATAATAATCAAGAAATATGCTCTACTTAAATTTCAAAAATATAAATATATATTAAAATTGTGATCATCTTTTTTCTTTCTTTTATGTCTCTGTTGTTTTTTATATCTTCTGTGATTGAAAAAAACAAAAAACATTTATAATTTTATACTTCGAGGAAGTTTTTGTTTATATCATTGCAAAATGATTAAAAAATAATAAAAATTTAAACCCTTTTTTTGTTTTAAAGCATTATCGATACAGCTGGTCGGGATGATGTTATAAAGCATAATCTCAGAGAAAAAAGTAAAAGAATCTCATTGTTTCTTTTTGAATCAAAAGCATTTTAAACTTTACAAATTATCTCCAAACAAAAAAAGATGTTGTTGCGCAACACGCGGAAATTAAAGGAGAAAGAGAAAAGAGAGATGTTTGCATTTTGTAATGCATCGAAAAAAGAAAGAGAAGAATTGAAAGTTGAAGTCCGATTTGCTTTGATTTGAAATATTGTCCTCCTTCTTCTTATTCTCTTCTACTACTTTCTTTCTTTTCAATCGTCGATGAAAGATATTATTATATTATATTTTTTTTCGATCAAGCTTTTGATTTAAAACGTAATAAATTTTGAGAAAGGAAAAAATGTGTATGTGGTTGCTGGCAGCAGCAAAAGCTGAAGAAAGGAAAAGCTCTCAAAATATACACGAGATGAAACACTTGTACCGATCGAGAAAAAAAAATATTAAAAGGGTAAAAAGCTTCAGCTTTTTTTAATATAATCGACCACCAACAATGAAAAAAGAAGTGATTTGAAAGAAAAAAAAAGTAAAACATTACACGGGTTTTGTTTTTATTATAAATCTTTTTCTGAGGGAAAATATAAAATTTTTATTCAAAATCAAAAAACAATACACAAGTACAAAGTAAAATAAAATGCAATAATAATACAAAATTTTTTAAATTCAAAGTTCACCAGAATGAGCTGCTGCTGCTTTGTTATTATGGGGTAAACAGGTATGATCAAGTTCTTCAGCGAATCGAGTATGGCACAATGAAGTCTAAAAAAGAATAAAATTTAATGTTCAGTTAGTTTTATTTTGTTGTTTCAAACATTAAAAAAAATTCTTTGTCAATCAAAAACTTCGTTAACTTTTTTCTTCATCTCTATTACGTCACAAAACAGTTCAGGTTTATGTTGTTTTTTTTCTTTTTATGTTTCATTTGCAATACTATTCCCCTTTCTTCTTTCACCTAACTATTTTGTTTTCTCCATAGAAAAAAGAAAATGCCAGTGGATGAAGAATTGTGATATACAGTCTCACTCCATCCACGTACAAAAATTTTACAATGCATTTTAACTTTGATCAACGACTCTGTGACTAGTAACATAAAAAAACCCTTTTTCCATCATTGGTCGGCTGACAAAAAACAGGCAATAATGGCCAAATCAAGTCAGTAAAAAAAAAGAGTTAAAAGCTCGTTTTTTTACTCTTAAATTGTTCAAGCGACAAGTACATTAGGTATATCTATTATTAATGGAGTTGTTGTTGGCGCTGCTGCTGCTATTATGATTATTATTATATTGACAAAAACTGGTTCAGGTAATTGGTACAATACTCACTTGCTGTCAGCAATCGCGTCAATTGACAAATACAATACGTTAAAAAAAGGAAAAAGAGAAGGGACATTGTTGAGACTGTTTGCGCTTTTATTTTGTGCCTCACACTCTATCATCAGACTGTCAGTACCAAAAAAAGAAAAGAAGAAATGAGTTACATTACATAAATGGGATTGCAGCAGCAGCAATAACCACCAACCAAACTCTAACTCATTCATCCAAAACAATAAACAGGAAAGAGGAAAAAATATTTTGGCCAAAAATACGTGAAATTATAGTTGCTGTTGTGGCGACAGTAATTATCCCTTTTTTTTCTATTTCCACTTAAAATTAAGTCCAAAAAAAAGTTACGCAATTCACCAAAAAAAATATTTGGAAAAAAATTGGTTTAAAAATGATTTTTAGTCAGCAATTTTAGGGAAACATATAAAAACTACAGTAATCTTATTTGTGACTTGCTCAAAAAAGTCTTTTTTGCTATTGCAAATGAAACATAAAAAAACAACTATCAATTTAACTCCTTTAAAAATAAAACTTACAGCTAATGAATCTTTGGTTTGATGTTTAAAACGTTTCCAAAACCATTGTTCAATATCATTTTCATATTCTTCAATAATTAATTCACAATATTTTTGAAGTTTTTCTGTTTCAACCGATGGTGCTTCCCAAAGATCTTCAGGCATTCCCAATTCAACCTAGAAAAAACTTGTTTAATTAATTATGGTTGATATTTAATCTTTTGTTGTTGTTGCGTAAATGTTTTTGAAACTAATTTTTCTCGTTTATCTCTTAAACAGTTTAAGTTAAACTTGTTGCAACATAAATTTTCTGCTCTTTACTTTATTCCGAGAGAAAAACTGTTTGCACTTTTCTTTCTTTTTCTTGTTGCAGTTGCTGGTGTTGCGATTCTTGGCTGCTTTGCAAAAAATTAAAAAAAGGCGATAAAACACGTAACAAAAAATCTATGAAGACGTTTTGCACTTGAATAAAGTAAATCCAAAAGTGTAACACTTATAAAATTCTCTCTTTTTTCAAAAAGAATAAAGCAACAAACGAAACAAAAAAAGTTTTTCCGCTTTTTCCCAGCTTGTAAGTAGGCCTCACGCAGCGTTATGTTAGACTGATTTTTAAACAACAATATTAAATAAAAATTTTTTACAAAAGCTCCCAGGGATCTTAGATATCTATCAACGAAAAAAAAGTGTTATATAATAAAAAAACGAATTTGATATTTTGTTATAATATTTAAAAAAGAAAACAAACCTTTACACCTTTTTTCCGAAGATTCTTTAAAGTTTTCATAGTTTTTGATGAATCAGGGGAGAATCGATCAATTCCGGATTTTTCTTTATGAATTTTAAAATGTAGCATGTCTTCACAAACTGTTTCAAGTTGTTCAATCAACCAAATTTCAGCATCTTCTTTTCCCTAAAAAGGTATTACAGTATACTCAAATATTCTAAGAAAAGAATATTACTCAGGCTTACAATTTTAGTATTTAGCTTTGAGATTACAGTCTCCATTTCACGTGATAAAATAAGACATCCTTCACACTTTGTTGGCATTTGAACATTATTGGGATCAATTTGAGAATATTTTTCTTCTTCTGCAGCAGCAGCTGTTGCTTTAATCATCAAAATTGTAAAATAAAAGAAGAGCAAAAGATGAAAGGATTTTTTAAGCAGCTTCTTCATTGTGGATTGACTACAAGACTACACTATTCTTACTACTGTAGTAATGATATATTTATAAAATTCTATTCTTGATGATACACTTCTTCCACCACCACCACAAGAAAAAAAACAGGCTACAGAAAACTAAAAACAGAACTTTTAGGGGATTATAAAATTTTGCAAAAAAAACTCGAATAGATTATTCACTGATAAACAAAAAGAGGCACGCAATCGACTATAAAATTGAAATTTTAAAATAATGGGTCGGCTATAAACGGATCAAAATTAAGCACGTAAAATTTCAAAGAAATAAGGAGATTTTAAAATTTGTGGATATTTTTAAAAATTTTTTGATGATTCACACACATGATTGATATTAAACAAAAAGAAAATGAAGATTTAAATTGTATAGATTATAGTTAAGAGAGAGAGAACAGAATTATGATTACTTGATTCATCTTCAGATGATATAGGCTAAAATTATATAGCTATACTTCTAATGAGAAGAGAACAATAAATATATTTCTGCAGGAATCAGTTACAAAGGTCAATCCAATATGATTCGCAAAATAGATGCAAGCAATACTTTGGAATGCAATATAATATTTTTGTTTATTGCAAAATTTATCTTACTCTAATCGATAAAAAAGTGATTGATATAAATAATATGGTGGACAATATTAACTCAAACAACTTATAAAAACATAAACCACAAAAAAAATAATGGCAGTTAACTATTTTTGACCAATGTAATAGATTATGAATCGAGCTCAGCAAATACAGTAACCCCAATAAAACAAATCTTTGGTAAATTAAAGCAATATTTCCTTCAATTACGTAAACAATCAAGAGCAAAATAAACAGCAGAAATTTCTGTTCATGATTTAAAAAATGTACTTTGAAATTATATATCAATGTCTTCAAAAATACACCCATCTTTTCAAAAACAAACAATTTATTCAACAATAAAGCTTACAAAATAATTTATACAAACATTTTTACACAATTCTTATTCTTGTTCTTCCATTAGTTCATCACTTCTTTCTTCACTTTCAATATCATCTTCAGCAGAAGCTGATGGTGGATCATAAATTTGTGGTGGAGGAGGTTGCTCAGCTTGATAAACGCGTTCAGGAGATTGTTGTACAAAAGTTGTTGTAAATTGGCTCAATCTTTGACGCTTTCGTAGATAATAATGCCATTGAAGGAGCATTTGATCTTCAATAAATTTAGCATTACTTGAGGATGCAATTGCTTCACGAAATTCAGGTTTCTGTAATAAATCCAAGAATAATAAACATTGTGGATATTTAAGTGTTTTAGCATAATCTGGTTGCTTAAAATATCGTAGGTAATTGAGATATCGAACAAATGTTGCTTCTTTAAAATAACCACGTTGGGCCAAATCTAAAAAGTGATGCTAACATACTTAAAGAAAGTAAAAACGAAACATACAATTAAGGTAATGTGGATTTGCTAATGATTGTACAAATTCTGCTTCAATTTGAAATCGGAGTTTTGCTTGTTCAGGAGATTCAATGTACGATGGAGGTTGTTGTTGCTGTTGCTGCATATATGGTTGCTGCTGTTGTTGTTGCGGATAATGTGGATACGGCAAAGCTTGATGTGGTGGAATACTGGGTAATTGTGATGGCGCACCCCATGGTGGTTGTCCCATATTTAATGGTTGTAATGGTCGAAGTCCAGTTGTTGGATCCATTATTACTAAATATATATGGAGTGTATTTTAAATAAAATAAAAATGTTATTTTTTTAAAATTTAACTCTTTTATTTCCAACACTCTGCTCTGAAAATTTTTTGTCAGAGCAATGTCGTGTTTACATTGGGAACTCTTTGCCAGTGGCATAGTTGTAATATTTAAAAAATACAGTATACTTTTTATTCATGTTAGATGAATCACATATAAACATAGTTATATATTTAAAAAATACGGAACAAATGTCGACAGTGTTAACACTTTTGTTTTGTATTTCACAAAAATATTTGCACATTTTCATAATTTGAAACTGTTAACAATAATTAAGTTACATACATTGTGTAGGATTTATTCCATATGTTTGGTGAATGTATTGTTTATAATTATATTAAAAAGACAAAAATGATTAAAATTTTTTGTTTTAAAAAATAAAATAATGTTAAAAAAGATGTCCATCTTTACACTGCAGTTATAAAATAATCCATAATAAAAGGTTTGCTGATGAATTCTGTTGTATAATTGTTTTGCTGATGGCTGTTATTATCTAAATGAATGAGCTATCTAGCTAGAGAATGTTTAATTATGACAGTTGTTATAAGTAAAAGTTTTAAAATTTGTAGAGTAGCGTTTATTGTATGGCCAACGAGATGGGTATGCCCAAAAAATATGTGATTGAAAAAAAAGAATTGCAGGGTTTTCTTCAAAAATCATGCCGTTATAATATGCGACATTAATTCATAACACAAATCATCACCTTGCTTGAAGGTATGTACATATTTATAAAAATAAAATCAAGTAATTTCTGGGATATTAAAAAAAGTATGGTACTTTTATACACAAATCTTGCATGCACTGAAAACCTTAAAATATATATTTCAAGCATATGTTAATTATATGATAAATATCAAAAAACTATAATAAATTACTCCGTATAAATGTGTCACTCGGACAAATGCGATTCATTACAATTCCTTCTCATCATGTACTCACTCGCGCTACGTTGCGGTCAACATTAAAAGAATGGCCAGGTCTCGACCCGAAAAGAAACATTTTGTAAGGGTTTGTTGAAAATGAAGGGAACAGGGAAAAAAAGGGTAGAAAAGACATTTGTGGTGAAACCGGAGAGAGGTGATAAAAAAAATTTTTTGGCGGTCTCATTCGTGTTGGTTGCGTGTAAATTTTTTATAACTTTTTTTATATTTGATTACGTTCATGTGTATAATGTCTTACAATTTTTAACAGCTCTCACAGTTTGTGTAACCCTCATCAATTTGTATTTTTCTTGTTGTAATAATTTGTCAACTGTATCCCGTAATAATCATGATTACGGCTAATTCTACATCACTTACAGAAGTTTCATCAAAGGAATCGCTAAAGAAGAAGGAATCTTTTGATAGTTTATTTGAAGAAGCAACAAGTCATATGAAAGAAATTTTAGATGCTGATGATAAAAGTATGTTTGTTTTTTGAACTTAAATAGAGCTTTGTTATTATTATTTTCAGGTGAAATTCCAATGCATGAAGCTCTTCAAGCGTACAAAAAGATTATTCCAGAACTTGAAAATGCGATTAAAGCAGTTCCTAAATCAGTATCAAAAAGTGAAAGAGAGAATGTGCAGCATCGACTTGAAATCTTAGAAAGATGTGTTAGCAATACTAAGCTACGTATTGATCGAATAAAGGATAGCCTTGCATCAGAAAGAGTAAATCCTAATGAAAGACGAAATGATTCAGAAAATTCAAAGAATAATAATAGTATTGCAACAAACAAAGAACAACAAGATATTGTTGATTCGATTGTCGAAACAACAAATATCGCATTAGCAGATGTATTAGGGAATGAATCAGCAAAGGTAGCTTTGGATGAAACTGTCATTTTACCAAATATTAATCCTGAATTATTTACTGAATTACGATCTCCTGCAAAAGGTATCCTCTTGTTTGGTCCACCAGGAAATGGAAAAACAATGCTTGCAAAAGCTTGCGCAACAGAAGCTGGCTGCACTTTCATTAATATTTCTGCTGCAACAATTATGTCAAAGTGGCTTGGACAAGGTGAAAGAATGATGAAAGCATTATTTACAGTTGCTCGAAAAATGCAACCTTCTATCATTTTTATTGGTATCTTTACCATTACTGTACTTTTATAGATGTTACTGTCTTTTTTGCAGATGAAATTGATTCAATGCTTTGTACTCGTGGTGAAGATGAAAGTGGTGGAGCTTCTCGACGTGTTATCACTGAATTCTTATTACAAATGGATGGTGTTACTTCAGATATCTCTGATCGAGTTCTTGTTTTGGGTGCAACAAATCGTCCATATGATCTTGATGATGGTGTATTACGTCGTTTTCCACGTCGTATTCTAATTGATCCTCCATCAGAAGAAGGTCGAGCAAATCATATTAAACATACTTTTAGAAAGACAAAAAATGATCTCAAAGAAACTGATTATAAAATAATTGCTGGAAAGACTGAAGGCTATTCATATTCTGATTTAGCAAATTTATGCCGTGAAGCTGCAATGTATCCTCTTCGTGATTTATGCCGTGATGATCGTGGTAGCATTCGAAAAAGAAAAAAAGAAGATCTTCGACCAGTTCAAGTGCAAGATTTCATTCATGCTTTGGAAGTTGTCAAACCTTCAACAACTAATATCAATTGTCAAAAAATGGCACTTTTTGCTAAACGTTACGCACAAAGCAAATAAATAATAGGTAGAAAGATAGATAGATTTATTTGTTGTTACCGTAATACTGTATGAGCTTAAGAACTTAAGTAATTTTTATTGTTTTTTTTGTATGCTCATAAATGCTTTTTATAAAAATTTTTAAAAACCCATTTTTATTTCACTTATAAACTTTTTTTAACGATAGTATTTTTCTTCGTGTAAATATACAAAGATGGTAAAAACAAAAGAGACATGTTTTTCAAACATTATTTATTCAAATATAAAATAAGCCAAATATAAACAAAGAACAATAACACGTAATACAGTAATCAATGAGATTTTTAAAAACAGTTTAACATTAATATTCCATATCATCTTCATCACCACCTTTATTTTCATCATTGGCAGCATTCTTAACTTGATCTTGATTTCTATACATTTCAGCAACTTGATCAGCTGTTGTTGCATCAGTAGCAGATTTATCATCACGAATACGAACAAAACGTGGAAATCGAAGTGAAATTCCTAAAAACAAATTATTAGCTTAATATTTACAACAATTTACACAACCTTTTTCTGGATCAACAATACCAATGGCAGCTTTAGCCTTTGGTGAAATGGATAAATCTGCACATTTAACTTCCCATACAATTTCAGGTTCAAACCAAACATCCGGCTTTTCTTCAGATGCAAAATCATAATATTGTGGAGGCTTTGGAATAATATGTGTTGATAAAGTTTCATGATGATTCTTTAAATCTTCATCTGTGAAACCAGTACCAATTTTGCAAATAATTTGATACGTTTCAGAGTCCGGTTCATAGCAAGCTAACAAATATCCACCATATACACCAGTTCTCTTTCCAGTACCTTTATACCCTCCAACAACAACCAAATCAAATGTATCTCCTGCGCCTTCAAGATAATCCTTCTTCAGCTTTAACCAACTATGTGAACGTTTTGCAATTTCATATGTAGCATTTTCATCCAAACTTTTAACCATTAATCCTTCGCAATTTCCTTTAACTGCTTCTTCCAAGAATTGTGCAATTGCATCTGTATCATTTGTGTCGAGGCTATTTGCAAAAGTGAATGAACCAGGTGATTCATGGAAATGTTGGCGTAAAAGTTCTCGACGTTCACGGAAACTTCTTTTTACCAATGATTCATCATTGAGATATAACAAATCAAAAAGGAATACACAAACATGTACTTCAGCTTTTTTAATTTCTTTTCCATCAGCTCCACGTTTCTTTGCAGGTGTACTGTCAGCTTTACGAGCTCGTGTAGTTAATACTTGAAAGGGTAAAATCATTTTTGCTACAGGATCCCATGCAACAACTTCGGCATCAGCAATAAAACTATTTACAGTATCTTTAAAGCAATCTGGTAATTTACTAATAACATCTGGATATTTTCCTGTATGATCCTCTTGATTTCTACTATATAGCTTTACAACACCATTAGAGTTTCGATGAATTTGACATCTTTCACCATCATATTTCCATTCACATGCAAAATCATTATCACCAAATCTCTTCATAACTTCAGATACAGCTCGAGTTGGATGAGCTAACATTGGTTTCATGGGAATTCCAGGCTCAATTTTGCATTCAGTTGGAAGTGCTGCAACACCTTGAGAAAGTGCAACACCAATTAATTTATCAAAATTTGGGCATTCACAATATGTTGTTTTTACAATTAAAGCATCATCAACCATTCGTTGCTTTAATTTTTCAGCAGGAAGCTTTTTACCTAAAATAAAAACACTATTATTAAATAAATAATAAAGTACGAAGTTTTGTACCTTCTTTCTTTAATTCAACAGTTGTAAAAGCATTTGCTAAAGCAGCAATAAGAGATTGTCCAGCAAGACCAATTCTTAATTTTCCTTGTAGTCCACGAATGAGATATCTTGCTTCACATTCTTTACATGATACTAATAAACCTTGAATAGCTCCAATCTTTTTATCAGTTGACTAAAATAGCTTTTTGTTATTAGTGCCAAAGAAGAAATAAAATGGATTACTTTTAAGCCACTCATTAAAGCAATTTCACGAAGCTTTTTAAAGACGGCAGGAATTGTTAACTTCTTTGTAACTGCAAATCCAAGAGTTTTTTGAGATGTTCGACTATTTTCTGCAACTAAACCAAGATCGCCATATTTGTGAAGATCTTCTTTAATTTTTGATACCTGAATAATTAAAACTTTTAATTTCCAGCATCATGTACTATATTATAACCAACATTACGACCAAAAGCTTGTCCCATAGCTTTCATTAAATTTGTTTCAGCAATACCAAGTTCTAAGCCTTCATAAGCAGGACCAAGTTGATTTACACATAAATATACAGTTGCAGGAAGATCATTTGGAGATAATTCTATAGCATGAACAAAGAAATCACATAAGATTTTAATAATCTCTAATCGAGAACTTGTTGCTTCAATTTGTTCAAGAGTTTTAGCTAATGCTAAATATGGTATTCTAAAATAATATTAGTATATCAAATGATGTAATAATAGAGATAAAACTAACGGATCATCCTTCTTCCATCCTGTTGTTTCTACAATATCAACAGCCATTCTTTTTGGTATAATAAAGTTATTAAACTTTTTTGGTGATCTTTTAGCTGCTGTAGAAACGGTAAAAGAAAATAAACGAAAAGTAGTAGTAGTGATAGAAAATAATCGAGCAATATTCGATGGAATTTCTGAAACTAAAAAAATAATGGGGAGCTCTGTTGAAAAAAACAAACACAAGTTTTTCGCGCTCAATGGTTACAAATGTTCTAGCACGAATAAAAATAACTCAATCAAACATATTTTTAACACAGTTCTACCGTAAGATTTGCTGTTCTTTCACCACATATTACTGTTACAACAATTTTACAATGTTTTTAATAATTTAACCAATCACCATTCACACAAAAATAACAATATAAAAATTTATTTTTTACTTTAAAAAACATTATTTATGTCGGTATACTAATAAAAGAATTAGTAACCGGAATTATGCACAAGAAAATTAAGGCCACATTTAACAAAACAATATTTAAAAAAAAGTTGAAGTGAAATAATAGAAAAAAGCACAATGTGGAATTTTAACAAAACAGTTAATAATTTTTGATAATAAAAGAAAAAGAGCGACCGAGGATTTTCATGGACGCTCGACGCCGGTTGAAATGAATGAAAGCGAAAGACGCGCAGATCAAAGTAAGCTACAAAAACAAATACAAATTTATAGAAAAAAGAAGAATTACAACAAACATAAAAAAGGTTATAACAATATTACACTAATATAACAGTTAAATTAAGATAAGAAAAATTATAAAATAAAAACAAGATAAGGAAAAAAGTATCACAATATAGATATTTGACTAAATAATATAATATAAAGGCACGAATGATGATGATTGAATAAAGTAAAATTGATAGAAGTTTCAATCCTCAGCACTGAAGACTAGAAGGATGCTGAATAATAATAATGATGATAAAATCTCAAATTACCAAAAAGAAAAATATCACAACACATAGTTACCATGGTTTGCAATAAACGAAGCACAACACAATATAGATATGAAAATAGTATAGGGTACGATATATAGAAACATATAAACGATATAATGAAGGATATTTAAGGACACTTATTTTTATGGAAAGAAAGAGATATTTCTGGGTACCGGTTTAATGTGATATATATAAAAGACGAAGAAAAAACTTATGAATGTGAACGTTTAACACCCCTTGTACATGTTTCATCTGAGCAACAACATACACGAATTATTCGGCATCCACATTTTGATAAAGGATTTAAACATGCACTAACACGAATTTCTGCACCATCTTCCAAATATGGATCTGTTTGAGTTTCAATTGTAACCTTTTGTGGTGATGTTGGAGAAGAATTTCCATTGACAGATACGGTATTTGCTGGTGGAGTTGCTGATGATGCTGTTGTTGATACAGTAGTTGAAGCAGCTGCAGCAGCTTTATTTGATAGCCTATAGGATTACGGTAAATGGATATTTCAAAAAACAATGAAAGAAAAAACTTACTTATTAAATATAGCATTAACGCGTTGAGCACGACTTGCTTTATCAACAACTTTACGCTTTTTGCTTGCAGAATCATTTCCATGAATTGATACAGGTGTACTACGATTTGAATCAATCATGCCATTATTAGTTGGTCGATCAAAGATTAAATGATTTGCCCAATCTGTGCTATTCAGGGATCCCATAGATGCAAAACCAGAGGTATTAAAACCAGATGAATTGAAGCTTTGATTGGTAGCTGAATTCAAGATAGAAAGAATTGATTCATTGATAGCCTAAAGGATTACGGTAATTGGATATTTCAACAATAAAAACTTACAGAAGGATCATCATCAAATCTTCCCAGTTTGCTGCTCGGTGGAGCATTTTGTTGGTCTTCAAAATATTGATTCAAGATAGAACTGGAAGCAGATGAAGTGGATTGTTGAAAATCATCTATTGATGGATTAGAGCGGGTATCTTCAAGATCATTATTATTATTTGTTTCTTGGCATTGTTTTGCAAGAGAAAGCAAAGAAGCCATTGTACCATTTTCAAAAAGTTTTGTTGGAAACTGAAAAAATTTCAGATGTTTATTTCTCAAAAAAAGAAGTAAACAAACTTTTTTAGCCAAAGATTCATCATGATTTGAACTGACAGAATGCATTTTTGTACGAGAGCCAGTAGATTCAGCAGAATTTTTATAGCTTTTAAGTTTGAATCCACCATTTTCAGCAGTTTTTCTTGCTTGTGTTAAAGATTTTTTGAGGCTTTCTCGGCTACTAAATGATACACCTTCACTCATCATTGAACAAGCAGCATCAACAAGATCATTTAAATTTGTATCTGGAAATTCAATTGCAGCAAGAATTAATTGACTCTAAAAATGATATTAATAGAATTCAATTTTTTAATGTGATTATGATTCCCAGACGTTTCGCCGAAAAATAATTTTACAAACATTTTTTATGGTAATTGAAGATTAACAAAGACGGTAAAGGTATCATTCAAGATGACAACATTTGTGTTTTTATTAAGGTTCTAATGCCATCAAAAAAGTTTGTCAAAATTTCGGCGAAATTTAAAAAAAATCAAATTATTGCAAACCTTAAAATATTCCAATTCAGCTTGATCATGTTCTGCAGGATGATTATGTTCACCTAGAAAAAGAAGTATATTGTTATTTATTTATAAAAAGAAAGAAAAAGAGTTAACCTTTTGAAGTGCCATGTGAATCATTGTCCCATGTTTCAGCTCTCCCTTTACACCACGATCTTGCAGATGTTAACTTTTTTGCACAAACACATCTCCAAGTTTTAACATTTTTTGCTGGTACAATATGATGAATATTATATCGATATCCTTCAAATATTAGCTTTTGATTTCCTTTAAAGGATGTCACCATTCTCGGTGTTGCAGGATTATATGGTTGAAAATTATACATCCTAAAAAAAGTTTTTGTTTTTAATATTACTGTTGTTGGAAACAATTATTATTTAAAAAAACGGTATTAAAGTTTAATAATTAAACACGCGCAACTGATATATTTTTAGATGATGAAAGTGATGTGAGACATGCCCCTTGTATTTTTTAGGTACTACTCCTTTTTTGCCAAGTGATCGCCTAACAGAAACAAACGTGGCACGTCATTCACAAAAGAAAAAGAACAACAAAAAGTGTGAAAGATGACTTTGATTGGGTTCCTTTCTATCGCACACTTTTCAAACAAGGGCAAAAGACCTTTTCGTTTTACAATGAGTCGAAAATGTTTTCTTTTTGAAAAGCAAAACGGTGATGGCACTTTTTTGTGCTAAAGTTTCTCCAAAATTTTAAATCTAACAAATTCTAAAAATTCTTTGGGCATAAAATAAAATTGATCATGATTCTGTTTCTTGTTCGCCCTTTTTTTCAAACACAATAATATTTCAAGTGTTTTATTGACAGCGCCATTCCGGCAGCAATAATAGTGGTGGCAGAAAATAAAAAGGAAGAAAAAAATTTTTTTTGTGATAAGCACTAACGTAAATGGCGACAACACCGATATATTCTTTCCTGTTTTTCTATCGTCTATGGCGGGCAGCAACAACGTTTTACTTTCATGAATGATGTTGATGATGATATATATGGTGGCAAAGCTCTTCTTCTTTTGCCATTTGTGTGTGTTTGTCCGCGTGAAAAATTGAAATAAAAAAAATACGAGAAAAGAAGATTAAGAATTGATTTTTTAGGGCGTATAAAATTTTTGCCGATATCGGGGGAAAAAGGGAGAAGAGGGAGATGGCGTGGCGGCGGCGCCGATGCTGCTACTCAAAAAAAACTCCGTGAAAGGAAAAGAAAGTATTTGATGATGCAAAAGAAGATAGCAAAATATAGAAGTAAATAAGATAATACATATTTTGATGAATGCCGTTCTTTTTTCGTTCCACTTTCTTTGCTTTGTTACATACATTCGATTACAGTAATGCACTTTGAAAAGTATCGTATTGCAAAAACTTCTTTTTTCTTCCTTGTTTCTTTTTACTTTATTAAAATTAGTCAAACTTTTTTTTGTTGAAGAGGCTTTTTGAAAAACCTGAGAAAAAGTATACAAAAATTTTAGTGTGCATTTTTAAAATTTCTTCATTGTCTTAAATGCCACCCGCAAAAAAAAGTTTTCTTTAAAGCCAATTCAAGTTTTGAAAAAATTATACAAACAAATGCATCATTCATTCCCCTCATCTGTATTGGGTAGTCTTTTTCACTTGTTTTGTTGCTGCTAGTGACGACGATGATGATGTCGATGTTAGTGAAGTTCAATCGCTTTATTCCTCTCTTTCTCTTCTCTTCATTGCCACCTCTCTATTACTACTGCTGTCGCCGAATTTTTCTTTCGGCTTCTCTTTTTTTTGGCGACAAAAATATTATACAGTTCATCGGCAGGTATTTAAGTCAACAGCAGCCACCCGTTTGTCATCAGCAAAATCATCATAATATTTTATTTGGCTAATTTTTTAGTCCTCTTCTCACGAGACAAGCAGCGCAAGTTCTCAGTTGTCATTTTTCATCGGTGTGTGGTGTCGCAAACGAAAAGAGACAAAAGAGAAAAAAAAAGGCAAAATCAACTCTCTCTTTGCTTTTCTTTTCATCTTTTTTTCATTGCCCAAAGTGGATGATGGACTTCATCATCACCATCATCATATCGGAGAAGAGCTACTACTACCAGCGCAACAAATACAATGCAATTGCTCAGGGGGATACTTTTTTTTATGTCGCCATTCTACTTTTTTGGCCCACAATGGTCTAGTTCGCCGACGCCGATATTTATAATGTACACAATTCAAAAAAAGTAAAGACAGTAAATAATCCACGACGACAACTTATGTATTTTTAAAAACGGATAATAAAATCTACGGCGCTTTTTTAAAAGCCTATCAAAGAACCCTTAGTCCACAAATTCTCTTTTAACCGTTTTTTAAATGAACAAAATGGTTGCTTTGCCTTTTTTACCCCTTTTTAGGAACCTCTCCTCTCTGATCATGATGCTTTGATTTTTTTCTCAAATTTACGACAAACAAAAAAGAATTTCATGGCGGCGGCGATTTTTTTTGTCATTTTTGCTTTGCGTGGAAATTCTTTTTTTTGCCTGCCTTTAAAAAAATCAGTATCGCCATTGTTTGTGTGCAAAATTTTTTTGTCTCTTCTTTGCCCCTTTTGTACGTGAGAGACAGAGTGAGAGCAGCAATCAATTACGCTAATAATAATAATAAATTTTTTTTGTGCAATTAATTTTTTTAAAAAATAAAGTTATTAATAATATTTTGTTTTTTTAAAAATGGCAAAACTTACGTTGGACAAGAAGAGGAGGAAGAAGAGATGCTGTTGGAAAAAAGGCTTTTTAATAAAATTTCTCCAGGATTGGCAACAATGGATGATGTCAACAAATTATTTGGAGCTATGATGTATGATTTTTTGAGCGCAACAGAACCAAATAACAGGAACTGTTGCTGCTGCTGATGATTTTCTTATTTGTTTTTCAAAAAACAATGTTTTGAAGGAGAGAAGGAAAAACAAGTAGGTGGCGCGTGCCGTAATAGAAATAACCTGTTGAGTGGCTGTTGCTGCTGCTTTTGTACAACAGAAGAAAGAAGATTGGATAAAATAGTGCGCAATAAGAACAGCAGCTGTAATTTTATTGGTCGACTGTTTGGGACAAAAAACTTTGGTAGTTGAAAGACGGTATTTGATGTTACTGTCTGAAAAAGAGAATGCCATTAAATATTTAAGTTAATTAGTTTTTAAAGAGAAAAGACAAAGAAAGGCATAAACGAAAAATAAAAGAATTTAAAAGATGTTCAGAATATCGCCTGAAGCGGTAATGGTAGTAAAATGGCAGATGAAGGAGCAACGGAATCACGTCTTCTTCTTCTATTATTTGCCCTGCCGAGGAAATCAATTACGCGAACACCCCCCTCTTCCTTCGGTTTTCTCTTCATCAATCTATCTATCTTTTTGGAGAGATAGATACACGCACATATAATTTGTGTTAAAAATAAAGGGGTAAAAGAAAAACGGTTGTTTTTGCCCCCCTCTGGGTTTTGAAAAAGCAGCAGCAAAACAGAAGAAGTTTAGGGGAAAAAGGAAGGGCAGGCAAAAAAAGAAAAGAAAATGTCGGCGCCGATTTCGCGCACAAAAAAGGCACATGCGCGAGAATTTGGCGCCAAAGGGACAAAGAAGAAAGTTAAAAAATAGCAACATAAATATAACATTCTTTCAAGGAAAGGAACGGGTTTTTTTGCCCAGGCATGTAAAAGAAGAAAGAGAAAAGGCCATCAACGGTTAACTGCTGCCATCAGAGAAGCAGTAGTAACAAAAACATAGAAATAAAAGATTTTTGGTGAAGTTAGAAGCAGCAGTGATCAAAGGAAGAAGAAAAAGAAAAATACTGGGGCTGCTGCGCAAGGAGCGTTTCATTTGTACAGAGTGGCTTTTTTACTTTTTTTTCTGCGCCGAGGATGAAATCGGCGAAGAAAGAAGAAAGGGAGGACTTCATTGATGGTTGCCTCGAGCGGAGTATTGAGGCGGAGAGAAAAAAAGAAACTATCTAAAAAAAGCTTTCAAAAAGGTGTATATTTTGTATGTCCATCAGAAGTCAGTTAAGTTATTCAATGCACGGTTTTTTTCTTTCTTTTTTCAACAATGCCAAAAGAGACCACACACGCGTCATCGTCGTCGTTGTACAACAGCACTAGCCAGCCATTGATGCTGCTGACCAGTCAGTCAAGCTGGCTGGCTCTCTTCTCTATATCGTTGATGGTAGTGTTGTTGATTTGTTGATGATGGTCGGCGACGGTGTCCACTGTCGTCGAAGTCCAAAGAAGTCATCTCCTCGAATTTGAGCCGCTTCAATGAAAAGAAGAAAGAAAAGCAAAGGCGTTTTTGCGCATAACGGTGGCAACAAAAAAATGCATTTTTCTCGATCTCGTTTTTGTCAATCGTCGTTGACAAAACCCCACCGATGGAAAGAGGGCGACGATGGAATGGATGATGGAAGGGCGACAAAAAAAAGAGAGAAAAAGAAATATATTTCTCTTTTTGCTACCTGACTGTTGAGGATTGTTGCTTTCCTTTTTGCTTGTATGCTTGCCAAACAGTCTATAATATTATTTTTCTCAAAAAAATGCAAAGAGCGGCGCATTGTCGCCAGTCACTCAAAAAGATTCCATCATCGGTTTTTTCTGAAAAAACGGAGTTTTTTGGAAAAACTATAAAAAAAGAGCCACAGGGGCCAAATGCGCAACAAAAATAACTTTTTTCATTATTGCAAATCTAGTTCATGTCGTACAGAAGAAGTAAGAAGAGAAAAAGCAAATCCTGGCAAGTTTTTCTTTCCCTCTTTTCTCTCTTCGGCTGAAAAGCTGTTGTCGAGAAAACTGTTTTTTTGTTCATACCTTCAAAAAAAATTTTGTTTGATTTTGGTTTTTGGCCACTGTTTTTTTTTTGTATAAAATTCTTTTCTTTCTGTGGCAACCGTGTGGTAAATAAATGTAAATGAAAAGAAGCCATCATGAGAACCTCCTTTGTGTGTGCGCATCTCACAAAACTGAATTACAGCAGTTTCAATATTTTTCAAGAGGAGGCATTAAAGACCGAGAGAAAGAGACATGTCTCTTTTCTGCCACCAACGAAAATGGCGCAACCATCGTCTGTTTCAGAGAAAAACATTTTTTTAAAACAGCCAATTGGAAATGGCTTATTTTTGTGCGCAGAGGAAAGAAAAAGGTGCGGTTGCGCCGAAAATAGAATAGAAAGAAAAAGCATTACGGTATATTGGCAATAAAGAAATGAAAGAATGGCATAAAAGGAAATTGTCAATTTTCAAAATTATTCAAAAAATTTTCATTTTATTAAAGAAATAAAAGGTAATCCTCGAAAATTGTTTACACTCAAAAATTCGAAGCATAACAGAAAAAAATCAGTTGATGATTTTAAGCTTTTAATTGCCTTCAACTGTCTTAAATCATTAGAAGATAATTATGGAGATTGAATTTCACACATTTTTCAAAAATTACTCATATTTTTTTTAAAAACTTTTTTTTTGAAATTATAGTTTTTCAATGAAAACGGAAGTAAAAGAAAAAAGTTGCCGAATAACAAACACAAAAATAAAAAGCAGTTTACTTCTTTTTCATTTTATTTTATTGGCTCAATGTTGGCAATCACCGAATGACGATAAAGAGAAGTAGTAGTAGTAAAGAGGAGGAAGAAAGTGACTGACTTTGGCTGCGCAAAACTGGCTTTGGCCCCCTACTTCATTTTGCGTTTTAAAAATAAAAGTGAACATTTCATCTTCTTTTTATTTTATATATTTTATTTTTGCTGTATTTTTTTTCTCATCGAGGCATGGCGCGAGCTGCCCGCCTTTGCTGTTGTTGTATTATTGCTTGCTGCAGTCTCCGCGCCCCAAAGCACTTCAAAAATGTGCCACACGTCTGACGCGCCGTTGTTGTAGCAAATATTTTCAGATGAAAGAAGGAAGCAGTAGAGTTAGGTCCATCATCATCACGTTGGATGGAGCTCACTTGATTTTTTTTGATGCTGTTTCGTTCCGACGCACAAAAATGAACAAACAAAAGAGAGAAGATGAAAGAAGGAAGTTGATGGTGGCAAAAATGAAAAAAGAAATATAGTAGAAGTAACGTTAGCGCAATCAAAGAAGAACTTCTCAATCCCCTTTCATTTCCTTCTTCCTCTTCTTCTCATTTGATGGCAGTAGTGGTAGCGGATCGTCGTCATCTTTTTCATTGGCGTAAAAATAAACGTGTTTAAAAAAAAGAAGTAAAGGAAGAATACGGCGATATTTAAAAAAACTTTTTTTGTCAAAATGTTTGTCGCCTCTTGCGCGTACTACCCTCTTCTCGATGCTTGTTGCTACTGCCATCAACAAAGCAACTCTGGCAAACGTAAGAAAAAAGCTTTTCCTCCTCAAATTTTTGTTTTTGTAAAAATTTCGAAAAAAAGGGATTGTGATGGAAGAAACCCTCTCTGTCTCTTTCATCTTTCTTTTTTTTGTTGGCTTCGTCGATGACGGCCAAAAAAACGCCACCCAAAAAATCACGACTTTCACGACAACACAAAAAAAGAAAATTCGACAGTTCAATGATGATGGAAATTTTAAAAGGTGGAAAAATATTTTTTTGCTGAGGGTGGCGTTTGCGGCTTTTTTTTCTGAGGACTTTTAAAAAGGGCTTTGAATAAAATGAAAGCGAGAGAGAAAAAAACTGTAATGCTACCTCCTTTTTTTTGAATGAAAAATGGCGAGAAATAGCACTATATCATGCTTTAAAGGAATGAGGGATACTTTTTCTACAGTACTCTTTTTACAATGGCATAAAATTTGAACTTTAAAGCTCAAAAGATCTTTTCTTCAGAAGCAGTGTATGCAATAAAGAAATTCTGATTACTACCATAAAAACATTTTTTAGTTCAAAGCTTGTTTTTTCTTTGATGCCAGAGTTTTAATTCCTTTTTTGATTAACGAAAAGAATGGATAACAAGAGAGAGAAAGATAGATAAATATCGCCAGAGGCAAATCACACAAAATGAAGAAAAACAATTGCAAAATGACAATGGCCATTTTTACAAACGTATATAAATTGCAGCAGCAACAATCAGAAATAGAAAACTATCCCTTCCCTTACAGGGTTAAAACCAATTTGTAAAAAGAGAAAAAGGGAGAATGCCATCAGTGCGCGAAATATTGCCGCAAATAAAACTACTACCTTCTTTCTTTTTCTTCTTCTCGTCTAACAGTGGCAAAAGAGGGAGGAAATTGTTTTTGCCGACGATCGACAACGACTGGCGGCAAAGACACACAAAATTCCATTCATTCAATTCTATTTCTCTTTATTTTGCCCTTGCCTTTCTTGCATTGTGTTTAGTGATGATGATGATGATTTTTTTCCGTTTACGAGCGCGCCGCCCTTATTGAAAAAAAAGAAATATATATAAATACGCACACAATGGCGCAAAAATAGAAATACGCCGTATTGAAGCCGGCACACATTAGTCACTTTTTTTCCTTCTAACATTCATTTTTGGCCTCAGTTTTTTGCTGCCACAAGCGAAAAAAGAAAATGGGAGAAAAAAGAACTTAACGTTTAAGATCAATCACACACACATTCCCTTCCCTTTTTAAAATATATGAACGGCAAAATGGCAGACGATCAAATGACACATCAGGGCAAAAACACAAGGGCAAGGGCAAAAAAATTATGTGTTGGCATTTCTCTCTCCCTTTATTTTTAGTGAAACCAATCTGGTGCCTACTGTGCTGCAAGACCCCCACTAACAACAACAACAAGAACGACCTCGATCTTCACCTTCTCCCCGAGAATGGCATTCAAAAAAGTATAAAAAAAACTTTTAAAAAAAGTGTACTCGACCTGCCAAAAGAAGAAGATGAGAGAGAGTGTACAAATTGCTCTGGTGGTGGTGGCAGCGGCATTTATATGCATTTTTCGGTCCGTGTAATTTCAAGAGGAAATAAAAAAAGTAGAAAATAGATTGAATACGCCGCGATCGCTGTTGAAGAAGGCAGTAGCAGCATCTCATCCCCCCTTCTACAGAAAAAAGTGGAAGGAAGAAGAAGAATAAGACCACGGAAAACACCAACAACAATAATAACAACACACGTAATTGGGAGGCATTTGAGGACGATGGCGGCTCTTCTTTTTTTGTCTCTCAATATACATAAGGAAGATCAAGGGTAGAGAAAAACGGCACAATGGCCTTCAACGCGGCGCAATCCCTCCTTCAAACATTTTCTATTTTAAAAAAGTGTTAGATATTCGAAACAAATATAATAATAAATACAATTGAGGCAACAAAAAAATCCAAAAAAAGTTTCGCCAACAATCGAGGAGGAAAATCACCATCAGAAAAGACGACGGAAAGAACAGTAACAACACCATACACAAAAATGCGTGAAAGACATCACATAAAAGAGAGAAGAGTGAATTAAAAATGCGCCAAAAAATAGCAACAAAATTTTAAATGAAAAATGAACCTCAATTACATCACAAAAATTAAACACATTTCACACTTTCAGGTTTTTGTAAAAGCCATTCAGCTGTAAGATCTGCTTTTTTAAAAATAAAAGAATGGCATTTGAGACTCAATTTGTTTTAACGAAAAAGAAAAATTTCGAAAGCTGTGTGGCATCATCGTCAGCAGCAGAGCTGATTCAAAGCTAAAAGCCAAAGCAATCAAAAAAAGCTTTGTGGCAATATTTTTTTCCTTCAAAAAGCTGCTCTTTCTTTTCTTTTTATGTGCCATCACACATTTGGCACAAAAACAAAGAAAAATGGGCAATCTCTTTTCAAGTTGTGTTGATCTCTTTTTTCTTTTTCTTCATCAATGGCAAGTTTGCAGAAGAAAGTTGAAAAAAGAAAACCATCTTTTTTTCCCCGTTTCGTTAAAATTGCTGCCAGCGGCAAAAAAGAGAAAAAAGCGGCGAAGTCATTAAAAAAAACTTTTTCGTGTGTGTTTGATTTTTTTTCAGTTCTGTTACGTCTGCCGCAAAAAAATCGACATAAAAGTTAGTTACTCTTTTTTTCACGTTTTTTTTTCTTTTCCATTTTTGGAAAAAAGTTTTTTGATGAAGGGAATGGCAAACACAAAAAGTAGAAGATAGAAGAAGAGGGGCATATTGAAATGCATGCATGATTGTTGTATGGCGGCGGCAGAAGAGAGAGAGGAAGTCAATGATCAAAAATTTGAAAGATCTGTTATTCTTTCTTTATTCGGTTGATAGGGTGTTTGGAGTTGATAAAAAAAGTATTGGCTACTGCTGCCAGTGGCAATGAAAAAAAAAACAAAATCAAAAAAAGTGCGCAAATAACAGATCACCAATAGGTAAAGTAACATCAAAGCATTTCCCCTTCCTTCCCTAACTTCTTTTCGAATATAATGATCTCATTTATTTACACGCATATTTTCTTTTCATTTTTCGCCATGGCGGTTGTTTAGTTAGTTGTTGGGTGGTGGGGTACTTCTACCTGCCTGCCTGCGCAGTAGTAGTAATAGTAGGAGCAGTAGTCAGTCATCATCACCTTTTTCTTTCTTTTTATTTACGTTCTATTAAAAACCAAAAATTACTCATGCCAGAATTGAGTATTGTAAGTAAAAAAAATAGGGTAGTATTTTTTTTGTTGCGATATTTTTCTTTTTATTTACAAAAAGAAAGGCAACAAGAAAAGAGAAGGATGATGGAATGAGAAAATGATTCTAATCTAGGGCACATTCATTCATTTCAACCCATGTTAAAAGAAAACAAGTTTGGCAAAAAAGAAGAAGTTATTACTCTTTTTTTGATAATAATCGCTTTAACTTTTTATATATGTGTGCCAGACATAGACGCAAAAAGGAAGAAGAAGGTTGTTTAAACTTTAATGTTTTTGCGCGAACTTGGGTAAAAAAAGTTAGTTTTGGGAAAAGTAAAAAAAGTTTTTTAAAAAAATGTTTTATCTTAAACATTCATCATCAACAGAAATCCTGCAAAAAGTATCAGAAAAATATCATTAAAACAACATTTTTAGCGCGAAAAAGTGCCGTTTTAGTTTAAAACTACCGTACACTTGGAATATTGTGTATTTCTGTAATAAGATGTTTTCTATTTTAAAAAATGAAAATTGGCCAAAAATTAAAACAAATTAATTATAATCGATTTAAAAATTTTGTAAAGCAAAAAATGGGAGTTGAAAAAATAACACATATATCAGAGAGAGAACAATGCCATTGTTTTTGTGATGCTTTTTATTTTTTTCTGTAAGCACAATCAGCTTCTTTTTTTGCCACTGATCAGTGCTGTGTCGTGTGCTTTTTTTCAAATCAATCAACACAAAAAAAAGTGGAAAGGGGGAAAGAAAAAAGAAGAAACGTGTAATGGCGTATATTTTTGAGTCAGCATTTTCTCTCCTCTACTACTTTTTCTTTCTACGGCCCTCGTTTATTATATTCTTTTTAAAGCCGTGTACAGTCTCCCTACACTCTCTCTTTTGTCACAAAAATAAAATTTTTTGCCTTTTTTATTTAAAAAAAACTGAACAAAAGAAAACACGTATCTTTTTTTTCTTTCTTTCAATTTTTGCCGAATTCCACGTTTTAAAAATATAAAAACCATCGGCGATAAAATTTAAAACGATGGCCTCATTTCTCATTTAAAGAAGCAAAAAAGGGGGTGAAAGAATTGTTTTGCTGGCATTTTTCTCTTTCTTCTGCTATCTCGGCGCCGTTGTCATGCTTGACGTTCCCGTTGGCGCGTGATCACCACAGAAGATCATGAAAATGCAGACATACATACATTGCCATGGCGTCGATCTTTCATTAGTTTTTGGAAAACAGAAAATGTCATGTTGGAAAACTACTCAACCCCCCTTGAAGTTTATACAGAGAAACATAAAACTTTGAAAACTGTGATTGAAAAGTGCCAATACTATCCACATCAAAAATTTCTTAAACAAACATGCCACCACCATCAACACTTTAAATGTTTCACATTTAACGTTTGAAAAACAATTTTTTTTGTTGACAGATTGCGGCAAAAAAAGACCGAAGAATAATTCGTGAAAGGGCAAAAACATAAAACGGAGCAAAGCATCGGCAAAGCTAAGCGGCAGCGATCATTTTTTTCCTTTTTTGATTGCTCTTTTTTTTCTTTGCTGCTGCTACTTTCGTTGCTGTGTTATTATTGAAAGCTTCATTCCAATGGCACTTTTTTTTTGATTTGTTTAGACAAAATCGTTTTTATTTTTTTCAAAAACGACGTTGAAAGGAGAAAAAGCATTGCGCGAAAAATGGGCATAAAAATACTATTATTTACTTTTTCTCTCAAAAACAAAAAGAAAGAAAGAGGGAAAAAAAGAAGAGAGAAGGAAATGCGCCAGCCGGGGAAAGGCGCACCGATCATTTTTCGCGCAATTTTGTCTTTGCCATTGAACACATGTGCTTTTCCTCTGCTTCTTCTTTTGAGGTTTTTGCCATTATCCTCTCTCACTTTCATTTCAATGTCGGCTTATTTTCATTTCAGTTTGAAAAATAATAAAATCAAAACCATCATCACGTTTGTCAATAAGAATGCCAAATATGTCAAAGCAAAAAAAGAGATCAAACAGTTTAAAAATAATAAAAACAGTGGCAAAAAAAGACGGGGAAAAGGGAGACTTCAAGGGGAGTCACTGAATGCCAAAATATACTGTAGTCTAAAATGTTCAACCGCATAAATTAATTAAGATTACAACTGAAAACTTGAAACTTTTGAATGCCTATTATTTCGGCAAATTACATTTTTTTAAATGGCCATGAAACTTTTCACCTACACACCACATATTTTGTTGATGACCTTTTTTTTAAAACCCCAAATAATTTTAAACATTCATTCATTCAATTTCAATCTTTTGCCTGCCTCTGTGTCGTTTAAAATTTCTTTCAAAAAAAAGACTAAAATGATGCCATTGCAGAAAAAAATCTTTTCAGTTTTTGTGTGTGATTTTTTTTCCATTTATTTTCTCGCTATCTTTCTTTTTGTCGTTATTGGCGTGTTAGACTAAAAAATGCTGCCGAGAGAAGAAAAAAAAGAACTTCAACAATGACGGCCTCGAAACATGCGTATTGGAAAAAGAGAGAGGAGAGAATCATTGGGGGTTGCTGAAGTATGTGCTGGATTTAAACCGGTTTTTGCCATTCATTTCCATTTTGCAGCTCTATCACCACCACACCTTCTATTTCAACTTTTAAATATTCTTTTTTTGGCCATTTTAAAACTTTTTGTTGAATTAATTTTTGCTGAAAATTATTTTAAAAAAATCGCAAACAAATTTTTTTAGTAATCAAAGAAAAGAAGGAATGTCCTTGTAAGTTTCAACATTGCCATTTTCAAACATGCAGAAATTACAATAAAAAACATTCAAAGAATATAAAATATTTTCTTGCCATTTTTGAAAGCCAAGATAATAAGTGAAGACAATAATAGAAAATACTGTAACATAAGCTGACGAATGAAGTGTTCTTTTTTGGCAATGACACGATAACTTTATTTGTGGCAAGGTTTCTTTTGCTTTGCTTTTCTCTTCTTTAAAGCTTTCTCGTTTGTCGTGAAACGATAAAAACGTAAAAAAATATTTAAAGATGGACAAATAAAAAAAAGGCAAATGTCTGAAAAGCAGCGGGTCCTCTCTTTTTGCTCACAAAAATCATAGGAGGAAAACAGTAAAGCAAAAACTGTGAGTTTAAAAGAAAAAAGGGAAGCACAAAAAAGAATATAAATCGATTTTAAAATGTACATTTTTCATGTTTGACAGTGGCATTAATAAAAAAAAAGTCTTTATTTCTCTACTAACTACAGTAATCCTAAATACAAGAAAAATATAATTTTATTTAATTAAAGTAGAAGCAAAAATATTTTGAATAATATGTGGAAGTTGAGATGTATCAGAGGCATAAAATGCTTTTCCTGCAGGAAGAGCTTTTACAAGCTTCTCAGCTTGAGCTCCCAAAGATCCAACAAGAATAACAAAGGCATGCACTTTTGGATCTGATTCAAGTCTTTTCGCTAAATGATGAGGTTTAATTCCATATCGATCAAGATTGGCATCTGAAAGTACAATAACAAATCTTTCATCAACATCTGATTCTTTTGAAATTTTTGAAATTGCCATTTGTAGTGCTTCAAGGGTATAATCACCAGAATAACAAAATTGTGATTGAAGGAACATCTTTTTTGCAACATCAAATTTTTGTTTTTCATTTGAGGGTGGTTTATCGGGAGTTGTAAAGATCATTTCTGGTCCGTCACCACTATGTCCAACAATATCGTACTGTAAAAAATGACAATGTAAATATATTAAAGTGGCTGTAACATTACCTTGATTTTATCTTGCTTTCCATCCAATGCTTCCATAACCATTAGCGCAGCTTCCATTGATTTTTGAAGTCGTTTGTCATGCCCATTAAAACGATACATTGATCCCGAGACATCAAAAACAAGTCTAAAAAGAAGCAAAAATTACAAAATATACAAAACTACAGTAAACGAACCTTAATCTTTTTGGTTTCGTTTGGATAGCTCCAGGCTCTGGGGGTTGTTCCATCCTCCTTCTAAAAATCCCCTTTTCGCCAGTTAACCCCTCAATAAGTTTTGCTAAAAATAAAAACAATTATGAAATTTTTAAAACAAGAATAAACGAACCATCATCAAGATCTCCGGATGTTTGATGCTTAACCCATTGCCTTTCTTGTTCGCGAGCTTCCAATGAATCAATGATGCTTTTCATATGTGTTACTTGCTTCTTGATTTTTTGTTTAAATTCTTCATAAGTTTCGGCATCATGTTCTGACATATCAATATCCTGAAGTATGGAACGTTTAACACAGTATGTGTTAAACAATAGCTTACCTTTAATCGTTTTTGATATTCTCTTCGATTAATTTCTCGTGCTTTACGTTTATATTCTTCTGGAACTTGAGCTTTTGCACCTTCATGAATTTGATGTACATCATGACCCGCATCCAATCTGAATGGTCCACCAACACCTCCCAATCCAGCTGTATTATATCCGCCTGTACCACCTTGCCACATATTGCCTCCCACATGTGGGGTGTTCTTTGGATCATGTTTTCCTAGTGTTGGGTCTGTAAGTTTTGACATATCGATTTGTGATTCATCTCTTTCAAATTCAATTCTTTCATTTGGATCTTCAGTTCCAAATAATTTATGCCAAGCTTGAAGTGATGACATTAGTTCAATCTGAAGAAATTTAAACATGAACAAGGTAAGTACAGTAACTACAATCACAAACTTCATCAATTTCCCATTTTCTTATTGCACCATTTGTTTCACATGTATACAGCGATTTTCCATCAGAACCTTTTGAAATTGTAAATGGTGCTTTTGAAATTGATGCAACCCATGATGAATGATAAAGTGATAAACGTGTTGCTGGAACTGGGATATACTGAACATTATTTCGTCGAGGATCAACAACTTCCAAGAATCCACTTATTGCTGTTGGTGAGACATCTATTAAAAATATATTCCAGAATTATATTATTTCAATAATGATGCAAACAAACTTTTAGGTAAAGCTTTATCAGGAGTTTTCCATTTTGGTAATGCCCGAACAATTACTCCATTATCAAAGATTACAGTTTCTTTCTGGGGATGAATTAATGGGAATTTTTCTTTCAAAGATCGATATGGTACTTCTCCTTGAACATATTTTCCTTCTTCTGCTGATGGTCGTTTCCATGCATAAACTTCTCCAGATGACATTAGCTCTGGGAAGTTTTCAGATTTTACAGCATAATAGTCTTCATGTGATAACATAAATGATGGAATTTGGCTATCATTATCTAATTGCATTTTATTGATTGAATCAAAATGTAATGGAATATCTGAATTTTCGGACATTGAACGAAGAAAAACCCGACCATCAGATTCAAAAGTTAATAGAAAAGTTCTAAAATTTGAAAAATTTGCAACGATTGCGAAATCTACCGTACCCTTTATTAGTTGAAACTAAAAATTTATCTTTTGAAGCAGAAAGAATATTTGAAATTGAAAATCCATCTGGAAGAGTAATAATTTCAGCACCAGCTGGTAAATCACCAGGAAAAATGAGTTGAATTTCATTTCCACCTCGATTAAAAAGAATTGGTCGTTTTGGGTGATTTACAAGTCTCCAATGATTTGTGCCATTTGAAACTAAAATTGGAAATAATTAGTAGAACTTTACTTATATTAGAAAAAGAAAATTAAAAATGTTTAAAGTCTTACTTGGACCCGCAGTAAATTTACCAACAATTGAATCAAGTACCGTATTCTTTTCATTACCCAATTTATGAATCTTCAATTTTTCAAAATCAGTCATTAACAAAGTATTGGTCTAAAATATAATTTTAGCAATTACAGTATTCTCAATACAAAAGTTCTTACAGTTTCTTCATGAAGCAAAACGCCTGTTGAACTCCAATTCCCAAGAGTAAAACGTGGTCGAAATTCACCTCGAGTAAATTTTGAAAATTGTTGTGATAAATCTATTTCAACGCAAGATGCCTTTCTTTGATCTGGGATATAATATAATGATAAAGGATTAACTGTAGCAACACAAATCTTTTCATTTCCAATTTCCAAAATATCTGAACAAATATTTACATCTGAAATTGGAAGCTGCCAAAAGAATTTTTGTTCCGTAAACATCGAAGCTCTTGAATGCTGCATTTCCAAATTGAAAGCATACTTTTTGTAATGGAATTCTTTCTAAAAAGGTTTTTAACATAAGAAATAAACCGAATTCCTTTGAGTTTCAAACCTCGGAAATTAGTGGAACAATTTTTGGTTCAATCAAAAATGGTTTTGTATTTTCTTTTATTTTCCATTCTCCAATTTTTCGAGGTTCTTCAATTGAAAACCGACGACTTAAAAATACATTTTCTTCTGGCTTTTTGATTCCTAAAAAGATGTTTAATCAAAAAATAATATTAGTCTTCAATAATTTTATTTATACTTTTACACTATTTTAAAAAACTACAGTAATCACAAAAAAGTATTCCTAAACAATTCAAATATCTAATTTTCGAAAATCCTAAGATGAACTTTTATTTTCAAAAGAAGAATCCATACCCAGCGGGATGCCATATTTTTGAAAGACTGCTTCAATTGATTGCGTTGTTTCTTTTGTATATGAATCAAAATCAAAAACATTTCGAACAACAGCTGTTAGCGGATCATCTGGATATACTTGAAGATGTTTAACAATATTGACCAATTCACGGGTACTATATGGATACGAGAGCAAGCTATTATCCGCCATTTCTCTCAGTTCATCAAATGCAGAAACAAGTTGTTGCAGATGTTCATCTTTTACGTTTGGGCCATATTGTTTTAGCATTGCAAGTTCCGATGCACGAGATGGATTATCTACGACATGAATTGAAAAGAGATCACCCAAAACTGCAAATAAATCATTTCCAAGAAACGGAAATCCAGGGCGATTAGCAAGCATAATAAGTCGAAAATTAGGATGAATTGCTGAAAAAATAAAAATGTGTTACAGTAATATTATTGCAAGTGTGAGCATACTTATTGGTTTAAATGCAGGATCAACAGGAAATCCAGGAGGTTGAATACGGCGTCCATCAGAAAGATATAAAATTCCAGAATCAATAAGACTTTTAAGAACCGCAACAACATGTAGGGGAGCTTTATCTCCTTCATCAATGACAAGAACTAGACCATCTCGAACTGCTTTAACAAGAGGAGAATCTTCATGCTTTAAAATTCCATCAACAACTGTTGATTGTACCGTTAAACTTTGAACAGTTGTATCTCTAAAATACAATACGTGATTACTATAGTTCTTATTTAAAAAAATTACAAACCGATGAAGTTGCATATATTGTCGTGGACGTTGAATAAGCTGAAGGAAACGATCTGTAATTTTATTTTTTCCGACACCCTGATTTCCGATAACAAGTAAATGTGAACCAAGCTCGAAATCTTTTGCCATATCATTCATTACTTTTAAATGCTAAAAAGGTTATACAATTTTAGAAATCACTGTAAAACTGATGCAAACTTGTTTATTATCAAAGAATACAATATCTGGTACCATACTTTCATGTTCAACTGAATTAGATGCCGTTGATTTTTTGCTTGTTTTTAGCAGTCTTTCTTTCCAACTTTCATCATTTACCGAATCAGATTTTGCATCAGGACCTATTCCAGCTTCAGATAAAGCTTTATCAAAAGCTGTTCGAGTAATTGTTGGCATAAATCGTGAAAGTGCCGATCGATGAATGGCATTAAATATACCTTCATCAGAATTTTGAGTAAATCGACGTAAAATATAAATTAGTCTTCTCAAAGACAATGAAATAGCAATCCCACGAATTCCGGCATCTGATGAAGCTCGAAGTCTTTCAACAAGTGAAACAAGACGATTTGCAACATCTTTATCTACGTTTGGAATAATGCTTGCAATAACTTGACACTGTTCTTTTATTGACATTGGCTTTAAATTATGAAATAAAAACATGCTTAAAATCTGTTCATTTAACCATTTCGTTGAATTCACACTTTCAGAATCAGCTAATGCAATAAGACGAAAATTTTCAGAAATTTTATAAACCCCTCTTAAAAAATGTGAACACAAATGATACAGTATATGTTATAATGACCTACATTTGTGCTAATAATTCATCTGTCAAACCCGTTTTCGATTTCATTGCATCGTAATACATTGCCCCAATTAATCTTGAACCATCCGGAAGTTGAAGATATCGATGATGAATTAATGGTGCTAGCATTTCTGCAGTACTCCAATGAATTTTTTCAAGACCATCCAAAATACATAACGCGCCTTTCTTTGCAGCTCGAACAAGTTGTGAATCTTCCCATACCGTATCACCATTTGAAAGCATTCGTCTTTGTTGAATTAGCTCCCGAGAATTCATATCTTGATATAATACAATTGTTTCAGCTTCATATCCCAGTCTTGATGAAAATTCTTCAATAATTGTAGATTTACCAGAACCTCGTGGGCCAAGGAGACAAAAATCAGCTGTTGAATGTGTTAAAATTAAATTTGTCAATAAACTTTCATGAGCTTTTGTGGAAACAAATTCATGCTTCTTTGGAAGTTTTGAAAAGGAGCCTGCTGGAACAGAAAACGCAGATTCTTTTCCATCAAATTTCGTTGAAACTGTTGCAGTATTATTTGAAATTTCAATTTCTTTAATTGAAGCAGAGACACTTTTACTTTCACGCTGTGTCGAAAAATTTTGAAAAAATTCTTCCAAAATTGGGAGTTGGTTTTCTTCTTTTAAAATAGAATTCTTTGGATACGATAAATTGAAAATAGTTTCTTCGGGAAAAGATGGATTTAAATTCTAAAATTATTCAAAGAAAGAATATTACAGTATTCAAAACAAGAAACACACCCATATTTTCATACTTTTCAATAAATTATCTGTTGGAAACAATGGTAAAGTAATTCCAGTTTTTTCCGTATTTTGAGAATTTAGCCCATAAACAAGTGCCAACAAATTATTAACTTTTTCATTTCCAACATTTGGAGCTATGAATGAACAAAGCTGAGACATTGTTTCAAATGGAAGTTCAGCGATATTTCTGCACTGAAATCTACTTCTTAGTGGAGGATCTAGTGTATGACCTTTGAAGGTTGGAACTGGTAAACCCAAAGCAATAACATGAAAATTTTCAGAAACTCTTTCCAACTTCATTTTTTGCAACTCTTCTTCTGAATATTTCTAAAACATACAAATGGTATACGGTAGCTGTAAAATATATAGATATAAACCTCTCTCAGTTTATCATATTTTCGAGCCGCCATTAAAAATCTTCCATCATCAAGTTGCATTTCACGATTCTCTAACAAATTATTTAATATTGGAAGAACATTTCTTTCAGCTTTTTCAACTCCATCAATTACCAAAACTCTTCCATTTAGCGCTGCCCGAACAGCGCATAAATCAGAATAGAAAGCATTTCCGCCATTAATTTCTCTTCTCTGTTTAATGTCTGCTTCTGTAGTATCCCGAGTAACAGAAAGATATTCAAATTCACGATTTGTTAAATCCAAATATGAAAATACAACAAATGATCGAAGATAACCTGGGACACCAATTAAAAATACATCTTGTTGTAAGGCATCTTTTTGAATCAACCATTTTATTGCATGTATCAGTGATGGTGGGAGGTTTTTATCTGCTAAAAAGATTAAGTGAATATAGCTTTCTAGAAACTACAGTAATCCATTATGTATGAAAAAAATTCAAGTATTTTTAAAATATTTTTAACTTTTTTATTCAAGGTTGGATAGTGCAAAATGTACTGTAATTTTTTAAGACTGCTACAGTATTCGATATGTGATAGTCCAGTTTTTCAAAAGTTATCAATTCAAGCCAGACTTACCAAATCCAGTAGGAACAAGTTCTGGCCTTTTTGCATTTCGAACAGGAACTCTAATATTTCCAATTTTTAATATCGTATTTTTTGCATCACCTAAATTTAACATTTTTAATACACAGATATATGAATTCCATACCAAAACATACCATGTAAAGTTCTTCGAAATATTATTCCAATGTATGTCATTACAGCTGCTGTTCAAAGAAAACTTCAACCTAAGATAAGAACTTTGAAGGGGGTGCAATGATCAAACATCCACCACACGATCTGTGTTTCTTTTGTTTTATAAAATATTTCATCATTTAAAAAATTTTAAAAATAAGTGTATTTGGATCAATCCTGTTCAAGAACAAAGTTAAGAAAATCCAACATTCGATTTATTCAGAGATATAACAAAATAAAGAGATCAAAAAAGATCAAAAACAAGACAACAATACAAAAAATGAGCCTACACAAAAATACTATATAAATCAAACAGTTATAGGTCATAAAAAAGAAAGAGGAATTTTAATCAAAAAGGTATATTTACAATGTTAAAACCCTGTTGTAAATTCACTTTGACTTAGTAAAAAATAATAACATACAAAAAAGATAGAGAGAGATTCTATTAATAAATTTCATTTTCTTCGAAGAATTGAAAATGCTACTGCTGCGATAGTTGCTAATAATGTAATCCAAACTGCCGTTTCTCGTGAATTTATGCTTTTTATTTCATCTTCTAATCCCATAACACGTGTTTGAAGTCGACAATGCTCTTTTTTCAAGGATTTCAGTTCACGTAATGGATCGTCATCAATTGCAATTGAAGCTTCCTATAATGTATATATACATTAAATGATGCAATCAAATTTAAATTTTCAAAAAAAACTAACACTTTTATATTGATTTTCTACTTCTTCTTCATGTTGATGCAAATCTTCTGCTGTTAAATGATTAGGAACTTCATGACCAGGAGTCTAAAATCATACAGAGTAAAATTAACAGTTATTAATTGTACAAAACAAACTTACTAAAATAGGTATTGTTCGAAGACGATCTGCCATTACTTCTGTTGGATCAGCTTTATTACCAATATGAGTTTCACCACCACCAAGTGTAATACGATCGGGGACATGCATATCTTCAAGAACGCGAGAAGCTTCATAATTATTTAATGAATGATGTTTTGTACGAGGTCCACTACCACTACCATTAACGTAAATATGTTCTGGTACAATCATTGTTGACAGTTAATATAATATAAATAATAATAATAAAATTTGAAGATTATTATAGTGAAGCAACAATTTAATTTATTCTTGTGGGTTATGATCGGCGTGATCGTGTGTTATTGCAACATTGAAAAAAAATTTGAAAAATGGAAAAACAATTCGTTGTAAGAATATTTTACATTTTTAAAGCAGTTTTTTTGAAGAAAAAATTTCAAAGTTGCTGAATTTCTAAAATTTGTTTTGATCTATTTTAATAATATTATTTATTACAAGAACTATGACAGAAATTTTTAAACGTCCTGCTGATGCTGGTGCTTTAGTTCCAACAGGTGATCTTTATCAAATCTTTTGAGATATAATATTTACTTTTAAAACTTTTTTTAGCTGCCAAACGAGGCCGATATGAAAATGTTGTTGCTGTACGAGGTGAAGATCAACAGCAACATATGAAACGACATTCTAATCTTCAATCTCCTATTATGCTTTTAACAGGACATGAAGGTGAAATTTATGCTGCTAAATTTAATCATGATGGACAAATTCTTGCTTCCGCCGGTTTTGATATGAAAATTAGTAAATCTTGAAATTTTTAACTTGTTTTAACTTTTATTTTTCAGTGTTCTGGAATACTTATGGTGATTGTGAAAATTTTTCTCATATTCGAGCTCATAAAGGTGCTATTCTTGATATTCAATTTAGCAGTGATGAAACGTATGTTATTACTGTACTTTTTCTTTAATGCTACTGTGAACTTTTTCAGACATATTTTTTCTGCTGCAACGGATAAGACATTGAAAGCATGGGATTTAGAAACAGGAAAATGTGTTAGAAATTTCAAATCTCATACAGAAATTGTAAATTCATGTTATCCTGCAAGACGTGGACCTTCACTTGTTCTTTCCGGTGGTGATGATGGAATGGTTTATATTCATGATCTTCGAAAAAAAGAACCTGCAATGTCAATTACAAATATAGAAAATTTTCAAGTTCTTGCTGTTACTTTCAATGATACAGCTGATATTGCATTTGGTGGTGGAATTGATAACAGAATTCATGTTCGTTTTTTTTATTTTTCTTTAACTTTTTATGCATTTACTTTTAGGCATGGGATTTGAGAAGACAAGAAATTGTCTATGATTTAGTTGGGCATACAGATTCAATTACTGGTTTATGTTTAAGTCCTAAAGGAGAATTTTTGCTTTCAAATTCAATGGATAATACTGCGCGAGTTTTTGATGTTCGACCATTTGCAACAGATGATCGCCTTCGAGGGGTATATGGTGGGCATCAACATAATTTTGAAAAGAATTTATTGAAATGTGCATGGTCAGCTGATGGAAAATGGATTACCGCAGGTTCAAGTGATCGATATTCGTATGTTTGGGATGTTAAATCAAAGAATATTTTGTACAAGTTACCAGGACATCAGGGAAGCGTAAATGCAACAGATTTTCATCCATCTGAACCAATTTGTAAGTCTGATTACTATTTCTTTTATTAATTCTAAAAGTATAATTTTTAGTGTTATCAGCTAGCAGTGACAAACAAATTTATTTGGGTGAACTTGAACCATAATGATCTCATCGTTATTGTTTCATTATTATTATTTATATTGTTGTGTGAAATTGGTTTTATCGTTGTTTTTTTGTAATAAACTGTTTTTATATTTGAAACTTTTGTGATTAATTTGCACGAGTTAACTCATGAGTTGCAGTAGTTTTCATTTTTAAATTAAAATTTTTAAAACACTATACAATGAGTGACAATATGTTCATCCCGTTTGCTCCATTTTTCAAATATAACGATTTCTAGACGACCAAATTACAAGAAGCTTTTAGAAAATGTACATGTGGACCTGTGGAACAGATCTGTATGGAGCCCAAACTCCGAAAAATGACAAAAAAGGAAAACAATTTAAAAAATTCGTGGAAAATCGTGCTAAATTTTCTACGACTTTCCACGATTTTTTAAGGGCCAATTTACAGCTTTTTTTACTCACATTACTTTGAAGAACAAAAAATGTTTTTTTCAAATTCTAAATGTGTCCTCGAGGTTTCACAATATTTTACAATTTATTTACAAATACATCCATTTCAAATGATTACAGTACATACAAAATAATACATTTAAAATGGTCGTCCGTTGACAAAAATGGCAAAATTTAAGTCTTGAGCATTGGAAGAAATTTTGAAAGTATCAAGACGCTTTTTAAAGCTTTCAAAATTATATACCCGAAAATCAATTAATACCCGGTCTGGAGTTTTACACTTGTACTTAACAAAATGGCACAGAGCTTGAAGATTGACAGTTTCAGGTGCACCTGAAAGCCAAAATTCTTCTAATGGAGTTGAACGATCCCAGCCAAGAAGTTGTTCAGCAAAATAATTAGGAATGTCACTTGGAGATTTGTTAAATGAAAGACTAAAACACTTTATTGTTTTTAAAAAGGGTAATACAAGGGAAAGGGATTCACTTTAGTCACTCAAATGGTACTTACTTTAAAGCAGAAGTATGTTTTGTAAGATCGAGTAATTCAGAGAAGGTAATGGAATGATTGCTAAGTTGATCAATTTCCAGATAAATTGCATCAAAATGTCGAAAACAATCAAACTTATTTTTGAATGATTCACGACGAGTAATACTGCAATAAAGGGAAAATGGGGCATGAGGTAATTTCTTTATTTTGTCCATATTTGTTGGAATTCCCCAGAGGCTATCAGCAATAACATTTAAGCCACCACCAAATTGAAATTGTTCAAGGTATTTTTCAGGGAATTGAATAGCACCAAAGATTGTTTCAGTTTCAAATTTGCCTGTAAATTAACACACATGTAGCTTGTATGTTTTATGACTTTAACAAACCTTCATATGTTTGTGTAATAGTGAATGAATCGAAGAACGGATAAGTAAGAAGATGGCCGTTTTTGCCCAAGATTCCAACAAGATCACAAAACCTTTGTAGATCAAGTCTGGGAGCAAATCGAATGAGATCATCAATAGGTAATTCAAGGAAAGACAAAAGTGGTGGAAGGGGGCAGGAAAGATTATATGCCATCATAACAGAATTATAATATGAAGTTTCTTCCGCAGCTGCAATAGCTTTTGTTCGATCGAATTTTCTTTTTCCAAATGTAGATGATAGGAATGCAGCTTGAATGTTGCTAACCATCATCTTTGGATGTGAGCAGGAAAAAGAAGAGAATTAAAAAACAGCACAAAAATCTAAAACTATAACTGATGCAATTGAATGCAGCAGCAGCAACACCAAAATAGCATGCAGAGATCGGCGTATTTCTTGCAGCCTGCAAAAAGAAAACTTCGCCACCCAAATGCAGTCAACAGCGCTTTTTTTATAGCACTGCTGCTCACACTCGTGTCTTCCTCTTCTGTCTTTACATACAGCAAAAATTAAAAAAACAGTAGTTGAACCATTCCCAGCAACAACAGCTGGAAGAACGTATGCCTTATTTGTGAAGAAGTAGTTTTTTAAAAAAGCTGACAATAGCCTGCTGGGAATTTATGATCTTTTGCTTTTTTTGTTTAAAAATGTCACAAAGTCTGTTTTTTAAAACAATTATAAAAGCTCTTCTTTATTTTTAAAAAAAAATGTTTACCGACTGTAGGATATAAAAATTGATATAATATCTGTGTTAACATAAAAGAATCTGTATGACTTGTAAATGAAAAATGCCAACTGGTATAATCCGAGGATAAGAGATATCACAACCATGAAATAATAATTATAAAAAACACAATCAAACTGAGCAAAAACGAGAGACGAATGGCCCGTTTATACAAACAAAAAATAATGGACCGGAAAATACAAAATGCAGAAAAAAGAAGAATAGATAACTTTGAAGGATTTCAACAACCCGAGGAAATACATATTAATAGTTACAGAGGGATTAGATAAATAATTTTTAAGCGAATCATTGATGAGAGAAAAGGGGAAGATTTAGACAAGATTTAAAAAAAATATTACAGTAACCCAAAAATGAAAAAAAATGTTACAAAATGTACCCAAAAAAGTATTCGATTGATAAGTCTTTTTTTAATATCACAGCTAAAAGATAAGTAAAATCAGTAGATAGAAAATGAGGTTATTTTAAATTTTTGAATAAATGCCACTTTCAATATCATCTTGCATTTTTTCATCCATAAGTTTATATTGCTTTTCTGAAGATTCCCAATAATAAATTTTATCACCCTTACACTTTTTTAAATCAAAACCATCTTTTTGTAGGGCAGTCTTTTTAAGTTTGAATGTACCAGTTTTATCGAGTTCTAAAATTATTATATTGTAATTATTGCATCATTGTTTTTTAATGCCTACCTTTGCAAATTCGAAGAAAGATTGGAATTGCATATGGTGCAAGATTATCAGATAGCCGAGTAGAAGCTTCACGAATAAATTCTTCAATATCTGCATTTTCAGCCAATACAACTCCAATCATTCCAGCTCGACCTTCTCGGCCTTTAATTTCAACACCAAAAACTGATGCATCTTCAATAGACATTAAGGGCTGAAGAATGCCTTCAACTTCCATCGTCGAAACATTTTCACCTTTCCATCTATATGTATCCCCTCGACGATCTTTAAAGTACAAATATCCAAGTGGATCCCAATATAGGATATCCCCGCTACTAAATACACAATCACCTTTTTTGCAGACATCTCGAATAAGTTTCTTTGCAGTATCCCCAGCATCAACATAACCTTCAAAACGAAGTAGCGGATCATTCTCTTTGATCATTCCAACCTAAAATTGTTGTAATTTTGTTTACTGTAGTTGCGTCATTCTTATGTAATTTCCGAACACTTACCATTTCTCCATAAGATCCAGGTCGGCATGAAATACAAAGACCATTTTTATCTCGAATAACTTCATTTGTTTCTGGATCAACTTTTACAAGTCTAACGGGATAAAGGGATGTCAAAAATGGATAAATAGGAAAGAAGCCACATGCACCAACATGTCCATCAATATTTAAGATATTTGAATTTCCTTCTGTAGATCCATATAATTCCCCAATTTTCTTAATACCAAAACGGCTAACAAAATCTGGCCAAATTTCACCTCGAAGTCCATTCCCGAACATTACTCGAACATTATGAAGTCTTTCTTCAGGGCATGGCTTTTGGGCAAGAAGATATCGGCAAATTTCGCCGATATATTGTGAAGCGGTGCATTGATATTTAACACAATCTTTCCAAAAATTACTTGCAGAAAATTTCTTTCGAATTACAACTGTACATCCACGTGCTAGAACTTGTCCGATTCCAAGAATTCCTGCTTGGGAATGATACATTGGGAGCTAAAAAAGAGCAAAACAATTTGTTTCAATGTTTGTTAATTTTTTTTTAAAATAAAGTTATTTTGTAAAACCTACAGTAACATAAAATCGATCATCACATTTTATTCCAAATGCCACAGCAGCACCATTTGCAATCCAGTAATATCGTAAGTGTTTGCTAAAAACACCGATTTTTGTAAATTTTGTAATTCAAATTTATTTAAAACAATAGTTTCTTACATTACAGCTGGTTTTGGATTACCAGTAGTTCCGGAAGTGTAAATATAACATAAATTACTTTTAAAATCAAGGCCATCTGGAATTGGGGGTTCTTTATCATCTTTTATGACTTTTGCCAAAGATGTCAAATTATCTTCATTTCCATCTGTCAAAAAGATTTTCATATTGCTATCAAGTAAATCAGCAGAAATGACACTTTTTAATGCTATAAATTTATTAATTGTTATTTTATAATTAAGTTAGATGAAGGATATTTACTTGGTAATAAAGTTGGAGATGTAATTGTACATTTAACTTTTGCAACTTTGATGGAATGTGCTAAGGGTTCAAGCTTTAAATTTGAATTTATCCATGCTGTAATTACTCCAATCTTTGATAAACCAAGCCAAAGAGCAAAAAATTCAGGACTATTTTCAATAAAAAGTGCAACAACATCATCTTTTTTATAGCCTTGACTCTAAAAATAAAAGAGCATCAAAAAAGGGTCTATTTTGAAATGTGTATACTGTAACCATGAAATACGAACCTTAAAGTAATTTGCATATTTATTACATAAATAATTAAATTCTCTAAATGAATATTTTCGACCAGTTTCAATATCAACAACACAATCTTTATTTGGATGTTTTTCAACGTAATCAAGAAAATATTGATGTAAAGGGGCATTTCGCTTTAAAGCTTTTCGAATCATATGTTTCACTGTAAAAAGAATAAAAAGGCCTCTATAAAATTATTTGAGCGTTATTAAAAGAATTACAGTAATATGTGTTTGAACACTTACTTCATATCCCTTGGAAACGATCTTAAACATCGCCTTCCAAGTTCACTGTAAAAGAATCGAAATACAATAAAGCTTAACGCCAACCAAATCCAATGCTGCCTTTTTACAAAAAATATCATTAAAAATAGTGCAAAGCTTGCTTCAACTAATAGCTGTGGTACTCCTGCATATTGTTTTTGATGGGCAGAAGAAGAATCTTTTTCAGAATCAGAATTCATATGGGATGTACCATTCGATTTTGCTGTCGAATGATTCATTCTGCCTTCAAGATATTGAGAGGATGTTTGAGGAGCTTGCGATTCTTTTGAATTAGAGTGTATACGATCTGAAAAATTAAATGGGTCTAGAATAGTCTAGCAGCGGCAAAGAATATTGCTATTAAAAATAAGTTAAAAACAAAAAGCTATAGTGGCTGTTATAAAGAGACCAAAATAAAATGAAAGATAAGAAAATTTTCTGGGGGTCAGTGACAGGCAGAAATAAGTTCGTACAGAATTGACAAGACTACAAAAACTACACATAGTCGAAGAAAAAAGAATATCAAAGTTAGTATGCTCTGTACTTTGAACGAAAAAATGATAAATTTTGGAAAATTATGTAATTAAAAATTTGGTTATAATAGCTTTTAGCCAAAAATGAAGCTACAGTAATCAATGTAACAAAGACAAAAATAATTTTACAACAAATTTTAAAATTTGCCAGTGTTTTTAAATTAAAATTTAAGCTAGTAGAACTGTCATAAATTTTTCATTTTAACACCACAACGGCTAATTTGATCAAAAAACAAATAAACCCCCAAAAATGGGGTTGATAAGACTCAAAAAATAACGAGAAAAAAAAAGTCAAAAAAGTAAAGACTTTTTCTTCAGAAAAAAGAAGAAGTAATCAGTTAAGATTAATACTAAAAGCATTTCTTAAAATAATCATCCAATACATAAAAAAGAAAAAGAGGGGATATAAAACAAGTCAGTCAACAAAACTAAACTATATTATCCCGTTTTTGGTCAATGCATTTTCTAAAAAAAGACATCAGCAAAGAACCACAGCAGCAGGAGAAGAAAAATTTATTTAAATCAATTATTCCAAAAATTTATTAACGAGAAATTAAAGAGTAAAAGAATTTCAGTCTCGAAGAACGAGATTTTTTCAAAGTAAAAAGTTTTCAAAATTGTAAGAAAATGAAAATTTTTGTGCTAAAAGAGTGACCACAATTTCGGTGTAACGAAACTACAGTATTAATCACAAAATAAAATCCAAAAACTTTTTTTTTCTTCAAAACCGGATTTGGTTAACCAAGAAAAATTAAAAGTATCACAACAAAAACTCACTCATTATTTTTGTTGTTGCTGATGACTGGAAATAAATGATTTTATTGCGTGGTGTATGTACAAGAGACTAGACTGCACTCCTCTCCAATCTCAACATCTAAATTTAATTAACCATTTAAAAAAATAAAACCCCCACAAGCCATTTTTCATTTCACAGAATCACAGTCGATTATAAACGACATTTTATCATTTCCTTCAACTTTATAAAAGATTGGCCAAGTTATTATTTAAATTATCACAGAAAAATGAGCACAGAAGAAAAAAATTTGAAACACGACAGAAAGCGCGTTAGAAAAAAACACCAGTGATACAAAATTAATTAGTTGTTGTTAAAAGTTTTGAATACAAAATAAAAAATTCTCAACTATGAAAAAAATATATTTGTTGATGATTTGATAATTCAGAGAATTCGTTCATAGAACAAAATATAAGCTTCTGCATTTCTAACTTCATTTTCGGTAATTGTTCGAACATGGCTATCACTTGCATAATACCATGTTGCATTTTCATCCAATTTTTGTTTAATTTCTTCCTTGCTCATAGTTTGATTATTAACATCTTGAGAACCTTCATTGTTAAGTTTTTCCATAGTATAACACAATCGATCAGGCTTTAGCCCAGCTTCCATAAATTGTTTTAAGCATTCAACACGATTTCGGCTTTTAATGTAAGCCACATAATGGCCACCACCCAAATCTAAATTTATTAAGATTAATTTTTAAAAACAAACAATGTAATAACAAACCTCCAGAATGCGATACAATTCCATAAAGTGAATAAACAACTTCACTTTGTCCAGAACGAATACGTTGATTAATACGACTACAGTAAGGTGAAATATCAAGAACAAATGGAAAATCAACATGTCCACGAATTTTACGTGTTCGCATTCGATTACCAAATGATGAAAAAGGAACTTGTTCAAAGCGTTTAAGATGCAAAGTAAGAACACATGGTGGTGAATAAATTAGATATTGCTTTGTTGCTTCAACAGTCATTTTATCCTTTGAATTTGCTGGAAGAGATTTATTATGGGGGGCACAGCAATTTTCACATTCATAAGCATTTGATGCACACAAATTTTCTGCAGCAATAAAATGTTTGAGAGAATTTAGCAGTGTACGTTGTTCAGTAATTTCTTCTTCAGGTGGTGGTGGAGATAAAACAGCACCATAATTTGGACTTGACGATAAATTACCATTTTCCATTGGTTCTAAAAGCCTCATTAGGCATTAATAATAGCGGTAGATAAGAAAATCTTACCATCAGCTTCATCCAAATGATTAGAATTTTCATTATCTGAAACAGACATATCTTCTGTACTTGATGCATCATCAGTATCACTATTTTCATCATCGATAGCTTTAATGTCATCTGTTGCATCAACAGAAGCAGCTGTCGTTGTCGTTGGATTTAATTCATCAGTAGAAGCAAGAGGAGGAGATTGCATTTCATTATCACCATTTGCAGGACTTTCAACATTATTACCATTTAATTGATTTTCATCATTCCCATTTACGGTGGTAGTAGCAGTAGCATTTTTATTCTTTTTTGCTGCTATTTTAGCTTCTCTCTAAAAAATAAATGCATGAAAAATATAAAGTTTATTTTACAAAAAAGGATACGAACTTTTTCCTTCTTTTTAGCTTTCTTTATTTGATGTTTGCTTGGAGTTCCTTCACGACGGTTGTTAGGTGGAAAAAAAGTTTGAGCAGTTGGAGTTGATGGAGCCCCATAATTTAATGGTAATGATAAATCAAGAAAAGGTTCAAGGCTATTTGACATATGCTTGCACTTTGAGCATGAAATTATTTGTAGCAAACTTCCACCAAATATTGAATCAATGTAACAACGATCAGTACTATCCAACATAGCTAAAAAAGTTGGATTACAGTTAATAAAAGTTGAAAAAGAAATTACCTCGGTACTGCAAATGTTGTTCAGGAGTTGGTTTATCTTCAACACCAAGATAAGCATAAAATGCATTTTTGTAACGTTGAAGCTCTTCAGTTCTTATTCCATCAAGTAAATATCGAAGCAATTCATGAGCATCTTGTTGAGCCCAACCACGAAAACGAGGAGCTCTAAAAACATAGCATAAATATAAACTTATTCAGGTATATAAAAAGGCATATTACTTTACAGCAATTTGACCAAACAATGGTGAAGGATTTGGATTACGACCAATTCGATATTCAGCCAAAAAACATTGTAATGCATTAACCAATGGAAGAGATTGTGTTTCTTTTAGAGTTATAGTAGCTGCAGGAACTTCAACCTTCTTTTCATTCACTACAACAGTACCTTTTTGAATGATAAGTTCTTTTTCATCAGTAACTTTTTCTTGCCATGTATATAATGAATGTGTATGCATTAAGCATTGCATTGTAGAATTATAGAAGCATGTATTACCAAGATTTGCCAAACCTTTAGCAGGCTTTGGACGTGGTTGTTCTTCATCAATTGTCATTTGGGGGCCTGTAAAACAATTTCTAATGAAATCAAACATGGAATACATTTGATAAAAAGATGAATGGCAACACGAAGACAATGATGGCATTTTAATTTCATTTTACAAAAGTTAAAATTAAAATTACATAAAATTATTTTAGGCGAATGAAAAACATACAAAATTTGTAAACAAAAAAAGGTGTGATTGTTGCTTATACAAACTAGAGTTAACAGAAAAAAGTATGTCGGGTACTTAAAAAGTTGGACTTAATAAACTGCAAAAGTCGCATATCTTTTTGTAATAAAGAAAAGGTTAAAAAAGCAACGGATTTAACAGGCTTTAAAGAAATCGTAATTACGCATTTTTATTTAAAAATAAGTTCTACACCCCCGAGAGAGAGGGACAACGCATAATAACGCAGCTGTTTGTGGTGGTAGAATATATTTGATGAAATTTAAGTAATTGGGAAAGAAAATAAAGCAGTGAGCAAAAATTTATACCAACAATTACTACTGAAAAGCACGGATTCTAAATAAAAAAAAATTAACGTAAAAATTTATTTCTTTCATATTTTCAAGTGTTGAAAAAAATATAAAACGTTTGATTTATTTTTATCCAAGTTCTTTTTTTAAAAGTCAACGTTTTTTTAAACACTTTTTTGATTATTTTTTTTCAAAAAGAGCTTGCTTTTTCGTTGCAGGAATATAATGTTGTAGATGAACATGTTGAATATGCAAATGAATTCAGTAAAACACTTTTAACAATTTGAACTTAGTTATAAATAGCTATTAAAACGTAATTTAAAAAAAACCCGCAATAAATTACAGGTAGTAAAGATGAAAGATATAGCTTTTTTTCTGTTACGAAAGCAAAAGATGGTTCAAAAAACAAGACATAATAAATCTGCATTTCTAATTACCGTAATCTTTTTTATTTCTTTAGTTTTTGATGATTGTTTTGGACCTATCGGCTCACTTTATGTCCAAAGATAATTCGCATTTATTGAATATTTATAAAACTTATTTTAATATTAAACATGTGTGATTAAAATCGTTCTAGTAATCACCATCTTAAGTCCACGATGATGTTTTGATTTTAGCAGCGTAGATCTTGAAATGTTTACAAAATTGTTCTGGGGTTTTTGAATTTCAATTACAAGCACATCTCCAGCAAGACATTTCAGCATCAGATGGAGTAACTGAAATAAATTCCAAACCATAATTGAAAAGCTTTGGTTTTGCACCAGGCGTCTTTCTTATATCAAACGTTTTCAATAAAGTAATAGAACACTTATTTATTTTGGTTTTTAGAGCAATTGCAAAAAACAAAAATCTATCAAAAACTTACGCATGCATATATTTTTTCGTTTGTATAATCTTATAGTACAGGGATCTGACTAATTGTTTATCATAGTTTGAACAACGAAAGTAAAATTTGCTTCATTAGAGAGACACAATTACTGTAGATAAACATAGGTCTTTGACAAAGATTTTGGCATCATAAGCTGTCAACCAAAGCACATAGTGGTTAATAATATGTTGTATTATAAGTAATAATCAACATAATAATTTTAATCTCAAAAATTGCATTATTACCAGACGGTTTAAATTTTTTATTAACAAAAGACAGTGGAAAAATTAATGAATTATGTTTTCTCTGGCACCTAATGCCTCTTAACGGTAAATGCAAAAGAATTTTTCGATGATGACATTTTTGAAACCATAAAATAGTTATTTTAATTTTTTACAAGCAAGAAATTCAACAAAATTCTGTATTTCTTCTGATACTTCTAGAAAAAAAAACATAAAATGTGAAGAACAACGATTTCTGTTTCCTGCATGTTTGAATCAACTCTGCCTGGACACAATTGAATGAACCATTGTTGGTGTTTTACACACTTTGCCAAACATAACTTCATCAGAGAAAAAAACAGACATCCCCAAAAAAATATTTGTGAAACTGCTGATCGTTTTTTTATACTTTAATATTTCTTTATTGAACTTTTACATTTCTATTTAATTTTAGGGTAATTCATTCAAGTTGGAAACATGGCAAATTACAAACTTAGTAAGTTTTAACGCTTTGTTTAAGAGATCTTATCATATGTTTTTTAGAGAAGCCCAGTAAACGTCAATCTTGCAAAAAGAAGTATAAGATTGTTAAGAAAGTTGCAGAACATAATAAAAAATTAAAGCGAGATACTAAAAGAAAAGGTATCGTTTAATATTTTAAATGTACATGTTTATCATATGCATTGTTTTTAGGACATCATAAAGGTGCAGAAAAGCTAATTTCAATCCCAAATAAATGCCCATTCAAAGAAGAGCTTCAAGCTGAAGCTGAACAACGACGTGAACAATTGAAAGAAGAAAAGGCTTTAAAGAAAGCTGAATTAAAAGCATTCAAGGCTGATCCAACTCGTAAGCGAAAGCTAGAAAGCGATGTTCCAATTGAAATTGGTAAAAAAGCGCTAGTTGATTTACCTGCTATTCATCATGATCAATATATCCTTGAACCACAAGAAGTTATGGGAGATAAAAATGATAAATCTACTCGAGCATTTGCTGGTGAAGTCCGAAAAACTGTTGAAGCTGCGGATATTATTATTGAAGTTTTGGATGCTCGTGATCCTCTTGGAAGTCGAAATAAGGCTATTGAAAAATCTGTTATTTCACAAGGAAAACGTCTTATTCTTCTTTTGAATAAAATTGATTTGGTTCCGAAATCAAATGTTACTGCATGGCTTAAATATCTTCGTCTTGAATTGCCAACTGTTGCCTTCAAAGCTTCTACGCAAGAACAAGCTGATAGACTTGGTCGTTTCAGTGCTTCTCATTTGCTAAAACAAAATCAAGGATCAAAATGTATTGGTGCTGAATTAATTATGAATTTACTTGCAAATTATTGCAGAAATAAAGATATCAAAACTTCTGTTCGTGTTGGTGTTGTTGGTAAGGCTTTTATTTTAGTCAAATAAAAAATGTAATGTACTACAATGGGGGACAAAATATTCATTCCGTTTTTTCCATGATTTTCCATAATTTTCCATTTTTTTCCATTTTTTTAATTAAACGATTTCTAGAAGTCCATAAATCATGAAACCTTCAGGAATACTACATATGGACCTGGGGAACAATTCTAGACCATTTTTGGAACCATATGGATTCTGTAACCCTATCTGGAGCCACAACAATGCTCCAGATCCCAAAAATTGACAATAAATTAATAGAAAGCTAAAGAAAAATTCTAGAAATAATAGTAAAAGTCTATAAAGACACATATTTAGCAAATCAACTATGGAGAATCTGATTTTTCTATTTTTAAGATTCTGGCGCCTTCAGAATCCACGGATTCAGATGGAAAAACAAAATTTCTTTGTTTTTCATGATTTAAACATGTATTATAGGGTAACCAGCTACGGGGAATCTGAAAAAAAACATTTTTAGATTCATCTGACTTCAGAATCCTCAGATTCAGAAGGCTCAAAAAAATTTTCGTTGTTTTCCAAGATTTAAACATGTATTATAGGGTAATTGACTGCGGGGAATCTGAAAAAAATGCTTATAAGTTTATAAGACTTCGGAATCGCGGATTCTAAAATCCAAAAAATTTTTTGTTGGTTTTTTTCATATTCTTTATTTATCAGAATTTAATTACAATCACAAAAAAATGCTAAACAATATTCAAAAAAAAGCAGAATCATGTATTGTGTTCATTTTTGGTAAACGGTTTCACGAGCAAAATCTTTTTCGTGATTGAGACCATCATATGATCTTTGAATATTTCTTTTGGCAAGTAGAATCAGTTTTCGACAGTATGATGGAGTGGCAACGGTGGATTAAAACTCTTCAATTAATTCCAACAGTTCATCCATCGATGATGGACAACGACGACTAAAGCAATAAGACGTGTTTAAGAAGTTTAAAAATCGCGGTCCACCAGATCATACACATATGATAATGATGATCGATTTGCTTTGGATGAAGACAATAATGGAAAGCTTAGAGTCGAAAATCAAAAATTACGACGGGATGTTAGTTCATTAACAAGTCGTGTTCTTCGACTTGAAGAATTTGTTGAAAATGTTTTAACTGGGGCAGTTACAATTAATCCTAAAATTGGTCATGAAGCTGCACCGATTTGTGATAGTAACGGACCACCTCCGTCTGCGCAACCTTTACCACAAACAATTAATGCTCAGCCTCGTGTTATTGCTTTATCAGAAGTACAGGATGGTGAAATTGCGTAATAATACAATTAATGTTCAACATACTCGATTTTTAGCTCCAAATTGGACAATTTTATCACAAGCTGCAGCAAAAAATCTCTATGTAACAAATCCAAAGCCATCAGCATTCATTCGAAGCGTTTACAAAAATATGTTTACTGAGTTGCAATCATTTCAAATGGAACTTCCAGCAGATGACAAAAAAGAATTCGAAAAGATTTGTTTACTTTATCTTAGTCCAACAACAGCAGCAGAATTGCGTAAAGTTAAGGAGATGATAAATGATGAAAAAACGTATCAAAAAGATAGACCTTTTTAATATTTGTAATTAAAAAAAAATAAAAAAATATTTCTTGGTTTTATTTTACTAATTTACTGCAAATTACTTATTGTTAAAACAAAAAAGGCTTCTATTATGTAAGTTTGCAAAAAAATATCGAGTTGCCTAAACCTTGGATTCTGAAGCCGTTGGGGTCTCAAAAATACTTTTTTTGAATTCCTCATAAAATTTTGATATGCAAAGTATATTCATACATAAGAACCACAAAAAAAATTTTTAGTCTTCTGAATCTGAGGATTCTGAAGTCAGATGAATCTAAAAGTGTTTTTTTTTTCAGATTCCCCGTAGCTGGTTACCCTATAATACATATTTTAATCATATAAAACACGGAAAAACATTTTTGGGCTTCTGAATCTGAGAATTTTGGTCATCAGAATCCAAAGATTCTGAAGTCAGATGATTCTAAAAGTGTTTTTTTCAGATTCCCCGTAGTTGTTTACCCTATAATACATTTTTAAATCATAAAAAACAAAGAAAATCTATTTGGCCTTCTGAATCCGTGGATTCTGAAGGCGCCAGAATCTTAAAAATAGAAAAATCGGATTCTCCATAGTCGATTTGCTAAATATGTGGCTTTATAGACTTTTACTATTATTTCTAGAATTTTTCTTTAGCTTTCAATTAGATTTTTGTTAGTTTTTGGGATCTGGAGCATTGTTGAGGCTCCAGATGGGGTTACAGAATCCACATGGTTCCAAAAATGGTCTAGAATTGTTCCCGAGGTCCATATGTAGTATTCCTGAAGGTTTCATGAATTTTGGACTTCTAGAAACCGTTTAATTAAAAAAATGGAAAAAAATGGAAAATTATGGAAAATTATGGAAAAAATAGAAGAAAAATGGACTGAATATTTTGTCCCCCATTGTATATTTTTTAGGATATCCAAATGTTGGTAAAAGCAGTGTAATTAATAGTTTAAAGCGTCGTCGTGCTTGTCAAACTGGTGCTACACCTGGTGTTACAAGAAAGCTTCAAGAAGTTGAATTAGATAAACACATTCGCTTAATTGATTCTCCTGGTGTTGTTCTTGCGTCAAGAGAACAATTTGATCCTGTTGAAGTTGCTCTAAAGAATGCATTACGTGTTGAAGCTTTGTCTGATCCTATTTCTCCTGTTATTGCAATTCTTCGTCGATGTACTGTTGATACTGTAGGTTTATTTAATTATGATTTCGTCTATCTAATTTTTTTTTAAAATTTCAGTTAATGATGCATTTCAATATTCCTCAGTTTTCTGATATTGATCAATTTCTTGCATTAATCGCTAACAAAATTGGCAGATTGAAGAAAGGTGGAAGACCAGATAGAAATGCAGCAGCAAAACATGTTCTCAATGCTTGGACTTCTGGAAAACTTCGATATTATACTCAACCACCTGAAAATCGCCCCAAAACTGATGATGATGCTATTTGCTCTTCTGAATTGCTGTCATCATTCACAAAAGAATTTAATCTTGATGAAGTTGATGATAATGCTATTGTTGAAGGATTACCTGAAAATGTAATGCAAATTGATACTGCTTATAATCCATCAATTCCTCGTGAAGGTGATATGAATGGTGATATTGCTATGGAAGAAGACGATGCTGCAGACAAAAGCGTTGTTGTTACTGGACGGACAACTGCAAAGAAAACTGGAAAGTCAGATGATAGTAATTCAAAGATTTCTCTTCCAACTTCATTCAATATTGATGGAAATGTTCAGCTGAATAAAACAATTGCTGATGCAATCAAAAAGAACAAGAAAAGAGCTAAAAAGACTGCAAAACGTGCCGATAAACTTGGTGACGATTTAGAAAAGGCTTTTGCTGGCAATGGCGACGTTGATATGGATTATGATTTTGAAGAATTAAAAACTGAAGTTTGATTATTGTTGTTTTTTTCTTTATATTGTTGAGTTATAAAAATTTTATTATTATAATTATTAGAAGTTTTAAAAAAAACAATTTGGGACATTTCTTGATGAATTAAAATATAGGGGAAGATTTATATTTACGTTTTTGGCGTTCACGTTCATCCAGCTCACTGATAAAATCTTTTGGCGGTGGTCCAATTTGCATAAGTTGTTGTTCAATCATAGCTGTTGCAGAGGTTGCAGATGATCTTCTGTCAATAAGGCTTACAGGTGCACATAATTCTGTTGGTGTACTTAAAGGTATTACTGTAGATGCAGGTGGTGTATAAGTTCGAAGAGAAGGAAGTGAACTTTGTGATATATTTGAAATTGATTTAGTTACCGACACGTGACATGGCCTTACAAATTGTCCTAAATATGGTTTTCTTTGTATTATAGCACAAATAGCGTAATTACCTTTTGGCATTGGTTCAACTTTATCTTTAAACGGTGGAGTTGAAATACGATTTGTGGGTTCCGCTTTTCCAACTTCAACATCTTTTGTAACAGATTTTTTTATTTTTGTTGTTTGTCTAAAAACGTGACTTTATAGTATTTTTTATGTGAAAGAAAATCTTAAACTTTTAACAAAATTTTTGAAGCATTAAAAGTCCCAAGAACAAAGTTTTCCAAAATAAAACTTCCTTTATTAAAACTTTTCCTGTTTACACACTTACCGTAATCTTTTAATTTTATTTTTATATAAAACTATTCCCAATACCGTAAGAACAGAAATTAAAACAATAATAGATAAAATAATAGCTAACCATGGAATTGCCATTGTTCTTTGAAAAAAAGAAATGCCAAAATATGGCTTTTTTCTTCTTGACCTACTTTCTTTTATGAAAGAGGTATATGATATAAATTGAGACTGGAATGAAAAATGACTTTCGGTCGAATGTTTGTTAGAATGATGATGTTGACGACGGAAATTTAGCTTTCAATAACTTTCATCAAAAAATAAGTAAGTATATATTTTGAAAGAGAAAAGAAAAATGTTTCATCGTCTTTCCTCTGTCTTTTGAAGATGGAGAAAAAACTTTTCCACCAGCATCATCTATTTTAGCAGCAGCAGCGATTTCCCTTTTTGACGTGATATTCAATGAAGCATAAAAAACAAGAGAAAAAAAATATATAAATAAAGGAAGCTAAAATTGCCTCCTTGTTCCTCTCTTTTTTGGTGAAAGGTGGAAAAGTCGAGATTCCAATCCCCATCATAATGGGAAATGTCATTTTAAAAAAGCAGAACATAAGAAGAAAAAAAAGTGCAGATAATTTATAGATTTAGGTCAAAATAAACAAAACACGTATATTTATTTATTTTAAACATTGCCATACAAAACTAGAGATATGTTATTAATGATAATAAATGTTTTTATCTATTTATTTGGAAATGATATCCCATTCAATTCATCTTCAATAACTGCAGGATTAAAAAGCCTAAAAATTGTGTTTTAGTGTGTGTAGGTGAAGAAGTAGAAGCCATTACTTTTCCATCGTACGATGTTCATTAATTGCTCGGGCAGCATTGCTTAAATCATGCATTGAACAAATCAAGTTTCCAATTCTTACTCCAATACTTCCAACTCCATATGTTTGAATTAGGTATCCATGAAGCTCTTGAAAAATTTGTTTTTTTGCTTGTTCTCCTGGTTCCCAATGTGGAAGAATTAATGATGCTTCTATAAAAGTGGAAAATGTAATAATAAATTGTAGCTAGTATTAGGTTTACCATTCCAAAGCATTATCCCAGAAAGAGCTGCAATTTCACATTCATCAATTTTTAAACGATTAAACATTTTTCGAGTTTTTATTACATTTTTATGTATTACAGCTGTGGACTCTTGGTTCCGGGTTAGCATGTCTTGAAAAAAGATTTCCATATTATTGTAATCCTAAAGTTTTTTCCCTGTCATTTTATTATTACTGATTATTGTTACCATGTATTGGCCATAATGTAATTGAAAAACTGAATCTGGAAGTGAAGGACCTTTTTGATACGAAGCAAAAGCACCATGTAGAAGATTAAAACGAAGATTGAAATTTTGGAATAGTAAAATCTATAAAACATTTATGTAAAGTATTTTGTTATACTACTGTATTTTCTAAAACCTACTTTTGTTTCTTTTTCAAGCTGATTAAATGGTGCATAAAAATCATTTAGCATTGAAAAAAGCAAAGAAATACAACCGCGTTCCATTTTAACAAATTCATTGTAATTTACAATTTCAAGCTAAAAAGTTGTTTTAAAAATACTTTAAAAAAATACAGACTTACATTTTCTTCAGAGAAAAAATTTGCTGGATAAAGAACTTTATAAAGTGATTTTTGAGAAGTTCGATAAATGTTATAACCTTGCTTTAATCTTTCTAGCGTTGTTAAGCGACTCAGATTTGTATATGGTACTATTGAAATTGGAGGATTCTGAAATTCCGTGTTTTTAATTATGGTTGGTTCTACAATGGGTTGTAAAAACATCATTCCACTTTTTACACTGAAACACACTAATTTTATTAAGCGATTTCTAGTTATTCAAAATTGTGGAAACCTTCAGAAATAGTACATGTGAATCTGGTGAAGAGATCTATGATATAACACCTTTGAACTTCTATCTACCCTGTGACCCCCGTTGGAATCCGAGCAATATCCTAAACTTAAACAAAGCATAAAAAAATTGAAATTATTTTAAGGAATTCATGAAAAAATTCGTGGAAAGTCGTGGAAAATTTAGCACGATTTTCTATGGCTTTCCACGATTTTTTTAAAATTATTTTTCTCATTTTTGTTTAAGCCGGCCTCAGTTGACATCCCTGGTTTTAGTGTAATTTAGTTTGTTTTTGGGTAAAAAGTGAAATGAAGTTTTTACGACCCATTGTAGTTGCTTTGTGTTTTTTTACCGAAGTTGTATAAGTTTCTTTATTGCTGGTATCTTGGATTACTGTAATTTTTGCAGATAATGGGATTGGAGCAGAAGTAGAAGAACATGCTTCAGGCGAAGAATTATTTTGTCTTTCTTTCTTGCCTATTGGATCACGATTCATTTGAACATCTATAAAATTGTTTTTTACCATCTAAATATAATATTAGCTTTCTTTTACCATTCTTGTCCATTCCGAATTCTTCACACTTTCTGTAACGACATGCTCGACACATATTTCTTAAGCCATCTTCTGAAAAAAATGTTTTTTTTAACTACATACATAATTTTTTTGATTAAATTTTAAAAAAGTTGTTAGTTAATGCATATTTAAAAAACACAAATCACAAACATTATTAAACAAAAACATATTTTTGGCCTAATTTTTTGGACTCTCTTGTGTTTTAAACTTTGGAAAGATTCACCCTTTTATTTTCCATTTTATTTATATTTTTGACATTTGTTCAAAGCAAAACTTACCTTTTGCTACAGTACATTCAAAATTTGTTTTGCATTTATAGGTTTTGTTTTCAGCCACCTAAAGATTGTGTTTTTAGTGTGTGTAAGTGAAGAAGAAGAAGCGGGGTTATGACTAATTTGTTTGGCGAAAGAGAAAAGTTGCAAAAATATTGTATTTCATTGGAGATCACAAAAAATACACGAGTATTACACTTGTTTAAGCTGTTTGTATAACGACGTCATCTCCAGATGCTCCTCTGTACAATGAAACTTTCAAAAAAGATGTTTGTAAATAAGTTTTTTTAGGATTACAATGAGTCAGACAAGGAAATAAAAATTAGAAACACAATTTTTATTTTTGATATTTTTAAATTACTTAAAAGTAGAAAAATAAACTTACAGTACGTCTGAAGAATGCTGCACAAGCTCGACATGCCAAAATCCCAAAATGATAACCATATGAAATTCCACCACAAATTAAACAATTTAATGGAGTATTTCCAGGCATCTTTTTTCTTTTCTAGAAAGTCTAAAAGTGGGACTTCTAAATCAAACAAAGAATGCTCTCTTTTTTTCAAACTTTGTATTTTGTGTTTAATTTTGAGAAAAAAAGAAAGAAGTGATTCAATTCGGATAACAACTACCGATTTTTTTATTCGCAATTTTAACGTTTTTATTCCCTGATTTTTTAATATGAAATATAATATTTATTTGAAAGATACAATAACAATAAAGTAATAAAGTATGAAAGGCAAAAACAATAATGATAAAAAGGAAATTTGTTTAAATGTCAATTTTTCACTTTCGAAATTAATCATCCCAAACTTCGATTAAATGTGGATTAAATAATTTTCCAATAATAACATGTTCATTGATTTCTTTGGCTATTACCTAAAAAAAGAAAATTTGATTAATATTATTAAAAATATACTGTAATTTTAATTAATTTATTTGTAGCTATTAGACGGAAATATCTGTAGGTATTAATACATACATTAGATATATGCATTTCTGATCCCTTTAAAGTATTTATGCAAATTACCTACGCAGGATATAGCTAAAAGATATAATTTTTTTGAAAAACTAAGAGTATCGGATTTATATTTTTTACATTTTTCATGTTTTAGAAAATTAAAAAATTAAGCACTTCAAAGATTGGCTACAGTAATCTTGGAAATTAAAATTTATCGAATTAAATCACATCATCGAAAAATAGAAAAGCTTTTTTGTAGTTTATGATTGTCTTATAAGATCTACAGTAGATTTTTAAACTTTTGATCTCAGACAAAAAAAGAGTGATGTAAACAAATGTTTAAAGATTAAGTTAAAATTAATGTACTGTATTTCATAACTTACATTAATTTCATGCAAGATGAAAAGTAGGCCACCAAGTCTTGCACCAGTACCAGATAAGCCATAATGAAGAATTAAAAAGTTATGTAGCTCTGAATAAATTCGATCTCGAACTTCTTCAGCTGTTTTATTATCTGCTAATAAAAAGGACACTTCATTCCATAAAAGAATTCCAATTAAAGCAACAATTTCAGTTTCAAGAACTTTATATTTCACCAATTTATTTTTTACAGCCCTTAGAGTTTTAATAACACCTCCCATCAATTTTGCAGATTCTCCCGGGTCTTTGTCATCTTTAAAAAAGTGTTCCAAATCTGTTGCATCTAAATATTGTCCATAATGCATTGCCCATTTTGTATCGGTTGAAGATGGAAATGCGGACATTGTTCGATAGGCAGAATCAAGAAGGGAAAATTTGAGTGAAAATGTTTGTAAAATATTAACTTTTATTTCATGCGGTAATTGATCAAATGGTTGAAACCAATCATTTAACATTGAAAGTTGAAGAGAAAGGCATCCACGCTCCATTTTAACAAATTCTGTATGAGTTGCTTTTCGAAACTAAAAAAAATAAGAAATTGTTTTAGTTAGCCGACAATAACATAGAGGATTATTGTAATTTATGAAAAACAATAGTAGTCGTAGGAAAGGCACTATCGTTTATTTTCCTTTCATTCGACGCCAGCAAGCAACATGTATAAAGGAAAGATTTTCCAATCGAGAAAAATTTGTCATTTTTTTAAAATTTTTTTCTCCAGAGTTTTAATACTTTTTTTCTATCTTAATTATTTAAAATAAGGATACTGCTTTTTAAAACATCAAAATCGGTCCAGCCGTTGCTGAAATCTATAAAAATCGGATTTATCCAGAAATTTTTAACGTTGAAGAAAATAAAGGAATTTTTCTCGATGCGAAAACATTCTTTTTTCATATGTCGGCTGCTGGCGTGAAAAATACGATAGTGAAGGATTAAAAAAACTTACAATGTCAGTGGCAAAAATATTATCAGGATACATTACAGTAAATAATGACTTTTGTGATGAATGAAAATTGCTGTATCCTTCTTGCAGCCTTTGAATTACCGATGGAACTTGTGGAGTGGAAAATGGAACTAACGCAATTGGCTGTGACTAAAAAAATATGATTTTTATCATCAATTTGTGACGTCAAAAATTTTTTACCAATCCAAATTGAGGATTTTGAAATCTGGGATAAATAATAGGTTGATGATGTTGAGGTTGTTGTTGTTGGGAAGGTGGAGGTGGTGGTAGGAGAGGGGCGGAAGAAGATGCAATAACTTGTGGAAGGGCATCTTCAATGGGGACGGGAGTTGGCTTAATAATAGTTTTTGGGCAGCAGTTCTGATTTGAATTACTTCCACAACATTCAATTTCTTTCCTCTTTCCGATGGGGTCACGATTTAGTTGTACGTCATCTTTATTCATTCCGAGCTCTTCACATTTGCGGAAGCGACAACAACGGCACATGTTTCTCATTTCTTTTTGAATTGGGCAATTACAATTCCCTCGACATTTATAGGTTTTATTTTCGGCCACCTATAGATAAAGTATTATAAAATGCTTAAATGTCTCAACACAAAAACTTACAGTACGCCTAAAGAATGCTGCACAAGCTCGACATGCAAGAATCCCAAAATGATAACCATGTGAAACATGTCCACAAATAAGACAAGATTTGGGCTCATTTCCTGATGAATTTGATGGTGTTGGGGAAAGGGATGGAGATGCCGACGATGGCGGCATTTTTAGATCAAACATTTAATGATTGATATTTCAATTAACTGAAACGGACAAAAATAATTTTGGAATTCAAAAACACGCTACAAACGTATTTGCAGCGAAAAAAAGAAAACACGGGTTAAAACAAAACACACATATCACATTTAATTTAGCAGCAAAAAGATTGTAAACAAACTTATAAAAGTAAAAAAAGAAGAAAATTAATGGCAGCAACGACAGATGGAAACAATCACAAACATTTTAAATGATGTAAACGCGATCAACACAATCTTCAAGAAGAGCTTAAAAAGTGACAAAAAAAATAAAATGAATCATTTTAAAACAACTTTTTTTTTATAAATACTATCATCCTCAAAAATAGAAAACAAAGATATTGGACCGCAACTATAAAATACAATAGGCTACAAAGTTTTTCTCTCTCTCTTGAAACACCTTTTTTTTTATTCAACAGAAATGTCTTCTTTCATCTTTTTTCCAGTTTGATGATGAAAAAAAGAGTGTTCAAAAAGAAGTTTCTTTCTTTTTGTCTAAATTGGACATAAAAATATATTTTATTTGAAGGAAGAAAAAAGAAAGTAATCACACAATTTTTTTAACGTTTTTATAATAATAAAAAGAGAGAGAGAGAACTTAAAATGAATGCATAAACTATAAATCATTGCAACAAAAATTCAAACAACAAAATAAAATATAGAAAAGTCATGTGAAAAAAAGAAATGTCATAAAATATAATAGAATTTTGAAACTAAAATTGAAATTGAAACACTTTTTATGATTACAAAACGAGTAGAATTTCATTTTTTTTTTAGGATTTTGAAAATCCAAATTTTTAAAAACTTTAAACTTTTTCCTTCAACAATAAAAGAAAATAAAAACTTTACAAAAACTAAAAAAAATCCGTCTTTTTTTCACCAACAAAAAATCAAACAACACAAAAAAGAAGAAAAAAGAATAGTGGAAATAGAAAAAAGTCAGTCACAGCACAAACCCCAAAAAATATTTCTTTTTTGTGGTCATACACTATTATCCTACTACTATTTGACGTTTTCCGTTTTGCTTTTTCTTGTCACTATGTTGCTGCGACTTTGCAGGTAATATATTACTTTTAGCGTGTTTCGTGATGGTGATGATGTTTGTCTGTCCTTTCAACATGCATGTACATCCTTTTCTCTGTTTCTTTCATTACAACTTCTTTTTTCCACGTTTGTGTTTGCTGTAACAAAAAATTCTATCCTCTCTTTTTTCTAAACACAAACTATAAGTGTCCCATTAAATACTATTCTATTTTCATTTTTAGACACAAAACATTAGGGAGAAAAAAGCAAAAAGATAAAAAGAGAAAGAGAGGATAGTTTGAATGAACACATGTAGTTTAACCTTTTTATCCCTTTAATTTTGGTTTTACCAAAATTTGTAATTGTTATGTATGCCGAGAATACGGTAATTTCATAATTTTATGTATTTAATATTTAAAGAATACTGTAGATGTCAAAATCAAATGTTTTTATAACAAAATAATTTGTTCGAAATAAATCAAAATTTTGTTGTTTTGTAATGTTTATTAGCCAAAAAACGCCCTTATTATTAATTACCGTGTTTATTCTACCCAAAAAAAACAAAATTTAAAATTAAAAAATAAATTATGAGGATGAAAAAAATATTTATGGCCCGTAAATTTTTAAGTAAAAATACATATTTGAGCTAATTTCTATGTCTATCTGATATATTGTTCAGTCTACAACTGTTCATCATCAGGTTTTGTAACAATAATTGTTGTCAAAGGATGTCGAATGAGTGGTTTTCCGCAAGCCGGAACGTTAAATTTAGATTCGTTTGACGAAACACATGATCGAAATGAACGCATTTTTAATGCATCAATTAGCTTTGGACGTCGACCTCTCATTACGGTAACAGTTTCACGAAGTTCACGATTCATTGCAGCATAAAAAATCCAATTTCCCGCTGAATTTAAATATGGCAAAAAGCTGAAAAAAAATGAATGAGGGTTAAATGTGGATAAAGAAGTTTAATGGGCTATGTATGAAAGATTTATTGTTAGTTTTTATGCATAATAAAATTGTTTCATGGGAGTTAGTTCAAAAAATATGAGTCTAGAAATTAATTTACCTTGCACTCATTCGAAGTTTATCAACATACGGTGACATTAAGATGCTCCAATCATAATCTTCAAAATATTGTGGAAGAATTGGCAGAATTACAAAAAACCAACTGAAACCGCAAAAAAATAAAAATTATCAAAAAAAGAAATTGATCTTACAATGGTGTCCAGCAAATGAAATGGAAGAGAATAACTTTTAAAATACTTCGAACAACTCGTCCGGTATATGCTGTAACAAACATATTTTTACCTAAAATATATATAAATAATTTTGAAGCTCTTTAAAGCTAAAAACAAACCATTTTTATTTCGAAGATGTCGAATAAGAAAGATGTAACAGAGGGCAATGATAATACCAGGTACGACAAAACCAAAACCGACCATATAAAAAATGAAATATGGTAAAAAATCATCTGGTAAATTTGAAAGACATAATTCAACAGATGCAATCTTGGAGGTATCATTCAATGCTGTATCATCATCGAAGGGGATTTCATCGAGGGACATCTCATATGTTATTACTTCTGCATAGTATATAATTGGGGAGCATAGCAATATTATTACTGTAAGTAGGACAGCCAATACTGCAAATACGTTACATACACGTTTTCTTCTAAAAAAGTAAGTACAATATTAAAAAAAATAGCTTCAAAATTTTGGGGGAATTCATTTAATGAAACGTTGTAAGTGAGGGGGTACTCTGTTTTTCAAAATTTTGAAACAAAATCCTTTAAGATGCTATTTCAATGAAAAGTGAATCTTCAAAAAATATTAGCGATAAAATCCTTCTATATTAATCCGTTCCTTTTACTTATATGTTTTTGTTACGTCACATATCATTTTTCGCCTCCAAAAAACAACGCAAATAATTTAAAAGCAACAGTAACTTTAGCCTTTTCTGTAAGCTCATTCTGTATCGAAACAGCGTACTGTAATGCTTTAAAAAACTGTACAGTGTTTTTAATTATGACAACTTCCGTGTAGCATTAAAAAGCTATTTACTGCAAAAGTACTTAAAAGATGTAGTAATGAAGGGCAGTAGAGTTTAGTTCCAAAACAAAAACAGATTAGTTCAAAAATTTACATCTTTGTCATAGTAAAAAATAAGCTCTGCAAAACACGAAAAATAGTGTATACTGTCTGAGAAGAACAATGTAATAGTATTTTGCTTATATAATTTATGAATCATCTGGGTTTTTTTTTCAAGAAATCATTTCATATTGTCTATCCTATAACCTTCATATAATAGACTTCAAACACCAAGGGTAATCTTTTAAAATATAAAATTGTCTAAAGAAGCGTAAGAACAAAACAATTTTTAATATTTGTTGAATAATTTTTGGAAATTACTTAAGGTGCTTAAATTACCCGGAAATCTTTTTAAAGAAATCATTCATAGAAAACATCATTAAACATTTTGTTTGTTTAATTATAAGAATGTATGCTTACCGACAACAAAAAACATGAAACGGCCGACATACAGCCAAAAATCTTTCAAAACTCATTACAGCCAAAAGTGCCACAGAAAGTAGCTTATTAATATTTTCAACAGCCCAAAATAGCTTGCATGCAATATATCCAAATTGCCATGTTCCATGTATAAAGTATCCCATCGGCATTGGGGCCATACATAGCACAAAGATATCAACAATTGATAGCGATAAAACCCATGAAATTGTATGTTGAAACACACTATTTACAGGTGACCACGATTTATACAGTATTCTTACAACAGAAAATATCACCCATAAATTTCCACCAATACCTACTGTAAAAACTAAGAAAAAGAATGTGGTTGTGAGTGATGCTTCACTGACAAATGCCCAATCTGTCATGATTATTTCTCTAAAAATGATCAAAGATAAAAATAGTCCCAAAACGAGAAATACAGTAACTCAAAAAATGATAAAAAAAATAAACACACGAGTGCCTAGAAAAATATAAAAATAAAACATTAAGTAAGCGTTGATTTTTGGAAAGAGATAAAAAGTCAACCGACAAAAATACAATTAATAAATCCATCAAAGCGTGGTTGTATTTAGCTGAAGGAAAGCCCTCTTAAAAGGGTAAGCAAAAAAAGGGGTGGAGACAAAAGTGATTAGAAAACCTTCAAACTCAAAAAATGCATATCTTTTCATATCTTTTAGAAAAGAATAAAAAAAGAAAGGTTTTGAGACAAACAAATTGGAACATGTTTTTTTTAAATGCTCCTGCAAAAATAAAAAAAATGAAGCTATAATGTCAAAGTCATCTTTCTTGTTTAAAAAGAGTAGAGTCAAATGAATCTTTTATTTGTGAAGGATGGAAAAATTTAATTGAAGGAAAAACACCCCTTTATAAAAAAACAATCTATGACGCAGCAATAAGAGTTTGTTAAGCTTAAGCTTAATAAAATAAAATTACTACCTTCTGAAATATTCTATGAACTTTATTTTAAATTTTGAACGTCCATTCATTCAGAAATGAGATATATTTTGATTCATGTAATAATAAAAGGAAAAATAAAAACAAACACCTTTCATTGCAGTATACGGTAACAAAATGCGTAGATTAAAAAAACAATTTTGAATAAAAAAAACTTAGCAATTCTATGGATAGCGTATTCTGGGGGGATTAGCGATACGTCAGAAACCAAAACAAGCAAAAAATAGATGAGATTAAAAAAAGTATCTTGTATCACTTTTTAGAAAAGCAATATCAGTGATAGTGTCACATGCTCGTCAATCCCCCAAAAGATTGAAACATATTGTTTTTACACAATGTTGTTTTTGGAAAGCTTGAAACTGTTGTAACATCATTTTCCATGAAAGAAAGCAATAATAATAAACGGCAAAACATCGCGTCCCATGCTTTATCAGAGTTTTTCTTGCCCTTTCAAAACAATAGCATCATCATTCACGAAAATACATACACTTTAAAGACAGCGATTAAAATTGAAATAAAAAAATTATTTCAAATATCTTTTTTTACACTCTCGGGAGACAAAGAAATGCGAACGTTGACTACAGTTTTTTTCGTGGAATAAAAGGAAGTAAAAAAGAAAGGGATATTTACAGATGTGTTAAACTTTTAATGCAGCTATTTTTTCGAAATCGTGTGATAACCTTTATAGAAGGTACAATCCAAGGTACGGTAACATATTTTTAAACAAAAGTACAAAAAGTCAAACAAAAAATTTCTTTCCACAAACATTTTGAATACGTCAAACTTACAATTATGAACTGAAAAGGTTGTATTTTAATAAATTAAAGCTACAACATAACACCACAAAAGTTTCATGAGTCAACCAATTTATATTATTATTATTCCCTCTAGAAGCCTGTGGCACTTCCTAAAAAGCAACTGAATTCATGGAATAAAAAAAACCATGAAAAAAAAACAATTAAAGAATAGTTTAAAAAATTTCTAAACAGAGAACCGAGGTTTTACGTTAGTAAAATGAAAGAAGACAAATGACCCTTATTTATTTCATTGGCTCCATTCCATTGGAAGCAAAAGAAGAAAACCGCCAAAATGAATCTCATTTGTTTTAAAACAAAGCTTGGCTCCTGCAATTTTTTTATGGATGCCTTTTTCTCTCCTACCAATTATTTATGCATTCCAATCTTTTCTTTCTTCTTTTTCCGGAAGAAAATAAATAAACATAAATAATATTAAACGTTAATGGCGCGGAGGACTGGCTTCTTCACTTTTAACAATAGCTTTCAAAGAAGTTCTTGCAGTAAATCAAAGTTCTCTGGGAAACTAATTTAATTAAACTAAGCTAACCTTATAGAAGTTGTATCCCTTCCGTGGGGAAAGCTCTCACATCTGACCGGATGTACGACAATGATGGCAAAGAATGATGCAGATGAGAAGTTGGTCATGGAAGGGAATTTAGAAAAAGAAAACAACAAAACAGAAATCTCAACACTCAGTATTTAAGATGACAGAAATTATGAATGAACAAGCAAGATTTTGATTAGAAGCTTATTAAAAGTTGCAAAAAATGGTTGCTAAAACTTATAAGGATAAATATTAATAACGTTTCAATAAATTTTGTAATAACAAACAAAAATGAAAACTAATTTAGTAGTGCTGTTTTGTGGTAATTAAGCTTTGGGTTTCAGACTCTTCGAATCTTCAAGAAAAAATATAACTAAAAATAGAGTAGACAAACAACTTGTCTTGTTTTTAACAATTATTATTAATTGTAAAAATATGGAATAATTCTTCACGCTTTCTGAAAAAAACAAAAATGTTCAAAAACTTTTTGTATTTACGGTATTAGTTCAACATCTTACAAAAATTAGTAGATTAAAAATGCATTGAAACCATAATTAAAAAAAGTATTAAAAAAGCTTATCAACAAATAATAAATACTTAAAGTAGTGTAATAAATGTCCAAAGCTCTTAACAGCACAGAATTAATACATATAAATTGTTTATAAACAAAAATAATCTTTGTTGTAGGTGGTTGAAAGAAGACTTTGAAACACTTTTGACTACTTTATCCCAAAAAAGAGTAAGATGTGTCATGGGAAGAGAAAGGTTTCATTTTGAATAAATAAATGCAAAATAGTGTTTGCCCTCGCTTTTCCTGCTTCTTCTTTTTCAAAAGTTAAATTTAAATAATTATATACATTTATCAGAATAAAAGTTGTAAAATTACGTGACAAATTTGAAAGCACCAACTAACAAAACAGGTGGATATCTTACATAAAAAGAACTAATTTTAGACGCTAATATTTTGGCAAAAAGCAGTTTTTGGCATTTTTATAAATTGTAAAAAATGTCTGACCTTTAGAACTCTTAATTTAAAAGTTTATAAGCACAAACTTATTTAATATTAGCACACACACATATTACTCAATTTCTTTATTCTAATTAAAAAAGTTGTGTCTACATTTATTTTAAATTTCAAACAAAAAAAAACTGTCTTTAGGATTACGGTAGCACAATTTGTATCCAAATGCTTTTTTTCAAAAAAAAATAAAAAAACATCAAAGATGTATTAATTCATTCATTTGGCTATAAGATAAGAAGGCTTCTTTAATAAACAACAATTTTTGCTATTGCAAAAATGTAATAAAAAAACTTTAAAGATTGTTTTGACAATTTATAAATACAACAATTTTAATCCCTATCAAATGAAGCGAGGATTAATCAAAGATAAGTTTCAAAGCCCACACTACCAAAATAAACACAAACATTCACATTAATGGCTTAGATAGTGTTAATGAAAATGTAAAACTAAAAAAAAATTAAGTGTGAATTTATTTAAACTCAAACAAAAGCTTTTGTGTCTCAGTTCCCCTATCCATCCTACACATTTTTCTTTCTTAATTCTAAGAAAGTTCTAGTGACTTTAAATTTCACCAGAAATCTCTCAGATAAGAAGATTTAAAGATTTTCTTCATCGGAGAGATTTGTTCATGTTCGAAGAGATTTTGTAATCTTTAATAAAATTAAGTGTTCTAGATAGAAAACGAAGAAAGGAAGAATACAAAAAAAGGGTAAAGATATTATTAAATACAAATTGAAATCTTTTGTGTGTACCTTAAATCACCTGTAAACACGCAAGGCAAAAATGTAAAAAATCCTTTTTTTGTTAAATGTAATGAATTTGGAGGCGTAAAGTACATAGAGCTGTTACAAAATTATTTTCCATGTTTTAGATAACAATTGTTAAATGGCAATCTACTATTTTACTATAAAAAACAGAAAGACTTTAAGATAGAAGTGTGAAACATTTTAATAGCAACGTGGGCTAAGTGCCACACTTACCAGACAGAAAAAAATGCATCATGTTAAAGGTTGTCTCTGTTAAATAATAAATAGTATCTATAATCACTTTACTCATTTATTAAAATAGAGTAAAACAAAACTTCCTCAAAACTACGCCTAATTTAAATCTGTTTAAACTTAGAATAACACAAATTTCCACCTGAATTATTTAAAAATTTTAGAAATATTTAATTTTCGCTTAAACTAATTTACATTCATTCATGGTTGAAAAGGGGTAGCGTAGCCTTTAAAAGACAACAATATTAGAGAAACGTAAACAAAGTCTTACCAAATATTAAATTAGAATCATTGAAGTGTATCAATTAAATTAAAATAATAATGATTTTAATTACTGAACATTGTTTACCACAAATTATTAACGTTTATTCAACCTAATAAATACGAAAAGATACCAATAAAACTTTCAATTTTAAAAAATAAAACCCCCTGCTTAAATCAAATTAATTTAATTTATTAAATTTCAACATTTTTTTTTCCTTATTTTTTAAAGGATAGGACAGGAAAGAAGAAGTATAAAAAATATGATTAACTTTTAAAAAACTTTGTCTTTTTTGGACTTTGATTTTAGCATTTTTATTATTTGCGTACGAACTTTTAAAAATGATAAATTTCAGAAAATTATTCCAAGGGGAATCAAAAAATAGTTTAGCAGGAAGTGTTCCGGCTATGAAATGCATACTTTTCCTTAATGCGAAAGTACTATTTTTCACTTAAAAAATAAAACAGTACATACAAATGACGTACAAAAAAGACATATCAAAGAAATCTGAATTTACTAATTTACTAGGTAAGATAACAGGTTCCTTTTCTTTTCTAAACTTTGAATTTTAATTAATAAAACAACTTTAAACAGTTTGTAAGTAGTTTGTAAAGAATTTGTATTTCTTCTACAATTTACTTTTTTTTTAAAAACAGTTTTTAAAACTCATTTTATAGTTTCAAAAAACGTTTAATTAAAAATTTAAAATACCAGCAGTTTATTACGGAACTATGGGAATGGTTGTCACACTGCGTTCAATAAAATGGTGAGAGTATTAAAGTAAATACAAAAATATTACGGTAGTTTTAAAGACTTATATGGAGACAACGTTTTTTATCCGTCACTTTCAATCATTGTCTTCCAAAAACAACTATTCTAAAAACATTGAACAATGTTAAAATTTTGACAAGGAACAAACAGATCAAAAGAAACGATGTTATGGTTACGCCCACAGCTATGCCTCATATTTTGGCATTATTTGTTGCCCAAAAATATATCTTATTAAGTTATGATTCATTGTCTTTCAAAGATTAAAAGATGATGCAATAAAAACATAATTAATAATTACTTTTAATCCATCATAACAATATCTACTAACATGCAACATTTATTAATATAACTATTGTTGACGCATTCTGATGACATAATGAAATGATTAATTCAAAATTTTTTTACAAATCGAAATTACTACCGTATTATAACATCATAAGCAGATATGAAAAATGATCGCGTTAACAAAAAGGAAGTTTTTTCAAAATATAAAAAACATCTATCTTACAAACTAAAAAGAAGAATTAAAGCATCAAATATTTTTTATTCAGCAGCAGCAATGGCATCAGCAATGAGAAAAAAGTAAGAGTAAAGAATGAGAAGGGAAAGATGAGTAAAAAAACATGGAAGTATCGTTTCTAAATTTCATGAATGCAAAAAATGTATGATAATTATAAAATAAATTTAGTTAACGAAAAAAAAAGATGTTGAAAAAAGAGTTTTATATTTCTTACTTCCATTTTTTATGTGGTGAACGTATAATTGAAGAATCTTATAAATGGCATCAGTTTTACATAACTCTATTAATTCTTTGTTTATAGAGTGATAAGCAAAAAAAGGAAAATTTATTCCGATTAAATCATTGCAAATTTGTTTTTTGGGAGTAAAAATTTTGAAAATTTAAAATGGCATCATATTGGAGTGATGCAAATGGTGGTGGTCACTTATGCTAATATTCACGTACACCAGAAAAAAGGGGGGCATTCATTAAGGGCCTTTTGTTAGGCTTTGTTGCTTCTTAATGTTACCACAAATATTTACTTTAAATTTATTTTTTGACTTTAAAATCTTACAAAATGTTTGTTTTTTGAGTTTATTTTTTAAGGTGATGTTTTTAAAATAAATATGAATTTATTTCTGTTACCATCAAATTACAAAAAAAGAGTATAAATGCAAAAACAGATTTAAAGAGATTTAGGGGATTTAAAGCTAGCTTCAATCAAAAAGGTTTTAATTTCCATTGGATTTAGTTGAACGGTGAAACGATCTATAAAAAAATAACAAAGAGATAATATGGGATTAAGAAATGTAAAACACAAACATACCACCAAATGATGTACGACTTGAACGATTCCATGATTTTGGAAGATTATGCATTTCTCCAACTTTTGTTGTACCAGCAAGATTTAATTCTTCAATGGAAATAATTTTTAAAGTTGAAAATGTTTCAACTAAATTAATTGTGGAAGGTTGTGCGAGGATTCCATCTTCACCATTTTGTAAATAATGTTCTAGACGTAAGAGGATTTGCGTGGGGGAAATTTGTTTAAGGGTAAGCAAATGAATATTTTCTGGAAGAGATTTATGCAATCCAGAGAATTCTGTTGCAGCAATGGAACGATATTTTGATTGTGATGTAATTGGTGCGTAAGTGATTATAGGAGAATGGAAAAGTTCCATGCCAAATTGTCGTTGTGCTTTTTGTGAATTTGTTGCTGTTTTTGATTCAAGAATAAGCCATTGTCGGCCTCGTGCAACTAGCCCACGGCCATCATTTCCTGGTTCATCCAAAGCTTCTTCAACACCAAAATTATCGTCATCATACATTCGTCGATGTAGCTGCAAAAAGTGTTATCATATAATTGCAAGATAGCTTCGGTTTCAGTTTTGCGTAATCCTGGTTCAGTGAAAACAAGTATACAAATTAGAATCAAACAACTTTCAATGTGAAACAAACTCCTGTGCTCACTTTCTCTCAATCAATTGCCAAACTAAACCTTTCGAACACTTTAAAAACAAACCATTAATTCAACATTTCCATCTGCCAGCGAAGTACCACCTTGACTTCGATCTGTTAAAATTGAAAGTTGTGTTTTATCATCAGCGATGATAATTCTTGATGGAACTGGATAATAATTACCAGCAATTGGTTCAGTCTTTTCAAAAGTATAAAATTCAGCAGAATTTCGACTAAAATGTTTCACCAAATTTTTAACGATTATCAGAAGCTATTTTTACACTTACACTCTTTTAATAAGTTGACGACCATTAGAATCAGTATAAAATACACCATTATTTTTAAGACCTTTTACCGTATATCGACTAATAATTTCTTTACCAGTTGCATTTCTGTAAACATTGTTTTAAAACATTCTTTAAAAAAGAAAAGCTTACTTTTCTTCCTTCAAAATGGGTCCAACAATCCAATCAAATTCGACAAAGGTTTGATTTGCAATTAATCGAATGCTTTGTGTAACCCAATTATTGATTGTTTGTCGAACTTCTTGAATATATTTTCCTTTGATAATTTCAATAGTAATATTTCCATCAAAGCTATCCGCAATCATAACCGGCCTGAAGATGTATGCACCAGAAGGCTGTGGATTTTCTTTACTCTTTTTAACAGATTCATAATAGAAAAATTGTTGTGAAAGTTCTCGAGTAAAATTTGTTTTAACATTTTTGAAATTTGAAAGTCGGCCATTTTCATCGAAAGTTAATTCGATAATTCCATTTGTAATTTTTGTTGATGAATCTGTTGGGGACGATGGGGTTAATGGAGATGGCTTGATATCTTTTTGAAGGCTTGAGATTTCACGTGGAGTTCGATTTCGAAGCTTCTTGCCACGGAAATTTCTTGAAAGTGTATTACTTTTTTCATACACTGTCTTTTCTCTACAAATTCTTCTATCATTATCACGGGACAATTGTAGAAATTCATAGCTTACAATTTCTTTGTTTTATTATTTTGATTAAGGAAGAATGTTTTAAATCCTAGAGCTGGAAGATCAACAGGAAGGTGAATTTCAAATTCAGCAGAATCATTTGAAGTTAGCTGATTTTTTGGAAGGAATGTTTTGACAATCTTAAGGATACAAAATTGCCTCACCGCATCCATTTAGCAACAAAATTCAAACCTCAAATTGTGCTGCTTCACCCGCTGGACCATTAATATCAGCTGTTTCAGAGTAATATGGAATTCTAACAACTGTTGACACTGCTTGACTGTAACCATTGTAAATTGTTAAAGCTAGCTTTTTATTTGATCTAAAAAATGTTCAATAAAAAATATTGTAACTTTTTAAGATTACTTGGTCAATAAACAAACGCTTTCATTGGAAAGTAAACAAATTGTTTGTGGTGGAATTGTTTCATTTTCTTTTAAGGCTGCTAATTTTGAAAAAGAATTTTTTAAACTTTCCTAAATTATTTGATTACAATAGTCTGGTGGTAATTCAAAGAAAATTACTTCTCCTTTATTCCAGCCATCAAGAAGTCGACGCTCATAATCTTTTGTTACATTTTCTTTTGAAGTTCCACTAAAATAAAAAATAATTATGTTTGTTTTTTCCTTACAGAAAAACATACGTAACAGCATCATGATGTTGTGATAATGCAACAGCCCGCTCAAACTTTTCAATTCTGCCAGAATTTTCATTTTTCGAAGACAGTGCAAAAGTATCAAAGAAACGAACAAGCTGAAAGTTTTGAAAACTACTTGAATACTAAAGAAAATACTGAAACCCACTTGTAAAAATGCAGATGATGATCGAACAAGTCCTTTCATAACTGGTTTACTTGTAAAGTATCCAGTCCAATAGCTGTGATTTGCAGAAGCATAAGGGAAAAAGTCGCCAGTTCTTTGTGTAAGATGGGGAGATGCAGATGTCAGGGACTTAACATAACACGAAGGGGTTGAATATTGAAAAGTTATTTTTGTTTGATTTGTCTGTAATAGAGATTATTTATAGTAGTACTGCATAAAATTAGTAAGATGGAAAAACTTTTTGATTTCGACTTTTTAAATTTCGCACAAGCGAATTGTTTAGTTTAGATCTTACAGGCTGTGTTTCAGAAAGAGACAAAAGATACATATCAGTTAATCTTTTTCCATGAATCAAGATATGTAACAAAATAAACCTAATCGTCCATCAAAAAAACAATTACCCTTGAATTTGCAGCTTTCATAAGTTTATCAATATTTGTATAAATCATATTTGCATCGGTGTAATGAAAATCACTTCCCATCAGCAACATAACATTTCGATGCTTTTGTGCTAGAACTTGATCTCGGACATATTTAATTAACTGATCAACTTTTGCATCAACATTATATCCTTGTAATGTGGGGGAATCAACAATTGGATCATCGGCACACATTACATCAAAACAATATCCGGGAGGTGGACCGTAATCACCTCGGAAGAACTGTCCTGTTAATATTTGATTTTCTTCTAAACAGTTTTAGTTTTTTAGCTCCAAATTTAACATTTATAACTAACTAAAATCATCAGAAGTGCTCCAAACAAATTCTAAACTTTTATTTTTCACTCGTTGTAAATGTTCAAGATGATGCGCTCGAGCGAAGAATAATGCTTCATATCCAATTCCAACAGCAATATTTGCATGTTCTTAAAAACTGTAATTAATCTTGTTAAAAACAACAGTATGTTCTAACCTCGACTATGACCAAATGGATCTACTTGCCAATTAATTTTTGGTCTTCCACATTCACCATAGCTATCATTAAGCTTTCGTAAACCAAGGGTATATTGATCAATTATTTCAATATAATGTGATGCAGCTTCATCTGGTTGTACCCAGCCACCTTAAACATATTAAACATGGCATTAATGACAAAGTAAAAGTATTACCTCCAATTAATTCAATTTGTCCATTTGCAACAAGTCTCTGAAATCTTTTATAATCTTTTTTGTCATGAGATTCAATCCATCGAGTGAGGAATCCTGTTTCAGCAAAGCTAAATTTTTTTGTGGGATCTCGTTCAAGTTCTATCAAAACGGTGTTATAAATGTGTTCAACGGATGCAGGAATTAATTCTGGTCTTACTGTAATAATTTATTGTTCCTTTAAAAATGGTGAAAGAAGATTACTTACAACGACTAAAATATTCATCAACATTAATAATCCAACCTAAATCATCATGTGAATGACAAATTAAATGTACATTTATGACATCATCGTTGATTGAGCCTGCCTTTGGAAAATTTGGACAATTCTAAAAAACATACATACGTCAAACAATTTGTTATAATTGTTCTGCTAATTTGTACTTCATTTTAAATATGTTTTAATTTAATTTGCAAGAAGTTTTTAAACATCTTTGTAAACAATTTTTGTATGTTTCACCCAAAAACTACAAAAAAAGAAAATGTTTCAAACAAAAGTATTATCAAACTTCTACATGACTATTACAGTAATGACACTTACATTCCAGGAACAATCTTTTCCATGTGTTCTATTGCTACACCCACATGCAAATATCAGCAACCAAAATAAAAACAAGAATGGGGATCGCCTTTGATGCTGCTCCCTTGAAAAAAGGTGCCTCATTTAATCCCCCTTTTTTCTAAAAGTTTCAATTCAACACAAAACTTTGGATATATTTAAAATTCGAATTAAGTAACCTAAAATGTAAAAGAAATGTCACTAATAAAATCTCGAGACTTTTAAGAAACAATAAATTTTTTTTAATGCTGCTGTTTTATCATAGCTGCTGACAAGAAAGGTAAAAAAAGGATTTTTAAATGAGTGAATGCAACTCGTGATAGCCAACAACACTTAAAAAACTTGGAAGGCTAAAGTCAATCAATTTTCTTCCCAAACACTTCAAAATGTGGTGTCTTTGACTTCTGGTCAAAATCACATTTATATCCATCGAGCAAAAAAAAACACAGCAAAATCAAAGTCTAACAACAAATTGCTTTTTAAAACATTAATTACAAATTTACAAGTTTTAATCAAAAACTGAGGGAAATCTTGAGGGAAACATTTGTGTGTTAAAAACATTTATTTTTCTTTTGCCATTAATTTTGATTGTTTTATGGCTTTTTTTTTCTTTTGTATGTTTTGGTTTGTAGCTGGCTTTTGTAATAGTTTTTTTTTGCTCAAAATTTTTGTCCCTTTTCTTCTTCCTTCTTTCTCTTCTTTTTTCAAATGATTTACAATGCCTTCAAATCTTTTTCTTTTCTTCAAAAACTTTTTTTTTCACTTTTATGTTTTTAAACTTTGACATACACATATAATACACACATATGTCAATCACTTTTTCTTTCTCTTCTCCCTTTAGTTATTTATGCTTTTCTTTTTATGTTACCGGATATCAATAATCTTAAAAAATCTCCCCTCTTATTTAAAAGGGGGATAAGAGTATAAGAGAGATATGTGTATCTCAAATGGGCCATAAGAAGTGGAGATTACGCTTCAACGAATATATTTTTTTTCAAGTCCACCACCACTTTCTTCGTTTTTGCCAAAAACGACGACAACGACAAAATGCAAAGAAATTGAGAGAGAGAAAAGAAGAAAAATTTGTATAGATTGTCATCGTTTTCTTTCCTTCTATTTTTCCCCTTTGTAACAGCAAAAATATAAAATAAAATTGGAAGAGAGACTCAATCAAAAACAAACTATTACAATTTTTAAGTGCAACAGCAGCAGCAAAAAAACTTTAATGATTGGTTGAATCCTGTTGAGTCCATTTTTTTCTACAGGTTTTTTTATTACTGCCAACAGAATTGATGAAGGGGAGCCTGCTGATGACTGACTCTTCTCTCCCCATCAGCACCATCATCAACAAAATCATTTAACCTTCGACTCTTTTAACAAAGAGAGAGAAAAACAGCCATGTGAAATGTTTTTCAATTTTGAAATAATTTATGAATCATACATACACATTATTTTTCCCTTTCATCGCCCTTTCAATTTTTATATATTATTTTATTTTTTACAAACATTTGCACTTTCGTTTTTTCTTCTTTCTTATATAATTTTCGCATCATCTGCTCTCTTTCTTCTCTTTTTTTGCTTTGCTTTTCAAACAAGAGCCAAAAATAACAATCATCAAAGAGAACCAACCAAATAACAACAAGCCAGGAAGAGAGAAAAAAACACTGAAGAAAGAAGGCAAAAGTGACCAAAGGCTAAAAACTTTGTGTTGTATAAAAAGTCATAAATCCCCTATATATGTATTTTTTTCATTTTAGAAAGCCCCCATTTTCTTCCTTTCTTTTATATCTTAAGTCAAGTAAAAATAGCAAGCAACAACAGCAGCAGCAAAAACAACAACAGCAGATAGATAGAACTTAATTCAAAAATAGTGGTGCTGCAAGCTCCATTGCCTTTTTTCTTTTGCTCCATTTTTTTTCAGTAACAATTTCGTAATAGAGCGATGAGATGCGGAGACAAGAAAGATGGAAAGAAGGAAAAAGGACGAAAGGATAGAAAGAAAAAAATATATATATTTAACGGACCAAACAACACAACAACATCACAGCAGCAGCAACACTAAAGCATTTGTTGTCTTTTTTGAAGGAAAGAAAGAAGATAGGAAAAACCATGTGGAAGTCCCCCACTCCTTACACAACTATTTTTTTAAAGGATATTTTTCAACACTTTTTTCCTCTCTTCTACGCTTCTCCCTCTTGTTTTTGATGTGTTGCACTCATCATACAAAATAAAACTGGACTTTATGAGGATTCTTTCTCATCTCTGATGATATTTTTTGTTCAACAAAATAAAACAAGGAACGAGAGTGAATAATCTAGGAACAAAATTAAATCAACGATCAACAACAAATTTTTTTATTAAAATCTCTAAAAGCAACAGAAAGAATACGATAGCTAAAAAAAAAGTTCAACAAAAAAATTTTAAAAAAAGCCGCATTCAACAATGTTACAGTTCTCAACACGAAAGCATACGGTAAAAGCTTCTCGAAATCGCAGCTGATTGGGCTCTCTCTCGCTTTTGCATTTTTTTCCCGCTTCCTTTTTTGTTGTTGTTGTTTGCTGCTCTCGTTTTTCGATCTCTCTTGTTTTTTTTTCAATCCATTTTTTTTCTAAAAGTTTTATACTTATTTTTACGTGATATTTTTTTCTTCCTTTTTTTTGTTGTTGATACACAACAACTATTATTCCATCCCCCTTATCGTGTTATTTTACAAGTGTAGAAGTATTACTTTGCTTTCCTCAATGGACACTTTTTTGTTCTCATCATCCCTCTTTTTTATGCAGCACGCAAACTTTATTTACGATTTTGTTTTTGATTTTTTAAGTGTCGTTTTCTTTTTTTACATTTTTATGCATAGGCTCCATATGATGTTAGTGATCACTTTGAGGGGAACGGTGTGTAGCAGCAGCATGACTTGCATATATAAAATTGCCGGAAGTATGCGTAATATTAGTTTTGAAAAATCTTTTTGCTGCTCTTGAGATTTTTTTGGGTTGATTTGTCATTGCATATATATTTTTTATACATCTGTGAGAAATACCTTTGGTGTTTAAGATACTATTTAGGTTTGCTTTTTTGTTTGTTTTAGTAAACAACACTAAAAAAAACACAGCTGCTTTTGTAAGATCCTTTTTCAAGATTACATTCTTTAAACAGCTTTATTTTTCTTTATATCCATATATTTTTTTGTCTTTGGTCCCTCTACAATTATATCTTTGGAAATGCGCAACCACTAAAAAAGAAAACAGCAGCGCGCTCAATGTAAAAAAAGGCAAAACATTGCAAAGGTTCACACCGACGGTTGTTTTTTTCATTTTTACGGGATAATTTTTGGCCCCTTTATATAAAAGGCATTTGCACAAATGACAGGTACCTTTACTTTTTTTTGCTGTGTTTGAAAGAATGCAAGGGCTTTAACCACCATTTTTGAAGAACCGGTTTGTTAAAGACGCCCAAAAGCACATTTTTTGTTTACATCATCTGTAGAGACATTATTACAGTAAAAATGTACTTTAGCAATAGTTTAACAGTAATATTATTTAATTATTTAGCTGCTCTTTTGATGATGGCTTTTTATCTTAAGTGAAATTCTAAAATAAATCAGTCGATCTATGTTTACCAAGATGGAGTGATTGTGAATCATGAAGTTGCAAATTCATGGTTTACCGCGTGCTACTATATTACTTTATTACCTTTCTTTGTTTGTAACAATTTTAATATAGCCTAAGGGAAATTCTTCATTACTATAGCGGTCTTTGGTCCTTAGCATTTTTTCTTTTCTGCGTTTTTATATATGAGTGTGTGGTCCGTTTGCTATCGGGAACAGCTTTAGCCTTGATCATTAAAAGTTTCTTAGCCTATTTTCTTTAAAACAAATAAACACAACTTGTGAAGAGAAACAGCTGCAGCATCAAAATACTTGACATTGCGCACTCTCTTCCCCTTGTTATTGACATTTATAAGTTTTGATATTTGCTTTTCTTAGATTGCTCTAACGTGACTTCATTGACGATAAATTTGATTCAATTGATTTTTTTACAAATTTGAAAACTTTTTTTTCTGATTTTCAGTTGTTTACTGTTCGCAACACAAAAAAACAGGCGACCCTTCACTTGTGAGTCACACGGACGCGCGTTTTGGTTGGGCAATGAGCCAGCCCCGCCTTTTTGTTGTTTTGCTGCGCTCCTCCCACAAGGCATGTTTTTAGCGATCGTTGGGTTCTGAGTTAGTTTTAAAGTGGTGAGATGCCTTGGACTGTCGTGGCAGTTGCTTTTTTTTATCACTTTGTTTACTACGGCGTGAATTATCGACTTTTTGTTTAAATTTAAATTCTTTTATTTATCTTGGTTTAATTTTTAGTTAATTTCTTATTCAACTGTAATAAGCTCTATTCAAAATGGCTAATCTTAATACTGGTTATCTTTCCACCAATCGTGGTGTCATCAAGATTCTTCAAGCTATTGCTGGTTTTATCATGTGCAGTCTTCTTTGTGCTAATTGGTAAGTACTCTTCTTTGTTTTCTTATTATTTTTGATCTTTCAATTTGTTGCATCTCTAACATGTATTATTTTCAGGTATGGTGGCCGTAGTTGCTTTGGTGAAGGTCGTTTAGGCTATGCAAGTGGACTTAACTTTGTTGTTTTGATTATCAACATTGTAAGTTTTGATTCTTTTGAATTTCGCCATTTAAATCATCTTTATTTTTCAGGTTCTTTTCATTCTCAATCTTCTTAATCTTGCTGTCTGGAAGCTTGAACGTATCTATTCCATCATTTGCACCATTCTTTTTGCTATTGGAACTGGTCTCCTTGTTTGGTACATGATTCAACATGAAAATTTCCATTCTACTCTTGTCATCACTACCATCCTTCTTTTCGTTCAAACTCTTCTCTTCCTTTGGGATGTCAAGATTCTTCAAGGTGAATCCCCTAATTAAATGCTTCTGATGATCGTTACCACAAGGAGGATTTTTTTCCGTCCTGATTTTTTTCGAAATCTCAGCCTTTTTTTATTGTATTAATGTTTCATCTTTTTTTGTTTTACGCATCTTTTGCTTCAAGCAATTGTATCATAAGTTTGTTCCATTTTTTTAAATTGTCAACTTTTGATTATTATTTTATTATTGTCACATGTTGACTTTCTTTTTATGTTTTAAAAAAAATAAAATCTAAAAAATATATCATGTGTTTTGGTTGAGGGGAGATTTGGTTATCAAAGTTCAAGCTTTTTCATAAAAGTACATTGTGCGATGAGGGTTTTCATCGTTGAGGTTTTATGAAAGCTAATCTGGCTGGATTTAAACATAGTTGTTTAATAAAGAGTTACAGTTGTTTATCAAATGTATCTTTATTGCTTCTGAAATAAACGTTTAATCATTGAGCTGAAAGAAAAAAGTGTTTGTTTTCACGTAATTCATTTGCGTTAATCGTAATCGTCTTCTTTTTCTCTCTTTTTTTTCTTGTTTTCTTTCTTTGGCTGCTGCTGTTTAATTACCAAAAATGGGGGAAAAGAAAACAACAGAAACCATATCTCTCTATTTTTTCGTCCATCTTCTTTTTTTGGCATTGCCAAAGAGAAAAAAAACTCTAATTTGACTTTTTTGTTTCTCATTTTGTGTTCCCTCTTATTTGTGGCCGTGGTTGGCCTTCAACAACGAAGATAGATAGATAGAAAACGAGTAGTACCCATTGCACGGCAAAATGGGGCCTGCTTTGAAGGCATTATTTTTGAGTAAACAACCACGCGTTTTTTTTTTATCTTTTTTCTTTGATACATCTTTTTTTGTTTTGTTTTTCTTTGCATTGCAATTGAACATTGTGGAAAGGGTGAAGAAGAAAAGCAAAAGAAAAAGAGGCAAAGAAAAACATATAAAATTTGATTTTGATTGTTTTTCCAGTATTAAAAGAAAAAAAGTGAGGGAGAGACCCTCTTCAGTATAACGGATAGCGCCCTATATTTCTTTTAGACCATCAGAAAAAAATAGGGTTCGTTCATTATTGATTTATTTTTGTTTGCCTCAGATTTGGTGATCATCGTCGTTGTTGTTGTAGAAGGGAAGGTAGTAATAAACTTGCATGTTTTTCAATGAAAAAACTATTTAGAGGTCTTCAAAAAGAAAGAAGAATCAAAGATTACATAACCAAAAGCATCATCCCTTTTAAAATGTAGAAAGAAAAAGAAAAGCGGAGAAAGAAAAAAATTCGAGTTTCAACATTTAAAAAATTTGGAGCATTAAAATATTTTTTGCTGCTGCGTGAAAAATAAAATTTTATTTTTTAAAACTCGTTACTAAAACTGGCTACTGGAACAGTTTTTTTGATTGGTGGTATTTTGTAAAAAAAGGAGTTAGTAATAAACAAAAATGAAAGACAGAGAGTTTATGTATTTGGTAATAAACAAATAAAACATTCTTAACAAAACAATCAATTGGACACGCTTAAGAAAGAAAAAAGTCTTTTGTTTGTTATTGGTACTGAAGAATGTTGTCTTGTTTAAAGAAGAATATAGCAGGTTCAAGAAACCACAAAAAAACACAATGACAAATGGTCACCGCTGCCAATTCGGATATCCGGTGAATGCAAAAGTGCTGTAATATATGGACATTCAAAATTTTATTATCGTATTCAAAATGTTGTCATTGTTTTTTGGGTTTGGAAAAAATACAGTTGCTTTTTTAAACGAAGATGTCCAAAAATAGGGATCGTTTTTGAATTTGTTAAAAAGTGAGACATTGAAAATTGCTATTTTTATTTCGTAAAATGGAGAAATTTTGATGGATGAAAATATTTTTAATGTTTCTTACTTTGTATATTAATGGAGTGTTTAAAACTAAAAAACAACATTAAAACATTTTTTACACAAACAGCTTTCAAAAACATACATTAAGTTTCACAATTTTAAAGATCAAACAGTCTTGAAATGTTATAGACTTACAATGTCGTAACGTATGTTTAATACCTATATGTATCTTTATTGGATAATTAACATGCTTAGTGCATTCATTGAGTTTATAGAGACGCTGTAGAAAATATAATTTTGCATAAAAATTTTACACATAAGATGGCAGTACACCGGAAAGGCTTTTCAGGTATGTGTATCTTATTGCATTACTGCAATCTACAGTAATTCCTTTAACGAGTGGAAGTAGAAAAGATTCCTGAAAATGGTACCTTTTAAACCATATGACACAATTTTTTTTAAAAAATCTTTATTATAATCAGTACACAGAATTATTTAGTCACAAGATTTTCTTTTGTTTCTTCTTTCTTTTGTGATAAAATCTAATACAATATCAACGGAGAAAATTTTTTATGTTGCTCCCAATTGTAAATGATTTCGTTTCTTGCTATCTACCTCCTTCAAGCCAATACCATTAATCCACGTGTACAAATTATTTAAAAATCTTTATTTGAAGATACAATTAGTTGACAATAATATAAGCATACATACAATATAGATAAGAAATCATTATTTAGCAGCAAAGACGTCATTACCCATGCCAGCAAGAGTTTATTCTTCTTTTGTTGTAGTATTATTATTGCTCTAAAAATGTAATTAAATTAATACTGATATTTAGAAAAAAAAGTAAAATACAAACTTTGAATGTTGTATCACGACCAGTAATACAAGCATTGTAGTCAATAGTTTTTGCTTTATTTTTTGATAACTTGTGACGATTTGAAATTATTGTAAACCTGTTTATCATTGGAGAGTAAAGCATAAAATTAAATCCATTGCCGTGCAGAAGTAAAATTATAAATAGAAATATCCAAATAATAAGTCCAATTAAAATCAGAATCGATGCATATGTTTGTATATTAGTGGAAATATTCGAATCACTATTAGTATTTGATGCTTCTTTAAGAGGCTTTTCAGGAGATGCAGCTGGAGGTTGAGGTTCATTAAAATCATCGGTAGGAGTGATACGACAAAGAGAATCATTCTAAATTAAAGAATTATAATGTTGTATATTAAGAAATAAAATTATTTTACTTTAAGTAGAGGTGCAATTTCTTTTGGTACATCTTCATCATCCTTGATTTGTTCATCCGCTTTAGAATCAAGAGTATTAGTTGAATGTGATCCATGAGAATTTCTATCATTTATACAATATTGGGCTCTGCAATATTTTAAATTATTGAACTATACATATATTTTTCATAAAGTTAAATATACTCTTCTAAAGATCCAGGAGCTTCAGATGATAAATTATTAAGTAACAATGATTGACTTTCTTTTTGACGTACTTCTTTTGGTTGTGCTTCATATTCCTAAAAATGTTTTGCATTTATATGAATATATTAAATGGGAAATACTTACGATACATTCTGCAGAATGTTCAAATCTGCAAGTATCTAATCTAAGTTCAGCAGTTGTAGTATCGTAAGTGGTTGCAGAAATATATGCATCACACCATTTATTTTTGCAGCGCCAGAATCCAGCACCAGGTCGGCCAGTTTTATAGAACACTTTGCCATTCAAATATAAAAATAGAACCTTTCCAATTTTAACAATACAAAATTGTGTTATGGTTAAACGATCGTCGAATTGATCAACTAATTCCTCATTTAAAACTGGTCGAGCCAGTCTTCCACTATTTGGTTGTTGTTTATCTGGAGCAGGCATTCCACCACAATTTTTCTTTTTTCTATTTCTTCCATTTTTATGCGTTTGAAAGCAAGCTTCTTTTGCATCTCCAGCACCACCTTCTTCATGTTTACTACGGTATTTGCCACCCCGCTTTGCCATTTTTTCATTATGATCTCCCACTGTTGATACCTATAAATAACATGGATTACTGTAGGTAAATCAGAAGCATAAAAATACAAACCTCCTCTTCCTGCGACATTTCTGCAAATCCTTTCCAAATCTTAGTGATTCAATTAAATTAATTAGTGCATGCCAAGAATGCTTTATTTGTGGACAACGATTAGCAAAAGCTTGTTATTTTAAATTGTCAGAAAGGAATCTTACGCCACAAAAAATACTCAAAATTTTTTATATAATCGCCCAATATGCTATTTGGCAATGAAACTTTTTAGTTGGACGTGGTTTTTGGTATGGCATGTTTGGTATGAATGAATGGAGAAAAAAATGAGCATGAAAAATTTTGGGTAAATGAGCTCCGGAGGTGGCCATCTGAAGGAGATATGCGCGCCAGAATGTTTAGGCTGGATTTTTCCTTTGTTGCTGCATGGCCGAGTGGTATGTGCGTAGGGATGACGTGGCGGAGGTCATGGGTTCAAGGCCATGTTGGTTTAAATGCTTTAATATGCATTGGCATGATGTTTTATGAGTATGGGAGTGTGAGAAATGGCATGAAAAAAATTGGGCATGTGATTTTGGATGAATGAATGCATGTAGTATGGGATGAAATGTGAAAATGCAGGGAATGCATGTTATTATGTTTTTTGATAAAAATGAGGTTAGGGTATGCTATTTAGAACTGAAAATTGCTAAAATTTAGTTTTCTGGTAAATGTTGAATACAGTATGCATGTGGTAAAGTTGGAAAAAACGAAGATATTAAACATGCGTTTTTTGATGATGTTTCTTCATTGTATTACTTCTTTATGTTTTTTGAAGATGAAATATGGGAATATAAATTTTTGAGAATTTTTTTGTAATGAAAAATGCTGGTAAGAGTTTGCAAGAATATGCATGCAATGCAACAGAGAAAATAAAAATTCATTTTTTGAAGTTGGTTATCAAAATTTTCTTTTTGAGTGGTGTTTGAAAATGAATGAATACGCCGTTGTTGGTTCCGGAGGAACCAACAACTCTTTTTTAAAATGCGAGATAAAGTATGAAGAGATTCTGATTGTTGTTTAAAAGCATGTAATAAGGTATGCCAAAATCTAATTGCTAAATGCGTTGTGGTAATTGCAGCATGTTTGGTATGAAATAAAAGGGAATGAAATATCAAGAATGGAAAACCAAGGATGAAGTCACTTTTATGTTACACTAAGAATGCGAGAGCCGCAGCGCGGCTCTCCTAAGAGACTTGTCACCTATTATGCTATTTGGCAATGACACTTTTCAGCTGGACCTGTTTTTTTTGCTGGCATGTTTGGTATCAATGAATGAAGAAAAAAATGCGCATGAAAAATTTTGGTTGCTCGATCGCCGGAGGTGGCCATCTGAAGGAGTTATGCGCGCGCGAATGTTTAAAAAGGATTTTTCCTTTGTTGCTGCATGGCCGAGTGGTGTGTGTGTTGGGATGACGTGGCGGAGGTTGTGGGTTCGAGGCCATATGTGTTTAAATGCTTTAATATGCTTTGGGATTATGTTTTATGAGTATGGGAGTATGAGAAATGACATGAAAAAAATTGAATATGCATTTTTAGGTAAATGAATGCATGTAGTATGGGATGAAAGATGAAAATGCATGGAATGCACGTTATTATGTTTTTTAATAAAAATGAGGTTAGGGTATGCTATTTAGAACTGAAAATTGCTAAAATTTAGTTTTCTGGTAAATGTTGAATACAGTATGCATGTGGTAAAGTTTGAAAAAATGAAGATATTAAACATGCGTTTTTTGAAGACGTTTCTTCATTGTATTACTTTTTTATGTTTTTTGAAGATGAAATATGAGAATATAAATTTTTGAGAATTTTTTTGTAATGAAAAATGATGGTAAGAGTTTGCAAGAATATGCATGCAATGCAACAGGGAAAATAAAAATTCATTTTTTGGAGTTGGTTATCAAAATTTTCTTTTTGAGTGGTGTTTGAAAATGAATGAATACGCCGTTGTTGGTTCCGGAGGAACCAACAACTCTTTTTTAAAATGCGAGATAAAGTATGAAGAGATTCTGATTGTTGTTTAAAAGCATGTAATAAGGTATGCCAAAATCTAATAGCTAAATGCGTTGTGGTAATTGCAGCATGTAAAGACAATTATATTAAACGTAGATGGATGATTCTTGAATAATCTTGTTCTACTATATTTATTGGATTTAAAAAACAACAATTGAATAAAAACGTATAAAAAAATGCTTTTCATAAAAAAGAATAAGAGACGAGAAAAGGGGAAGGATGTTTCTATATTTTGAGATAAGATCTAAACGTTAGCTTAAGCGCCTTTCTCATCACTCCCCCCAAAAAAAATTAACATAATGAGACGTATATAATAAAAATAATAGAGTATGACTACGAAAAAAAACAGTTAACAAAACAGAAGAATTATTGTTAATTCGGTTAATAATTATAATAAAAAATAATCACAAATTCAGTGATAAAAAAAAAAATTATTACAAATCGGTAAAAATACGTGATATATAAGTCATACAATCAATATAAAATTTAAGAAATACATGCACAAAATAAAATAATTATTTCAATAACATAATTGCAATTAAGATAACAATAATAAAAATATAATTACGTGTATTAATAATATTTTCAACAAAAGAAGCGGCAGCTTCATACCAATCAACTTCGACAGTGGCCTTCTGTTTCCTAACTACTTGAGGAGATTCATGTACAAAATTTAGAGTTCCAGAGATATTAAAGGGAACCACATTAGCTGGACATTTAAGGATACAACTAAGATCAACAAGAGTGTCACTAAGATCTAATGTTACAACATGTTTATTGTTATCACATAAAACCGAAAACGTATAAGGGTTACATTCAACAAAGGCAAGAGATTTACCAAAATCACTTGAACATTGGACAAAGACAAAGGCGCCACCTTCGCAATTAACGCAGCCTTGTACCGAGGAATGTTGTAGTTGACAGCTGTTATAATCCACTTGGGATACCACTTCCATATGTTGGGTTTCAACTACAATATCAGTTGTTGATTCTTCCAACTGATAATAAGCAAATTGTTCTTTAAGCTTTATTTGCACCTTTTCATTGGGTAAAGATGAATGATCAAGATGTCGTTTAAGTACTTGATTTTGTGCACATAAACAGTTGACACCAGTGCCAGCAGGCAAACAATTACAAGCCCCTTCATCAAGCGTGCAATCAAATTTTTCAGCAGCTGTTTTAGTTGGACATTGAAGCAGATTCATAGCAGCAGAGGTAATACCATCACCAAATGCTAGGCGTGTTCCATCATGGATAAAATTTTTCTGAACAAAAATTTCTGAAGTTCTTACAGCAGATATTGAAATGGTCATTTGATTGAATTTCATTGAAGTACCTTCTTGAAGGTAAAAATCTTTAACTTCAGATTTGTGACTGGATTTTTGTTCAAGACGTATATCTGCTCCAAATACCCATTTTCTACAGCTAAATTCTTCATAAACAAGTGAATCAACAGGGGTAGCATAATAACGAAAGAAGGTGCAACCATCATAACATAAGAAGCACCCACATCCCCAACAACCACAGCTAGAGGTACACCGAGTAACACCAGGATGGTCATTAACAAGAGCTAATTCAGGGATTGTTGTATTGGGCTGCACATCCTCACAAATTGAATCAACACAAGAGCCTTTGCTGGGACAACGTTTCGACGAGTAGATTTGAATTTCAGCTAGCCTTGAAAATTTTGAACTTGATCTTTGACATTTTGCAATAGGACTGATCTTCAATATTAAGCTTGTTTGTGGTCGACCTTCATCATCTTCAAGATTCATTGCAATTTCATTTTCATTTTTAACAGTAAAATGTGCAATATTATTGTGTTGGCAGCTTTTAACACCAGAAGCAGAAGTGATGCATAAATTATTTTTGGCTTGGAAGCTGATTGATTGACTAGCAGCTTCACCACCATATGCAACAACTAAAAGCGCCAATACACAAACAGCAACAGAACTCAAGGTTATAAAGCCGCGAACTTTTGAAAGCTCGCGGAAATGGATAAAAAGCTCGCGGAATAGATATGAAAATGAGGTCAAATCATATCAGACCTCGTGGCTGGAATATTTTGGGACCCATTGGGGGTCATGAAAGTCATCCCTGATGCCTCTAACTAATTTGTGGTCTCATTATGCTAAACTTTATAAAGCTCGCGGAATTTCGGCATAATCTGACCACAAATTAGTTAGAGGCATCAGGGATGGCTTTCATGACCCCCAATGGGTCCCAAAATATTCCAGCCACGAGGTCTGATATGATTTGACCTCATTTTCATATCTATTCCGCGAGCTTTTTATCCATTTCCGCGAGCTTTCAAAAGTTCGCGGCTTTATAACCTTGAGTTCAGTTGAAAGCGTGATTGTATGGATGCTTTGATATTTCCAATGACCAGCAGCAGGTACATTTGGATTTTGAGGAACGACTTCAACAAGATTATCATGAACAACTTCAACTTGAACGGGATCATCAAACTTTTTATGATCATAAACAACTGGCGGCTTTCTTCTTAACAATCGTTTAAGCCAGTATGCAGTAAGTATGAAATTTCAATCACCAAAATCACAAAACAAATAATTATGGTGATAATCATAACCAGCAAAGTCCAAGTTCTGCATTCGTAATTAGCAACAAGTTCGGGGCAAAAATAACATTCAATATGGTTGCAATAATCTTCTTTTCGACATTCTTGAGCTACCGTGGCAACCACATTGCCTTTCCTCCACAACGTAAGAGTAACATTTTGATCAACCATTAATAGTTGACGAGGAACACCAACAACAACTCGTTTTGCTTGAACCTTAACATAATCACTGATCTTTAAGTAATCAACTTGCACCACATCATTAGGTTCAACATTTTCAACCATCAATTTTCCATTGATGCAGGCAGTACTCCAATTAACTTTAACTTCTTCTAGTGGAGCATATACCATGACCTGGACCATTCCCCATGCTTTAATTTCAATGTTGCCTTCACTTGTCATTATATAATTCTTTTCAATGAAAGTTGGTACGCAAATTTTTGTTGATTCTGCATTGCAAATATGTTCAGGAACACTACAGTATGCTTCAGGACCATCAGCATCATTATTTTGGCTTTCACCAAAACACATAAAACTTTCATCGTGTGCTTCTTGATGGAGCATATGCAGGTCATTTACGAAGTGAAGACTATCATCAAGAAGTTGAATTTGAAGAAACTTCTTCTTTTGATGATGATCCTTTGAGCATTGTGGAGATGGTTGTAAAGAACAAAAACCAGGTTTAATGGACGATAAAATTTGTTTAATTTTTGAATTATTGCTCGTTGAATTTCCTGGATTGGTTGAACTTGATAAATGTGAACAACCTTGAGCCCATAATGGGCATGAACAACCATCTGATTCACACAGGGTGCCATTCAGTTTCAGTTTAATAGGCATATAGCTGCCTTCATCACAACGTTTATCCATCCAACAATAACCTTTAGCATATCGATGAACAACATATCCATGTTGTACGCAAGAAGGATGATAAACACGTTCAATATTAACACCAGCTCGACAAGTTTTTGCCATTGTAGTTCCGAAACAACTAATTAAACAGCAGATTAATAATAACAATGGATTCATTAAAAGCGTTGAACCAACAGCCTTTTTCCGTCGATCTTGTCTTGTTGTCATTGGATGAACTTTTTCAGCGATTGCATCAGCATGATCGTCACCTTCTTCACTGCTTTCATCGAGCTTTTCTTTATGTTCATAAGCAGATGGGTGTTGTAATTGAAGTTTAGGAATAGTTTTTGCACTAACAGGTTGAGTTGTATTTTTCAGTGATACATCATCAACTTCCAGAGGATAAAGATGATTGAGGGGCCGTTGCAAAATTTTTCCACTTGGGGTTTTAATTTTAGCACAACTTCACCAACTTTTGGATCACGGTTAACAACATGACCAGACTGTAAATGATGACGAGTTCGTTCACGCAACATTTTCAAGTAATCTTTATTGAAGTTGTCCTTGAATACAGTAAACCGTTTTTGCCCTTGATTCCATAAAGAATTTAAATTTTCATGAGCATCTCCAGCATTAAAATCAGGATCATCTGGACTAACTTCAACACTTGGTACACCAGGTTTAGCAAAATGTGTTAAAAAATCAACCGGGCGCAAAATAATTTGATTAACATCTTCACTGATATAAGTTAATGAACGAGAATTAACCCACGCTTCTACTTGTGCCAGCAAGGTGAGCATTTTCCAAAAAGACATTTGACGTCTTCCTACAGCAGCTTTAAGATTTCTTTTTAGAAGCTTTATCATTGTTTCATAAATACTTCCAGCCCACGGAGTTTTTTGAGTGTTGAACTTCCATTTAATCTTTCTGGAAGTACAATATTGAAGAACATTTTCATCTTCACGAACAAACCATTTTGGAATAATTGTAGCTGCAGTAACTTTAAAATTAGTTGCATTATCAGAGAAGATATATGACGGCATTGTTCTTCTTGATGCAAATCGGACTAATGCATCGATAAACGCTTCACCAGATAGGCTTGATACCAGCTCCAAATGAACTGCACGGCAGGTAAAACATGTAAAAAGCACGATCCAATGTGATTGAGCATCTCCATCACCAACTTTAACTTTAATTGGACCTGCTAAATCAACGCCAATATATTCAAAGGGCTTCCCGTATGTTCGAGCTGCAGGCATATCATTCATCAAAGGAAGAGCGAATGGTACAGCTTTCTTCTTTCGACAATCCATGCATTTTGAACGAAGCACAGATTTTACAACACTTCTTGCCTTTGGGCAAATAATATCCTTGATTAAGTTCTGCAAGGACCATTGAAAAACTTCCATGATTAAGTTGCACATGGATATCCATAATTAATAAACGTGTTTCAGCACAATCAGCCAAATAAATAGGGTCTTCATCAGTTTTAACCCTACAATATTTCTTCCATAGCCCATTTGAACAGTACAAAGCAAGTTCATTACCACGTTGTTGAGTAACTTGTACAGAATTTTGAATTTGCTTGATAAGTATTGCTTCAGCTTTCTGTAAAACATCCACTTCATCTGGATCAGCACGTCCAAATAATTGTTGACAAAATTTTGGAGACTTCATAAAAGCAAATTTGAGCAGTTGTACAACAGTACCACGCAAAATTCTCCAACTATCAACATGATTAGCTTCAATTAAAGGTGTTTGAGCTTTAATCATGACATCTGTGGTAGGCATTGAGGTAATAGCAGCAACAATAAGAGCCTCTTCAACATCACGTTTTTCATTTAAATTTGGTTGTAGTGGCCATGTACCTTCATCAGAACGTAAAAACGAAGGGCCGTTGAACCATAATTCATCATGTTGAAGGTCACTAGGTGAACATCCTCTACTGACCACATCAGCAGGATTCAAAGAGCCAGTAACATGCTTAAATTCTGCACTGGCATTACGAAGTTTTTGAACACGGTTCGTGACATATCGTCCCTTGCCTGCAGGATTATTGATCCAATATAAAACTGTTGTGGAATCTGTCCAAATGACTACACGAGAAATCTGAATAACTTTCTGTAATTCTTCTTTTAAGAAATTTGCAACATAGCTGCATAAAGCAGTAGCAGTCAGCTCTAGCTTTGTTATTGTCATCACCGGTTTAAGTGGAGCAAGACGAGATTTTGCAAAAATAATTCCAGCCTGTGGTGCACCATTATGATCAACATATCGTAAATAAGCAGCACAACCGTAAGCTTGTCCACATGCATCACCAAAAACATGGAGCTCAACTGATGAAGGATCTGCATTTTCAAAAATTTGACGTTTAAAAAGAATTGTAAAATTTAAACGTTCTTCATAAAGTTGTGCAACATCTTGAATCATTTTTGAATAAAAAATACTATTCCAGTTAAGCTTTTGGGACCAAGCTTGACGAATCAGTAACTTGATGGGAAGTCGAAGAGGTTCAAGAATACCCATCAAATCGAATAATGAAGCACAAAATGAAAGCAAAGCTCTTTTTGTTTTCGGAATCTTTTCAGCATCAAGATTCTTCCACCCAATAACAAAAGCACCTTTTTCAATAATAAACTGATGACCCAAAAAATTGAATGTTTCTGCAGTTTCATTAAAGTGTTTATTAACAGCAGGATGGGTACTTATTTGACCACGTAAATTCATACGGCCAGCAGCAAAGGCAGCTTTAATGCATTCATTTTGAGAAATAGCTTCATCAACAGTTTTTGATCCAAACACCAAATTATCCACATACATGCTGTACAGTACAGCCAGTAATAGTGCAGCAAACATAAAATTAAGCTGTGCATATCGCTTCAAATGATATTCAATGGCATGTGCTAGCAAATTCGGACTACAGCCCAACCCAAACGGGACCACCATGAATTGGTAAATTACCATATTATCCATTGAAAAGGGTTTGGTGATGTCCTTGGGGAACATAAAACGAACATATTTCCGCGATTCTTCAACCAAATATATTTGAAGGAACGCCTTTTCGACGTCTGAGCAGACGACAATTGGAGCAACTCGAGCACGAAGTAAGATGCCAACCAGTGAAGGTAATCGATTATCACCAACCAACAGCTTTTGATTAAGTGAAACTCCACGTTCTGTTACACATGAACCATCAAATACAAGGCGAGCACTAGTAGTCTTTCCAGGAGTAAGTACCAGATTATGAGGCATAAAATGAGTACCAGGTTCATTAAGAGCTTCAGCAGGATCCAATTTTTTCGTAAAGCTATTATCACGAAATGCTTCCACACTATTTTTGTATAGATGAGCGTAATCTGGATCATTCATGAATCGTTTGCTTAAATTTACACAACGTCGAAAACAATTAGCAAAATTACTTCCAAGTCCCGATTCATCTTCAAATGGAAGAGCTGTAAAAATTCGACCATTTTCATCTTGAAAGACTTTCTCCAAAAACCGTTGTAGGAATAATCGTCTTTCATCAGTATTCGGATTATCATAGATTCCCATCAATTCCAGCTCCCATAGATATCTTGGATTTTTTGTAATATCATATTCATTTAAATGAGCAACAACAGGTTTAATTTCACATTCTTGCATATTTTCCACTTTAACTTCCGAATTTTCATTAACAACTGATACTTCTTCAGCAACTTCGGCATGATCAACTATTGCATCATCTTCATTTTTCACTTCATTTGATGCATTGGAATATGTGAAAGTGGCTACAACTGGACTTATTGGTCGATTATTGCGGCGTTGTACTTCACCACCACCACCACAAATAAGCTTTCCAATCTTCGAATATATCATTGAAAAGCCATTATTAAGTTCAACAGTTCGTTGATTCAAGACTAAATCTTGAAATGCTTTCATGGAGAGAAGCAGCTTGGGATTTCCATAAGTAACGGGCAATGGAGCACTCAAATTCTTAGCCCTTCTTAATAACTTTGCAAGATCAGCATCTGGTACAGCCAATTTCTGAAGCATGTCATGTGTACCAAGTGCATTAACTTCATAAAGAGAGCCATCTTGGAGGTGAAGATTTAAAGCATATGAACCTTCAGCTGTAAACATTTGACCAGTAGCACCTTGGCAATCAACCGCTTTCTGCATCATAGGAAGATTTAAACTTCTAGCAAGTTCTTTATCAATCAAATCCTATTGTGATCCTGGATCAATAAAAGCAAGTACATTTTGGCGTTTATCAGGACATTTTGGATTTGAAACGACCACTTCAGTTGTAAGTAACAATACTTCACTTTCATCATATTGCTTAAATGCAAGATTTACAGCAACAGCTGGTGCATCATTTCTCTTTGTAGCACCTTTTGTGGATTTACTTGAATTACGATCTGCTTTACAATATACTGTATGATGAGATCCACCACATTTACGACATTTGACTTTGCTACGGCAATTGTTTGATTGATGACCTGCACGGAAGCATTCAAAACATAAATGCTTTTCTGCAGCACATTCTTTAGCTTCTTCAACAGTTTTTTCAACTGGACAGTCATCAGAATAATGTGGACCTTCACAGAAGGCGCACCCATAAGCAGCTTTTCCTTGTGCTGCAGAAGATTTTGGCTTTGAGGAATTCTTGGTATTGCCATTCTTTTTATCTTTCTTCGTATTTGAAGCAACAGTTTTGGGCTTGGGTGAAGTACTTTTCCGGCCTTTTCGGAATCTGTTGTAGCGATTAGCTTTACCACTAAGCTTATCCACACGTTCAAAATCAGATAAAATTGAATCAACTGCCTTCCGAAGTTCAGTAACATTAAACTTTTCAGTTGAAGAACGAAGACGTTCATAATCAGCAACACGAAGAAGAACATCTCTTGGTAGCTTTCTTTTAAGAGCTTCAAAAAATTCTGTAGATTCAATATCTTCGCCATATGTACCAAGGGTAGTAAGATGATATTCAAATTCATCAAATGCTTTTCTAACTTCATGATAATCTTCTTTATTTCGAACACTTGCTCTGATTTTACTTCTTAATTCTGCTATTGCATCACTTTCAACACCGAATCTCTGTTTCAATTTGTCCAGAGCTTTTGGATAATCATCATCAGTAGTATAAAGCTTAACACAATCATATGCTGCACCAGCCAATCTTTCTTTTAACAAAGCCAGTTTTGTAACTCTTGGAACACCAGGTTTGGATCCTACTGTAGCTTCATGATCAGCAATAAAAGCTTTGTACCCAACTCTATCACCATAATATAACCGCTTTTTGGTTTCATGTGCTGGTGTTTGTATAACAACAACCTGACCAGGAACAGCACTTGAACTTGAGACAAATGATGAACTGCTATTCAAGCTTGCAGCAGCATTTAAGCTATTTTCAATCATCATCATTTCCGTTTCAACATCTGCAACAGCTTCCTCAAGACTTTGCACAAGTTGCATATACGGTATACGATCTGGATCTGTAGCAAGTACTGCATGTTTGTCATATAATGCTTGTTCTGTACTTGCCAATGTAGCATCTATGATTGTTCTGATATATGCCGTCCACTCTTCATCAACTTTGTGAAATTCTGCAATATTTGCTTTCAATTTGATAAGAAGATTGTGTGCAACAATTTTTCGAGCAGTTGTATATTCTCCATGTTTCTTCATAAATTCAACCGCCTCCTTTTGATACTTTTGCTGACGTGTCATCACTAACGGCAGCTTAGAACGACAAGGACCAGACATGTTAACGTTTTAAACAAAAACAAAAGGGAGAAGAAACAGGACACCAACAAGGATAAAAAAAAATAACAATTCCGTTTACAATAAAAAATAAGAGCAAAAAGAAAGAAAAAAAACGCTAACAATTTTAAAATCTTAATGCAACAAAAAATCTCAAACTTAAAGCCACCTGTACCACCAAGCTGCAATACTTGAACACCGGGCAATAATGGTAATGAGATGGAGTTGTAAACGGCAACAAAAAATAAAGGAATGAATTTAATACAGGACCAATCAGGTAAACACTGCAACAATAAAAATCCAATCCACACCAATTCAGCAACCACGAGGTACAAACAGCAACAATAAGTAACTGGATGAAATCAAACAAAGGCAAATACAGTGCCCAAATCAGGAACAACTGCAGCAATGAAATTCAATCCACGAAATTTCAACAACAACCAAGTAGAAGCAGCAACAACAAATTATTACTTTTAAAAGAAAAAAAAGCAACAATGACGAAATTTATAAACAACAAAAATCCAATATCTTAATTCCAAATTACAGTAACCAGGCGAAAAGGTATTAAAATCAGGTTAAAGAATTTTAGACGAGGAACAAGGCGAAAATTAGCTGTTCAGCCCCCATAAAGACAATTATATTAAACGTAGATGGATGATTCTCGAATAATCTTGTTCGACTATATTTATTGGATTTAAAAAACAACGATTGAATAAAAACGTATAAAAAAATGCTTTTCATAAAAAAGAATAAGAGACGAGAAAAGGGGAAGGATGTTTCTATATTTTGAGATAAGATCTAAACGTTAGCTTAAGCGCCTTTCTCATCAGCATGTTTGGTATGAAATTAAAGGGAATGAAAAATCAAGAATGGAAAACCAAGGATGAAGTCACTTTTATGCTACACTAAGAATGCGAGAGCCGCAGCGCGGCTCTCCTAAGAGACTTGTCACCTATTATGCTATTTGTACTTCACCCAAGCCCAAAACTGTTGCTTCAAATACGAAGAAAGATAAAAAGAATGGCAATACCAAGAATTCCTCAAAGCCAAAATCTTCTGCAGCACAAGGAAAAGCTGCTTATGGGTGCGCCTTCTGTGAAGGTCCACATTATTCTGATGACTGTCCAGTTGAAAAAACTGTTGAAGAAGCTAAAGAATGTGCTGCAGAAAAGCATTTATGTTTTGAATGCTTCCGTGCAGGTCATCAATCAAACAATTGCCGTAGCAAAGTCAAATGTCGTAAATGTGGTGGATCTCATCATACAGTATATTGTAAAGCAGATCGTAATTCAAGTAAATCCACAAAAGGTGCTACAAAGAGAAATGATGCACCAGCTGTTGCTGTAAATCTTGCATTTAAGCAATATGATGAAAGTGAAGTATTGTTACTTACAACTGAAGTGGTCGTTTCAAATCCAAAATGTCCTGATAAACGCCAAAATGTACTTGCTTTTATTGATCCAGGATCACAATAGGATTTGATTGATAAAGAACTTGCTAGAAGTTTAAATCTTCCTATGATGCAGAAAGCGGTTGATTGCCAAGGTGCTACTGGTCAAATGTTTACAGCTGAAGGTTCATATGCTTTAAATCTTCACCTCCAAGATGGCTCTCTTTATGAAGTTAATGCACTTGGTACACATGACATGCTTCAGAAATTGGCTGTACCAGATGCTGATCTTGCAAAGTTATTAAGAAGGGCTAAGAATTTGAGTGCTCCATTGCCCGTTACTTATGGAAATCCCAAGCTGCTTCTCTCCATGAAAGCATTTCAAGATTTAGTCTTGAATCAACGAACTGTTGAACTTAATAATGGCTTTTCAATGATATATTCGAAGATTGGAAAGCTTATTTGTGGTGGTGGTGGTGAAGTACAACGCCGCAATAATCGACCAATAAGTCCAGTTGTAGCCACTTTCACATATTCCAATGCATCAAATGAAGTGAAAAATGAAGATGATGCAATAGTTGATCATGCCGAAGTTGCTGAAGAAGTATCAGTTGTTAATGAAAATTCGGAAGTTAAAGTGGAAAATATGCAAGAATGTGAAATTAAACCTGTTGTTGCTCATTTAAATGAATATGATATTACAAAAAATCCAAGATATCTATGGGAGCTGGAATTGATGGGAATCTATGATAATCCGAATACTGATGAAAGACGATTATTCCTACAACGGTTTTTGGAGAAAGTCTTTCAAGATGAAAATGGTCGAATTTTTACAGCTCTTCCATTTGAAGATGAATCGGGACTTGGAAGTAATTTTGCTAATTGTTTTCGACGTTGTGTAAATTTAAGCAAACGATTCATGAATGATCCAGATTACGCTCATCTATACAAAAATAGTGTGGAAGCATTTCGTGATAATAGCTTTACGAAAAAATTGGATCCTGCTGAAGCTCTTAATGAACCTGGTACTCATTTTATGCCTCATAATCTGGTACTTACTCCTGGAAAGACTACTAGTGCTCGCCTTGTATTTGATGGTTCATGTGTAACAGAACGTGGAGTTTCACTTAATCAAAAGCTGTTGGTTGGTGATAATCGATTACCTTCACTGGTTGGCATCTTACTTCGTGCTCGAGTTGCTCCAATTGTCGTCTGCTCAGACGTCGAAAAGGCGTTCCTTCAAATATATTTGGTTGAAGAATCGCGGAAATATGTTCGTTTTATGTTCCCCAAGGACATCACCAAACCCTTTTCAATGGATAATATGGTAATTTACCAATTCATGGTGGTCCCGTTTGGGTTGGGCTGTAGTCCGAATTTGCTAGCACATGCCATTGAATATCATTTGAAGCGATATGCACAGCTTAATTTTATGTTTGCTGCACTATTACTGGCTGTACTGTACAGCATGTATGTGGATAATTTGGTGTTTGGATCAAAAACTGTTGATGAAGCTATTTCTCAAAATGAATGCATTAAAGCTGCCTTTGCTGCTGGCCGTATGAATTTACGTGGTCAAATAAGTACCCATCCTGCTGTTAATAAACACTTTAATGAAACTGCAGAAACATTCAATTTTTTGGGTCATCAGTTTATTATTGAAAAAGGTGCTTTTGTTATTGGGTGGAAGAATCTTGATGCTGAAAAGATTCCGAAAACAAAAAGAGCTTTGCTTTCATTTTGTGCTTCATTATTCGATTTGATGGGTATTCTTGAACCTCTTCGACTTCCCATCAAGTTACTGATTCGTCAAGCTTGGTCCCAAAAGCTTAACTGGAATAGTATTTTTTATTCAAAAATGATTCAAGATGTTGCACAACTTTATGAAGAACGTTTAAATTTTACAATTCTTTTTAAACGTCAAATTTTTGAAAATGCAGATCCTTCATCAGTTGAGCTCCATGTTTTTGGTGATGCATGTGGACAAGCTTACGGTTGTGCTGCTTATTTACGATATGTTGATCATAATGGTGCACCACAGGCTGGAATTATTTTTGCAAAATCTCGTCTTGCTCCACTTAAACCGGTGATGACAATAACAAAGCTAGAGCTGACTGCTACTGCTTTATGCAGCTATGTTGCAAATTTCTTAAAAGAAGAATTACAGAAAGTTATTCAGATTTCTCGTGTAGTCATTTGGACAGATTCCACAACAGTTTTATATTGGATCAATAATCCTGCAGGCAAGGGACGATATGTCACGAACCGTGTTCAAAAACTTCGTAATGCCAGTGCAGAATTTAAGCATGTTACTGGCTCTTTGAATCCTGCTGATGTGGTCAGTAGAGGATGTTCACCTAGTGACCTTCAACATGATGAATTATGGTTCAACGGCCCTTCGTTTTTACGTTCTGATGAAGGTACATGGCCACTACAACCAAATTTAAATGAAAAACGTGATGTTGAAGAGGCTCTTATTGTTGCTGCTATTACCTCAATGCCTACCACAGATGTCATGATTAAAGCTCAAACACCTTTAATTGAAGCTAATCATGTTGATAGTTGGAGAATTTTGCGTGGTACTGTTGTCAGTGTACTCCCGCTCCCACTTTTATCGCTCCCGCTCCGCTTCCGCTTCTTCAAAATGAATCGCTTCCGCTCCCGCTTCGCTTCTCCGCTTCTTGCAATCGCTTCCGCCTCCGAAGCGCATCCGGGAGCGCTTCTTTTTTGAATCGCTTCCGCTTCGCTTCTCATTTTGAAAAAGTGAATTTATTATAATAATAGATTTTGTAAAACAAAAAACATAACATAACATTTAAAAATCTCTAACAGAATAAAAGCATAATACTTATTTAAAAAGTGATCGGTTTAAATGAATAAGTAGTTTATTATTAAGATATTCATGTTTTGTTCGATTCTTTAATCCTTTCGTAGCAATTGCAGCATTTGAAAATACCTGTTCACATGGAGATGAAGATGCAGGAATAGAAAGATGAGTTAATGCAAGATTTTGAAGAAATTTCTAAAAAAGGTGCATATGACTTTAATCAAAAATTTAATTTGAAATACTTACAGTATCGGAGGGAATGCTATTCCAAAAATCTATACCATTTCGATCCAAATAATTTCCTTCAACCACAGATTTGACATAACCGATAATTCTTTTATCTTGATCACTTCCTGGTGTTCCTTTTTCAGATTGAATTTTTAAAGCAATTTTATCACGAAGTGATAAGTTTGATAAAGTTGCATCTGGTTGAATAACTACTTCAGGTCCAGTGAAAGCTGGAAGACGTGGTTTAATAAATTCTGCCAATGTTGCATGTGAAATTTCTTCTAAACAAATTGCTTCTTTTGGATCAAACAAAGCGCATAAAATAAAATGAGGATCAAATTTTTGATGATGAATGACTACAAATTTTCCAAAGCGTTTTACTAATTCATCATTCATCGCTTTCTTTAAAGTCCAAAGAGTTCCAGTTGCAGTTGACCTTGAAGTAACATCCATCAAATCCTTAATTGTTCCATAAACAGCTGAAGAAGTGACAGAGTGACTTTGAAATTTCATAATAGCATATTGAAACTTTTGTAGAAGTGTACCAAATTCTTCTAAGATAGCAATATCTGGAGCAGATAAAAATAACATTTTCTTGGCAGGTGGAAATTGAGTCATAACTTGATTAGCCTCTCTCCAATATTTCACAAATCTTATCGATATAGTGAATTGTTATTCCAAGATAGGAAGAGACACCCGTATCAGACCATATATCGATGGTGCATGAACAACCAGATAATCGCGCATCGATATCAACTCTTAACATTTCTTTAACTTTATTCCCTTGACGAGATAACAAATTTGAAAGACCATGTGAAGAAGATGGGATCTAAAAAACAAACGTAGTTACTTCAACGAAGAAAATTTTCTTACTTCATATTCTCGACGATAATTTCGTACAAAATTGACAAAAGCTTCTGTCATCACAATGTTCATACTCATCTGAGGCATTGCAACAAGTCTAGCAAGATTGAGTTCTTGTTGTTGTAAAACAACATCAGAAAGTTTAGGAGGATCGAAGAAGCCTTTCTTTGGTTTTTCTGTAGCAGCAGGTTGTGGAGTTTTGATAATTGCAAATTTTTCGTCTTCTGCTTGTACAGCATTATAAAGATTTATATCGCAGGCTTTTAAATGCTTTTTTAAATTCGATGATTTTGATAGAACAAGAGCTTTACAAGTATTTTTTTTGCATCTTGCATTTTTACCAGCTGGATGAAAATGTTGATAAACAGAACTTTTAATCTTTCGCATAATTTGTATCAGTTATTTTTACGAATTTAAAGTAAATTGTGTTGCAACTGTTAGAGTTGTGTAAAAAAAAGAAAAGACGCAGACAAGCAGCTCTTTTGGTGCCTTTTTTTGTCTCTGGCGTTTTAAGAAAAAACCAAATTTTTTGTTGTTGATAAATTTTACAAAATGGCAGAAGAAGCGCCTCTTTTTTTAATCGCTTCCGCTCCGCTTCCATTAGCTCCTTAACCGCTTCCGCTCCGCTTCCGCTTCCATTACGAGAAGCGGAAGCGGAAGCGGAAGCGGGAGCGGGAGCGGAAGCGGGAGTACACTGACTGTTGTACAACTGCTCAAATTTGCTTTTATGAAGTCTCCAAAATTTTGTCAACAATTATTTGGACGTGCTGATCCAGATGAAGTGGATGTTTTACAGAAAGCTGAAGCAATACTTATCAAGCAAATTCAAAATTCTGTACAAGTTACTCAACAACGTGGTAATGAACTTGCTTTGTACTGTTCAAATGGGCTATGGAAGAAATATTGTAGGGTTAAAACTGATGAAGACCCTATTTATTTGGCTGATTGTGCTGAAACACGTTTATTAATTATGGATATCCATGTGCAACTTAATCATGGAAGTTTTTCAATGGTCCTTGCAGAACTTAATCAAGGATATTATTTGCCCAAAGGCAAGAAGTGTTGTAAAATCTGTGCTTCGTTCAAAATGCATGGATTGTCGAAAGAAGAAAGCTGTACCATTCGCTCTTCCTTTGATGAATGATATGCCTGCAGCTCGAACATACGGGAAGCCCTTTGAATATATTGGCGTTGATTTAGCAGGTCCAATTAAAGTTAAAGTTGGTGATGGAGATGCTCAATCACATTGGATCGTGCTTTTTACATGTTTTACCTGCCGTGCAGTTCATTTGGAGCTGGTATCAAGCCTATCTGGTGAAGCGTTTATCGATGCATTAGTCCGATTTGCATCAAGAAGAACAATGCCGTCATATATCTTCTCTGATAATGCAACTAATTTTAAAGTTACTGCAGCTACAATTATTCCAAAATGGTTTGTTCGTGAAGATGAAAATGTTCTTCAATATTGTACTTCCAGAAAGATTAAATGGAAGTTCAACACTCAAAAAACTCCGTGGGCTGGAAGTATTTATGAAACAATGATAAAGCTTCTAAAAAGAAATCTTAAAGCTGCTGTAGGAAGACGTCAAATGTCTTTTTGGAAAATGCTCACCTTGCTGGCACAAGTAGAAGCGTGGGTTAATTCTCGTTCATTAACTTATATCAGTGAAGATGTTAATCAAATTATTTTGCGCCCGGTTGATTTTTTAACACATTTTGCTAAACCTGGTGTACCAAGTGTTGAAGTTAGTCCAGATGATCCTGATTTTAATGTCATCAGCAAATAAATCCAAGCAAATATTTTCGTCATCAATACATGCAGGAAGATCGGAGATGTAAATTGAAAATAGTAAAGGACCAAGTACAGTACCTTGTGGAACACCAGATGGAACACTTCTTTCACTTGATTTTGAATCACCAATAGTTACAGAATATGTTCTGTTGTTCAAAAATCTGTAATCCATTTGAGCAAAAGATCATCGACTCCAATTTTTTGAAGTTTTTGAAGCAGAAGATTATGAGGTACAGAATCAAAAGCTTTTGAAAAATCCAAGTAAACAACATCGACACATTCGTTTCTTTCCATGGCTTGATACCACCATTCCCGACAAAGAGCAATTTGAAGAGTTGTTGAACGTTGAGGACGAAATCCAAACTGGCATGAAGGAATAATGTCATTTTTTAAACAATGATTGAGAAGTTGCTTTGCAATGATTCTTTCATTAATTCGGCACACTTGGCTAGTCATGGAAATTGGACGATAATTTTCTGGATCGGAACACGGTGCTTTTTTTGACAAGGGAATAACATAGCTTTGACGAAAAACAGCGGGCACTTTTCCTTTGACCAAAAAAATTTCAAATAAATTTGCTAACGGAATGGCAATATTTTCTGCACAGTTTTTCAATATGATACCAGGAAGATCATCAGGAACAGATGCAGCGGAAGCTTTGACATTTTTGAGTTCCTTCAAGACCATGAATGGACCTTCAAGACCATGAATGGACCTTCAAGACCATGAATGGAAAGGAACACGTTTATTAGATTCTTATAAATCTAATAAAGGTGTTCCTCAAGGATCTGTATTAGGCCCTCTTCTATTTTTATTTTTTGTATCCGATCTTCCTGATTATTGTAAATCTGAAGGTGTTGAAGTAGGCATGTATGCTGATGACTTAAAAATTTTTGGTAATCCAAAAACAGCGCTACTTCAAACTTTTATTGATAAACTTGAAATCTGGTGTACCATAAATAAGCTTGATCTATCACCAAATGTATTGTTATTCATCTCTTTTATCGTCTATACAAAACTTGTTATTACAATGGTGAAGAAATAAAAGCCACTTCTAAACCAGTACGAGATCTAATTTTTTGTTTCTCCAAACCTAAAATTTTCTTATCATATTGAGAATATGATTATCAAATCTAGAGCATGTTTATTTGTATTGTTTAAAGCAATCTCTTCAAATGATAGTAAATTTTTGCTTCAAATGTATAAGGCTTATGTTCTTCCAATTCTTGATTTTGCCTCTCCTCTTTATAATTCTTCAAGAATTAATGAAATTGTAAGTACTGAAAGAGTGCAAAAACTTGCAACAAGAATGGTTTTCCAAAGAGATTTTTCTTTAAGACGCTGTCTGGCTAAGTTTTTGACGTCCAGTCGACAAAATAAAAAAATTTTCGATTACGGCCTTCAAATTTTCAGAGGTCGTTGGCATAGGTCTCAGGATGCCAAAAACACATTTTTTAGATTTTTTCGTGTCAGGAGTCGACTTCTGGAGGATTCAGAAGGCGCAAACTATGGGGCTATAGGAAAAATCGAATTTTCGTTTGTTTTTTATAATTCCCCAGGTTTAGGGGTTTTCGATCACGGGGAATTCAGTGGCACACTCCGTTTTTTTTTAAAATTTCGATTTCGTGCCGAAACAATCTTAAAAGAGCTAAATATAAAAACTGTGAAACTCCTGACTATATTTCTCGTCTTAAAGAGCTTGGTTGGTATATCCTTGAACATCGTCGTCTGTTTTATGATCTATTGTTAATTGATAAAATTAAGCGAGGACTATTTTTCTGTAATTTCAATCTTGACATTTCTGAATCACATATTACTAGAGGACCAAATCTTAAAATTAAAATACCTCATTGCAAAACATCAATTAGAAGAGAATTTTTTACCATTAGAGCAGCTAACACTTATTCCAAACTTCCTATTAACATTCAAAACTGTGCCACTCATAAAGAATTTTAAATAGCACTCAAAAAAAAACTTCTTTACTAACCGGTTAGTAGTAATGCTCTGACTTTTTAGTCGTTTTCGACATACCGTAATCGCTCCAAAACGACGAGACTTAAAAATAATGACTTTTACCGTAATCTGTGTTACTGTAAGATTATACTGTAATACAGAAGTGAAGCCAAAAGATTTCTGGCCTTCTGAATGTGCCTTCTGGCATATCAATTTCCTTATCAGTGATAAGTGATAAAAATTATTTTATTTTTTTATCTGTTGTTGTTTATTTGTTGTTTATCATTTATTTTTCCTTATCAGTGACCTTATCAGTAAGATCAATTCAATTTTTTAAACTTTTTATTGTTTGTGGATGGTTTAGAGCCCAAGTAAATGCAAATTTTATTATTTTGTTTATCCTTATCATTTATGCCCCGAGGCGATATTCTTATCAGTAACTGAAAAGCGACTCAAATTTCTTCTTAGACTCTTTGTTTTCGTGTCAAGACCACTTATTTTTCATGGCAAGTCCTTTTTCCTCAATTTTTTTCTTCTGTCACTTGAAAATGTCGGCAAGTACTGCGTCATCGGTAGCAGCAAGTTAGCAAGGAAAAGAAACTAATGTCAAAGGTGAAAATGGCTGATCCATGTGTTGGCATGTCTCCTTCCGTTATTTTTTTTGTTCCCTACTTTTTCGCTCCGAAGCATCCCGATTGACAACGGCAAGTCAATGGCGAGGAAAGAAATGGCAATGTCAAAGGCAAGAAACGAGGGATTTTCTGTTTTTTCTCGATTTATTTTTAAAAACTTACAAAAGAGAAATAACGTTACAAAAAAAATGGTGCAAGTGCGATTGTTTACAATTTAAATTATAAAGGGTAAAACAGTGCTAATCGAAATCAAAGACGCTGTTGATGGATGTGCCAGCAAATGCTCCATCACTTAGCTGAACAATAGGGTTGTAGAATGTAATGACTTTGTGGTTAATAGTTTTTCCAGTGTGTTCCTTGTCATCATATTGAAATAAATGACACACAATATCTTGACCATTTTTGCTAGACGCGTCTGCAAATAATTGCAGTTGTTCCATAGGACTCAGTATAGTTCCGTCTAGCTTGGTGACCTTTTTCTTTAAAATGGCTATTCTAAATAAAGGGGGAATTGCTCTTTTCCACCTTTTATCAGTTTTGTACTCGGGCTCCAAAAAGCAAAGCAATGTCCATATCATTGGGTTAGTTCTTCTTACACTTTTGCTTTTATTTGACTTATTATTGAAGGTATCTCTCATGAAATAACTAATAAAAGCTGCCATTAATGGGTGCGTCTCAATGGGTACTTCATTAGAAACAGGATAAAAACGGGGAGTAGGATTTTTCATTTTTTAAAGACAATAAAAAAATAAGGTTGAGTGAAAAATATAAAAAAGCATATTTTTAGTCATTTAGTTATGAAATTAATCTTTTGAACAGTAGGCGAGAAGTAAATTTGTATGAATTACGACAGAGAAGCAGACGAATTTGCTATTTTTTATCGTTTTTAATTTAAAAATTCAAGAGTAAAGTGTCCATGTGCGTTGTTGCAGGCAATTGGATTTCCATAAAAATCTTTAAATTCAAGAGAAAGGTGATTAATTCTTGTTGTTTCTAACTTGAAACGAAATATTCATTTATTGCCTTGTCCTGCTCATAAACAGGAATAATTGCTAAATCTGCGGTTTCTTCGTCATTCAATGGACGCAAAATATGATTTACTGAAACGCAAATGTGAGTAATATTCCCATCAGTTGATGGAAGATCTGTTGCGATGTCTCCAGTAGTAATAAGATTTTTGGTTGTAAAACCTATAGCTTTAGCAAAACCATCACTGAGATATATTTCTTTAACAAAGTTTGGGTCAAAAGTTATCGAATAATAATTTGAAAAGTTTTTAGCAATTTTAATAGATTCAAATCCTTTTTTATTAAAAGCTGCAACTTCTGGTGAAATTTGCTCTTCTTTTACAAATTCAGGTTTTATTCTTGGAGGAATAACTATATCTTTTTCTTCTGGTACTATTTTAATTTCATCTATTGGAGTCTCGCCGCTAACAATTTGTCAGCTTGATGCAGATATCTTCCGTCAAAATAAGTTGCTACTAAATGGCGTCACACTTGATGTTGAAGTAACACCTCAAAATATGGAATTTAATTTAATTATCCAAGACGGAAATACTTATATTGCTGGTGTTACTGGATACAAAATTTATATAAAACAACATAATGTTTTTCCAACATTAGACGCAGCAATTAATGACACTTTGTCCGGAAAAACAGCTGAACAAGATCTTGCAAAATATCCTTACACTCGTAGTTTGATAAATAATTTTTTTATTGGTCAAAAAAGACATGACTATACAACAACTTTATTTACTGATTACGTTCCAAAACGGGTTTTTGTAGCACTTGTTGACGCAAATGCATTTAAAGGGACAAGAACAACTTCACCATCTGAATTCAAAAATTATAATTTAGATAGAATTCATGTTAGCGTAAATAATAAAATTGTCCCAACTTATCATTATGATTTGGGTAAAAAAGAGTATACACGCGCATTTAAGGATCCTATCGATAATACAGAAAATGCGGTTTAACTTATAAAAAATATCTTAATAATTCTTGTATCTTTGCTTTTGACTTTCGGCATTTTCATTCCGATGTCGATCCTCAAGAAAGGGGAACAACAGCTCTTACAATCAAATTTAATTCTCCTGTTCCTGCAAACGGTATTCAAGCTATTGTTTATTCAGAGTTTGATTCTTTGGAGCACTTAAACATATTTATAACGCCTCTTGTTGATATACGAATGGGAAACACTGAAAAAATAAAATGTTTCCAGCTTCTGTGGAGCAGCTAAGCATATTTAAAACGCCTTTTGTTGATATACGAATGGGAAACACTGAAAAAATAAAATGTTTCCAGCTTCTGTGGAGCAGTTAAGCATATTTATAACGCCTTTTGTTGATATACGAATGGGAAACACTGAAAAATTAAAATGTTTCCAGCTTCTTTGGAGCAGAAAAGCATATTTATAACGCCTCTTGTTGATATACGAATGGAAAACACTGATAAAATAAAATGTTTCCAGCTTCTCTGGAGCTGTTAAGCATATTTATCGCTTTAAAAAACCTGCAAAAATACAAATGGAGAGAATTTGGGTGATGGCAATAAAAGCACTGAAATCAAAGAAAATTCAACCCAAGAAAAGTACAGAAATCAAAAAAGAAATTCCACAAATTTCTAAATTTTCTGAACTTTTTATGCTTTTGGGAATTTAGAAATTTGTGGAATTTCTTTTTTGATTTCTGTACTTTTATTGGGTTGAATTTTCTTTGATTTCAGTGCTTTTATTGCCATCACCCAAATTCTCTCCATTTGTATTTTTGCAGGTTTTTTAAAGCGATTTCACTGCTTTTATTGATATCGTAGATATGCAAATAGTTTTAAACAATTTTTAAAAATAAATCAATAACTACGAAGTTTTTTTTAATATATAAGGCTAGTTCTGTGACAACACTAAGTTGGGTGACAACTACACTAAATAAGGTGACACCTACACTAAATATGATATGAATTCGCTTTAGAAAGAAGACTTCCAACACAATTTCGAACTTGCTCTTGATCATGGCCTTCTTTTCCTATCAAAGTTGAAACACCCAAAGTACGGAATAACAAATCATGATGATCAATAAGACTTTGTTCACGTAATTTAATATGACCTTCACCTTGTCGAAATTCACGTTGAAGATAGGGTGCTCGATTTGCTACGGAATCAACTCTTGCAACTTTATCCAACCAATCTGAATTTTTGCTAAATAAAATGCCTTTTGCTAATGTTTCAAAAAGTAATTTTTCTTCTTCTGATAAAGGGATGCGGATCTGGGATCGCTCAGCAGAAGGTAAGGCAGCAGGTAATAAATCTTTTGGTTCAACAACAGTGACGCGGTCTTCTGGAGCCGGTTTGTTGGGAGCAGCAGTTCGCGAATCATGAGTACTTGGTGGCTTTGAAGGACGAGGATGGGAATCATATCTATCTGGAGAACGACGACGATGATGTGGACGATGTGGAGTTCTTGATCGTGAACGACGTGGACTTTTTGAACGATGTGAACGCTTTGATGATGAATGACGTGGACTTTTAGATCTTGAACGACGTGAACGCTTTGAAGCTGAACGTTCAGAATATTTTGTAGGAGATCGATCATAATAATTTGATGCTGATTTTGATCGACGATAATGTTTATGTTTAACTGGAGGAGTATTATATCCATCGGTACTTGAACCGGATTCATCCGAATAATGTTTACCCCTATTTAAGCTTAAAACCTGAAGAAGATTAAGCCACTTGGCAGATTAAGTCCACGATAAGCAAACTAAGATTAACAAGGTAACAAACAACCTGATACAAACTCGAAGAAGGAATAAACAACCAGGGGTTGCCGCCAATAAGGTTAAAAGCAAGAAGGAGCAACCAGGGGTTACCCGAACAGATTTAAACACTTTTAAAATAAAGCTTTGTATTATAAAAATATATAAATACCAATAAAATTGTAAATATTTAGAGAGGAAATTATTTTTCGACTGTTCGACAGCTGTGTCGAGGAAAAAGCGATTCTTACTATTGTCCGATGGGCTATCTCAACCAGCTGGCTGGTTTTCGTTTCGAGAAAATTCTTTTCTCCTTTTTCTCCGTTCTTCTGAACGTTCGACCTCGACAGTTCAAATGTGTTTGGGATTAGGCAATTGTAGTTATATTTCTTGTAATAGATATAAAATGTTTCCATCTTCTATGGAGCAGTTAAGCATATTTATAACGCCTCTTTTTGATATACGAATGGGAAACATTGACAAAATTAAATGTTTCCATCTTCTATGGAGCAGTTAAGCACATTTATAACGCCTTTTGTTGATATACGAATGGGAAACATTGACAAAATTAAATGTTTCCATCTTCTATGGAGCAGTTAAGCAAATTTATAACGCCATTTGTTGATATACGAATGGGAAACATTGACAAAATTAAATGTTTCCATCTTCTATGGAGCAGTTAAGCAAATTTATAACGCCTTTTGTTGATATACGAATGGGAAACATTGACAAAATTAAATGTTTCCATCTTCTATGGAGCAGTTAAGCACATTTATAACGCCTTTTGTTGATATACGAATGGGAAACATTGACAAAATTAAATGTTTCCATCTTCTATGGAGCAGTTAAGCAAATTTATAACGCCTTTTGTTGATATACGAATGGCAAACATTGACAAAATTAAATGTTTCCATCTTCTATGGAGCAGTTAAGCACATTAATAACGCCTTTTGTTGATATACGTATGGGAAACATTGACAAAATTAAATGTTTCCATCTTCTATGGAGCAGTTAAGCATATTTATAACGCCTTTTGTTGATATACGAATGGGAAACATTGACAAAATAAAATGTTTCCATCTTCTATGGAGCAGTTAAGCATATTTATAACGCCTTTTGTTGATATACGAATGGGAAACATTGACAAAATTAAATGTTTCCATCTTCTATGGAGCAGTTAAGCATATTTATAACGCCCTTTGTTGATATAAGAATGGGAAACATTGACAAAATTAAATGTTTCCATCTTCTATGGAGCAGTTAAGCATATTTAGACCGCCTTTTGTTGATATACGAATGGGAAACATTGACAAAATTAAATGTTTCCATCTTCTATGGAGCAGTTAAGCATATTTATAACTCCTTTTGTTGATATACGAATGGGAAACATTTACAAAATAAAATGTTTCCAGCTTCTATGGAGCAGTTAAGCATATTTATAACTCCTTTTGTTGATATACGAAATGGAAAGATTGAAAAAATTAAATGTTTCCAGCTTCTTTGGAGCACTTAAACATATTTATAACGCCTCTTGTTGATATACGAATTGGAAAGATTGACAAAATTAAATGTTTCCATCTTCTATGGAGCAGTTAAGCATATTTATAACGCCTTTTGTTGATATACGAATAGGAAACATTTACAAAATAAAATGTTTCCATCTTCTATGGATCAGTTAAGCATATTTATAAGGCCTTTTGTTTATATACGAAATGGAAAGATTGAAAAAATTAAATGTTTCCAGCTTATTTGGAGCACTTAAACACATTTATAACACCTTTTGTTGATACACGAATGGGAAACATTTACAAAATGATATGTTTCCATCTTCTTTGGAGCAGTTAAGCATATTTATAACGCCTTTTGTTGATATACGAATAGGAAACATTTACAAAATTAAATGTTTCCAGCTTCTATGGAGCAGTTAAGCATATTTATAACGCCTTTTGTTGATATACGAATGGGAAACATTTACAAAATAAAATGTTTCCAGCTTCTATGGAGCAGTTAAGCATATTTATAACGCCTTTTGTTGATATACGAATGGGAAACATTGACAAAATTAAATATTTCCATCTTCTATGGAGCAGTTAAGCATAGTTATAACTCCTTTTGTTGATATACGAATGGGAAACATTTACAAAATAAAATGTTTCCAGCTTCTATGGAGCAGTTAAGCATATTTATAACGCCTTTTGTTGATATACGAATGGGAAACATTTACAAAATAAAATGTTTCCAGCTTCTATGGAGCAGTTAAGCATATTTATAACGCCTCTAGTTGATATACGCATTGGAAAGATTGAAAAAATTAAATGTTTCCATCTTCTATGGATCAGTTAAGCATATTTATAACGCCTTTTGTTGATATACGAAATGGGAAACATTTACAAAATAAAATGTTTCCATCTTCTATGGAGCAGTTAAGCATATTTATAACGCCTTTTGTTGATATACGAAAGGGAAACATTGACAAAATTAAATGTTTCCACCTTCTTTGGAGCAGTTAAGCATATTTATAACGCCTCTAGTTGATATACGAATTGGAAAGATTGAAAAAATTAAATGTTTCCAGCTTGTTTGGAGCAGTTAAGCATATTTATAACGCCTTTTGTTGATATACGAAATGGAAAGATTGAAAAAATTAAATGTTTCCATCTTCTATGGATCAGTTAAGCATATTTATAACGCCTTTTGTTTATATACGAAATGGAAAGATTGAAAAAATTAAATGTTTCCAGCTTATTTGGAGCACTTAAACACATTTATAACACCTTTTGTTGATATACGAGTGGGAAACATTTACAAAATAAAATGTTTCCATCTTCTATGGAGCAGTTAAGCATATTTATAACGCCTTTTGTTGATATACGAATAGGAAACATTTACAAAATGATATGTTTCCATCTTCTTTGGAGCAGTTAAGCATATTTATAACGCCTCTAGTTGATATACGCATTGGAAAGATTGAAAAAATTAAATGTTTCCAGCTTATTTGGAGCACTTAAACACATTTATAACACCTTTTGTTGATACACGAATGGGAAACATTTACAAAATAAAATGTTTCCAGCTTCTATGGAGCAGTTAAGCATATTTATAACGCCTTTTGTTGATATACGAATGGGAAACATTTACAAAATAAAAAGTTTCCAGCTTCTATGGAGCAGTTAAGCATATTTATAACGCCTTTTGTTGATATACGAATGGGAAACATTGACAAAATTAAATGTTTCCATCTTCTATGGAGCAGTTAAGCAACTTTATAACGCCTTTTGTTGATATACGAATGGCAAACATTGACAAAATTAAATGTTTCCATCTTCTATGGAGCAGTTAAGCACATTTATAACGCCTTTTGTTGATATACGAATGGGAAACATTGACGAAATTAAATGTTTCCATCTTCTATGGAGCAGTTAAGCACATTTATAACGCCTTTTGTTGATATACGAATGGGAAACATTGACAAAATTAAATGTTTCCATCTTCTATGGAGCAGTTAAGCACATTTATAACGCCTTTTGTTGATATACGAATGGGAAACATTGACAAAATTAAATGTTTCCATCTTCTATGGAGCAGTTAAGCATATTTATAACGCCATTTGTTGATATACGAATGGGAAACATTGACAAAATTAAATGTTTCCATCTTCTATGGAGCAGTTAAGCAAATTTATAACGCCTTTTGTTGATATACGAATGGGAAACATTGACAAAATTAAATGTTTCCATCTTCTATGGAGCAGTTAAGCACATTTATAACGCCTTTTGTTGATATACGAATGGCAAACATTGACAAAATTAAATGTTTCCATCTTCTATGGAGCAGTTAAGCACATTAATAACGCCTTTTGTTGATATACGTATGGGAAACATTGACAAAATTAAATGTTTCCATCTTCTATGGAGCAGTTAAGCATATTTATAACGCCTTTTGTTGATATACGAATGGGAAACATTGACAAAATAAAATGTTTCCAGCTTCTCTGGAGCAGTTAAGCATATTTATCGCTTTAAAAAACCTGCAAAAATACAAATGGAGAGAATTTGGGTGATGGCAATAAAAGCACTGAAATCAAAGAAAATTCAACCCAAGAAAAGTACAGAAATCAAAAAAGAAATTCCACAAATTTCTAAATTTTCTGAACTTTTTATGCTTTTGGGAATTTAGAAATTTGTGGAATTTCTTTTTTGATTTCTGTACTTTTATTGGGTTGAATTTTCTTTGATTTCAGTGCTTTTATTGCCATCACCCAAATTCTCTCCATTTGTATTTTTGCAGGTTTTTTAAAGCGATTTCACTGCTTTTATTGATATCGTAGATATGCAAATAGTTTTAAACAATTTTTAAAAATAAATCAATAACTACGAAGTTTTTTTTAATATATAAGGCTAGTTCTGTGACAACACTAAGTTGGGTGACAACTACACTAAATAAGGTGACACCTACACTAAATATGATATGAATTCGCTTTAGAAAGAAGACTTCCAACACAATTTCGAACTTGCTCTTGATCATGGCCTTCTTTTCCTATCAAAGTTGAAACACCCAAAGTACGGAATAACAAATCATGATGATCAATAAGACTTTGTTCACGTAATTTAATATGACCTTCACCTTGTCGAAATTCACGTTGAAGATAGGGTGCTCGATTTGCTACGGAATCAACTCTTGCAACTTTATCCAACCAATCTGAATTTTTGCTAAATAAAATGCCTTTTGCTAATGTTTCAAAAAGTAATTTTTCTTCTTCTGATAAAGGGATGCGGATCTGGGATCGCTCAGCAGAAGGTAAGGCAGCAGGTAATAAATCTTTTGGTTCAACAACAGTGACGCGGTCTTCTGGAGCCGGTTTGTTGGGAGCAGCAGTTCGCGAATCATGAGTACTTGGTGGCTTTGAAGGACGAGGATGGGAATCATATCTATCTGGAGAACGACGACGATGATGTGGACGATGTGGAGTTCTTGATCGTGAACGACGTGGACTTTTTGAACGATGTGAACGCTTTGATGATGAATGACGTGGACTTTTAGATCTTGAACGACGTGAACGCTTTGAAGCTGAACGTTCAGAATATTTTGTAGGAGATCGATCATAATAATTTGATGCTGATTTTGATCGACGATAATGTTTATGTTTAACTGGAGGAGTATTATATCCATCGGTACTTGAACCGGATTCATCCGAATAATGTTTACCCCTATTTAAGCTTAAAACCTGAAGAAGATTAAGCCACTTGGCAGATTAAGTCCACGATAAGCAAACTAAGATTAACAAGGTAACAAACAACCTGATACAAACTCGAAGAAGGAATAAACAACCAGGGGTTGCCGCCAATAAGGTTAAAAGCAAGAAGGAGCAACCAGGGGTTACCCGAACAGATTTAAACACTTTTAAAATAAAGCTTTGTATTATAAAAATATATAAATACCAATAAAATTGTAAATATTTAGAGAGGAAATTATTTTTCGACTGTTCGACAGCTGTGTCGAGGAAAAAGCGATTCTTACTATTGTCCGATGGGCTATCTCAACCAGCTGGCTGGTTTTCGTTTCGAGAAAATTCTTTTCTCCTTTTTCTCCGTTCTTCTGAACGTTCGACCTCGACAGTTCAAATGTGTTTGGGATTAGGCAATTGTAGTTATATTTCTTGTAATAGATATAAAATGTTTCCATCTTCTATGGAGCAGTTAAGCATATTTATAACGCCTCTTTTTGATATACGAATGGGAAACATTGACAAAATTAAATGTTTCCATCTTCTATGGAGCAGTTAAGCACATTTATAACGCCTTTTGTTGATATACGAATGGGAAACATTGACAAAATTAAATGTTTCCATCTTCTATGGAGCAGTTAAGCAAATTTATAACGCCATTTGTTGATATACGAATGGGAAACATTGACAAAATTAAATGTTTCCATCTTCTATGGAGCAGTTAAGCAAATTTATAACGCCTTTTGTTGATATACGAATGGGAAACATTGACAAAATTAAATGTTTCCATCTTCTATGGAGCAGTTAAGCACATTTATAACGCCTTTTGTTGATATACGAATGGGAAACATTGACAAAATTAAATGTTTCCATCTTCTATGGAGCAGTTAAGCAAATTTATAACGCCTTTTGTTGATATACGAATGGCAAACATTGACAAAATTAAATGTTTCCATCTTCTATGGAGCAGTTAAGCACATTAATAACGCCTTTTGTTGATATACGTATGGGAAACATTGACAAAATTAAATGTTTCCATCTTCTATGGAGCAGTTAAGCATATTTATAACGCCTTTTGTTGATATACGAATGGGAAACATTGACAAAATAAAATGTTTCCATCTTCTATGGAGCAGTTAAGCATATTTATAACGCCCTTTGTTGATATAAGAATGGGAAACATTGACAAAATTAAATGTTTCCATCTTCTATGGAGCAGTTAAGCATATTTAGACCGCCTTTTGTTGATATACGAATGGGAAACATTGACAAAATTAAATGTTTCCATCTTCTATGGAGCAGTTAAGCATATTTATAACTCCTTTTGTTGATATACGAATGGGAAACATTTACAAAATAAAATGTTTCCAGCTTCTATGGAGCAGTTAAGCATATTTATAACTCCTTTTGTTGATATACGAAATGGAAAGATTGAAAAAATTAAATGTTTCCAGCTTCTTTGGAGCACTTAAACATATTTATAACGCCTCTTGTTGATATACGAATTGGAAAGATTGACAAAATTAAATGTTTCCATCTTCTATGGAGCAGTTAAGCATATTTATAACGCCTTTTGTTGATATACGAATAGGAAACATTTACAAAATAAAATGTTTCCATCTTCTATGGATCAGTTAAGCATATTTATAAGGCCTTTTGTTTATATACGAAATGGAAAGATTGAAAAAATTAAATGTTTCCAGCTTATTTGGAGCACTTAAACACATTTATAACACCTTTTGTTGATACACGAATGGGAAACATTTACAAAATGATATGTTTCCATCTTCTTTGGAGCAGTTAAGCATATTTATAACGCCTTTTGTTGATATACGAATAGGAAACATTTACAAAATTAAATGTTTCCAGCTTCTATGGAGCAGTTAAGCATATTTATAACGCCTTTTGTTGATATACGAATGGGAAACATTGACAAAATTAAATATTTCCATCTTCTATGGAGCAGTTAAGCATAGTTATAACTCCTTTTGTTGATATACGAATGGGAAACATTTACAAAATAAAATGTTTCCAGCTTCTATGGAGCAGTTAAGCATATTTATAACGCCTTTTGTTGATATACGAATGGGAAACATTTACAAAATAAAATGTTTCCAGCTTCTATGGAGCAGTTAAGCATATTTATAACGCCTCTAGTTGATATACGCATTGGAAAGATTGAAAAAATTAAATGTTTCCATCTTCTATGGATCAGTTAAGCATATTTATAACGCCTTTTGTTGATATACGAAATGGGAAACATTTACAAAATAAAATGTTTCCATCTTCTATGGAGCAGTTAAGCATATTTATAACGCCTTTTGTTGATATACGAAAGGGAAACATTGACAAAATTAAATGTTTCCACCTTCTTTGGAGCAGTTAAGCATATTTATAACGCCTCTAGTTGATATACGAATTGGAAAGATTGAAAAAATTAAATGTTTCCAGCTTGTTTGGAGCAGTTAAGCATATTTATAACGCCTTTTGTTGATATACGAAATGGAAAGATTGAAAAAATTAAATGTTTCCATCTTCTATGGATCAGTTAAGCATATTTATAACGCCTTTTGTTTATATACGAAATGGAAAGATTGAAAAAATTAAATGTTTCCAGCTTATTTGGAGCACTTAAACACATTTATAACACCTTTTGTTGATATACGAGTGGGAAACATTTACAAAATAAAATGTTTCCATCTTCTATGGAGCAGTTAAGCATATTTATAACGCCTTTTGTTGATATACGAATAGGAAACATTTACAAAATGATATGTTTCCATCTTCTTTGGAGCAGTTAAGCATATTTATAACGCCTCTAGTTGATATACGCATTGGAAAGATTGAAAAAATTAAATGTTTCCAGCTTATTTGGAGCACTTAAACACATTTATAACACCTTTTGTTGATACACGAATGGGAAACATTTACAAAATAAAATGTTTCCAGCTTCTATGGAGCAGTTAAGCATATTTATAACGCCTTTTGTTGATATACGAATGGGAAACATTTACAAAATAAAAAGTTTCCAGCTTCTATGGAGCAGTTAAGCATATTTATAACGCCTTTTGTTGATATACGAATGGGAAACATTGACAAAATTAAATGTTTCCATCTTCTATGGAGCAGTTAAGCAACTTTATAACGCCTTTTGTTGATATACGAATGGCAAACATTGACAAAATTAAATGTTTCCATCTTCTATGGAGCAGTTAAGCACATTTATAACGCCTTTTGTTGATATACGAATGGGAAACATTGACGAAATTAAATGTTTCCATCTTCTATGGAGCAGTTAAGCACACTTATAACGCCTTTTGTTGATATACGAATGGGAAACATTGACAAAATTAAATGTTTCCATCTTCTATGGAGCAGTTAAGCACATTTATAACGCCTTTTGTTGATATACGAATGGGAAACATTGACAAAATTAAATGTTTCCATCTTCTATGGAGCAGTTAAGCATATTTATAACGCCATTTGTTGATATACGAATGGGAAACATTGACAAAATTAAATGTTTCCATCTTCTATGGAGCAGTTAAGCAAATTTATAACGCCTTTTGTTGATATACGAATGGGAAACATTGACAAAATTAAATGTTTCCATCTTCTATGGAGCAGTTAAGCACATTTATAACGCCTTTTGTTGATATACGAATGGCAAACATTGACAAAATTAAATGTTTCCATCTTCTATGGAGCAGTTAAGCACATTAATAACGCCTTTTGTTGATATACGTATGGGAAACATTGACAAAATTAAATGTTTCCATCTTCTATGGAGCAGTTAAGCATATTTATAACGCCTTTTGTTGATATACGAATGGGAAACATTGACAAAATAAAATGTTTCCATCTTCTATGGAGCAGTTAAGCATATTTATAACGCCTTTTGTTGATATACGAATGGGAAACATTGACAAAATTAAATGTTTCCATCTTCTATGGAGCAGTTAAGCATATTTATAACGCCCTTTGTTGACATACGAATGGGAAACATTGACAAAATTAAATGTTTCCATCTTCTATGGAGCAGTTAAGCATATTTAGACCCCCTTTTGTTGATATACGAATGGGAAACATTGACAAAATTAAATGTTTCCATCTTCTATGGAGCAGTTAAGCATATTTATAACTCCTTTTGTTGATATACGAATGGGAAACATTTACAAAATAAAATGTTTCCAGCTTCTATGGAGCAGTTAAGCATATTTATAACTCCTTTTATTGATATACGAAATGGAAAGATTGAAAAAATTAAATGTTTCCAGCTTCTTTGGAGCACTTAAACATATTTATAACGCCTCTTGTTGATATACGAATTGGAAAGATTGACAAAATTAAATGTTTCCATCTTCTATGGAGCAGTTAAGCATATTTATAACGCCTTTTGTTGATATACGAATAGGAAACTTTTACAAAATAAAATGTTTCCAGCTTCTATGGAGCATTTAAACATATTTATAACGCCTTTTGTTGATACACGAATGGGAAACATTTACAAAATAAAATGTTTCCATCTTCTATGGAGCAGTTAAGCATATTTATAACGCCTCTAGTTGATATACGAATTGGAAAGATTGACAAAATTAAATGTTTCCATCTTCTATGGAGCAGTTAAGCATATTTATAACGCCTCTAGTTGATATACGCATTGGAAAGATTGAAAAAATTAAATGTTTCCAGCTTGTTTGGAGCAGTTAAGCAAATTTATAACGCTTTTTGTTGATACACAAATGGGAAACATTGACAAAATTAAATGTTTCCAGCTTCTATGGAGCAGTTAAGCATATTTATAACGCCTCTTTTTGATAAAGGAATTGGAAAGATTGAAAAAATTAAATATTTCCATCTTCTATGGAGCAGTTAAGCATAGTTATAACTCCTTTTGTTGATATACGAATGGGAAACATTTACAAAATAAAATGTTTCCAGCTTCTATGGAGCAGTTAAGCATATTTATAACGCCTTTTGTTGATATACGAATGGGAAACATTTACAAAATAAAATGTTTCCAGCTTCTATGGAGCAGTTAAGCATATTTATAACGCCTCTAGTTGATATACGCATTGGAAAGATTGAAAAAATTAAATGTTTCCAGCTTATTTGGAGCACTTAAACACATTTATAACACCTTTTGTTGATACACGAATGGGAAACATTTACAAAATAAAATGTTTCCAGCTTCTATGGAGCAGTTAAGCATATTTATAACGCCTTTTGTTGATATACGAATGGGAAACATTTACAAAATAAAAAGTTTCCAGCTTCTATGGAGCAGTTAAGCATATTTATAACGCCTTTTGTTGATATACGAATGGGAAACATTGACAAAATTAAATGTTTCCATCTTCTATGGAGCAGTTAAGCAACTTTATAACGCCTTTTGTTGATATACGAATGGCAAACATTGACAAAATTAAATGTTTCCATCTTCTATGGAGCAGTTAAGCACATTTATAACGCCTTTTGTTGATATACGAATGGGAAACATTGACGAAATTAAATGTTTCCATCTTCTATGGAGCAGTTAAGCACACTTATAACGCCTTTTGTTGATATACGAATGGGAAACATTGACAAAATTAAATGTTTCCATCTTCTATGGAGCAGTTAAGCACATTTATAACGCCTTTTGTTGATATACGAATGGGAAACATTGACAAAATTAAATGTTTCCATCTTCTATGGAGCAGTTAAGCATATTTATAACGCCATTTGTTGATATACGAATGGGAAACATTGACAAAATTAAATGTTTCCATCTTCTATGGAGCAGTTAAGCAAATTTATAACGCCTTTTGTTGATATACGAATGGGAAACATTGACAAAATTAAATGTTTCCATCTTCTATGGAGCAGTTAAGCACATTTATAACGCCTTTTGTTGATATACGAATGGCAAACATTGACAAAATTAAATGTTTCCATCTTCTATGGAGCAGTTAAGCACATTAATAACGCCTTTTGTTGATATACGTATGGGAAACATTGACAAAATTAAATGTTTCCATCTTCTATGGAGCAGTTAAGCATATTTATAACGCCTTTTGTTGATATACGAATGGGAAACATTGACAAAATAAAATGTTTCCATCTTCTATGGAGCAGTTAAGCATATTTATAACGCCTTTTGTTGATATACGAATGGGAAACATTGACAAAATTAAATGTTTCCATCTTCTATGGAGCAGTTAAGCATATTTATAACGCCCTTTGTTGACATACGAATGGGAAACATTGACAAAATTAAATGTTTCCATCTTCTATGGAGCAGTTAAGCATATTTAGACCGCCTTTTGTTGATATACGAATGGGAAACATTGACAAAATTAAATGTTTCCATCTTCTATGGAGCAGTTAAGCATATTTATAACTCCTTTTGTTGATATACGAATGGGAAACATTTACAAAATAAAATGTTTCCAGCTTCTATGGAGCAGTTAAGCATATTTATAACTCCTTTTGTTGATATACGAAATGGAAAGATTGAAAAAATTAAATGTTTCCAGCTTCTTTGGAGCACTTAAACATATTTATAACGCCTCTTGTTGATATACGAATTGGAAAGATTGACAAAATTAAATGTTTCCATCTTCTATGGAGCAGTTAAGCATATTTATAACGCCTTTTGTTGATATACGAATAGGAAACTTTTACAAAATAAAATGTTTCCAGCTTCTATGGAGCATTTAAACATATTTATAACGCCTTTTGTTGATACACGAATGGGAAACATTTACAAAATAAAATGTTTCCATCTTCTATGGATCAGTTAAGCATATTTATAAGGCCTTTTGTTTATATACGAAATGGAAAGATTGAAAAAATTAAATGTTTCCAGCTTATTTGGAGCACTTAAACACATTTATAACACCTTTTGTTGATACACGAATGGGAAACATTTACAAAATGATATGTTTCCATCTTCTTTGGAGCAGTTAAGCATATTTATAACGCCTCTAGTTGATATACGCATTGGAAAGATTGAAAAAATTAAATGTTTCCAGCTTGTTTGGAGCAGTTAAGCAAATTTATAACGCTTTTTGTTGATACACAAATGGGAAACATTGACAAAATTAAATGTTTCCAGCTTCTATGGAGCAGTTAAGCATATTTATAACGCCTCTTTTTGATAAAGGAATTGGAAAGATTGAAAAAATTAAATATTTCCATCTTCTATGGAGCAGTTAAGCATAGTTATAACTCCTTTTGTTGATATACGAATGGGAAACATTTACAAAATAAAATGTTTCCAGCTTCTATGGAGCAGTTAAGCATATTTATAACGCCTTTTGTTGATATACGAATGGGAAACATTTACAAAATAAAATGTTTCCAGCTTCTATGGAGCAGTTAAGCATATTTATAACGCCTCTAGTTGATATACGCATTGGAAAGATTGAAAAAATTAAATGTTTCCATCTTCTATAGATCAGTTAAGCATATTTATAACGCCTTTTGTTGATATACGAAATGGGAAACATTTACAAAATAAAATGTTTCCATCTTCTATGGAGCAGTTAAGCATATTTATAACGCCTTTTGTTGATATACGAATAGGAAACATTTACAAAATGATATGTTTCCATCTTCTATGGAGCAGTTAAGCATATTTATAACGCCTCTAGTTGATATACGCATTGGAAAGATTGAAAAAATTAAATGTTTCCATCTTCTATGGATCAGTTAAGCATATTTATAACGCCTTTTGTTGATATACGAAATGGGAAACATTTACAAAATAAAATGTTTCCATCTTCTATGGAGCAGTTAAGCATATTTATAACGCCCTTTGTTGACATACGAATGGGAAACATTGACAAAATTAAATGTTTCCATCTTCTATGGAGCAGTTAAGCATATTTAGACCGCCTTTTGTTGATATACGAATGGGAAACATTGACAAAATTAAATGTTTCCATCTTCTATGGAGCAGTTAAGCATATTTATAACTCCTTTTGTTGATATACGAATGGGAAACATTTACAAAATAAAATGTTTCCAGCTTCTATGGAGCAGTTAAGCATATTTATAACTCCTTTTGTTGATATACGAAATGGAAAGATTGAAAAAATTAAATGTTTCCAGCTTCTTTGGAGCACTTAAACATATTTATAACGCCTCTTGTTGATATACGAATTGGAAAGATTGACAAAATTAAATGTTTCCATCTTCTATGGAGCAGTTAAGCATATTTATAACGCCTTTTGTTGATATACGAATAGGAAACATTTACAAAATGATATGTTTCCATCTTCTATGGAGCAGTTAAGCATATTTATAACGCCTTTTGTTGATATACGAAATGGAAAGATTGAAAAAATTAAATGTTTCCAGCTTCTTTGGAGCACTTAAACATATTTATAACGCCTCTTGTTGATATACGAATTGGAAAGATTGACAAAATTAAATGTTTCCATCTTCTATGGAGCAGTTAAGCATATTTATAACGCCTTTTGTTGATATACGAATAGGAAACATTTACAAAATGATATGTTTCCATCTTCTATGGAGCAGTTAAGCATATTTATAACGGCTTTTGTTGATATACGAATGGGAAACATTGACAAAATTAAATGTTTCCATCTTCTATGGAGCAGTTAAGCATATTTATAACGCCTTTTGTTGATATACGAATGGGAAACATTGCAAAAATTAAATGTTTCCAGCTTGTTTGGAGCAGTTAAGCATATTTATAACGCCTTTTGTTTATATACGAAATGGAAAGATTGAAAAAATTAAATGTTTCCATCTTCTATGGATCAGTTAAGCATATTTATAACGCCTTTTGTTTATATACGAAATGGAAAGATTGAAAAAATTAAATGTTTCCAGCTTATTTGGAGCACTTAAACACATTTATAACACCTTTTGTTGATATACGAATGGGAAACATTGACAAAATTAAATGTTTCCATCTTCTTTGGAGCAGTTAAGCATATTTATAACGCCTCTAGTTGATATACGAATTGGAAAGATTGAAAAAATTAAATGTTTCCAGCTTGTTTGGAGCACTTAAGCATATTTATAACGCCTTTTGTTGATATACGAAATGGAAAGATTGAAAAAATTAAATGTTTCCATCTTCTATGGATCAGTTAAGCATATTTATAACGCCTTTTGTTTATATACGAAATGGAAAGATTGAAAAAATTAAATGTTTCCAGCTTATTTGGAGCACTTAAACACATTTATAACACCTTTTGTTGATATACGAATAGGAAACATTTACAAAATGATATGTTTCCATCTTCTTTGGAGCAGTTAAGCATATTTATAACGCCTCTAGTTGATATACGCATTGGAAAGATTGAAAAAATTAAATGTTTCCAGCTTATTTGGAGCACTTAAACACATTTATAACACCTTTTGTTGATACACGAATGGGAAACATTTACAAAATAAAATGTTTCCAGCTTCTATGGAGCAGTTAAGCATATTTATAACGCCTTTTGTTGATATACGAATGGGAAACATTTACAAAATGATATGTTTCCATCTTCTTTGGAGCAGTTAAGCATATTTATAACGCCTCTAGTTGATATACGCATTGGAAAGATTGAAAAAATTAAATGTTTCCAGCTTATTTGGAGCACTTAAACACATTTATAACACCTTTTGTTGATACACGAATGGGAAACATTTACAAAATAAAATGTTTCCAGCTTCTTTGGAGCACTTAAACATATTTATAACGCCTCATGTTGATATACGAATTTGAAAGATTGAAACAATTAAATGTTTCCAGCTTGTTTGGAGCAGCTTACCATAATTATAACGCCTTTTGTTGATATACAAATGGGAAACACTGAAAAAATAAAATGTTTCCAGCTTCTATGGAGCAACAAAGCATATTTATAACGCCTCTTGTTGATAAACGACTGAGAAAGATTGAAATAATAAAATGTTTCGAGCATCTTTGGAGCACTTAAACATATTTATAACGCCTTATGTTGATTTACAAATGGGAAACAATGAAAAAATCAAATGTTTCCAGCTTCTTTGGAGCAGCAAAGCATATTTATAACGCCTCTTGTTGATATAAGAATTGGAAAGATTGAAAAAATTAAATGTTTCCAGCTGGTTTGGAGAAGCTTAGCATATTTGTAACGCCTCTTGTTGATATACGAATGGTAAACACTGATAAAATAAAATGTTTCCAGCTTCTCTGGAGCTGTTAAGCATATTTATAACGCCTTTTGTTGATATACGAACGGGAAACACTGAAAAAATAAAATGTTTCCAGCTTCTCTGGAGCTGTTAAGCATATTTATAATGCCTCTTTTTGATAAAGGAATTAGAAAGATTGAAAAAATTAAATATTTCCATCTTCTATGGAGCAGTTAAGCATAGTTATAACTCCTTTTGTTGATATACGAATGGGAAACATTGACAAAATTAAATGTTTCCATCTTCTGTGGAGCAGTTAAACATATTTATAACGCCTTTTGTTGATATACGAATGGGAAACATTGACAAAATTAAATGTTTCCATCTTCCATGGAGCAGTTAAACATATTTTTAACGCCTTTTGTTGATATACGAAATAAAAAGATTAAAAAAATTAAATGTTTCCAGCTTCTTCGGAGCACTTAAACATATTTATAACGCCTCTTGTTGATATACGAATTGGAAAGATTGAAAAAATTAAATGTTTCCAGCTTCTTTGGAGCACTTAAACATATTTATAACGCCTCTTGTTGATATAAGAATTGGAAAGATTGAAAAAATTAAATGTTTCCAGCTGGTTTGGAGAAGCTTAGCATATTTGTAACGCCTCTTGTTGATATACGAATGGTAAACACTGATAAAATAAAATGTTTCCAGCTTCTCTGGAGCTGTTAAGCATATTTATAACGCCTTTTGTTGATATACGAACGGGAAACACTGAAAAAATAAAATGTTTCCAGCTTCTCTGGAGCTGTTAAGCATATTTATAATGCCTCTTTTTGATAAAGGAATTAGAAAGATTGAAAAAATTAAATATTTCCATCTTCTATGGAGCAGTTAAGCATAGTTATAACTCCTTTTGTTGATATACGAATGGGAAACATTGACAAAATTAAATGTTTCCATCTTCTGTGGAGCAGTTAAACATATTTATAACGCCTTTTGTTGATATACGAATGGGAAACATTGACAAAATTAAATGTTTCCATCTTCCATGGAGCAGTTAAACATATTTTTAACGCCTTTTGTTGATATACGAAATAAAAAGATTAAAAAAATTAAATGTTTCCAGCTTCTTTGGAGCACTTAAACATATTTATAACGCCTCTTGTTGATATACGAATTGGAAAGATTGAAAAAATTAAATGTTTCCAGCTTCTTTGGAGCACTTAAACATATTTATAACGCCTCTTGTTGATATACGAATTGGAAAGATTGAAAAAATTAAATGTTTCCAGCTTCTATGGAGCAGTTAAACATATTTATAACGCCTTTTGTTTATATACGAAATGGAAAGATTGAAAAAATTAAATGTATCCAGCTTGTTTGGAGCAGTTAAGCATATTTATAATGCCTTTTGTTGATATACGAATGGGAAACATTGACAAAATTAAATGTTTCCATCTTCTATGGAGCAGTTAAGCATATTTATAACGCCTCTGGTTGATATACGAATTGGAAACATTTACAAAATAAAATGTTTCCAGCTTCTAGGGAGCAGTTAAACATATTTTTAACGCCTTTTGTTGATATACGAAATAAAAAGATTGAAAAAATTAAATGTTTCCAGCTTCTATGGAGCAGTTAAACATATTTATAACGCCTTTTGTTTATATACGAAATGGAAACATTTACAAAATAAAATGTTTCCAGCTTCTATGGAGCAGTTAAGCATATTTATAACGCCTTTTGTTGATATACGAATGGGAAACATTGACAAAATAAAATGTTTCCAGCTTCTATGGAGCAGTTAAGCATATTTATAATGCCTTTTGTTGATATACGAATGGGAAACATTTACAAAATAAAATGTTTCCAGCTTCTATGGAGCAGTTAAACATATTTTTAACGCCTTTTGTTGATATACGAAATAAAAAGATTGAAAAAATTAAATGTTTCCAGCTTCTTTGGAGCACTTAAACATATTTATAACGCCTCTTGTTGATATACGAATTGGAAAGCTTGAAAAAAATTAAATGTTTCCAGCTTCTTTGGAGCACTTAAACATATTTATAACGCCTCTTGTTGATATACGAATTGGAAAGATTGAAAAAATTAAATGTTTCCAGCTTGTTTGGAGCAGTTAAGCATGTTTATAACGCCTTTTGTTGATATACGAATAGGAAACATTAACAAAATAAAATGTTTCCAGCTTCTATGGAGCAGTTAAGCATATTTATAACGCCTTTTGTTGATATACGAATGGGAAACATTTACAAAATAAAATGTTTCCAGCTTCTATGGAGCAGTTAAGCATATTTATAACGCCTTTTGTTGATATACGAATGGGAAACATTTACAAAATAAAATGTTTCCAGCTTCTATGGAGCAGTTAAGCATATTTATAAGGCCTTTTGTTTATATACGAAATGGAAAGATTGAAAAAATTAAATGTTTCCATCTTCTATGGAGCAGTTAAACATATTTATAACGCCTTTTGTTTATATACGAAATGGAAAGATTGAAAAAATTAAATGTATCCAGCTTGTTTGGAGCAGTTAAGCATATTTATAATGCCTTTTCTTGATATACGAATGGGAAACATTGACAAAATTAAATGTTTCCATCTTCTATGGAGCAGTTAAGCATATTTATAACGCCTCTGGTTGATATACGAATTGGAAAGATTGAAAAAATAAAATGTTTCCAGCTTGTTTGAAGCAGTTATGCATATTTATAATGCCTTTTGTTGATACACGAATGGGAAACATTTACAAAATAAAATGTTTCCAGCTTCTATGGAGCAGTTAAGCATATTTATAACGCCTTTTGTTGATATACGAATGGGAAACATTGACAAAATTAAATGTTTCCATCTTCTATGGAGCAGTTAAGCATGTTTATAACGCCTTTTGTTGATATACGAATGGGAAACATTGACAAAATTAAATGTTTCCATCTTCTATGGAGCAGTTAAGCATATTTATAACGGCTCTTGTTGATATACGAATGGGAAACATTGACAAAATTAAATGTTTCCATCTTCTATGGATCAGTTAAGCATATTTATAACGCCTTTTGTTGATATACGAATGGGAAACATTGACAAAATTAAATGTTTTAATCTTCTATGGAGCAGGTAAACATATTTTTAACGCCTTTTGTTGATATACGAAATAAAAAGATTGAAAAAATTAAATGTTTCCAGCTTCTTTGGAGCACTTAAACATATTTATAACGCCTCTTGTTGATATACGAATTGGAAAGCTTGAAAAAATTAAATGTTTCCAGCTTCTTTGGAGCACTTAAACATATTTATAACGCCTTTTGTTGATATACGAATGGGAAACATTGACAAAATTAAATGTTTCCATCTTCTATGGAGCAGTTAAGCATATTTATAACGCCTTTTGTTGATATACGAATGGGAAACATTGACAAAATTAAATGTTTCCATCTTCTATGGAGCAGTTAAGCATATTTATAACGGCTCTTGTTGATATACGAATGGGAAACATTGACAAAATAAAATGTTTCCAGCTTCTATGGAGCAGTTAAGCATATTTATAATGCCTTTTGTTGATATACGAATGGGAAACATTTACAAAATAAAATGTTTCCAGCTTCTATGGAGCAGTTAAACATATTTTTAACGCCTTTTGTTGATATACGAATGGGAAACATTGACAAAATTAAATGTTTCCATCTTCTATGGAGCAGTTAAGCATATTTATAACGGCTTTTGTTGATATACGAATGGGAAACATTGACAAAATTAAATGTTTCCATCTTCTATGGAGCAGTTAAGCATATTTACAACGGCTTTTGTTGATATACGAATGGGAAACATTGACAAAATTAAATGTTTCCATCTTCTATGGAGCAGTTAAGCATATTTATAACGCCTTTTGTTGATATACGAATGGGAAACATTTACAAAATAAAATGTTTCCAGCTTCTATGGAGCAGTTAAACATATTTTTAACGCCTTTTGTTGATATACGAAATAAAAAGATTGAAAAAATTAAATGTTTCCAGCTTCTTTGGAGCACTTAAACATATTTATAACGCCTCTTGTTGATATACGAATTGGAAAGCTTGAAAAAAATTAAATGTTTCCAGCTTCTTTGGAGCACTTAAACATATTTATAACGCCTCTTGTTGATATACGAATTGGAAAGATTGAAAAAATTAAATGTTTCCAGCTTGTTTGGAGCAGTTAAGCATGTTTATAACGCCTTTTGTTGATATACGAATAGGAAACATTAACAAAATAAAATGTTTCCAGCTTCTATGGAGCAGTTAAGCATATTTATAACGCCTTTTGTTGATATACGAATGGGAAACATTTACAAAATAAAATGTTTCCAGCTTCTATGGAGCAGTTAAGCATATTTATAACGCCTTTTGTTGATATACGAATGGGAAACATTTACAAAATAAAATGTTTCCAGCTTCTATGGAGCAGTTAAGCATATTTATAAGGCCTTTTGTTTATATACGAAATGGAAAGATTGAAAAAATTAAATGTTTCCATCTTCTATGGAGCAGTTAAACATATTTATAACGCCTTTTGTTTATATACGAAATGGAAAGATTGAAAAAATTAAATGTATCCAGCTTGTTTGGAGCAGTTAAGCATATTTATAATGCCTTTTCTTGATATACGAATGGGAAACATTGACAAAATTAAATGTTTCCATCTTCTATGGAGCAGTTAAGCATATTTATAACGCCTCTGGTTGATATACGAATTGGAAAGATTGAAAAAATAAAATGTTTCCAGCTTGTTTGAAGCAGTTATGCATATTTATAATGCCTTTTGTTGATACACGAATGGGAAACATTTACAAAATAAAATGTTTCCAGCTTCTATGGAGCAGTTAAGCATATTTATAACGCCTTTTGTTGATATACGAATGGGAAACATTGACAAAATTAAATGTTTCCATCTTCTATTGAGCAGTTAAGCATGTTTATAACGCCTTTTGTTGATATACGAATGGGAAACATTGACAAAATTAAATGTTTCCATCTTCTATGGAGCAGTTAAGCATATTTATAACGGCTCTTGTTGATATACGAATGGGAAACATTGACAAAATTAAATGTTTCCATCTTCTATGGATCAGTTAAGCATATTTATAACGCCTTTTGTTGATATACGAATGGGAAACATTGACAAAATTAAATGTTTTAATCTTCTATGGAGCAGGTAAACATATTTTTAACGCCTTTTGTTGATATACGAAATAAAAAGATTGAAAAAATTAAATGTTTCCAGCTTCTTTGGAGCACTTAAACATATTTATAACGCCTCTTGTTGATATACGAATTGGAAAGCTTGAAAAAATTAAATGTTTCCAGCTTCTTTGGAGCACTTAAACATATTTATAACGCCTTTTGTTGATATACGAATGGGAAACATTGACAAAATTAAATGTTTCCATCTTCTATGGAGCAGTTAAGCATATTTATAACGCCTTTTGTTGATATACGAATGGGAAACATTGACAAAATTAAATGTTTCCATCTTCTATGGAGCAGTTAAGCATATTTATAACGGCTCTTGTTGATATACGAATGGGAAACATTGACAAAATAAAATGTTTCCAGCTTCTATGGAGCAGTTAAGCATATTTATAATGCCTTTTGTTGATATACGAATGGGAAACATTTACAAAATAAAATGTTTCCAGCTTCTATGGAGCAGTTAAACATATTTTTAACGCCTTTTGTTGATATACGAATGGGAAACATTGACAAAATTAAATGTTTCCATCTTCTATGGAGCAGTTAAGCATATTTATAACGGCTTTTGTTGATATACGAATGGGAAACATTGACAAAATTAAATGTTTCCATCTTCCATGGAGCAGTTAAACATATTTTTAACGCCTTTTGTTGATATACGAAATAAAAAGATTAAAAAAATTAAATGTTTCCAGCTTCTTTGGAGCACTTAAACATATTTATAACGCCTCTTGTTGATATACGAATTGGAAAGATTGAAAAAATTAAATGTTTCCAGCTTCTTTGGAGCACTTAAACATATTTATAACGCCTCTTGTTGATATACGAATTGGAAAGATTGAAAAAATTAAATGTTTCCAGCTTCTATGGAGCAGTTAAACATATTTATAACGCCTTTTGTTTATATACGAAATGGAAAGATTGAAAAAATTAAATGTATCCAGCTTGTTTGGAGCAGTTAAGCATATTTATAATGCCTTTTGTTGATATACGAATGGGAAACATTGACAAAATTAAATGTTTCCATCTTCTGTGGAGCAGTTAAACATATTTATAACGCCTTTTGTTGATATACGAATGGGAAACATTGACAAAATTAAATGATTCCATCTTCCATGGAGCAGTTAAACATATTTTTAACGCCTTTTGTTGATATACGAAATAAAAAGATTAAAAAAATTAAATGTATCCAGCTTGTTTGGAGCACTTAAACATATTTATAACGCCTCTTGTTGATATACGAATTGGAAAGATTGAAAAAATTAAATGTTTCCAGCTTCTTTGGAGCACTTAAACATATTTATAACGCCTCTTGTTGATATACGAATTGGAAAGATTGAAAAAATTAAATGTTTCCAGCTTCTATGGAGCAGTTAAACATATTTATAACGCCTTTTGTTTATATACGAAATGGAAAGATTGAAAAAATTAAATGTATCCAGCTTGTTTGGAGCAGTTAAGCATATTTATAATGCCTTTTCTTGATATACGAATGGGAAACATTGACAAAATTAAATGTTTCCATCTTCTATGGAGCAGTTAAGCATATTTATAACGCCTCTGGTTGATATACGAATTGGAAAGATTGAAAAAATAAAATGTTTCCAGCTTGTTTGAAGCAGTTATGCATATTTATAATGCCTTTTGTTGATACACGAATGGGAAACATTTACAAAATAAAATGTTTCCAGCTTCTATGGAGCAGTTAAGCATATTTATAACGCCTTTTGTTGATATACGAATGGGAAACATTGACAAAATTAAATGTTTCCATCTTCTATTGAGCAGTTAAGCATGTTTATAACGCCTTTTGTTGATATACGAATGGGAAACATTGACAAAATTAAATGTTTCCATCTTCTATGGAGCAGTTAAGCATATTTATAACGGCTCTTGTTGATATACGAATGGGAAACATTGACAAAATTAAATGTTTCCATCTTCTATGGATCAGTTAAGCATATTTATAACGCCTTTTGTTGATATACGAATGGGAAACATTGACAAAATTAAATGTTTTAATCTTCTATGGAGCAGGTAAACATATTTTTAACGCCTTTTGTTGATATACGAAATAAAAAGATTGAAAAAATTAAATGTTTCCAGCTTCTTTGGAGCACTTAAACATATTTATAACGCCTCTTGTTGATATACGAATTGGAAAGCTTGAAAAAATTAAATGTTTCCAGCTTCTTTGGAGCACTTAAACATATTTATAACGCCTTTTGTTGATATACGAATGGGAAACATTGACAAAATTAAATGTTTCCATCTTCTATGGAGCAGTTAAGCATATTTATAACGCCTTTTGTTGATATACGAATGGGAAACATTGACAAAATTAAATGTTTCCATCTTCTATGGAGCAGTTAAGCATATTTATAACGGCTCTTGTTGATATACGAATGGGAAACATTGACAAAATAAAATGTTTCCAGCTTCTATGGAGCAGTTAAGCATATTTATAATGCCTTTTGTTGATATACGAATGGGAAACATTTACAAAATAAAATGTTTCCAGCTTCTATGGAGCAGTTAAACATATTTTTAACGCCTTTTGTTGATATACGAATGGGAAACATTGACAAAATTAAATGTTTCCATCTTCTATGGAGCAGTTAAGCATATTTATAACGGCTTTTGTTGATATACGAATGGGAAACATTGACAAAATTAAATGTTTCCATCTTCCATGGAGCAGTTAAACATATTTTTAACGCCTTTTGTTGATATACGAAATAAAAAGATTAAAAAAATTAAATGTTTCCAGCTTCTTTGGAGCACTTAAACATATTTATAACGCCTCTTGTTGATATACGAATTGGAAAGATTGAAAAAATTAAATGTTTCCAGCTTCTTTGGAGCACTTAAACATATTTATAACGCCTCTTGTTGATATACGAATTGGAAAGATTGAAAAAATTAAATGTTTCCAGCTTCTATGGAGCAGTTAAACATATTTATAACGCCTTTTGTTTATATACGAAATGGAAAGATTGAAAAAATTAAATGTATCCAGCTTGTTTGGAGCAGTTAAGCATATTTATAATGCCTTTTGTTGATATACGAATGGGAAACATTGACAAAATTAAATGTTTCCATCTTCTGTGGAGCAGTTAAACATATTTATAACGCCTTTTGTTGATATACGAATGGGAAACATTGACAAAATTAAATGATTCCATCTTCCATGGAGCAGTTAAACATATTTTTAACGCCTTTTGTTGATATACGAAATAAAAAGATTAAAAAAATTAAATGTATCCAGCTTGTTTGGAGCACTTAAACATATTTATAACGCCTCTTGTTGATATACGAATTGGAAAGATTGAAAAAATTAAATGTTTCCAGCTTCTTTGGAGCACTTAAACATATTTATAACGCCTCTTGTTGATATACGAATTGGAAAGATTGAAAAAATTAAATGTTTCCAGCTTCTATGGAGCAGTTAAACATATTTATAACGCCTTTTGTTTATATACGAAATGGAAAGATTGAAAAAATTAAATGTATCCAGCTTCTATGGAGCAGTTAAACATATTTATAACGCCTTTTGTTTATATACGAAATGGAAAGATTGAAAAAATTAAATGTTTCCATCTTCTATGGAGCAGTTAAGCATATTTATAACGCCTCTGGTTGATATACGAATTGGAAACATTTACAAAATAAAATGTTTCCAGCTTCTATGGAGCAGTTAAACTTATTTTTAACGCCTTTTGTTGATATACGAAATAAAAAGATTGAAAAAATTAAATGTTTCCAGCTTCTATGGAGCAGTTAAACATATTTTTAACGCCTTTTGTTGATATACGAAATAAAAAGATTGAAAAAATTAAATGTTTCCAGCTTCTTTGGAGCACTTAAACATATTTATAACGCCTCTTGTTGATATACGAATTGGAAAGATTGAAAAAATTAAATGTTTCCAGCTTCTATGGAGCAGTTAAACATATTTATAACGCCTTTTGTTTATATACGAAATGGAAAGATTGAAAAAATTAAATGTATCCAGCTTCTATGGAGCAGTTAAACATATTTATAACGCCTTTTGTTTATATACGAAATGGAAACATTTACAAAATAAAATGTTTCCAGCTTCTATGGAGCAGTTAAGCATATTTATAACGCCTTTTGTTGATATACGAATGGGAAACATTGACAAAATAAAATGTTTCCAGCTTCTATGGAGCAGTTAAGCATATTTATAATGCCTTTTGTTGATATACGAATGGGAAACATTTACAAAATAAAATGTTTCCAGCTTCTATGGAGCAGTTAAACATATTTTTAACGCCTTTTGTTGATATACGAAATAAAAAGATTGAAAAAATTAAATGTTTCCAGCTTCTTTGGAGCACTTAAACATATTTATAACGCCTCTTGTTGATATACGAATTGGAAAGCTTGAAAAAAATTAAATGTTTCCAGCTTCTTTGGAGCACTTAAACATATTTATAACGCCTCTTGTTGATATACGAATTGGAAAGATTGAAAAAATTAAATGTTTCCAGCTTGTTTGGAGCAGTTAAGCATGTTTATAACGCCTTTTGTTGATATACGAATAGGAAACATTAACAAAATAAAATGTTTCCAGCTTCTATGGAGCAGTTAAGCATATTTATAACGCCTTTTGTTGATATACGAATGGGAAACATTTACAAAATAAAATGTTTCCAGCTTCTATGGAGCAGTTAAGCATATTTATAACGCCTTTTGTTGATATACGAATGGGAAACATTTACAAAATAAAATGTTTCCAGCTTCTATGGAGCAGTTAAGCATATTTATAAGGCCTTTTGTTTATATACGAAATGGAAAGATTGAAAAAATTAAATGTTTCCATCTTCTATGGAGCAGTTAAACATATTTATAACGCCTTTTGTTTATATACGAAATGGAAAGATTGAAAAAATTAAATGTATCCAGCTTGTTTGGAGCAGTTAAGCATATTTAATATGCCTTTTCTTGATATACGAATGGGAAACATTGACAAAATTAAATGTTTCCATCTTCTATGGAGCAGTTAAGCATATTTATAACGCCTCTGGTTGATATACGAATTGGAAAGATTGAAAAAATAAAATGTTTCCAGCTTGTTTGAAGCAGTTATGCATATTTATAATGCCTTTTGTTGATACACGAATGGGAAACATTTACAAAATAAAATGTTTCCAGCTTCTATGGAGCAGTTAAGCATATTTATAACGCCTTTTGTTGATATACGAATGGGAAACATTGACAAAATTAAATGTTTCCATCTTCTATGGAGCAGTTAAGCATGTTTATAACGCCTTTTGTTGATATACGAATGGGAAACATTGACAAAATTAAATGTTTCCATCTTCTATGGAGCAGTTAAGCATATTTATAACGGCTCTTGTTGATATACGAATGGGAAACATTGACAAAATTAAATGTTTCCATCTTCTATGGATCAGTTAAGCATATTTATAACGCCTTTTGTTGATATACGAATGGGAAACATTGACAAAATTAAATGTTTTCATCTTCTATGGAGCAGGTAAACATATTTTTAACGCCTTTTGTTGATATACGAAATAAAAAGATTGAAAAAATTAAATGTTTCCAGCTTCTTTGGAGCACTTAAACATATTTATAACGCCTCTTGTTGATATACGAATTGGAAAGCTAGAAAAAATTAAATGTTTCCAGCTTCTTTGGAGCACTTAAACATATTTATAACGCCTTTTGTTGATATACGAATGGGAAACATTGACAAAATTAAATGTTTCCATCTTCTATGGAGCAGTTAAGCATATTTATAACGCCTTTTGTTGATATACGAATGGGAAACATTGACAAAATTAAATGTTTCCATCTTCTATGGAGCAGTTAAGCATATTTATAACGGCTCTTGTTGATATACGAATGGGAAACATTGACAAAATAAAATGTTTCCAGCTTCTATGGAGCAGTTAAGCATATTTATAATGCCTTTTGTTGATATACGAATGGGAAACATTTACAAAATAAAATGTTTCCAGCTTCTATGGAGCAGTTAAACATATTTTTAACGCCTTTTGTTGATATACGAAATAAAAAGATTGAAAAAATTAAATGTTTCCAGCTTCTTTGGAGCACTTAAACATATTTATAACGCCTTTTGTTTATATACGAAATGGAAAGATTGAAAAAATTAAATGTATCCAGCTTGTTTGGAGCAGTTAAGCATATTTATAATGCCTTTTCTTGATATACGAATGGGAAACATTGACAAAATTAAATGTTTCCATCTTCTATGGAGCAGTTAAGCATATTTATAACGCCTCTGGTTGATATACGAATTGGAAAGATTGAAAAAATAAAATGTTTCCAGCTTGTTTGAAGCAGTTATGCATATTTACAATGCCTTTTGTTGATACACGAATGGGAAACATTTACAAAATAAAATGTTTCCAGCTTCTATGGAGCAGTTAAGCATATTTATAACGCCTTTTGTTGATATACGTATGGGAAACATTGACAAAATTAAATGTTTCCATCTTCTATGGAGCAGTTAAGCATATTTATAACGCCTTTTGTTGATATACGAATGGGAAACATTTACAAAATAAAATGTTTCCATCTTCTATGGAGCAGTTAAGCATATTTATAACGCCTTTTGTTGATATACGAATGGGAAACATTTACAAAATAAAATGCTTCCATCTTCTATGGAGCAGTTAAACATATTTTTAACGCCTTTTGTTGATATACGAATGGGAAACATTGACAAAATAAAATGTTTCCAGCTTCTATGGAGCAGTTAAGCATATTTATAACGGCTCTTGTTGATATACGAATGGGAAACATTGACAAAATAAAATGTTTCCAGCTTCTATGGAGCAGTTAAGCATATTTATAATGCCTTTTGTTGATATACGAATGGGAAACATTTACAAAATAAAATGTTTCCAGCTTCTATGGAGCAGTTAAGCATATTTATAACGCCTTTTGTTGATATACGAATGGGAAACATTGACAAAATTAAATGTTTCCATCTTCTATGGAGCAGTTAAGCATATTTATAACGCCTTTTGTTGATATACGAATGGGAAACATTGACAAAATTAAATGTTTCCATCTTCTATGGAGCAGTTAAGCATATTTATAACGGCTCTTGTTGATATACGAATGGGAAACATTGACAAAATAAAATGTTTCCAGCTTCTATGGAGCAGTTAAGCATATTTATAATGCCTTTTGTTGATATACGAATGGGAAACATTTACAAAATAAAATGTTTCCAGCTTCTATGGAGCAGTTAAACATATTTTTAACGCCTTTTGTTGATATACGAAATAAAAAGATTGAAAAAATTAAATGTTTCCAGCTTCTTTGGAGCACTTAAACATATTTATAACGCCTCTTGTTGATATACGAATTGGAAAGCTTGAAAAAATTAAATGTTTCCAGCTTCTTTGGAGCACTTAAACATATTTATAACGCCTCTTGTTGATATACGAATTGGAAAGATTGAAAAAATTAAATGTTTCCAGCTTGTTTGGAGCAGTTAAGCATGTTTATAACGCCTTTTGTTGATATACGAATAGGAAACATTAACAAAATAAAATGTTTCCAGCTTCTATGGAGCAGTTAAGCATATTTATAACGCCTTTTGTTGGATTGAAAAAATTAAATGTTTCCAGCTTCTCTGGAGCTGTTAAGCATATTTATAACGCCTTTTGATGATATACGAACGGGAAACACTGAAAAAATAAAATGTTTCCAGCTTCTCTGGAGCTGTTAAGCATATTTATAACGCCTTTTGATGATATACGAACGGGTAACACTGATAAAATAAAATGTTTCCAGCTTCTCTGGAGCTGTTAAGCATATTTATAACGCCTCTTTTTGATAAAGGAATTGGAAAGATTGAAAAAATTAAATATTTCCATCTTCTATGGAGCAGTTAAGCATAGTTATAACTCCTTTTGTTGATATACGAATGGGAAACATTAAACGACTGAGAAAGATTGAAAAAATTAAATGTTTCCAGCTGGTTTGGAGAAGCTAAGCATATTTATAACGCCTTTTGTTGATATACGAACGGGAAACATTGACAAAATTAAATGTTTCCAGCTTCTTTGGAGCAGCAAAGCATATTTATAACGCCTCTTGTTGATAAACGACTGAGAAAGATTGAAATAATAAAATGTTTCCAGCATCTTTGGAGCACTTAAACATATTTATAACGCCTCTTGTTGATATAAGAATTGGAAAGATTGAAAAAATTTAATGTTTACAGCTTGTTTGGAGCAGCTTAGCATATTTGTAACGCCTCTTGTTGATATACGAGTGGAAAATACTGATAAAATAAAATGTTTACAGCTTCTCTGGAGCTGTTAAGCATATTTATAACGCCTTTTGTTGATATACGAACGGGAAACACTGAAAAAATAAAATGTTTCCAGCTTCTCTGGAGCTGTTAAGCATATTTATAACGCCTCTTGTTGATATACGAATGGGAAACATTGACAAAATTAGATGTTTCCAAATTCTTTGGAGCAGCAAAGCATATTTGTAACGCCTTTTGTTGATACACGAATGGGAAACATTGACAAAATTAAATGTTTCCATCTTCTATGGAGCAGTTAAGCATATTTATAACGCCTTTTGTTGATACACGAATGGGAAACATTTACAAAATAAAATGTTTCCATCTTCTATGGAGCAGTTAAGCATTTTTATAACGCCTTTTGTTTATATACGAAATGGAAAGATTGAAAAAATTAAATGTTTCCAGCTTGTTTGGAGCAGTTAAGCATATTTATAATGCCTTTTGTTGATACACGAATGGGAAACATTTACAAAATAAAATGTTTCCATCTTCTATGGAGCAGTTAAGCATTTTTATAACGCCTTTTGTTTATATACGAAATGGAAAGATTGAAAAAATTAAATGTTTCCAGCTTGTTTGGAGCAGTTAAGCATATTTATAATGCCTTTTGTTGATACACGAATGGGAAACATTTACAAAATAAAATGTTTCCATCTTCTATGGAGCAGTTAAGCATTTTTATAACGCCTTTTGTTTATATACGAAATGGAAAGATTGAAAAATTTAAATGTTTCCATCTTCTATGGAGCAGTTAAGCATATTTATAACGCCTCTGGTAGATATACGCATTGGAAAGATTGACAAAATTAAATGTTTCCATCTTCTATGGAGCAGTTAAGCATATTTATAACGCCTCTGGTTGATATACGAATTGGAAAGATTGACAAAATTAAATGTTTCCATCTTCTATGGAGCAGTTAAGCATATTTATAACGCCTCTGGTTGATATACGAATTGGAAACATTGACAAAATTAAATGTTTCCATCTTCTATGGAGCAGTTAAGCATTTTTATAACGCCTCTGGTTGATATACGAATTGGAAAGATTGACAAAATTAAATGTTTCCATCTTCTATGGAGCAGTTAAGCATATTTATAACGCCTCTGGTTGATATACGAATTGGAAAGATTGACAAAATTAAATGTTTCCATCTTCTATGGAGCAGTTAAGCATATTTATAACGCCTTTTGTTGATACACGAATGGGAAACATTTACAAAATAAAATGTTTCCATCTTCTATGGAGCAGTTAAGCATTTTTATAACGCCTTTTGTTTATATACGAAATGGAAAGATTGAAAAAATTAAATGTTTCCAGCTTGTTTGGAGCAGTTAAGCATATTTATAATGCCTTCTGTTGATATACGAATGGGAAACATTGACAAAATTAAATGTTTCCATCTTCTATGGAGCAGTTAAGCATATTAATAACGCCTTTTGTTGATATACGAATGGGAAACATTGACAAAATTAAATGTTTCCATCTTCATGGAGCAGTTGAGCATATTTATAACGCCTTTTGTTGATATACGAATGGGAAACATTGACAAAATTAAATGTTTCCATCTTCATGGAGCAGATGAGCATATTTATAACGCCTTTTGTTGATACACGAATGGGAAACATTGACAAAATTAAATGTTTCCAGCTTCTCTGGAGCTGTTAAGCATATTTATAACGCCTTTTGTTGATATACGAACGGGAAACACTGAAAAAATAAAATGTTTCCAGCTTCTCTGGAGCTGTTAAGCATATTTATAACGCCTCTTGTTGATATACGAATGGGAAACATTGACAAAATTAGATGTTTCCAAATTCTTTGGAGCAGCAAAGCATATTTGTAACGCCTTTTGTTGATACACGAATGGGAAACATTGACAAAATTAAATGTTTCCATCTTCTATGGAGCAGTTAAGCATATTTATAACGCCTTTTGTTGATACACGAATGGGAAACATTTACAAAATAAAATGTTTCCATCTTCTATGGAGCAGTTAAGCATTTTTATAACGCCTTTTGTTTATATACGAAATGGAAAGATTGAAAAAATTAAATGTTTCCAGCTTGTTTGGAGCAGTTAAGCATATTTATAATGCCTTTTGTTGATACACGAATGGGAAACATTTACAAAATAAAATGTTTCCATCTTCTATGGAGCAGTTAAGCATTTTTATAACGCCTTTTGTTTATATACGAAATGGAAAGATTGAAAAAATTAAATGTTTCCAGCTTGTTTGGAGCAGTTAAGCATATTTATAATGCCTTTTGTTGATACACGAATGGGAAACATTTACAAAATAAAATGTTTCCATCTTCTATGGAGCAGTTAAGCATTTTTATAACGCCTTTTGTTTATATACGAAATGGAAAGATTGAAAAATTTAAATGTTTCCATCTTCTATGGAGCAGTTAAGCATATTTATAACGCCTCTGGTAGATATACGCATTGGAAAGATTGACAAAATTAAATGTTTCCATCTTCTATGGAGCAGTTAAGCATATTTATAACGCCTCTGGTTGATATACGAATTGGAAAGATTGACAAAATTAAATGTTTCCATCTTCTATGGAGCAGTTAAGCATATTTATAACGCCTCTGGTTGATATACGAATTGGAAACATTGACAAAATTAAATGTTTCCATCTTCTATGGAGCAGTTAAGCATTTTTATAACGCCTCTGGTTGATATACGAATTGGAAAGATTGACAAAATTAAATGTTTCCATCTTCTATGGAGCAGTTAAGCATATTTATAATGCCTTTTGTTGATACACGAATGGGAAACATTTACAAAATAAAATGTTTCCATCTTCTATGGAGCAGTTAAGCATTTTTATAACGCCTTTTGTTTATATACGAAATGGAAAGATTGAAAAAATTAAATGTTTCCAGCTTGTTTGGAGCAGTTAAGCATATTTATAATGCCTTTTGTTGATACACGAATGGGAAACATTTACAAAATAAAATGTTTCCATCTTCTATGGAGCAGTTAAGCATTTTTATAACGCCTTTTGTTTATATACGAAATGGAAAGATTGAAAAATTTAAATGTTTCCATCTTCTATGGAGCAGTTAAGCATATTTATAACGCCTCTGGTAGATATACGCATTGGAAAGATTGACAAAATTAAATGTTTCCATCTTCTATGGAGCAGTTAAGCATATTTATAACGCCTCTGGTTGATATACGAATTGGAAAGATTGACAAAATTAAATGTTTCCATCTTCTATGGAGCAGTTAAGCATATTTATAACGCCTCTGGTTGATATACGAATTGGAAACATTGACAAAATTAAATGTTTCCATCTTCTATGGAGCAGTTAAGCATTTTTATAACGCCTCTGGTTGATATACGAATTGGAAAGATTGACAAAATTAAATGTTTCCATCTTCTATGGAGCAGTTAAGCATATTTATAACGCCTCTGGTTGATATACGAATTGGAAAGATTGACAAAATTAAATGTTTCCATCTTCTATGGAGCAGTTAAGCATATTTATAACGCCTTTTGTTGATACACGAATGGGAAACATTTACAAAATAAAATGTTTCCATCTTCTATGGAGCAGTTAAGCATTTTTATAACGCCTTTTGTTTATATACGAAATGGAAAGATTGAAAAAATTAAATGTTTCCAGCTTGTTTGGAGCAGTTAAGCATATTTATAATGCCTTCTGTTGATATACGAATGGGAAACATTGACAAAATTAAATGTTTCCATCTTCTATGGAGCAGTTAAGCATATTAATAACGCCTTTTGTTGATATACGAATGGGAAACATTGACAAAATTAAATGTTTCCATCTTCATGGAGCAGTTGAGCATATTTATAACGCCTTTTGTTGATATACGAATGGGAAACATTGACAAAATTAAATGTTTCCATCTTCATGGAGCAGATGAGCATATTTATAACGCCTTTTGTTGATACACGAATGAGACACATTTACAAAATAAAATGTTTCCAGCTTGTTTGGAGCAGCTTAGCATATTTATAACGCCTTTTGTTTATATACGAAATGGAAAGATTGAAAAAATTAAATGTTTCCAGCTTGTTTGGAGCAGTTAAGCATATTTATAACGCCTCTTGTTGATAAACGACTGAGAATGATTGAAATAATAAAATGTTTCCAGCATCTTTGGAGCACTTAAACATATTTATAACGCCTCTTGTTGATATACGAATTGGAAAGATTGAAAAAATAAAATGTTTCCAGCTTGTTTGGAGCAGTTAAGCATTTTTATAACGCCTTTTGTTTATATACGAAATGGAAAGATTGAAAAAATTAAATGTTTCCAGCTTGTATGGAGCAGTTAAGCATATTTATAACGCCTCTTGTTGATAAACGACTGAGAAAGATTGAAATAATAAAATGTTTCCAGCATCTTTGGAGCACTTAAACATATTTATAACGCCTCTTATTGATTTACTAAATGGAAACACTGAAAAAATAAAATGTTTCCAGCTTCTATGGAGCAGTTAAGCATTTTTATAACGCCTTTTGTTTATATACGAAATGGAAAGATTGAAAAAATTAAATGTTTCCAGCTGGTTTGGAGAAGCTTAGCATATTTGTAACGCCTCTTGTTGATATACGAATGGTAAACACTGATAAAATAAAATGTTTCCAGCTTCTCTGGAGCTGTTAAGCATATTTCTAACGCCTCTTGTTGATATACGAATTGGAAAGATTGAAAAAATAAAATGTTTCCAGCTTGTTTGGAGCAGTTAAGCATATTTATAATGCCTTTTGTTGATACACGAATGGGACACATTTACAAAATAAAATGTTTCCAGCTTGTTTGGAGCAGCTTAGCATATTTATAACGCCTCTGGTTGATATACGAATTGGAAAGATTGAAAAAATAAAATGTTTCCAGCTTGTTTGGAGCAGTTAAGCATATTTATAATGCCTTTTGTTGAAACACGAATGGGAAACATTTACAAAATAAAATGTTTCCATCTTCTATGGAGCAGTTAAGCATTTTTATAACGCCTTTTGTTTATATACGAAATGGAAAGATTGAAAAAATTAAATGTTTCCAGCTTGTTTGGAGCAGTTAAGCATATTTATAATGCCTTTTGTTGATATACGAATGGGAAACATTTACAAAATAAAATGTTTCCATCTTCTATGGAGCAGTTAAGCATATTTATAACGCCTCTTGTTGATATACGAATGGGAAACATTTACAAAAAAAAATGTTTCCAGCTTCTCTGGAGCTGTTAAGCATATTCATAACGCCTTTTGATGATACACGAATGGGAAACATTGACAAAATTAAATGTTTCCATCTTCTATGGAGCAGTTAAACATATTTATAACGCCTTTTGTTGTTATACGAAATGGAAAGATTGAAAAAATTAAATGTTTCCAGCTTGTTTGGAGCAGTTAAGCATATTTATAATGCCTTTTGTTGATATACGAATGGGAAACATTGACAAAATTAAATGTTTCCATCTTCTATGGAGCAGTTAAGCATTTTTATAACGCCTTTTGTTTATATACGAAATGGAAAGATTTGAAAAATTTAAATGTTTCCATCTTCTATTGAGCAGTTAAGCATATTTATAACGCCTCTGGTAGATATACGAATTGGAAAGATTGACAAAATTAAATGTTTCCATCTTCTATGGAGCAGTTAAGCATATTAATAACGCCTCTGGTTGATATACGAATTGGAAAGATTGACAAAATTAAATGTTTCCATCTTCTATGGAGCAGTTAAGCATATTTATAACGCCTCTGGTTGATATACGAATGGGAAACATTGACAAAATTAAATGTTTCCATCTTCTATGAAGCAGTTAAGCATTTTTATAACGCCTTTTGTTTATATACGAAATGGAAAAATTGAAAAAATTAAATGTTTCCAGCTTGTTTGGAGCAGTTAAGCATAGTTATAACTCCTTTTGTTGATATACGAATGGGAAACATTAAACGACTGAGAAAGATTGAAAAAATAAAATGTTTCCTGCTTCTTTGGAGCAGCAAAGCATATTTATAACGCCTCTTGTTGATAAACGACTGAGAAAGATTGAAATAATAAAATGTTTCCAGCATCTTTGGAGCACTTAAACATATTTATAACGCCTCTTGTTGATATAAGAATTGGAAAGATTGAAAAAATTAAAATATACGAATGGAAAATACTGAAAAAATAAAATGTTTCTAGCTTCTCTGGAGCTGTTAAGCATATTTATAACGCCTTTTGTTGATACACGAATGGGACACATTTACAAAATAAAATGTTTCCAGCTTGTTTGGAGCAGCTTAGCATATTTATAACGCCTCTTATTGATTTACTAAATGGAAACACTGAAAAAATAAAATGTTTCCAGCTTCTATGGAGCAGTTAAGCATTTTTATAACGCCTTTTGTTTATATACGAAATGGAAAGATTGAAAAAATTAAATGTTTCCAGCTTGTTTGGAGCACTTAAACATATTTATAACGCCTCTTGTTGATAAACGAATTGGAAAGATTGAAAAAATAAAATGTTTCCAGCTTGTTTGGAGCAGTTAAGCATATTTATAATGCCTTTTGTTGATACACGAATGGGAAACATTGACAAAATTAAATGTTTCCATCTTCTATGGAGCAGTTAAGCATATTTATAACGCCTCTGGTTGATATACGAATTGGAAAGATTGAGAAAATTAAATGTTTCCAGCTTGTTTGGAGCAGTTAAGCATATTTATAATGCCTTTTGTTGATATACGAATGGGAAACATTTACAAAAAAAAATGTTTCCATCTTCTATGGAGCAGTTAAGCATATTTATAACGCCTCTGGTTGATGTACGAATTGGAAAGATTGACAAAATTAAATGTTTCCATCTTCTATGGAGCAGTTAAGCATATTTATAACGCCTCTGGTAGATATACGAATTGGAAAGATTGACAAAATTAAATGTTTCCATCTTCTATGGAGCAGTTAAGCATATTTATAACGCCTCTGGTTGATATACGAATTGGAAAGATTGACAAAATTAAATGTTTCCATCTTCTATGGAGCAGTTAAGCATATTTATAACGCCTCTGGTTGATATACGAATGGGAAACATTGACAAAATTAAATGTTTCCATCTTCTATGGAGCAGCTTAGCATATTTATAACGCCTCTTATTGATTTACTAAATGGAAACACTGAAAAAATAAAATGTTTCCAGCTTCTATGGAGCAGTTAAGCATTTTTATAACGCCTTTTGTTTATATACGAAATGGAAAGATTGAAAAAATTAAATGTTTCCAGCTTGTTTGGAGCACTTAAACATATTTATAACGCCTCTTGTTGATAAACGAATTGGAAAGATTGAAAAAATAAAATGTTTCCAGCTTGTTTGGAGCAGTTAAGCATATTTTTAATGCCTTTTGTTGATACACGAATGGGAAACATTGACAAAATTAAATGTTTCCATCTTCTATGGAGCAGTTAAGCATATTTATAACGCCTCTGGTTGATATACGAATTGGAAAGATTGAGAAAATTAAATGTTTCCAGCTTGTTTGGAGCAGTTAAGCATATTTATAATGCCTTTTGTTGATATACGAATGGGAAACATTTACAAAATAAAATGTTTCCATCTTCTATGGAGCAGTTAAGCATATTTATAATGCCTTTTGTTGATATACGAATGGGAAACATTTACAAAAAAAAATGTTTCCATCTTCTATGGAGCAGTTAAGCATATTTATAACGCCTCTGGTTGATATACGAATTGGACAGATTGACAAAATTAAATGTTTCCATCTTCTATGGAGCAGTTAAGCATATTTATAACGCCTCTGGTTGATATACGAATGGGAAACATTGACAAAATTAAATGTTTCCATCTTCTATGGAGCAGTTAAGCATTTTTATAACGCCTTTTGTTTATATACGAAATGGAAAAATTGAAAAAATTAAATGTTTCCATCTTCTATGGAGCAGTTAAGCATAGTTATAACTCCTTTTAATGATATACGAATGGGAAACATTAAACGACTGAGAAAGATTGAAAAAATAAAATGTTTCCAGCTTCTCTGGAGCTTTTAAGCATATTTATAACGCCTTTTGTTGATACACGAATGGGACACATTTACAAAATAAAATGTTTCCAGCTTGTTTGGAGCAGCTTAGCATATTTATAACGCCTCTTATTGATTTACTAAATGGAAACACTGAAAAAATAAAATGTTTCCAGCTTCTATGGAGCAGTTAAGCATTTTTATAACGCCTTTTGTTTATATACGAAATGGAAAGATTGAAAAAATTAAATGTTTCCAGCTTGTTTGGAGCACTTAAACATATTTATAACGCCTCTTGTTGATAAACGAATTGGAAAGATTGAAAAAATAAAATGCTTCCAGCTTGTTTGGAGCAGTTAAGCATATTTATAATGCCTTTTGTTGATACACGAATGGGAAACATTGACAAAATTAAATGTTTCCATCTTCTATGGAGCAGTTAAGCATTTTTATAACGCCTTTTGTTTATATACGAAATGGAAAGATTGAAAAAATTAAATGTTTCCAGTTTGTTTGGAGCAGTTAAGCATATTTATAATGCCTTTTGTTGATATACGAATGGGAAACATTTACAAAAAAAAATGTTTCCATCTTCTATGGAGCAGTTAAGCATATTTATAACGCCTCTGGTTGATATACGAATTGGAAAGATTGACAAAATTAAATGTTTCCATCTTCTATGGAGCAGTTAAGCATATTTATAACGCCTCTGGTAGATATACGAATTGGAAAGATTGACAAAATTAAATGTTTCCATCTTCTATGGAGCAGTTAAGCATATTTATAACGCCTCTGGTAGATATACGAATTGGAAAGATTGACAAAATTAAATGTTTCCATCTTCTATGGAGCAGTTAAGCATATTTATAACGCCTCTGGTAGATATACGAATTGGAAAGATTGACAAAATTAAATGTTTCCATCTTCTATGGAGCAGTTAAGCATATTTATAACGCCTCTGGTTGATATACGAATTGGAAAGATTGACAAAATTAAATGTTTCCATCTTCTATGGAGCAGTTAAGCATATTTATAACGCCTCTGGTTGATATACGAATGGGAAACATTGACAAAATTAAATGTTTCCATCTTCTATGGAGCAGTTAAGCATTTTTATAACGCCTTTTGTTTATATACGAAATGGAAAAATTGAAAAAATTAAATGTTTCCATCTTCTATGGAGCAGTTAAGCATAGTTATAACTCCTTTTAATGATATACGAATGGGAAACATTAAACGACTGAGAAAGATTGAAAAAATAAAATATTTCCTGCTTCTTTGGAGCAGCAAAGCATATTTATAACGCCTCTTGTTGATAAACGACTGAGAAAGATTGAAATAATAAAATGTTTCCAGCATCTCTGGAGCACTTAAACATATTTATAACGCCTCTTGTTGATATAAGAATTGGAAACACTGAAAAAATAAAATGTTTCCAGCTTCTCTGGAGCTGTTAAGCATATTTATAACGCCTTTTGTTGATATACGAACGGGAAACACTGAAAAAATAAAATGTTTCCAGCTTCTCTGGAGCTGTTAAGCATATTTATAACGCCTTTTGTTGATATACGAACGGGAAACACTGACAAAATTAAATGTTTCCATCTTCTATGGAGCAGTTAAACATATTTATAACGCCTTTTGTTGTTATACGAATGGGAAACATTGACAAAATTAAATGTTTCCATCTTCTATGGAGCAGTTAAGCATTTTTATAACGCCTTTTGTTTATATACGAAATGGAAAGATTGAAAAATTTAAATGCTTCCATCTTCTATGGAGCAGTTAAGCATATTTATAACGCCTCTGGTAGATATACGAATTGGAAAGATTGACAAAATTAAATGTTTCCATCTTCTATGGAGCAGTTAAGCATATTTATAACGCCTCTTATTGATTTACTAAATGGAAACACTGAAAAAATTAAATGTTTCCATCTTCTATGGAGCAGTTAAGCATTTTTATAACGCCTTTTGTTTATATACGAAATGGAAAGATTGAAAAATTTAAATGTTTTCATCTTCTTTCGAGCAGTTAAGCATATTTATAACGCCTCTGGTTGATATACGAACTGGAAAGATTGACAAAATTAAATGTTTCCATCTTCTATGGAGCAGTTAAGCATATTTATAACGCCTCTGGTTGATATACGAATTGGAAAGATTGACAAAATTAAATGCTTCCATCTTCTATGGAGCAGTTAAGCATATTTATAACGCCTCTGGTAGATATACGAATTGGAAAGATTGACAAAATTAAATGTTTCCATCTTCTATGGAGCAGTTAAGCATATTTATAACGCCTCTTATTGATTTACTAAATGGAAACACTGAAAAAATAAAATGTTTCCAGCTTCTCTGGAGCTGTTAAGCATATTTATAACGCCTTTTGTTGATACACGAATGGGACACATTTACAAAATAAAATGTTTCCAGCTTGTTTGGAGCAGCTTAGCATTTTTATAACGCCTTTTGTTTATATACGAAATGGAAAGATTGAAATAATAAAATGTTTCCAGCTTGTTTGGAGCACTTAAACATATTTATAACGCCTCTTGTTGATAAACGAATTGGAAAGATTGAAAAAATAAAATGTTTCCAGCTTGTTTGGAGCAGTTAAGCATATTTATAATGCCTTTTGTTGATACACGAAAGGGAAACATTTACAAAATAAAATGTTTCCATCTTCTATGGAGCAGTTAAGCATTTTTATAACGCCTTTTGTTTATATACGAAATGGAAAGATTGAAAAAATTAAATGTTTCCAGCTTGTTTGGAGCAGTTAAGCATATTTATAATGCCTTTTGTTGATATACGAATGGGAAACATTGACAAAATTAAATGTTTCCATCTTCTATGGAGCAGTTAAGCATATTTATAACGCCTCTGGTTGATATACGAATTGGAAAGATTGAGAAAATTAAATGTTTCCAGCTTGTTTGGAGCAGTTAAGCATATTTATAATGCCTTTTGTTGATATACGAATGGGAAATAATGAAAAAGTAAAATGATTCCAGCATCTTTGGAGCACTTAAACATATTTATAACGCCTCTTGTTGATATAAGAATTGGAAAGATTGAAAAAATTAAAATATACGAATGGAAAATACTGATAAAATAAAATGTTTCCAGCTTCTCTGGAGCTGTTAAGCATATTTATAACGCCTTTTGTTGATATACGAACGGGAAACACTGAAAAAATAAAATGTTTCCAGCTTCTCTGGAGCTGTTAAGCATATTTATAACGCCTTTTGTTGATACACGAATGGGAAACATTGACAAAATTAAATGTTTCCATCTTCTATGGAGCAGTTAAACATATTTATAACGCCTTTTGTTGTTATACGAAATGGAAAGATTGAAAAAATTAAATGTTTCCAGCTTCTCTGGAGCTGTTAAGCATATTTATAACGCCTTTTGTTGATACACGAATGGGAAACATTGACAAAATTAAATGTTTCCATCTTCTATGGAGCAGTTAAGCATATTTATAATGCCTTTTGTTGATATACGAATGGGAAACATTGACAAAATTAAATGTTTCCATCTTCTATGGAGCAGTTAAGCATTTTTATAACGCCTTTTGTTTATATACGAAATGGAAAGATTGAAAAATTTAAATGCTTCCATCTTCTATGGAGCAGTTAAGCATATTTATAACGCCTCTGGTAGATATACGAATTGGAAAGATTGACAAAATTAAATGTTTCCATCTTCTATGGAGCAGTTAAGCATATTTATAACGCCTCTTATTGATTTACTAAATGGAAACACTGAAAAAATTAAATGTTTCCATCTTCTATGGAGCAGTTAAGCATTTTTATAACGCCTTTTGTTTATATACGAAATGGAAAGATTGAAAAAATTAAATGTTTCCAGCTTGTTTGGAGCAGTTAAGCATATTTATAATGCCTTTTGTTGATATACGAATGGGAAACATTGACAAAATTAAATGTTTCCAGCTTCTATGGAGCAGTTAGGCATTTTTATAACGCCTTTAGTTTATATACAAAATGGAAAGATTGAAAAAATTAAATGTTTCCAGCTTGTTTGGAGCAGTTAAGCATATTTATAATGCCTCTTGTTGATAAAGGAATTGGAAAGATTGAAAAAATTAAATATTTCCAGCTTCTATGGAGCAGTTAAGCAAATTTATAACGCCTTTTGTTGATATACGAATGGGAAACATTGACAAAATTAAATGTTTCCATCTTCTATGGAGCAGTTAAGCATATTTATAACGCCTTTTGTTGATACACGTATGGGAAACATTTACAAAATAAAATGTTTCCATCTTCTATGGAGCAGTTTAGCATTTTTATAACGCCTTTTGTTTATACACGTATGGGAAACATTTACAAAATAAAATGTTTCCATCTTCTATGGAGCAGTTTAGCATTTTTATAACGCCTTTTGTTTATATACGAATGGGAAACATTGACAAAATTAAATGTTTCCAGCATCTTTGGAGCTGTAAAGCATATTTATAACGCCTTTTGTTGATATACGAATGGGAAATAATGAAAAAATAAAATTTTTAAAGCTTCTTTGGAGCACTTAATCATATTTATAACGACTCTTATTGATATACGAATATGAAACACTGAAAAAATAAAATGTTTCCAGCTTGTTTGGAGCAGCTAAGCATATTTATAACGCCTTTTGTTGATATACGAATGGGAAATAATGAAAAAATAAAATTTTTAAAGCTTCTTTGGAGCACTTAAACATATTTATAACGCCTCTTGTTGATATACGAACGGGAAACATTGACAAAATTAAATGTTTTCAGCTTCTTTGGAGCACTTAATCATATTTATAACGCCTCTTGTTGATATACGAATGGGAACCATTGATAAAATTAAATGTTTTCAGCTTGTTTGGAGCAGCTAAGCATATTTATAACGCCTCTTGTTGATATACGAATGGGAGACATTGAAAAAATTAAATGTTTACACCTTCTCTGGAGCTGTTAAGCATATTTATAACGCCTTTTGTTGATATACGAACGGGAAACATTGACAAAACTAAATGTTTTCAGCTTCTCTGGAGCTGTTAAGCATATTTATAACGCCTTTTGTTGATATACGAACGGGAAACATTGACAAAATTAAATGTTTCCAGCTTCTTTGGAGAAGCTAAGCATATTTATAACGCCTTTTGTTGATATACGAACGGGAAACATTGACAAAATAAAATGTTTTCAGCTTCTCTGGAGCTGTTAAGCATATTTATAACGCCTTTTGTTGATATACGAACGGGAAACATTGACAAAACTAAATGTTGTCAGCTTCTTTGGAGCTGTTAAACATATTTATAACGCCTTTTGTTGATATACGAACGGGAAACATTGACAAAATTAAATGTTTCCAGCTTCTTTGGAGAAGCTAAGCATATTTATAACGCCTTTTGTTGATATTCAAACGGGAAACATTGACAAAATAAAATTTTTCCAGCTTCTTTGGAGCAGTTAAGCATTTTTATAACGCCTTTTGTTGATATACGAATAGGAAACATTGACAAAATTAAATGTTTCCAGCTTGTTTGGAGCAGCTAAGCATATTTATAACGCCTTTTGTTGATATACGAATGGGAAACACTAAAAAAATAAAATGTTTCCAGCTTGTTTGGAGCTGTTAAGCATATTTATAACGCCTTTTGTTGATATACGAATAGGAAACATTGACAAAATTAAATGTTTCCAGCTTCTTTGGAGCAGCGAAGCATATTTATAACGCCTCTTGTTGATATACGAATGGGAACCATTGATAAAATTTAATGTTTTCAGCTTGTTTGGAGCAGCTAAGCATATTTATAACGCCTTTTGTTGATATACGAATGGGAGACATTGAAAAAATTAAATGTTTCCACCTTGTTTGGAGAAGCTTAGCATATTTATAACGCCTTTTGTTGATATACGAACGGGAAACATTGACAAAATTAAATGTTTTCAGCTTCTCTGGAGCTGTTAAGCATATTTATAACGCCTTTTTTTGACATAAGAATGGGTATCATTGACAAAATTAAATGTTTCCAGCATCTTTGGAGCTGTAAAGCATATTTATAACGCCTTTTGTTGATATACGAACGGGAAACATTGACAAAATTAAATGTTTCCAGCTTCTTTGGAGCAGCGAAGCATATTTATAACGCCTCTTGTTGATATACGAATGGGAACCATTGATAAAATTTAATGTTTCCAGCTTGTTTGGAGCAGCTAAGCATATTTATAACGCCTTTTGTTGATATACGAATGGGAAACATTGACAAAATTGAATGTTTCCAGCTTGTTTGGAGCAGCTAAGCATATTTATAACGCCTCTTGTTGATATACGAATGGGAAACATTGACAAAATTAAATGTTTCCAGCTTGTTTGGAGCAGCTAAGCATATTTATAACGCCTTTTTTTGACATAAAAATGGGTATCATTGACAAAATTAAATGTTTCCAGCTTCTTTGGAGCACTTAATCATATTTATAACGCCTCTTGTTGATATACGAATGGGAACCATTGATAAAATTAAATGTTTTCAGCTTCTTTGGAGAAGCTAAGCATATTTATAACGCCTTTTGTTGATATACGAACGGGAAACATTGACAAAATAAAATGTTTTCAGCTTCTCTGGAGCTGTTAAGCATATTTATAACGCCTTTTGTTGATATACGAACGGGAAACATTGACAAAACTAAATGTTGTCAGCTTCTTTGGAGAAGCTAAGCATATTTATAACGCCTTTTGTTGATATTCAAACGGGAAACATTGACAAAATAAAATTTTTCCAGCTTCTTTGGAGCAGTTAAGCATATTTATAACGCCTCTTGTTGATATACGAATGGGAAACATTGACAAAATTAAATGTTTCCAGCTTGTTTGGAGCAGCTAAGCATATTTATAACGCCTTTTGTTGATATACGAATGGGAAACATTGACAAAACTGAATGTTTCCAGCTTGTTTGGAGCAGCTAAGCATATTTATAACGCCTTTTGTTGATATACGAATGGGAAACATTGACAAAATTAAATGTTTCCAGCTTGTTTGGAGCAGCTAAGCATATTTATAACGCCTTTTGTTGATATACGAACGGGAAACATTGACAAAACTAAATGTTGTCAGCTTCTTTGGAGAAGCTAAGCATATTTATAACGCCTTTTGTTGATATACGAACGGGAAACATTGACAAAATAAAATGTTTTCAGCTTCTCTGGAGCTGTTAAGCATATTTATAACGCCTTTTGTTGATATACGAACGGGAAACATTGACAAAATTAAATGTTTCCAGCTTCTTTGGAGAAGCTAAGCATATTTATAACGCCTTTTGTTGATATTCAAACGGGAAACATTGACAAAATAAAATTTTTCCAGCTTCTTTGGAGCAGTTAAGCATATTTATAACGCCTCTTGTTGATATACGAATGGGAAACATTGACAAAATTAAATGTTTCCAGCTTGTTTGGAGCAGCTAAGCATATTTATAACGCCTTTTGTTGATATACGAATGGGAAACATTGACAAAATTGAATGTTTCCAGCTTGTTTGGAGCAGCTAAGCATATTTATAACGCCTTTTGTTGATATACGAATGGGAAACATTGACAAAATTAAATGTTTCCAGCTTGTTTGGAGCAGCTAAGCATATTTATAACGCCTTTTGTTGATATACGAATGGGAAACACTAAAAAAATAAAATGTTTCCAGCTTGTTTGGAGCAGCTAAGCATATTTATAACGCCTTTTTTTGACATAAGAATGGGTATCATTGACAAAATTAAATGTTTCCACCTTCTTTGGAGAAGCTTAGCATATTTATAACGCCTTTTGTTGATATACGAACGGGAAACATTGACAAAATTAAATGTTTCCAGCTTCTTTGGAGCAGCGAAGCATATTTATAACGCCTCTTGTTGATATACGAATGGGAACCATTGATAAAATTTAATGTTTTCAGCTTGTTTGGAGCAGCTAAGCATATTTATAACGCCTTTTGTTGATATACGAATGGGAGACATTGAAAAAATTAAATGTTTCCACCTTCTTTGGAGAAGCTTAGCATATTTTTAACGCCTTTTGTTGATATACGAACGGGAAACATTGACAAAATAAAATGTTTTCAGCTTCTCTGGAGCTGTTAAGCATATTTATAACGCCTTTTGTTGATATACGAACGGGAAACATTGACAAAACTAAATGTTGTCAGCTTCTTTGGAGCTGTTAAACATATTTATAACGCCTTTTGTTGATATACGAACGGGAAACATTGACAAAATTAAATGTTTCCAGCTTCTTTGGAGAAGCTAAGCATATTTATAACGCCTTTTGTTGATATTCAAACGGGAAACATTGACAAAATAAAATTTTTCCAGCTTCTTTGGAGCAGTTAAGCATATTTATAACGCCTTTTGTTGATATACGAATAGGAAACATTGACAAAATTAAATGTTTCCAGCTTGTTTGGAGCAGCTAAGCATATTTATAACGCCTTTTGTTGATATACGAATGGGAAACACTAAAAAAATAAAATGTTTCCAGCTTGTTTGGAGCAGCTAAGCATATTTATAACGCCTTTTTTTGACATAAGAATGGGTATCATTGACAAAATTAAATGTTTCCACCTTCTTTGGAGAAGCTTAGCATATTTATAACGCCTTTTGTTGATATACGAACGGGAAACATTGACAAAATTAAATGTTTCCAGCTTCTTTGGAGCAGCGAAGCATATTTATAACGCCTCTTGTTGATATACGAATGGTAACCATTGATAAAATTTTATGTTTTCAGCTTGTTTGGAGCAGCTAAGCATATTTATAACGCCTTTTGTTGATATACGAATGGGAGACATTGAAAAAATTAAATGTTTCCACCTTCTTTGGAGAAGCTTAGCATATTTATAACGCCTTTTGTTGATATACGAACGGGAAACATTGACAAAATTAAATGTTTCCAGCATCTTTGGAGCTGTAAAGCATATTTATAACGCCTTTTGTTGATATACGAACGGGAAACATTGACAAAATTAAATGTTTCCAGCTTCTTTGGAGCAGCGAAGCATATTTATAACGCCTCTTGTTGATATACGAATGGGAACCATTGATAAAATTTAATGTTTCCAGCTTGTTTGGAGCAGCTAAGCATATTTATAACGCCTTTTGTTGATATACGAATGGGAAACATTGACAAAATTGAATGTTTCCAGCTTGTTTGGAGCAGCTAAGCATATTTATAACGCCTCTTGTTGATATACGAATGGGAAACATTGACAAAATTAAATGTTTCCAGCTTGTTTGGAGCAGCTAAGCATATTTATAACGCCTTTTTTTGACATAAAAATGGGTATCATTGACAAAATTAAATGTTTCCAGCATCTTTGGAGCTGTAAAGCATATTTATAACGCCTTTTGTTGATATACGAATGGGAAATAATGAAAAAATAAAATTTTTAAAGCTTCTTTGGAGCACTTAATCATATTTATAACGACTCTTATTGATATACGAATATGAAACACTGAAAAAATAAAATGTTTCCAGCTTGTTTGGAGCAGCTAAGCATATTTATAACGCCTTTTGTTGATATACGAATGGGAAATAATGAAAAAATAAAATTTTTAAAGCTTCTTTGGAGCACTTAAACATATTTATAACGCCTCTTGTTGATATACGAACGGGAAACATTGACAAAATTAAATGTTTCCAGCTTCTTTGGAGCACTTAATCATATTTATAACGCCTCTTGTTGATATACGAATGGGAACCATTGATAAAATTAAATGTTTTCAGCTTCTTTGGAGAAGCTAAGCATATTTATAACGCCTTTTGTTGATATACGAACGGGAAACATTGACAAAATAAAATGTTTTCAGCTTCTCTGGAGCTGTTAAGCATATTTATAACGCCTTTTGTTGATATACGAACGGGAAACATTGACAAAACTAAATGTTGTCAGCTTCTTTGGAGAAGCTAAGCATATTTATAACGCCTTTTTTTGATATTCAAACGGGAAACATTGACAAAATAAAATTTTTCCAGCTTCTTTGGAGCAGTTAAGCATATTTATAACGCCTCTTGTTGATATACGAATGGGAAACATTGACAAAATTAAATGTTTCCAGCTTGTTTGGAGCAGCTAAGCATATTTATAACGCCTTTTGTTGATATACGAATGGGAAACATTGACAAAATTGAATGTTTCCAGCTTGTTTGGAGCAGCTAAGCATATTTATAACGCCTTTTGTTGATATACGAATGGGAAACATTGACAAAATTAAATGTTTCCAGCTTGTTTGGAGCAGCTAAGCATATTTATAACGCCTTTTGTTGATATACGAACGGGAAACATTGACAAAACTAAATGTTGTCAGCTTCTTTGGAGAAGCTAAGCATATTTATAACGCCTTTTGTTGATATACGAACGGGAAACATTGACAAAATAAAATGTTTTCAGCTTCTCTGGAGCTGTTAAGCATATTTATAACGCCTTTTGTTGATATACGAACGGGAAACATTGACAAAATTAAATGTTTCCAGCTTCTTTGGAGAAGCTAAGCATATTTATAACGCCTTTTGTTGATATTCAAACGGGAAACATTGACAAAATAAAATTTTTCCAGCTTCTTTGGAGCAGTTAAGCATATTTATAACGCCTCTTGTTGATATACGAATGGGAAACATTGACAAAATTAAATGTTTCCAGCTTGTTTGGAGCAGCTAAGCATATTTATAACGCCTTTTGTTGATATACGAATGGGAAACATTGACAAAATTGAATGTTTCCAGCTTGTTTGGAGCAGCTAAGCATATTTATAACGCCTTTTGTTGATATACGAATGGGAAACATTGACAAAATTAAATGTTTCCAGCTTGTTTGGAGCAGCTAAGCATATTTATAACGCCTTTTGTTGATATACGAATGGGAAACACTAAAAAAATAAAATGTTTCCAGCTTGTTTGGAGCAGCTAAGCATATTTATAACGCCTTTTTTTGACATAAGAATGGGTATCATTGACAAAATTAAATGTTTCCACCTTCTTTGGAGAAGCTTAGCATATTTATAACGCCTTTTGTTGATATACGAACGGGAAACATTGACAAAATTAAATGTTTCCAGCTTCTTTGGAGCAGCGAAGCATATTTATAACGCCTCTTGTTGATATACGAATGGGAACCATTGATAAAATTTAATGTTTTCAGCTTGTTTGGAGCAGCTAAGCATATTTATAACGCCTTTTGTTGATATACGAATGGGAGACATTGAAAAAATTAAATGTTTCCACCTTCTTTGGAGAAGCTTAGCATATTTTTAACGCCTTTTGTTGATATACGAACGGGAAACATTGACAAAATTAAATGTTTTCAGCTTCTCTGGAGCTGTTAAGCATATTTATAACGCCTTTTGTTGATATTCAAACGGGAAACATTGACAAAATAAAATTTTTCCAGCTTCTTTGGAGCAGTTAAGCATATTTATAACGCCTCTTGTTGATATACGAATGGGAAACATTGACAAAATTAAATGTTTCCAGCTTGTTTGGAGCAGCTAAGCATATTTATAACGCCTTTTGTTGATATACGAATGGGAAACATTGACAAAATTGAATGTTTCCAGCTTGTTTGGAGCAGCTAAGCATATTTATAACGCCTTTTGTTGATATTCAAACGGGAAACATTGACAAAATAAAATTTTTCCAGCTTCTTTGGAGCAGTTAAGCATATTTATAACGCCTCTTGTTGATATACGAATGGGAAACATTGACAAAATTAAATGTTTCCAGCTTGTTTGGAGCAGCTAAGCATATTTATAACGCCTTTTGTTGATATACGAATGGGAAACATTGACAAAATTGAATGTTTCCAGCTTGTTTGGAGAAGCTTAGCATATTTATAACGCCTTTTGTTGATATACGAACGGGAAACATTGACAAAATTAAATGTTTTCAGCTTCTCTGGAGCTGTTAAGCATATTTATAACGCCTTTTGTTGATATTCAAACGGGAAACATTGACAAAATAAAATTTTTCCAGCTTCTTTGGAGCAGTTAAGCATATTTATAACGCCTCTTGTTGATATACGAATGGGAAACATTGACAAAATTAAATGTTACCAGCTTGTTTGGAGCAGCTAAGCATATTTATAACGCCTTTTGTTGATATACGAATGGGAAACATTGACAAAATTGAATGTTTCCAGCTTGTTTGGAGCAGCTAAGCATATTTATAACGCCTTTTGTTGATATACGAACGGGAAACATTGACAAAATTAAATGTTTTCAGCTTCTCTGGAGCTGTTAAACATATTTATAACGCCTTTTGTTGATATACGAACGGGAAACATTGACAAAATTAAATGTTTCCAGCTTCTTTGGAGAAGCTAAGCATATTTATAACGCCTTTTGTTGATATTCAAACGGGAAACATTGACAAAATTAAATGTTTTCAGCTTCTCTGGAGCTGTTAAACATATTTATAACGCCTTTTGTTGATATACGAACGGGAAACATTGACAAAATTGAATGTTTCCAGCTTGTTTGGAGCAGCTAAGCATATTTATAACGCCTTTTGTTGATATACGAACGGGAAACATTGACAAAATTAAATGTTTTCAGCTTCTCTGGAGCTGTTAAACATATTTATAACGCCTTTTGTTGATATACGAACTGGAAACATTGACAAAATTAAATGTTTCCAGCTTCTTTGGAGCAGCTAAGCATATTTATAACGCCTTTTGTTGATATACGAATGGGAAACATTGACAAAATTGAATGTTTCCAGCTTGTTTGGAGCAGCTAAGCATATTTATAACGCCTTTTGTTGATACACGAATGGGAACCATTGATAAAATAAAATTTTTCCAGCTTGTTTGGAGCAGCTAAGCATATTTATAACGCCTTTTGTTGATATACGAACGGGAAACATTGACAAAACTAAATGTTTTCAGCTTCTTTGGAGCTGTTAAACATATTTATAACGCCTTTTGTTGATATACGAACGGGAAACATTGACAAAATTAAATGTTTCCAGCTTCTTTGGAGAAGCTAAGCATATTTATAACGCCTTTTGTTGATATACGAACGGGAAACATTGACAAAACTAAATGTTTTCAGCTTCTTTGGAGCTGTTAAACATATTTATAACGCCTTTTGTTGATATACGAACGGGAAACATTGACAAAATTAAATGTTTCCAGCTTCTTTGGAGAAGCTAAGCATATTTATAACGCCTTTTGTTGATATACGAACGGGAAACATTGACAAAATTAAATGTTTCCAGCTTCTTTGGAGAAGCTAAGCATATTTATAACGCCTTTTGTTGATATTCAAACGGGAAACATTGACAAAATAAAATTTTTCCAGCTTCTTTGGAGCAGTTAAGCATATTTATAACGCCTCTTGTTGATATACGAATGGGAAACATTGACAAAATTAAATGTTTCCAGCTTGTTTGGAGCAGCTAAGCATATTTATAACGCCTTTTGTTGATATACGAATGGGAAACATTGACAAAATTGAATGTTTCCAGCTTGTTTGGAGCAGCTAAGCATATTTATAACGCCTCTTGTTGATATACGAATGGGAAACATTGACAAAATTAAATGTTTCCAGCTTGTTTGGAGCAGCTAAGCATATTTATAACGCCTTTTTTTGACATAAGAATGGGTATCATTGACAAAATTAAATGTTTCCAGCTTCTTTGGAGCTGTAAAGCATATTTATAACGCCTTTTGTTGATATACGAACGGGAAACATTGACAAAATTAAATGTTTCCAGCTTCTTTAGAGCAGCAAAGCATATTTATAACGCCTCTTGTTGATATACGAATGGGAAAGATTGAATAAATTAAATGTTTCCAGCTAGTTTGGAGCAGCAAAGCATATTTATAACGCCTTTTGTTGATACACGAATGGGAACCATTGATAAAATAAAATTTTTCCAGCTTCTTTGGAGCAGTTTAGCATATTTATAACGCCTTTTGTTGATATACGAACGGGAAACATTGACAAAATTAAATGTTTTCAGCTTCTCTGGAGCTGTTAAGCATATTTATAACGCCTTTTGTTGATATTCAAACGGGAAACATTGACAAAATAAAATTTTTCCAGCTTCTTTGGAGCAGTTAAGCATATTTATAACGCCTCTTGTTGATATACGAATGGGAAAAATTGACAAAATTAAATGTTTCCAGCTTGTTTGGAGCAGCTAAGCATATTTATAACGCCTTTTGTTGATATACGAATGGGAAACATTGACAAAATTGAATGTTTCCAGCTTGTTTGGAGCAGCTAAGCATATTTATAACGCCTTTTGTTGATATACGAATGGGAAACATTGACAAAATTAAATGTTTCCAGCTTGTTTGGAGCAGCTAAGCATATTTATAACGCCTTTTGTTGATATACGAATGGGAAACACTAAAAAAATAAAATGTTTCCAGCTTGTTTGGAGCAGCTAAGCATATTTATAACGCCTTTTTTTTGACATAAGAATGGGTATCATTGACAAAATTAAATGTTTCCACCTTCTTTGGAGAAGCTTAGCATATTTATAACGCCTTTTGTTGATATACGAACGGGAAACATTGACAAAATTAAATGTTTCCAGCATCTTTGGAGCAGCGAAGCATATTTATAACGCCTCTTGTTGATATACGAATGGGAACCATTGATAAAATTAAATGTTTTCAGCTTGTTTGGAGCAGCTAAGCATATTTATAACGCCTTTTGTTGATATACGAATGGGAGACATTGAAAAAATTAAATGTTTCCACCTTCTTTGGAGAAGCTTAGCATATTTATAACGCCTTTTGTTGATATACGAACGGGAAACATTGACAAAATTAAATGTTTCCAGCTTCTTTGGAGAAGCTAAGCATATTTATAACGCCTTTTGTTGATATTCAAACGGGAAACATTGACAAAATAAAATTTTTCCAGCTTCTTTGGAGCAGTTAAGCATATTTATAACGCCTCTTGTTGATATACGAATGGGAAACATTGACAAAATTAAATGTTTCCAGCTTGTTTGGAGCAGCTAAGCATATTTATAACGCTTTTTGTTGATATACGAATGGGAAACATTGACAAAATTGAATGTTTCCAGCTTGTTTGGAGCAGCTAAGCATATTTATAACGCCTCTTGTTGATATACGAATGGGAAACATTGACAAAATTAAATGTTTCCAGCTTGTTTGGAGCAGCTAAGCATATTTATAACGCCTTTTTTTGACATAAGAATGGGTATCATTGACAAAATTAAATGTTTCCACCTTCTTTGGAGAAGCTAAGCATATTTATAACGCCTCTTGTTGATATACGAATGGGAAACATTGACAAAATTAAATGTTTCCAGCTTGTTTGGAGCAGCTAAGCATATTTATAACGCCTCTTGTTGATACACGAATGGGACACATTTACAAAATAAAATGTTTCCAGCTTGTTTGGAGCAACTTAGCATATTTATAACGCCTCTTATTGATTTACTAAATGGAAACACTGAAAAAATAAAATGTTACCAGCTTCTATGGAGCAGTTAGGCATTTTTATAACGCCTTTAGTTTATATACAAAATGGAAAGATTGAAAAAATTAAATGTTTCCAGCTTGTTTGGAGCAGTTAAGCATATTTATAATGCCTCTTGTTGATAAAGGAATTGGAAAGATTGAAAAAATTAAATATTTCCAGCTTCTATGGAGCAGTTAAGCAAATTTATAACGCCTTTTGTTGATATACGAATGGGAAACATTGACAAAATTAAATGTTTCCATCTTCTATGGAGCAGTTAAGCATATTTATAACGCCTTTTGTTGATACACGTATGGGAAACATTTACAAAATAAAATGTTTCCATCTTCTATGGAGCAGTTTAGCATTTTTATAACGCCTTTTGTTTATATACGAATGGGAAACATTGACAAAATTAAATGTTTCCATCTTCTATGGAGCAGTTAAGCATATTAATAACGCCTTTTGTTGATATACGAATGGGAAACATTGACAAAATTAAATGTTTCCAGCTTGTTTGGAGCAGCTTAGCATATTTATAACGCCTCTTATTGATTTACTAAATGGAAACACTGAAAAAAGAAAATGTTTCCAGCTTCTATGGAGCAGTTAAGCATTTTTATAACGCCTTTTGTTTATATACGAAATGGAAAGATTGAAAAAAATAAATGTTTCCAGCTTGTTTGGAGCAGTTAAGCATATTTATAACGCCTTTTGTTTATAAACGAAATGGAAAGATTGAAAAATTTAAATGTTTCCATCTTCTATGGAGCAGTTAAGCATATTTATAACGCCTCTTGTTGATATACGAATTGGAAAGATTGAAAAAATAAAATGTTTCCAGCTTCTGTGGAGCAGTTAAGCATTTTTATAACGCCTTTTGTTTGTATACGAAATGGAAAGATTGAAAAAAATAAATGTTTCCAGCTTGTTTGGAGCAGTTAAGCATATTTATAATGCCTTTTGTTGATATACGAATGGGAAACATTGACAAAATTAAATGTTCCCATCTTCTATGGAGCAGTTAAGCATATTAAAAACGCCTTTTGTTGATATACGAATGGGAAACATTGACAAAATTAAATGTTCCCATCTTCTATGGAGCAGTTAAGCATATTAAAAACGCCTTTTGTTGATATACGAATGGGAAACATTGACAAAATTAAATGTTTCCATCTTCATGGAGCAGTTGAGCATATTTATAACGCCTTTTGTTTGTATACGAAATGGAAAGATTGAAAAAAATAAATGTTTCCAGCTTGTTTGGAGCAGTTAAGCATATTTATAACGCCTTTTGTTTATATAAGAAATGGAAAGATTGAAAAATTTAAATGTTTCCATCTTCTATGGAGCAGTTAAGCATATTTATAACGCCTCTTGTTGATATACGAATTGGAAAGATTGAAAAAATAAAATGTTTCCAGCTTCTTTGGAGCAGCAAAGCATATTTATAACGCCTCTTGTTGATAAACGACTGAGAAAGATTGAAATAATAAAATGTTTCCAGCATCTTTGGAGCTGTTAAACATATTTATAACGCCTTTTGTTGATATACGAACGGGAAACATTGACAAAATTAAATGTTTCCCGCTTCTTTGGAGAAGCTAAGCATATTTATAACGCCTTTTGTTGATATTCAAACGGGAAACATTGACAAAACTAAATGTTTTCAGCTTCTTTGGAGCTGTTAAACATATTTATAACGCCTTTTGTTGATATACGAACGGGAAACATTGACAAAATTAAATGTTTCCAGCTTCTTTGGAGAAGCTAAGCATATTTATAACGCCTTTTGTTGATATACGAACGGGAAACATTGACAAAACTAAATGTTTTCAGCTTCTTTGGAGCTGTTAAACATATTTATAACGCCTTTTGTTGATATACGAACGGGAAACATTGACAAAATTAAATGTTTCCAGCTTCTTTGGAGAAGCTAAGCATATTTATAACGCCTTTTGTTGATATTCAAACGGGAAACATTGACAAAATAAAATTTTTCCAGCTTCTTTGGAGCAGTTAAGCATATTTATAACGCCTCTTGTTGATATACGAATGGGAAACATTGACAAACTTAAATGTTTCCAGCTTGTTTGGAGCAGCTAAGCATATTTATAACGCCTTTTGTTGATATACGAATGGGAAACATTGACAAAATTGAATGTTTCCAGCTTCTTTGGAGCTGTAAAGCATATTTATAACGCCTTTTGTTGATATACGAACGGGAAACATTGACAAAATTAAATGTTTCCAGCTTCTTTAGAGCAGCGAAGCATATTTATAACGCCTCTTGTTGATATACGAATGGGAAAGATTGAATAAATTAAATGTTTCCAGCTAGTTTGGAGCAGCAAAGCATATTTATAACGCCTTTTGTTGATACACGAATGGGAACCATTGATAAAATAAAATTTTTCCAGCTTCTTTGGAGCAGTTTAGCATATTTATAACGCCTCTTGTTGATATACGAATGGGAAACATTGAAAAAATTAAATGTTTTCAGCTTGTTTGGAGCAGCTAAGCATATTTATAACGCCTTTTGTTGATATACGAATGGGAAATAATGAATAAATTAAATGTTTCCAGCTAGTTTGGAGCAGCAAAGCATATTTATAACGCCTTTTGTTGATACACGAATGGGAACCATTGACAAAATTAAATTTTTCCAGCTTCTTTGGATCAGTTATGGATATTTATAACGCCTCTTTTTGATATACGAAATGGAAAGATTGAAAAAATTAAATTTTTCCAGCTTCTTTGGAGCAGCTAAGCATATTTGTAACGCCTTTTGTTGATATACGAACGGGAAACATTGACAAAATTAAATGTTTTCAGCTTCTTTGGAGCAGTTAAACATATTTATAACGCCTCTTGTTGATAAACGACGGAGAAAGATTGCAATAATAAAATGTTTTCAGCTTGTTTGGAGCAGCAAAGCATATTTATAACGCCTTTTGTTGATATACGAACGGGAAACATTGACAAAATTAAATGTTTTCAGCTTCTTTGGAGCAGTTAAACATATTTATAACGCCTCTTGTTGATAAACGACTGAGAAAGATTGCAATAATAAAATGTTTTCAGCTTCTATGGAGCGGTTAAGCATATTTATAACGCCTTATGTTGATTTACAAATAGGAAACAATGAAAAAATCAAATGTTTCCAGCTTGTTTGGAGCGGTTAAGCATATTTATAACGCCTTTTGTTGATATACGAATGGGAAATAATGAAAAAATAAAATTTTTAAAGCTTCTTTGGAGCACTTAAACATATTTATAACGACTCTTATTGATATACGAATATGAAACACTGAAAAAATAAAATGTTTCCAGCTTGTTTGGAGCAGCTAAGCATATTTATAACGCCTTTTGTTGATATACGAATGGGAAATAATGAAAAAATAAAATTTTTAAAGCTTCTTTGGAGCACTTAAACATATTTATAACGACTCTTATTGATATACGAATATGAAACACTGAAAAAATAAAATGTTTCCAGCTTGTTTGGAGCAGCTAAGCATATTTATAACGCCTTTTGTTGATATACGAATGGGAAATAATGAAAAAATAAAATTTTTAAAGCTTCTTTGGAGCACTTAAACATATTTATAACGCCTCTTGTTGATATACGAACGGGAAACATTGACAAAATTAAATGTTTCCAGCTTCTTTGGAGCAGCGAAGCATATTTATAACGCCTCTTGTTGATATACGAATGGGAACCATTGATAAAATTAAATGTTTTCAGCTTGTTTGGAGCAGCTAAGCATATTTATAACGCCTCTTGTTGATACACGAATGGGAGACATTGAAAAAATTAAATGTTTCCACCTTCTCTGGAGCTGTTAAGCATATTTATAACGCCTTTTGTTGATATACGAACGGGAAACATTGACAAAACTAAATGTTTTCAGCTTCTCTGGAGCTGTTAAGCATATTTATAACGCCTTTTGTTGATATACGAACGGGAAACATTGACAAAATTAAATGTTTCCAGCTTCTTTGGAGAAGCTAAGCATATTTATAACGCCTTTTGTTGATATTCAAACGGGAAACATTGACAAAATAAAATTTTTCCAGCTTCTTTGGAGCAGTTAAGCATATTTATAACGCCTCTTGTTGATATACGAATGGGAAACATTGACAAAATTAAATGTTTCCAGCTTGTTTGGTGCTGCTAAGCATATTTATAACGCCTTTTGTTGATATACGAATGGGAAACATTGACAAAATTGAATGTTTCCAGCTTGTTTGGAGCAGCTAAGCATATTTATAACGCCTTTTGTTGATATACGAATGGGAAACATTGACAAAATTAAATGTTTCCAGCTTGTTTGGAGCAGCTAAGCATATTTATAACGCCTTTTGTTGATATACGAATGGGAAACACTAAAAAAATAAAATGTTTCCAGCTTGTTTGGAGCAGCTAAGCATATTTATAACGCCTTTTTTTGACATAAGAATGGGTATCATTGACAAAATTAAATGTTTCCACCTTCTTTGGAGAAGCTTAGCATATTTATAACGCCTTTTGTTGATATACGAACGGGAAACATTGACAAAATTAAATGTTTCCAGCTTCTTTGGAGCAGCGAAGCATATTTATAACGCCTCTTGTTGATATACGAATGGGAACCATTGATAAAATTAAATGTTTCCAGCTTCTTTGGAGCAGCGAAGCATATTTATAACGCCTCTTGTTGATATACGAATGGGAACCATTGATAAAATTAAATGTTTTCAGCTTGTTTGGAGCAGCTAAGCATATTTATAACGCCTCTTGTTGATACACGAATGGGAGACATTGAAAAAATTAAATGTTTCCACCTTCTCTGGAGCTGTTAAGCATATTTATAACGCCTTTTGTTGATATACGAACGGGAAACATTGACAAAACTAAATGTTTTCAGCTTCTCTGGAGCTGTTAAGCATATTTATAACGCCTTTTGTTGATATACGAACGGGAAACATTGACAAAATTAAATGTTTCCAGCTTCTTTGGAGAAGCTAAGCATATTTATAACGCCTTTTGTTGATATACGAACGGGAAACATTGACAAAATTAAATGTTTTCAGCTTCTCTGGAGCTGTTAAGCATATTTATAACGCCTTTTGTTGATATACGAACGGGAAACATTGACAAAACTAAATGTTGTCAGCTTCTTTGGAGCTGTTAAACATATTTATAACGCCTTTTGTTGATATACGAACGGGAAACATTGACAAAATTAAATGTTTCCAGCTTCTTTGGAGAAGCTAAGCATATTTATAACGCCTCTTGTTGATATACGAATGGGAAACATTGACAAAATAAAATTTTTAAAGCTTCTTTGGAGCACTTAAACATATTTATAACGCCTCTTGTTGATATACGAATATGAAACACTGAAAAAATAAAATGTTTCCAGCTTGTTTGGAGCAGCTAAGCATATTTATAACGCCTTTTGTTGATATACGAATGGGAAATAATGAAAAAATAAAATTTTTAAAGCTTCTTTGGAGCACTTAAACATATTTATAACGCCTCTTGTTGATATACGAACGGGAAACATTGACAAAATTAAATGTTTCCAGCTTCTTTGGAGCAGCGAAGCATATTTATAACGCCTCTTGTTGATATACGAATGGGAACCATTGATAAAATTAAATGTTTTCAGCTTGTTTGGAGCAGCTAAGCATATTTATAACGCCTCTTGTTGATACACGAATGGGAGACATTGAAAAAATTAAATGTTTCCACCTTCTCTGGAGCTGTTAAGCATATTTATAACGCCTTTTGTTGATATACGAACGGGAAACATTGACAAAACTAAATGTTTTCAGCTTCTCTGGAGCTGTTAAGCATATTTATAACGCCTTTTGTTGATATACGAACGGGAAACATTGACAAAATTAAATGTTTCCAGCTTCTTTGGAGAAGCTAAGCATATTTATAACGCCTTTTGTTGATATTCAAACGGGAAACATTGACAAAATAAAATTTTTCCAGCTTCTTTGGAGCAGTTAAGCATATTTATAACGCCTCTTGTTGATATACGAATGGGAAACATTGACAAAATTAAATGTTTCCAGCTTGTTTGGTGCTGCTAAGCATATTTATAACGCCTTTTGTTGATATACGAATGGGAAACATTGACAAAATTGAATGTTTCCAGCTTGTTTGGAGCAGCTAAGCATATTTATAACGCCTTTTGTTGATATACGAATGGGAAACATTGACAAAATTAAATGTTTCCAGCTTGTTTGGAGCAGCTAAGCATATTTATAACGCCTTTTGTTGATATACGAATGGGAAACACTAAAAAAATAAAATGTTTCCAGCTTGTTTGGAGCAGCTAAGCATATTTATAACGCCTTTTTTTGACATAAGAATGGGTATCATTGACAAAATTAAATGTTTCCACCTTCTTTGGAGAAGCTTAGCATATTTATAACGCCTTTTGTTGATATACGAACGGGAAACATTGACAAAATTAAATGTTTCCAGCTTCTTTGGAGCAGCGAAGCATATTTATAACGCCTCTTGTTGATATACGAATGGGAACCATTGATAAAATTAAATGTTTCCAGCTTCTTTGGAGCAGCGAAGCATATTTATAACGCCTCTTGTTGATATACGAATGGGAACCATTGATAAAATTAAATGTTTTCAGCTTGTTTGGAGCAGCTAAGCATATTTATAACGCCTCTTGTTGATACACGAATGGGAGACATTGAAAAAATTAAATGTTTCCACCTTCTCTGGAGCTGTTAAGCATATTTATAACGCCTTTTGTTGATATACGAACGGGAAACATTGACAAAACTAAATGTTTTCAGCTTCTCTGGAGCTGTTAAGCATATTTATAACGCCTTTTGTTGATATACGAACGGGAAACATTGACAAAATTAAATGTTTCCAGCTTCTTTGGAGAAGCTAAGCATATTTATAACGCCTTTTGTTGATATACGAACGGGAAACATTGACAAAATTAAATGTTTTCAGCTTCTCTGGAGCTGTTAAGCATATTTATAACGCCTTTTGTTGATATACGAACGGGAAACATTGACAAAACTAAATGTTGTCAGCTTCTTTGGAGCTGTTAAACATATTTATAACGCCTTTTGTTGATATACGAACGGGAAACATTGACAAAATTAAATGTTTCCAGCTTCTTTGGAGAAGCTAAGCATATTTATAACGCCTCTTGTTGATATACGAATGGGAAACATTGACAAAATAAAATTTTTAAAGCTTCTTTGGAGCACTTAAACATATTTATAACGCCTCTTGTTGATATACGAACGGGAAACATTGACAAAATTAAATGTTTCCAGCTTCTTTGGAGCAGCGAAGCATATTTATAACGCCTCTTGTTGATATACGAATGGGAACCATTGATAAAATTAAATGTTTTCAGCTTGTTTGGAGCAGCTAAGCATATTTATAACGCCTCTTGTTGATACACGAATGGGAGACATTGAAAAAATTAAATGTTTCCACCTTCTCTGGAGCTGTTAAGCATATTTATAACGCCTTTTGTTGATATACGAACGGGAAACATTGACAAAACTAAATGTTTTCAGCTTCTCTGGAGCTGTTAAGCATATTTATAACGCCTTTTGTTGATATACGAACGGGAAACATTGACAAAATTAAATGTTTCCAGCTTCTTTGGAGAAGCTAAGCATATTTATAACGCCTTTTGTTGATATACGAACGGGAAACATTGACAAAATTAAATGTTTTCAGCTTCTCTGGAGCTGTTAAGCATATTTATAACGCCTTTTGTTGATATACGAACGGGAAACATTGACAAAACTAAATGTTGTCAGCTTCTTTGGAGCTGTTAAACATATTTATAACGCCTTATGTTGATATACGAACGGGAAACATTGACAAAATTAAATGTTTCCAGCTTCTTTGGAGAAGCTAAGCATATTTATAACGCCTTTTGTTGATATTCAAACGGGAAACATTGACAAAATAAAATTTTTCCAGCTTCTTTGGAGCAGTTAAGCATATTTATAACGCCTCTTGTTGATATACGAATGGGAAACATTGACAAAATTAAATGTTTCCAGCTTGTTTGGAGCAGCTAAGCATATTTATAACGCCTTTTGTTGATATACGAATGGGAAACATTGACAAAATTGAATGTTTCCAGCTTGTTTGGAGCAGCTAAGCATATTTATAACGCCTTTTGTTGATATACGAATGGGAAACATTGACAAAATTAAATGTTTCCAGCTTGTTTGGAGCAGCTAAGCATATTTATAACGCCTTTTGTTGATATACGAATGGGAAACACTAAAAAAATAAAATGTTTCCAGCTTGTTTGGAGCAGCTAAGCATATTTATAAGGCTTTTTGTTGATATACGAACGGGAAACATTGAAAAAATTAAATGTTTCCACCTTCTTTGGAGAAGCTTAGCATATTTATAACGCCTTTTGTTGATATACGAACGGGAAACATTGACAAAATTAAATGTTTCCAGCTTCTTTGGAGAAGCTAAGCATATTTATAAGGCTTTTTGTTGATATACGAACGGGAAACATTGACAAAATTAAATGTTTCCAGCTTGTTTGGAGCAGCTAAGCATATTTATAACGCCTTTTGTTGATATACGAATGGGAAACATTGACAAAATAAAATGTTTCCAGCTTGTTTGGAGCAGCTAAGCATATTTATAAGGCTTTTTGTTGATATACGAACGGGAAACATTGACAAAATTAAATGTTTCCAGCTTCTATGGAGCAGTTAAGCATATTTATAACGCCTTATGTTGATTTACAAATAGGAAACAATGAAAAAATCAAATGTTTCCAGCTTCTTTGGAGCAGCAAAGCATGTTAATAACGCCTTTTGTTGATATACGAATGGGAAATAATGAAAAAATAAAATTTTAAAAGCTTCTTTGGAGCACTTAAACATATTTATAACGCCTCTTATTGATATACGAATATGAAACACTGAAAAAATAAAATGTTTCCAGCTTGTTTGGAGCAGCGAAGCATATTTATAACGCCTTTTGTTGATATACGAATGGGAAACACTGAAAAAATAAAATGCTTCCAGCTTCTTTGGAGCACTTAAACATATTTATAACGCCCCTTGTTGATATACGAATGGGAAACATTGACAAAATTAAATGTTTCCTGCTTGTTTGGAGCACTTAAACATATTTATAACGCCTTTTGTTGATATACGAATGGGAAACACTAAAAAAATAAAATGTTTCCAGCTTGTTTGGAGCAGCTAAGCATATTTATAACGCCTTTTTTTGACATAAGAATGGGTATCATTGACAAAATTAAATGTTTCCAGCTTGTTTGGAGCAGCTAAGCATATTTATAACGCCTCTTGTTGATACACGAATGGGAGACATTGAAAAAATTAAATGTTTCCACCTTCTCTGGAGCTGTTAAGCATATTTATAACGCCTTTTGTTGATATACGAACGGGAAACATTGACAAAACTAAATGTTTTCAGCTTCTCTGGAGCTGTTAAGCATATTTATAACGCCTTTTGTTGATATACGAACGGGAAACATTGACAAAATTAAATGTTTCCAGCTTCTTTGGAGCAGCGAAGCATATTTATAACGCCTCTTGTTGATATACGAATGGGAACCATTGATAAAATTAAATGTTTTCAGCTTGTTTGAAGCAGCTAAGCATATTTATAACGCCTCTTGTTGATACACGAATGGGAGACATTGAAAAAATTAAATGTTTCCACCTTCTCTGGAGCTGTTAAGCATATTTATAACGCCTTTTGTTGATATACGAACGGGAAACATTGACAAAACTAAATGTTTTCAGCTTCTCTGGAGCTGTTAAGCATATTTATAACGCCTTTTGTTGATATACGAACGGGAAACATTGACAAAATTAAATGTTTCCAGCTTCTTTGGAGAAGCTAAGCATATTTATAACGCCTTTTGTTGATATACGAACGGGAAACATTGACAAAATTAAATGTTTTCAGCTTCTCTGGAGCTGTTAAGCATATTTATAACGCCTTTTGTTGATATACGAACGGGAAACATTGACAAAACTAAATGTTGTCAGCTTCTTTGGAGCTGTTAAACATATTTATAACGCCTTATGTTGATATACGAACGGGAAACATTGACAAAATTAAATGTTTCCAGCTTCTTTGGAGAAGCTAAGCATATTTATAACGCCTTTTGTTGATATTCAAACGGGAAACATTGACAAAATAAAATTTTTCCAGCTTCTTTGGAGCAGTTAAGCATATTTATAACGCCTCTTGTTGATATACGAATGGGAAACATTGACAAAATTAAATGTTTCCAGCTTGTTTGGAGCAGCTAAGCATATTTATAACGCCTTTTGTTGATATACGAATGGGAAACATTGACAAAATTGAATGTTTCCAGCTTGTTTGGAGCAGCTAAGCATATTTATAACGCCTTTTGTTGATATACGAATGGGAAACATTGACAAAATTAAATGTTTCCAGCTTGTTTGGAGCAGCTAAGCATATTTATAACGCCTTTTGTTGATATACGAATGGGAAACACTAAAAAAATAAAATGTTTCCAGCTTGTTTGGAGCAGCTAAGCATATTTATAAGGCTTTTTGTTGATATACGAACGGGAAACATTGAAAAAATTAAATGTTTCCACCTTCTTTGGAGAAGCTTAGCATATTTATAACGCCTTTTGTTGATATACGAACGGGAAACATTGACAAAATTAAATGTTTCCAGCTTCTTTGGAGAAGCTAAGCATATTTATAAGGCTTTTTGTTGATATACGAACGGGAAACATTGACAAAATTAAATGTTTCCAGCTTGTTTGGAGCAGCTAAGCATATTTATAACGCCTTTTGTTGATATACGAATGGGAAACATTGACAAAATAAAATGTTTCCAGCTTGTTTGGAGCAGCTAAGCATATTTATAAGGCTTTTTGTTGATATACGAACGGGAAACATTGACAAAATTAAATGTTTCCAGCTTCTATGGAGCAGTTAAGCATATTTATAACGCCTTATGTTGATTTACAAATAGGAAACAATGAAAAAATCAAATGTTTCCAGCTTCTTTGGAGCAGCAAAGCATGTTAATAACGCCTTTTGTTGATATACGAATGGGAAATAATGAAAAAATAAAATTTTTAAAGCTTCTTTGGAGCACTTAAACATATTTATAACGCCTCTTATTGATATACGAATATGAAACACTGAAAAAATAAAATGTTTCCAGCTTGTTTGGAGCAGCGAAGCATATTTATAACGCCTTTTGTTGATATACGAATGGGAAACACTGAAAAAATAAAATGCTTCCAGCTTCTTTGGAGCACTTAAACATATTTATAACGCCCCTTGTTGATATACGAATGGGAAACATTGACAAAATTAAATGTTTCCTGCTTGTTTGGAGCACTTAAACATATTTATAACGCCTTTTGTTGATATACGAATGGGAAACACTAAAAAAATAAAATGTTTCCAGCTTGTTTGGAGCAGCTAAGCATATTTATAACGCCTTTTTTTGACATAAGAATGGGTATCATTGACAAAATTAAATGTTTCCAGCTTGTTTGGAGCAGCTAAGCATATTTATAACGCCTTTTGTTGATATACGAATGGGAAACATTGACAAAATTAAATGTTTCCAGCTTGTTTGGAGCAGCAAAGCATATTTATAACGCCTTTTTTTGACATAAGAAGGGGTATCATTGACAAAATTAAATGTTTCCAGCTTCTTTGGAGCAGTTAAGCATATTTATAACGCCTCTTATTGATATACGAATATGAAACACTGAAAAAATAAAATGTTTCCAGCTTGTTTGGAGCAGCTAAGCATATTTATAACGCCTTTTGTTGATATACGAATGGGAAACACTGAAAAAATAAAATGCTTCCAGCTTCTTTGGAGCACTTAAACATATTTATAACGCCTCTTGTTGATATACGAATGGGAAACATTGACAAAATTAAATGTTTCCAGCTTGTTTGGAGCAGCTAAGCATATTTATAACGCCTTTTTTTGACATAAGAAGGGGTATCATTGACAAAATTAAATGTTTCCAGCTTCTTTGAAGCAGTTAAGCATATTTATAACGCCTTTTGTTGATATTCGAACGGGAAACATTGACAAAATTAAATGTTTCCAGCTTCTTTGGAGCAGCGAAGCATATTTATAACGCCTCTTGTTGATATACGAATGGGAACCATTGATAAAATTAAATGTTTCCAGCTTCTTTGGAGCAGCGAAGCATATTTATAACGCCTCTTGTTGATATACGAATGGGAACCATTGATAAAATTAAATGTTTTCAGCTTGTTTGGAGCAGCTAAGCATATTTATAACGCCTCTTGTTGATACACGAATGGGAGACATTGAAAAAATTAAATGTTTCCACCTTCTCTGGAGCTGTTAAGCATATTTATAACGCCTTTTGTTGATATACGAACGGGAAACATTGACAAAACTAAATGTTTTCAGCAGCTCTGGAGCTGTTAAGCATATTTATAACGCCTTTTGTTGATATACGAACGGGAAACATTGACAAAATTAAATGTTTCCAGCTTCTTTGGAGAAGCTAAGCATATTTATAACGCCTTTTGTTGATATACGAACGGGAAACATTGACAAAATTAAATGTTTTCAGCTTCTCTGGAGCTGTTAAGCATATTTATAACGCCTTTTGTTGATATACGAACGGGAAACATTGACAAAACTAAATGTTGTCAGCTTCTTTGGAGCTGTTAAACATATTTATAACGCCTTTTGTTGATATACGAACGGGAAACATTGACAAAATTAAATGTTTCCAGCTTCTTTGGAGAAGCTAAGCATATTTATAACGCCTCTTGTTGATATACGAATGGGAAACATTGACAAAATAAAATTTTTAAAGCTTCTTTGGAGCACTTAAACATATTTATAACGCCTCTTGTTGATATACGAACGGGAAACATTGACAAAATTAAATGTTTCCAGCTTCTTTGGAGCAGCGAAGCATATTTATAACGCCTCTTGTTGATATACGAATGGGAACCATTGATAAAATTAAATGTTTTCAGCTTGTTTGGAGCAGCTAAGCATATTTATAACGCCTCTTGTTGATACACGAATGGGAGACATTGAAAAAATTAAATGTTTCCACCTTCTCTGGAGCTGTTAAGCATATTTATAACGCCTTTTGTTGATATACGAACGGGAAACATTGACAAAACTAAATGTTTTCAGCTTCTCTGGAGCTGTTAAGCATATTTATAACGCCTTTTGTTGATATACGAACGGGAAACATTGACAAAATTAAATGTTTCCAGCTTCTTTGGAGAAGCTAAGCATATTTATAACGCCTTTTGTTGATATACGAACGGGAAACATTGACAAAATTAAATGTTTTCAGCTTCTCTGGAGCTGTTAAGCATATTTATAACGCCTTTTGTTGATATACGAACGGGAAACATTGACAAAACTAAATGTTGTCAGCTTCTTTGGAGCTGTTAAACATATTTATAACGCCTTATGTTGATATACGAACGGGAAACATTGACAAAATTAAATGTTTCCAGCTTCTTTGGAGAAGCTAAGCATATTTATAACGCCTTTTGTTGATATTCAAACGGGAAACATTGACAAAATAAAATTTTTCCAGCTTCTTTGGAGCAGTTAAGCATATTTATAACGCCTCTTGTTGATATACGAATGGGAAACATTGACAAAATTAAATGTTTCCAGCTTGTTTGGAGCAGCTAAGCATATTTATAACGCCTTTTGTTGATATACGAATGGGAAACATTGACAAAATTGAATGTTTCCAGCTTGTTTGGAGCAGCTAAGCATATTTATAACGCCTTTTGTTGATATACGAATGGGAAACATTGACAAAATTAAATGTTTCCAGCTTGTTTGGAGCAGCTAAGCATATTTATAACGCCTTTTGTTGATATACGAATGGGAAACACTAAAAAAATAAAATGTTTCCAGCTTGTTTGGAGCAGCTAAGCATATTTATAAGGCTTTTTGTTGATATACGAACGGGAAACATTGAAAAAATTAAATGTTTCCACCTTCTTTGGAGAAGCTTAGCATATTTATAACGCCTTTTGTTGATATACGAACGGGAAACATTGACAAAATTAAATGTTTCCAGCTTCTTTGGAGAAGCTAAGCATATTTATAAGGCTTTTTGTTGATATACGAACGGGAAACATTGACAAAATTAAATGTTTCCAGCTTGTTTGGAGCAGCTAAGCATATTTATAACGCCTTTTGTTGATATACGAATGGGAAACATTGACAAAATAAAATGTTTCCAGCTTGTTTGGAGCAGCTAAGCATATTTATAAGGCTTTTTGTTGATATACGAACGGGAAACATTGACAAAATTAAATGTTTCCAGCTTCTATGGAGCAGTTAAGCATATTTATAACGCCTTATGTTGATTTACAAATAGGAAACAATGAAAAAATCAAATGTTTCCAGCTTCTTTGGAGCAGCAAAGCATGTTAATAACGCCTTTTGTTGATATACGAATGGGAAATAATGAAAAAATAAAATTTTTAAAGCTTCTTTGGAGCACTTAAACATATTTATAACGCCTCTTATTGATATACGAATATGAAACACTGAAAAAATAAAATGTTTCCAGCTTGTTTGGAGCAGCGAAGCATATTTATAACGCCTTTTGTTGATATACGAATGGGAAACACTGAAAAAATAAAATGCTTCCAGCTTCTTTGGAGCACTTAAACATATTTATAACGCCCCTTGTTGATATACGAATGGGAAACATTGACAAAATTAAATGTTTCCTGCTTGTTTGGAGCACTTAAACATATTTATAACGCCTTTTGTTGATATACGAATGGGAAACACTAAAAAAATAAAATGTTTCCAGCTTGTTTGGAGCAGCTAAGCATATTTATAACGCCTTTTTTTGACATAAGAATGGGTATCATTGACAAAATTAAATGTTTCCAGCTTGTTTGGAGCAGCTAAGCATATTTATAACGCCTTTTGTTGATATACGAATGGGAAACATTGACAAAATTAAATGTTTCCAGCTTGTTTGGAGCAGCAAAGCATATTTATAACGCCTTTTTTTGACATAAGAAGGGGTATCATTGACAAAATTAAATGTTTCCAGCTTCTTTGGAGCAGTTAAGCATATTTATAACGCCTCTTATTGATATACGAATATGAAACACTGAAAAAATAAAATGTTTCCAGCTTGTTTGGAGCAGCTAAGCATATTTATAACGCCTTTTGTTGATATACGAATGGGAAACACTGAAAAAATAAAATGCTTCCAGCTTCTTTGGAGCACTTAAACATATTTATAACGCCTCTTGTTGATATACGAATGGGAAACATTGACAAAATTAAATGTTTCCAGCTTGTTTGGAGCAGCTAAGCATATTTATAACGCCTTTTTTTGACATAAGAAGGGGTATCATTGACAAAATTAAATGTTTCCAGCTTCTTTGAAGCAGTTAAGCATATTTATAACGCCTTTTGTTGATATTCGAATGGGAAACATTGACAAAATTAAATGTTTCCAGCTTCTTTGGAGCAGTTAAGCATATTAATAACGCCTCTTATTGATATACGAATATGAAACACTGAAAAAATAAAATGTTTCCAGCTTGTTTGGAGCAGCTAAGCATATTTATAACGCCTTTTGTTGATATACGAATGGGAAACACTGAAAAAATAAAATGCTTCCAGCTTCTTTGGAGCACTTAAACATATTTATAACGCCTCTTGTTGATAAACGAATGGGAAACATTGACAAAATTAAATGTTTCCTGCTTGTTTGGAGCATTTAAACATATTTATAACGCCTCTTGTTGATATACGAATGGGAAACATTGACAAAATTAAATGTTTCCAGCTTCTTTGGAGCAGTTAAGCATATTTATAACGCCTCTTGTTGATATACGAATGGGAAAGATTGAATAAATTAAATGTTTCCAGCTTGTTTGGAGCAGCAAAGCATATTTATAACGCCTCTTGTTGATATTCGAATGGGAACAATTGAAAAAATTAAATGTTTCTAGCTTCTTTGGAGCAGCTAACAAGGGAACCGTCCCAACTGTAACACGCAGATTGAGACCGGAGGTATTTCATGTGATTTCCCTACTATTCAATAGGATTTCTAACGATTTCTAGCCTACAACTTATTTCCCGTCAATAGAAATCTGTAAAACTTAAAATAAAGCGATTTTAGTTTTAAGTAGCAGGCGATATCGTGTGCTACTCAGTCTTTATGAAAATGACATTTGGGAACGAGGGCCGCTAGAAATCGTTAGGAATCCTATTGAATAGTAGGGGAATCACATGAAATACCTCCGGTCTCAATCTGCGTGTTACAGTTGGGACGGTTCCCTTGTCAGTAAAAGGGATTGTCCATAAATTTCGTGATCTTTTTTTCGTATTTTTTGAACCCCTCCCACCCACTTGGTGATCCTTTTTGCTTTGATCTTGTGCCACTTTTCAAAGCGGCTTAACCCTCCCATTCTATTGTCAAATCACGTAATTTCTGGACAGTCCCAAATGTTTGTGTCAGACTCAATTTTTTGCAGCAGCTTCATCAAAAACCTTTCTTATCTTTTTTCTTCTCTTTTGACCAAACGTCTTGCTTATCTTTTATGATGAAAAGTTGTTTGTTTATTACTCTTTAAATGTATTTTTAAACAACAATCTATTTTGCCTTTTTTCTGCACATAACATTGACCAAATACCATATGTTGGAAAATTATGGTCGAATTGAGAGTGCTGGAAAAGATCGCCCTACAACTGAAACATCAACAACTGTTCATGAAAAATTTGTTTTTGGTGATTCTGTTGAATACCTTACTGGTTCAAAAGAAAATCCATTTCCACCAAATGTTAAAAAATTTGTTAAAATTGCTGCTTTTCAAGGTGAACTTCTTGCTCTTACTGGAGCTCTGATTCCTTTAATTCGAAATGCTATTGGTGGCTATTGTGAACCAGTATTCCTTGGCTTTACTGGAATGCAACATAATCAGTTCTAACACAGCTCTTGTTACAAAAAAAATTTTTTTTAAATCACAGTAAAAATTCTGGCTTATTAAAAACCTTTATTTGTATGTGAAATAACTATATTTATCACTTTTGAAGCGATTTAATTGATATCCCCGAATCCCGCAACACGTATGCTTACTGTCATAAACACCTTAAGCATCGTTTTTGTTCCAAAAAAATTTTATTTTTCAATAACAAAAATTCTGGCTTATCAAAAACCTTCATTTGAATGTGTGGTAAATAATTACATTACTTTTGAAGAAAAAAAAGAAGGGTCACGAATATACCACAGCCTGTTTGTTTACTGTTCTGATATAATAAGAACAAACAAAAGCGAAAATTTTAGGAATTCGACCTTTTCAATGCGCCTGAGGGCCTTAGCCCTAAGACTAAGCCTAACGCTCGGCCTTCGGCCTCGCGAGCCCATCCTAAGCTTACCTAAGAAATATACAGGGCTGAGGTAGGGTAATTTTCATAAATATCCGCTTAATGTCCATTTTTTTGAATAATTTCGGGGAAACGCCTTTTTCGGGGAAATGACTTTTTCGGGGAAACGTCTGAATACCCAAAAATGAAACGAGAATTTATTTTTTACGCTTTGATGATCCTGGAGTTGTTGTTTTACCGCCTCGAGGTGTTGATCCTGCACATTTGGGTGTTTTTCCTGTAGAAGGCCGACCTCTGGTTGTTGGAGTTCTGCAAATTGAAGCTTTTGGAGTTGTCTTGACTTTTGGATTTTTTAAAGCTTTTGGTTTTTTGACTTTCTTTGGCTTTTTAGGTTTTGCAGATTTTTCAGCTCTTTGTTTCGCTCGATTTTCTTCAAATTCTTTTCGTTGAGTTTCATGCTCAGCTCGAGCTTTTTCAACTTTTTCATTTTGAGCTGACTGCAACTTTTCAACTTCTTTCAGGGCACTCAAATATCGAAGTTCTTTTTCAGCATTTCGGCCTTAATATGATGTAATTGTAATAGTAACTCCAGCATCATCTGTTACATCATATCTCTTTGCCGAATCTCGAACTATTAAACTATCACGAAGTTTTTCACGTTTTTGTAACGCTGCTTCAGCATCTTTATCTCGGCTACTTGTTGATGATGGAGATTCAATATCTGGAATTGCAGCTATATTGGAAGAAACTGATGACTCTCTTTTTCCATTATTGCCAATACTGGATGGTCCTGCTTCTTGGCTATCAGGTGTATGTCCACGTGTTGATAATCGTTGTCTTCTAAAATATTATGCATTTAAAAAGCAAATATATGTATGTAAGTATAATATTACTTATGAGCTTTATCCATTGCTAAACTTTGTACTAGAGCCTGCTGTTGAACAACATTGGAATTAACTCGGGGTTTACGGGTTGATGTACCTTTTCTGCAAAAAAACAATTACATTTAAACTAAATATTATAAATAACAAATTTGCTGCAACTACCTTGTATCACAAATTTCACATTTAAAAGCTTCAAATCGATTCTTAAATGTGCAGACAGTGCAATCCCATGATGCTGTAGGATCATAATCTTCTGGTTCAGGATCTGATTCATCCGTGACTTCCGTCTTTTTCGGTTTTAAAGGTTTCTCTCCAGATTTTTTATTTTTCTTTGACATTTTTGGCAGCAAAATAACTATTAATGCAATGGCGCGCGTCTATCGGTTGCTTCTTAAAGAGAGTAGATATTTGTCATAGCTGACAAAATGCCAGCAATAGCGGGAAAGTTGTGGTTTTAAAAAAAGCTTTTAAAAGTGATCACAAGATACTGTAATTTGTTTGACCCTTACTAGCGTCGCCGAGACAATTCAGGCAGAAATCAGGTGCAACTCGTGTTCAACCGTGCAATAATCAGGTTACCTGAATTGTTCCGTTTGGCCAAGATTTCTACCTGATTCGTCCAAAAATAACAAAAAAATTTCTGCAGTAATCAACCGGTATTTTTTTATTTTATTGATTTTTTTGTTACTTTCTTATTACTTTTTTTGGTATTACTGACAATTACTGATTAAGCTTGCTTTACTTTTTTTCATTTTTGCTTGCAAATTTTGTTATGCTCCCATTTTATGCTTTTTTCTTTTAAATCACTTTACTCTTTTACTCAACATATTATAATCTGATGTATCAGATTTTTGTAATTAATATAGTTCCTGAACCTTATACTTTGATTAAAAAACTTTTAGATACATTAAAGAGGAAAAAAAGGAAAACATACCGTTTTTAGCTGAAAGATGAAATTAATTAAAAAATAAAAAACTTACATTTAACACTGCTGAAAAGGGACGATTAATAGGATAAAATATATGGGACATAGGTAACTTACGTTGAAAGTTGCTGAAAAGGGAACAATTAAAACTTTTTTAAAGTTTTAATCAAAGTATAAGCTTCAATTACTCTTTTTAGTTTAAATAGTATACTATTTAAAAGAAAAAAGTAAGTTATAAAAGTTAGCAAAAAATGTTGAGAAAAAGAGTAATGTTTTTTGAATGTTTTTCAATGTTGAAAACAAGAAGAAAGAAAAAACAGTCAATCAATAAACTAAAAAAATCAGGTAACCTGAATTTTACCTGAATTATGCTTGTTCAGATTTTACCAGATTTGTACCTGAATTGTGCGCGCATTACCTGAAATTGTGATGTTCAGTCACATTACCTGAATTGTATCGGCGACGATAGTAAGGGGAACGGGTAATAAATAAAAATCATTAGCTTTTACAATTTTTGTTTTTCAAATGATTAAAAATGGGCGATAATTAATAGAATTAGCGAATTGGATTCCTTTTACTTTGAAAATGGATTGAGGAAAAATTGTGAAGCTCAAGTGAAAGATTGCATATTGAATGTTCAGAATGTGTTTTAATAATTAAAAATGGTGCATCACTGAAAAAAAGGACATTGGAACATTGGACTTTCGAAAATGTTACAAAACTGGTACAGCGATAGTTAATTGACTTCGTGGGCAAACAGAGGATTGTAAAACAGGTAATCGACCAATAGGCAGCTTGGCAATTGAATTGTCCCTCATATGAAGAACAAATTGATAATTTTCCATTAGAATCACTTTAGTTACCAAGGCTATGGGAGAAGCACATCCAACTGTTTGTGCACCAGTACGTTGTCCAAGGACAGGGTCTTCTTCGAGGTATGATGTATATGAATCACTTGAAACATAGGTATTTTCCATGGAAGAAAAATAATCATATTCTTTCAAAAATCCCAGAGCATTTGTCCACGCTAGAAAAAAGCTACGGTATACTAGATGGACAAAAAGGAGCATATTTACCTTCTTTATGGCTAACATTCTGCAAAACATAATTTTTTAAATTATTCTATCCCAAAATTTCGATTTTTTGCTTTTTGGCTTTTTAGCTGTGAAATTATCGAAAATGGAAATTTGTTAAAACCTTGAAACGTGTGTACAAGCAAACTATTTTTATCATCTGATTCCCAAACAGTTTTGAAAAAGAAAGGAATTCTACAATTCTAAAGCTGATAATAACGTAAATAGCATTAATTTTTCTTTCATTTTTACGGAACAAATTGCATCCATTTCATTCTCGATGGTTACAGTAATTCATTTATCGAGCATATGGAAAAACTGCTTTTTTGGTTCGTATCATATTGCATTATTTTTATTATTATTTTACCGGTTAAAAATTGTGTCATACCGTACTTCAAAACGAATCTTTTTTTAATATTGCTCGAATCCAAAATGAATCAAAAATATAAAACTTTTTTAAGCATCAAATCTTCTCAAATTTCATTTATTTGATTTCAAACTTATTTGTACAAAAATCAAATGTCCCAATTGAGTAAGTAACCACTTGAAAAAAAACTTTTTATTGAAATAAATCAGAGCTTATTCTCTTTCATTTATTTGGTAACCAATATAAAATAATAAAAGCTAAAATATAAAAAAAGTTTTTTTATGATGACAGCAATCTCGCATCAGGTTTCTCTTTTTTGAGTTTAGCATATTGAGTTTTTGGTACTCAAAAAAGCTATTAAAAATTATTTGTTTCTAACAATCAAAAAAAACTTTTATATAAAGTTTATTTTGACATCGAAACTGGTTAGTTCTATGTCGGCCCCTTGATTCGAAAACTTTATTTTGATTTAAATTTTTTTTACATTTTAGTTTTTGTTCAAAATTCTTTTTTCTTGTACTAAATACTTGAAGTTAATTAGTAAATTTGCGTAAAACAAAGTAGTAACCATAAAAGTATAAAAAACAAATGTGTGTAGTTTCAGAAAATCTCGAAAAAAGGTCAAAAGTTTTAAAGCGTAATTTTCATTTCAAAAACGTGACAAAATTACCTCACCAAAAATGTAGGATAATAAGTTTCAACTCCAATTTCAAGCTATTCTTTTTAAGTGTTTTTCGAGTAATAACTACATTATTTGTGGCCAATTAACTTTTTGTCACTTCAAATTAATTAACCTTTATAATAGCTTTTGTAAAAAGCATGTACACATTAATTTAAAAAATTTGACTTAATGTGCACATGAGGTTTTCCTATTAATAACTACAGTATACATACATATTATTGTTATTAACTTTAATCATCCTAAAAATTAATGCTTTTTATTGTATTTATTACGTGCAAAAATTATATTAATTCTATTTTAGACATAATAATAATTTTTCTTCTTACAATATCTTGGAAATTTTATATGTATAAATTTTTCATGTGCCTTTCTTATAACAAACATGCATTTCAGTTATAAATGTTACAGTACTTTTTATTATTAGAAATATAAATATCGTATTAAACTGTAGTATAAGGATAAAAGAAGCTTATAGTATTTTGTTTCCATCTTTCTCTTCCACTTTTTCTTTCTTTCAATTACCCTAAATGACCTCTGCTTTCAAATTCAAAGTACTCTGAATTTTTTTTAAAAAAAAGTGCAATATTCTTTACTTTTTAAAAAAATTAAATTTTAAAAAATTACATAAAACCCATAAATTAAATTTTATAATAAAAAAATAAACATAAATTTAATAATTTTTGTTTATAAGTCATAAGACATTTCTTTAAAGTGAAAGTATACATTTTCATATCTGGAATAATTAGAAGAAATAAACAAAAATATTTTAAGGTTTATTTGTATGTTTTACAGTTTTTTGAAAGATTTTCTCCAAAATACAACACAACGATTTGAATATTCTTTAACGGTTTTTTCTATATTGCAAAATCCGGTTACGGTAGCTTGCTGCTTTTTTTGACGTCGTTTCGTTTTTATAAATACGTTAATTAAAGAGAAACAACACAGGAAATAATGCATATATCTATATACTATACGCTTTAAGAGCTAATATTTTCATTTTTCTTTGCCTTTTGTTCTCGCATTTTTTGTAACAATTTTTTCTTCGGTTAAATTTGTGCTATTATTTTATTACCGTAAACTCTCTATTTGAAGCGCATCTCTGATTAAAGCACAGGAAAAAGTTTGAATGAAACAATAAAAGCACGCGCTTCAAATAGAGAGTTTACGGTAATTGAGAAAGATTGTATTTCGGCGCATATTATGATGTATTTGTTTTTTGTATATATATGTATTATTACAGTAGGAAACGATTCAAAGCAACAATATATTTTTTTATTTTACAAAATTACCGTAATTCTCCTTGCTTTTTTACACCACCACTTTCTCCTCCATATGCAACTCCACGAGCAGCTGATACTTCAACAACCCAGGAACCTTCATCAGATGCATTAAGTAAGTTAATTCTTTGATTTCTTTAACCCAGCCTAACATTTTCAAATTAGCCTCATAAAAAAATTGCTAGTCTTTGAAAATTTTTTAAATGTTGCTCCCAATTGTAAACGATTTCGTTTCTTGCTATCTACCTCCTTCAAGCCAATACCATTAATCCACGTGTACAAATTATTTAAAAATCTTTATTTGAAGATACAATTAGTTGACAATAATATAAGCATACATACAATATAAATAAGAGATCATTTTTTAGCAGCAAAGACGTCATTACCCATGCCAGCAAGAGTTTATTCTTCTTTTGTTGTAGTATTATTATTGCTCTAAAAATGTAATTAAATTAATACTGATATTTAGAAAAAAAAGTAAAATACAAACTTTGAATGTTGTATCACGACCAGTAATACAAGCATTGTAGTCAATAGTTTTTGCTTTATTTTTTGATAACTTGTGACGATTTGAAATTATTGTATTCTGTTCTGGCTTCTTATCTTCATCTTCCGGCTTCTTTTTTTCATCGCCTTTCTTTTCCTATAAAGCATCACAATGAATTAGTTACAGTAATCATTATCAGAAAAGAACTTACATCTTTCTTTTCATCACCTTTTTTATCACCACCTTCTTTCTTTTCTTCATCCTTCTTCTTTTCAGCTTCCTTTTTAGAGCCTTCCTTTTTTTCATCATCTTTCTTTTCATCACCTTTTTTATCACCACCTTCTTTCTTTTCTTCATCCTTCTTCTTTTCAGCTTCCTTTTTAGAGCCTTCCTTTTTTTCATCATCTTTCTTTTTATCACCTTTTTTATCACCACCTTCTTTCTTTTCTTCATCCTTCTTCTTTTCAGCTTCCTTTTTAGAGCCTTCCTTTTTTTCATCATCTTTCTTTTCATCACCTTTTTTATCACCACCTTCTTTCTTTTCTTCATCCTTCTTCTTTTCAGCTTCCTTTTTAGAGCCTTCTTTTTTTTCATCATCTTCCTTTTTATCATCATCCTTCTTTTCTTCCTTTTTAGAACCTTCCTTCTTGGAGCCTTCTTTCATAGAGCCTTCTTTCTTTGATTTTTCCTTTTTATCATCTCCATCTGCTTCATCCTTCTTGGACTTTGGAGCATCATCTTTCTTTTCATCCTTTTTGCTCTAAAAAGTACCGTAATATTAGTGATAATTAAACAACCAAGATAGATAAAAGCTTACCTTATCTTCTTTCTTTTCATCCTTGTTTGATTTAGGAGCTTCATCTTTTTTGGATTTACCTTCTTCTTTCTTTTCATCTTCCTTCTAAAGATTCATCCAATATATCCATGAGTACAGTAATAATAATAGAAAGAGACATACCTTAACTTCATCATAATTTGATAGCAAAAATTTTTCTTCATCAGAAATTGATGGCATTCCTTTTTTTTTTCGAGCATTATTTAAAGCTTTCCGTGCTCCAGCTTTATCCTTTGTTGCATTGCGAGGTTGAGGTGGTGTATGGCAGACAACTTCTTCAATCTAAAAAATGGAATGATTAAAAGAAGAAATTAGCAGTGTAAAAGCAAACCTCTGAAGTTTCATGTGAAGAAGAAGCTTGAGTATTTGAAACTTGAAGACTTTCGTGTGATGGTGATTGCATAGAATGTGTAATATAATCTTTGGGTTTTTTCTTTGATTTACATTGAATTAAAGAGACGGTTACAAGAAAAGCAAGAGAAAGTATAGAAAATGATTCAGTTAGAAGATGAAGAAGTTGATGTTGCTCAAAATGTTGAGAAGACATGATGATGATGATTGTTGGCAGCGAAAAATAATTAGTTTATTAGTTTAGAGAAGAGACGAAAAACCACTTGAGTCGAAACGACTGCAGTAGACGGAATGAATAAATTTTCACAATTTTTAGAGACAATTGCTGAAAATTGCAATCAATATGTTTTTGTCATTCATCCATAAAATAATATGCATAAGCAAACATTTATTGAAAAATTTTTTTATAAAAATCTTTTTTACTTTTTACTACAGAGATATAATAATTAAAAATGTATTTTTCAGTGCCCCTTAATTATACTTTATTTTTCAGGAAACTAAACGATCCAAATCAAGCACTACCAAAAGAAAAACCAAATGCTGAAGCTCAAAATGTGTAAATTACTGATAAAGAAAAACAAAATAAAAGGTTCTCATTATTATTTTATGCATTTTTAATTCAATTTTCAGTACACCAAAACCTTCTACACCAACAAAAAGAGAAAAAAGAAAATCAATTGCTGCAATTCAAGAGGAATAAATTAATGCAATGGATGCTCGGCATACTTTAGATGCATATTATTACATTCAAACAAAATTGCAAGTTTATTAAAAATTTTATAGTATGTATTTATGTGTGTTTTTTAGGAGTGAAAATAATTTAATTGAAAAAATGGATAAACTTGTTGTCAAGCCAGAAACGGTAGATCGAAAGAAAACTCGTGCAAAATTGGGACAAAAAGAAAGCATGGAAGACATTCTTACAAATCTTGGAAATGAAATTAAGACAATGCATGAAACACTTTATAATCTTGAAAATCCACAAAATATTACAATTGTTGTTGATTTTGCCTTCCTTTTCATCACTCCTTTTCTTCGTCAATTTGGTCACAAAACTTATGATCAACGAGATATTGAAGATGGTGAACATTTATCACGTGATGAAGTTATTAATACATTATCTAAATTTTTGCAAAATCGTATTGATGATGGAACTATTTCACATTGTTATCTTTTAACTGATAGTAATTCAAATCTTCGTGTAAGTGTTTTATACTGTATAAAACTGCAATAATAATTCACAATATGTTTCAGTTTACTATTAAAGTTGATATTGATGAATCACAAATTATTAATAGTGGAATTGATGAAACTGAAAGCAGTATTATTTGTGCAATTATGTCTGCTACAAAAACCACTTTTGATCTTAAAGATATTCCCAATCGTTGTTCTGTAAGTTTTCTTTTGTATGCAATCTTTGTGATACTTATATTAAGCTTTTTAGAAATGTGGAAAAACTGAAAAAGCTATTGATTTTCCTGCTGATATTTTTCGTCTTATTTATATTCGTTATGCACAATTTAAACAATTCTTCGAAAAGCTTAAATGTGAAGACAATTCTGCTGAACTTTGTAAACGTCTTGCAAATGAAAATATCATCGAACTTGATAATAAATGGATGACCTATAGTATCAATGATAAATGTGCAGTTGGATTTTATTTGTAAGCTTCATTTCTCAGTTTTAAAAGTATGACAGTAAAATGTGTTTTAGGGGAGGTGAAGAAATTATGGGTCGAATGAGATGTGTTAATGAAGCTGGTGAAACTGATGAAGAAAAGAAGAAATACAAATGTAATACTCGACTTTTTGAAACTCTTGGTGATAAAACTCATGTTCGTTTCTGTATTCCATGTTTTGAATTTTTCTAATGCAATTTTGTTTATGATTTTTATTGTTTTTGTTTATAAATATTCTATATAATTCCTGTGTAAAGTGGAGAATTAGCAGCGTTTTTATCACGTATTTTTATCTTTCAAATTTTGAAAATTATACAGTAATTTGATGGTAATCTTAGCAAAAGGAGGATTAAGAGAGAGAAATCAGTTAAGTCATAAAAGATAAAATAGAAGTACTTTTTTGGTGAGATAGACACTTATTTGAAAAACTACATGTAAATTATGAAAATTTTATTTTATTTCAAAAAAAGAAACCAAAAAAACAAAACAACGGAAAATTATCCTACAGTATTACAACTACAAAACAAAGTGTTTAAATTCATTTTCTTATTACTGGATTGTCATCAAGTTTATCTTGACGATTATGTTTTACTGCAAATCGTTTCCATGTAAAGTTTGGATCATTTTCATGTGAATGTTCAATTGATTCTGGTTCTTCTAATTTTATTCCACCAACTTTTAAAGCATCATAAAAAGCCTTCTTTCTTTCACTTCTTTCAACTTCTGCGCCTTCTGTAGCAGGGATACACCATGAAATTCCAGCTTGTGAACATCTATCCGCTAATACCCTTCCAATATTATATGCAGCACTCACATCAACAGGACTAAAAAGATAAATTAAAAATAGCTTTATGTTATTACAGTAGACAGTGACGTACCTATGTAATTGTTGAGAGATTAATGGTTCACGTGTTGAAGCAGTTAAAATGACACCATTTTCATAATGAGTAATATATGCATCAATATGATTTTTGAATGTTGCTAAAGTAGCTCTACAAAGGACGGTCATAAATAAATGTATGTAGCCAGTATAAAATATCCAACATACTTATAAAAGAAATTCTTTTTATCTTTATTTTTCTCAAAATCCCATCCAGTTTGACGCCGTTGAACTTTAGTAACTTCTAAATTTCTTGGATTTTTATTGATAAATGTTGTTAGAAATTTCTTAGATGTTGACATTGGTAATGAATGTTCTAAAATATGAAGACAACTTAAAAAAGTCAATTACGAACAGAAACAAAGATGAACTCAATAATGGCAATAAACATCCATTGTGTTACAGTAACGTCTTACACAAAAACATACATATTTCGAAAACTCCAAGTATAAAGAATGTTTCATTTAACATTATTAATAATCCCGTAAATACAAATTAATACAAAACATTTATAATTTCTTGATTATAAAAAACAGATGCTACAAACAAAACAAACAAAGAAAAGGATTTTAATGAGCATCATCATAACGTGGACGTTTACGTGTATTACTTGAAGTAGTTTGCGAAACAATTTCAACATCAGAATCTGATTCAGTTGCATTACTGCTTGCACGAGGTTCATCAGTATTTGTAGTAGGCCGAAGAACACTAAATCTGGGTGGACTTTCAATTTCAATTGGACTAGGAGTTCGAGATAAACGATTTGAAGCATGTCGAAGGCGACTGTGGTAGGTATCAATATTACGCATAAAAGGACCCAATCCATCAAAAATATTTAAACGATTATTCAAATCAGCATAATCATCAGTTCGAACAGTTGGAGAACGATTTCTTGGTCGAAATGAATTTAAAGCAGATGTAGGAGAGCGATTGCGTGATCGAAATGTATTATTCAGAGCAGATGTTGGAGAACGGCTTCTAATTGATGGTGGAGAAGTTGGAGACCGAATTCGACTTCTAAGTGAATCCAATCCAAATGGCCTAAAAATTCTTGTAGGACTTGGGAATCTTTGAACAGTACCTAAAAAGTATGATGTTTATTATTTCTTTAACAAAAATTTTAACATACGAATTCGTCGTGGATATGAAGGAATCAGTAGATCAGGATGTGCAAACATATTATTATCTGAATCATTATCACCATCATCACGACCACCACCGCCACCACCTTCTTCATCATCACTAAGAACAATTGGACGTTCATCCTCAATAACAATAGGATCAGAACTATCATTGATAATAATTGGATCTCGATCATTGCTATCATTGATTGTAATAACTTGTGGAGCAGAAACAGGTGCAGGAGGATTTGTTGCTATACTTCGGAAATATTCTGTTCTCATATTATCTGCCCATTGTTCAAGAGGTCGTCGGGGATTACCAATTGTAATTGTCTCATTCAAAAATTCAACATCATTATCAGAATCATTTTGAAAGTATGATCGAATATCTGAACCACTACCACGAACCCTACAATTGTATTTGATATAATAAGCTACAGTTCAAGATTAAAAGATGTACCTGTATTCACAATTTTCATCATAAACATCTAATCTTTGACCCGAAGCAAGAAAATGTGAAATATTATTCAAGAAATGTAAAGGATGTTCAATACCCGCAGAATGAAGTTTACTGAGTACAATATTTTTAGCATTTCGATCAACACTTTTTAAGTATTTTATTACCAAATCAAGATATGTACTCATATCAATAACAGCTCGAGGAATAATAGCTGTTAATTCACGAAGAAGGAAAGGAATTAAACGCTTTCGAAACAATGCTTCATTTGCAATAATACCATTTGAAGTTGCATCAGCAGGAAATCTTGGAGATAAACGAGATCTTGGTGAAAGATTTGCAGAATAAACTAGACGACGAAAATCAGGAGTATTATAAATTATACCTCTAAAAAAGCTGCTTATAAACTTGTTTTAAATAAAGCTACGAACCTTTTCTGTCGATTATTCATCATAGACTTTAAAGCAGTTAAATTTCGAACTTTTTCTTCATAAGCATCCCGCTTTTCTTGAATTTCCCGTTTACTAAAAAAACTACTATTACTCAAGAGGTTAAGATAATAAAAGCATCATACCTAAGAATACCATCAGATTCTAAATTTCGAAGCTTAATTGTTTTATGATATAATTTTTCTATTGCTTCTTCAACACATCGCTTTTCAGTAGTTAAAGGCGAATAACTTTGTTCACGTAAAAATCCCATTTCATAATCAGTAAGCAAATCTTCAACAGTTTTTCTAAAAGTGTATGTTATATATCACGGAAGAAAAGGGCAAAAATAAACTTACTCCTCTCCATTAACAGAATTATACGGAACAGGAAAAGTTTCAGGAAGAGGTGAAAGATTATGCTTAATTTTGTTGAGATGTTTCTTGCACATTGGACAACTAGGATTTGTAAGAAGCCATTGATTAATACATTCATAACAAAAGAAATGTAAACATGAATCCAGGATTGTTGGATCACTAAGCTTTGTATCAAGGCAAATAACACATGCTGCACCTTGATATGGAGTTTCAGAATCAGGTAATTGTGGTTTTACTTCTTTTATATCTTTTGCATCTATGTCACCATTATTTATTTCAGACATCTTTTATGATAAATAAAAAAGGATGTTTAAAATCAATAAATATACAAACAGTGATGATGGGATAAATGCTTGATAGAAGCAAAGTTGAACACGTATTGATGTGGATTGTATGATGTGTAAAGATTGAGCTTGTATGTTGTTGGAAAATGAATAATGTAAAATCGAAATATTTGGATTTCTTAAAACAAAAAAAAGATTTCAAAAACAATCAAGCAGAAAAAAAGAACTTTGTAAAATTTCTACAACGATGTCGTTGTTGACATTTTGCCAAAATGTTTGACACGAAAGCAGTGTTTTAAAAAAATGTTAAATTTTTTAACAACAAAATTTTTAATTGTTTTTTATCCGCTCTACAGTACCACATGATAAGATAAGAAATGTATAAAAAACACCTTAGCTTTGTCAGCAACCGTTACCAATATGTTGTTTTGTTATTTCAAAGATCTTTAATTTTTTTGTTTGTGAGGTACAACATTTATTTATGTTTAAAAACCAAATTCATTTTGACGTCAATAAAATTGCTTTTTTTCTTTCCTCTTTTTTGTGATGAACGTTTTTCCAGAAAAAAAACATTGTTAATATCCGTTTTTGAAAGCCAGACATAAAAAAAATTGTGGATGTATAAAAAAAGCTACAATCAATTTGCTTTCGTTTCTTTCTTTCTTTAACAGACTTCACCAAATTTTAGAAAGAACATGTCTATATAATTTTGATTGAATTACAAAAGGAAAAAAACTACTAATGGTTAATAATGCAAAGAAAAATAAAAAAATGAGAAGAAGATTCTCAAATATCTCCCTCTGGGATGTAATCTGGTTTTGGCATTAGCAACAACAAAAACTGCAGCACCAGCAGCAACAACAAAGCTCTATTTTTAACACACAAAAAAGCCGCCGCCTAAAGGCAAATGAATGTTGTCCTCTTTCTTTTCCCTTTAGAAAGGGGAGAAGAAGAAAAAGAAGAAGATCACAAGCGTATTATATGTCCTCTCTTCCAAAAAAAGTACATAGTTAAAGCTTGCTTTTAACGAAGAATAAAAAGTAGTAGCCCTCGACGGACAAACTCTTCGAGCAAAAAAAGAAGAAAGCTTCAGTTTTTAGTTGAAAGCCGTATATTTTGCGTGTTCGCGTAAAAGCCGTTTTCAAAAAAGTCGCCGCCGTCGCCCGTTGTAGCTGCAGCAGTTACGGCAAAAAATATGGCTCTTCTTTTTTGCCATCCTTTTCTTTTTTCTATCTATGGGGTTTTTTTGCTTTGTTTCATCAATTTTATGCTTAGCTTATCACAGCAAATATTTTTTTCCTTCAACTAACTTGTGGCACTTTTATATTTCTTTATAAAAAAGTAATTTTATTTTTAAAAGAAAAAATTATGGCTGTAAATTTTATGCAAAAAATATTTACTTTCGGAAAGTGCCTCCTGGTACTACAAAAAAAGGTGGTGGTCACGCGAAAGCTTTTCTTTTTTTGGCTACGAAAGCTCAAAATTGAACGACTTTGTAACTGCTAAAAAGTTTGTTTGTTGACAAAAAAATAAGTTTAAAAATATATTTATTTGTTACTTTTGTGGCGTTAGGTTACTGTATTATTATAGAACAGATTTGTAAAACTTCAAATAATTAAAGGATACTGTAGCACACCTTTTTTAAATTTTATTTTGAAACAAATTATCAGATTTCTATTTTTTAATGAATAATTAAAATTAAAAACGCAAAAAAAGTATGCGATTATGGATATTATTACTATTTGACCCAAATTTTAGAATCCATTTTTTATCCCCTTTTTTCTTTTCCGACCAAAATCTTTTTTTCCACACACACAAATTCCCCATATTGTTTTTAATGGTTGTAATTCATCTTTATTGAAAAAAGAATAAAATGCCCGTTTATGGTCAACTCAGAATTGGCAAAACTCATTTATCAAAATAAAAGGATTTTCCTTCTTTTTTTTGCGACAAAAACAAATCGAGCTATTTGTTTTTGTTTGGTGCATTTTTTCTGCTGCTTCTCCCAAATATAACCCAAAATATTCTGCACAACTTTTTTCCATGCTTTATATCCATTTTTAAAACTGTCAACTTTTAACTCTTTTCTTTCTCTCAAAGATTCTTTTTTTGTCTGTCTTTTATCCTTGTTATGGAAATGCCATCGATATCCACAAGAGACTCATTTACGAAAATATGAAGAGAAAAAAAAACAAAGACACTTTTTGATGTTTTTGCGATAACGATTTTTTTGAGAGGCTGTTTTTTATTTCCAACATTTTTTTTGATGGGGTAATTTTTAAAAGACACTTAAAAATCTCAGCCGAGTATAAACAATTTTTTATAAATTGGCTTTCAAATTTGAAGCTAAAGTAACTTTTTCATTTTTAAGTCAGTTTTCAACTTTGCTTCAATTTCATTTCCATTTTCAGATAAACAGTTATTATCCCTTTCCCTTGAGTTACTATAAATAAGGCTTAAAAAAGCAGGAAATAAGTACTTTTAGCATTTCAAGCTCAAGTGTGTGTGTCATGTCTCATTTAAGTTTATTTATTCTAAAAATATTTTTAAATTTTATTCCAATTTATTTTGAGCTCCCCGTTTTCTAGCAGTCATTAAAAACAGCCTTTTTTACATTTTTCCTGCTTCTTTCTTTCTTCTTTAACGCCTTCCGAAAAGCAGGAAAAGTGTTCGTTTTTTGTCGACACTAATGCTACATAGTTTCTTTTTCTTCTCTCAAATATGTTTTTGAGGTCGTTTATGAAGCAGCAGCAGTAGCAGCATCGTTTTTGTTCGTTCATTCATTCATTGTTGCTGTTGTCCACCTCAAAAATTTATATTCTACTTTTTTTTCCGTGTGCGCGTGTCCATTTGTTTTGGAGGAAAGGAGTGCAACTGTTGTTGTTGTTATTTTTTCTTGTCTCCTCATTCTCGGGCAACAGCACCAGCTTCACATATTCTTTGCTCACTACTAAAAATAACGGGTCCCAACTTTTTAGATTCAATATACTTTTTCATCATCCTTCTCCTTCTTCTTTGCCTTCATCGCCGTGTATATTTTCCACAAAAACGTTTTTTAAACACTACCAAAAAAAGGGAGAAAAGAGAAACAAACATTTTTTTATATAAAAAAGTTTTTTTGTAAACGATGAATTGATTTTCATTCAATGGTTTCACCCAATTATTTATGGACAAATGTAACTTTTACAAAATTTAGTAGTTTTAAAAATATCATTAAATGGCAACGATAGTAAGTTTTTTGTCAATTTATAGTGTTTATTAGCGTGTTCAAAAAATACTGTAGCGAAAGTTTTCAGCTAATTTTACTGAAGCATTTCAAAAATCATTAAAATTATTAAAAAAATCTTTTCTACGGAATGAAAAACATATTTTAACCCTTAAAGAAAAGCTACTCATGCGGGTGTTAATTAAGTCCTTATTTCCTTCTTTTTTCTTTTTGCTATACACTTTTTTGCCTGCTAAATACAGCTTCCATTTTGCTTGATTACTTTTTTTCCTTGCTACAATCTCAGCAAAGGCAAAAACTTGAAATACTTTGTTTCTACCAAAAAAAAACTAACCTTTGAACTCTTTTTTTAACTGGAAATCTAATTTTTGAATAAAAAATAAATAATTGAAAATTGAAAGAAAAAAAGCGTTTTAAACTCTTCCAACAACAAAGAAAACAGAAAGCTTTCTTTAAAGAGGAAAAGAAAAAGCAATTATTTTTCGAATAAAAAGATGCCGAAAAGAAGAAGAAAATGTGTTTTTGTTGTTGACTTTCTTCCACAATTTTCCTGTTTTTAGGTGACAAGCAGTGTTTATTCAACGATATTTTGTCACTTTTTATGGACTACTTTTCTATTTTCACAAAATGTAGTAGCCGGTTCAAGGCATGGTGATCCATCGATTATTCAAGAAAGTGTAAGTGATTACAACAAAAATGAAAAGCTAAAAAGTAATCAAACAAGACTACATTTTATTTTTCGATTACTGTATCTCTTTTAATCTTTAAAAAAAGATTAATTTGTCTTATCATGAAAACAAAAAATACTGTAGCTTACCACCTGAAATGTTATTAAAATCAGTTTTATTTTAATTATATTTTCCTAAAATACATATGTGATATTTTAGGATCCAAATTCTCGTTATATGTGTAAAGGACAATTGGGCGACTTTGCTGCTTGCACATGTATAGAAGCCACATCTGAAATTGCATGTATAAATGCACAATTTGTTGATGCAGATGTCTTTCTGCATATCAATGGATTTTATAAATCAATCAATAAAATAACCTTCCATGGAAATAATTTTCAAGATTTACCAAATCGCCCCCTTTTTGCTGATGTTGAACATCCAAATCTTCATGTCTTAAACATATCTGCAAATTATATTGTTAATTTAAATTCAAATGCACTTCAGGGAATGCCAAATATTCGGGTACTTGATTTATCTAATAATGAAATAGTTCTGAGACCGCAAGATGTTAATTTTCTTTCTCATACTCCTTTAACTACACATGTAAGTTTTTTATGCTTTTATGAAGGTCGAGTAGCCCGGGATCTGCAAAATTTGATTCTTACACTAATTTAAGTTTGGGGAAAACTTTTGTTGTCATTTTCGATATTTTGATTTAAGGAAATTTTCGATGTTGCAGAGAGCTCTTCTTTCAAAAATTGTTTCTTCGTTTTCTTTTTAATACCAAATACTTTTCAGTTATATTTTCGACGAGCTTTTACATCGACGGTAAATCGAACGAGGCAATTTGATTTAATGATGCAACTATTTTCTAATGGAAAATTAAATAATTTACTATATTTGGATTTAAGTTATAATTATTTAACGTCTGTACCGTATTCTCTTGTATGTCCATTTCCATCTTTGAATACGTTGGATCTCCGACAGAACATGTTGAAAACAATTACAATGAATACAACATGCCTTTCTGGAATGAATACAATTGATTTATCACAAAATTCTTTCCATGAATTAGATCAAAATTTTCGTGAAAATTTTGCAAATTTGTTACCAAATGATATGTTAGTGATGAGAAATTCATTTCATTGTGATTGCCATTCATCGCCATATATTCAATGGATTCGATCTACCCATGCTGTAAGTTTAATACCAATCGACGATTATCATAATTTTGTTTTATTTTGTAGATCCGTGGCAAAAATTTGTTGACCTGTGGAAAAGCATCACCAGAGAAATATCGCGGTGCTCGACTTGTTGAAGTTCCGTTGCTGCAGTTGGATTGTTCTGTTAGCCTAAATTTTGGAACTCTAAATTTTAGCTTTACTGTAACGACACTTTTTGCTTCAATTTTTGCAACAAGAATTTTAATGTTTTTGTAAAAATTTGCTTTTATTCCGGTTATTTTTTATTATTACTGTTTGGCTTTGTTTTTTATTGTTATTTTTTATTATTACTGTTTGGCTTTGTTTTTTATTGTTATTTTTTGCTTTCAAAATTTCTTAAGAAAATATAAATTTTTATTTTTAAATTTTTGACGAGTTTGCATTTGTATATTGAAATTTTGCGTGTCTAATATAAAAACATAACTAAATTCTGTCATTTAAGAACTCTAAAAAGAAACGGCACGATTTGTGCAACGTTTTCATACCTCACTTTCTGTTGTTGCAGTACACTGTTGATCAATGTTTGAAAAATTTTGTTAAACAAAAGTCGTTCGAAAATTATCAAAGGCAATTCACAGAATGCTTGTTTAAAAAAGAGGTCAACTGAAGATATGGTGGATAACAATAAAACATCGCGATGAATACAACTATCTTTTGTAGTTTTAAAATTAGTAAAGTAAAAGGCTTTAGTCAAATCTACAAAGCCAATGGCACCCACAAGCACCGCCTTTCCTTCTATTGTAACCTAAGAGGATCTTTTCCTTTCTCTTCATCGAACTTTCTGGTGTTGAAGTACAACTTTATCCAGTTTTTAAAAAATGTTGGTAAACAAGCAGAAAGGTTTTCAGATGTTTTTTAAGTTGTCCCAAACATTGATCTAACTGATTTTAGTCAGTTCAGAACATTAAAAATGGTTGGCACGAATTGCGCACTCTTTGATTCTTCACATTTCTGGTGTTGATATACAACTTTATTCAGTTTTTAAGAAATGCTGGTAAACAAAAGTTGTTATGGAAGATGATTCATCTTAGTTACAGCCATATCCTTCAATCTTTAATCATTTATCAAACATTCCAATTCACCCACATCTTGCTCCACCAAAATTTTTTAAATGTTTCCCCCAATTGTAAACGATTTTGTTTCTTGCAATCTACCTCCTTCAAGCCAATACCATTAATCCACGTGTGCAAATAATTTTAATAATCTTTATTTATAGATACAATAAGTTGACAATAGCATTATAATATACATACAATATAAATAAGAAATCATTATTTAGCAGCAAAGACGTCATCACCCACGTCAGCAAGAGTTTGGCTGAAAAAATAATTAAATTAATAAAAGCAGAACAACCAAGTAAAACTTACTAATTAGGATCATGCACTATAAATATTATTATTCTAAAAATGTAATTAAATTAATACTGATAGTTAGAAAAAAAAGTAAAATACAAACTTTGGATGTTGTACCACTACCAGTTGTATTAGTGAAATCAAAATTTTGTGCAGTAATTTTTGAAAACTTTTGACGGGTTGAAATTCGAGAATTATGTTGATAAACATTTTTTTCATTGTGAACTAAAACAAATAAATTCATATCTCATTGTGATCTTTTCTCAAAAAAACTTACTGTAAATTGGCTTTTTATCAGTAGATTTTATCATCATATGAAAACATAATAAAAAAATAATTCCATGGCCCAACTTAAGTAGCAGAATAGTAACGCAAATAATAAGGACAATTGAGATCAAAGTTAAAGCACACAGTAAACCAATTGAAGTATTTGAACCACTCTTTTTATTTGATCCACTTGTTAAAGACATTTCTGGAGATGCAGTTGGAGGAGGCTTGATATTTGAAAATTTGGAAAGAACACAATATGATGTAACAGCACTAACAAGGATTACCCTAGAAACGCATAATTGCTAAATGTAGAAAAAGAAAAAAGAAAAAAACTTACAATTTTTAGGTATTTTTGAAGGGGAAGTTTTTTAGAAGTAAAAAAAAAAAAAATTTTGTGTTTTAAGTCGACGTTTCGGCCCTAAACTCTAGACGTCTTTTGTTTAAAAGTTTTTATACATTTTAATAAACTTTTTAGCTAACTGGTGGGCCCAAGCAGTGTTAACACTGTCATCAGTAGAGTCCAGTTAGGAATATTTTTCAAAAAAATATTCAAAAAAATGATTATTACGAAAATAAAATAATAAATGATTTTTCAGAAGAAGCAGTTTTTTGCTTTGCGAAAATATATAGGTCAATAAGACTTGAATAAAAAAAGTTTTTTGATTCAAATCGATCAATTATTGTAAACTTTGCTGTTGTTTATTAATGTTACCTTTTTGTGAAAACTAAACAATAAGTGTGAAAAATTTTTTAAAAGCTATTACATGTAATTTTTGTCTATTGTTTAAATGTTTGAATAAGTGTAAAAAATTTTTTCTTTAAAAAAAAGAAGGCTTTTTTATCATTAATTAGTTTTTACAATATTCTGTTCATTTTATTTTAATTTGATTAAATTATGTCTTTAAAACGATCACGCCCTGTTGATTCATCAGATGATGCTCATGTTGCTGCTAAGAGAAAATTTATGGATTAAACAGTGGATCAAAAGTTAGAGTATATTTATGATACTATTGAAGGAATAAAAGTAAGTCTAACGTTTATTATATTGAAGGAATAAAAGTAAGTCTAACGTTTATTATATAAACAGTGGATCAAAAGTTTATGATACTATTGAAGGAATAAAAGTAAGTCTAACGTTTATTATAAAACCAAAGTTAAAACTTTATCAACAACATAGATTACAGTTGAACTAATGCTTGTGTTTTCTGATGATGTACTTGCCTTTTCTGATGGAGTAGTTGTTTTTTCAGATGTTGATGCAGATTTTTCAGGTAAAACAGTATTCGTTGTTTCAATAGATTGTTGTGTTGGTTCTTCAGATGGTGAAGTATTTGGTGATATAGCAGTTGTTGCAACTAAAAAAACAATGTGAATGAAATAAGAAATGTCAAGATAACTTTTACTTGATAAATAATCCATAGAGGTTACTGTAGCTACTCCTTGTCCAAATACATCCACTACATCTAGTTTGAAAGAAATCAACGATGATCCAGATCTTGCAGAACCAAAAGAAATTTTAAGCCTGAAAATGATGCGAAATATAAAAAGAGGTCAAAAAGATGTCAAAACTAACAAAGATCTTGTTCCAGGTTTGCATGTTGGATCTCTACAAAAAGTAAAAGAAAATTCATCTGTTCGTGTAGTATCATCAGTCAATAAAAGTTTATGAAAAAATTCAGCATCGGATTTAAAGATGTATCCATCAACAGCTGTAGCCACAGAGAAAAGACGACTTGTTGAAACCAGAATAATAATAAATATAATATTCATATTCATATTGATCATTGATGACATGTTTCAAACAAGAGGAGTGACAAAAACAATAAATTTATTTTTATAAAGTATTTTTTGCAAAAAAATCTGCTGTAGGATCTTATCAATAAAGTTAAATTCGATATATTGAAAATGCTAAATTTACAAAAATATTTTTAACGAACAAAAGAAAGTTATCTGATCTTGTTTTTTTTTGCATTTTTGTGATTACTGCTCTTTGATTTTTTTGGATATGCACGGGCTCTTTTTGCGTTGGGTAGAAACGGTTTTGCACATAGGTGCAATAAATGATGCTTATATGAGTTATAAACAGTTAAAAAATGATTTCCAATCGTTTTTAGACAAGTGCCACGCAAAAATAAAAAAAAATATATTGAAAAGATTTTTTTTTGTCAAAAATCCACAGGGGGTACCACGTGATAAATCCAAAAAATTGAAAATTTTTATTTTTCTCTTTTTTGTTCCAAAATGTCAGAAAAATGTGTACTTTTAATTAATGATCTATATTTTAGCTTAAAAGTGCCGAAAACGTGCATTTTTGTGTATTTGCAATACTACCATATACCCCAACATCATGGATCATTAATAAAACCATTTTTTATGCAGTTAAAGCATCCAGTGGGGTTAAACATAATAAAACTAAAGTTTTTACACCCAAAACAATCAATTTAAAGTGAATCTTAAGCTTTTGATAGATATTTTTGGTACTTAAATGTGATAATATTAAGGTACATAAGATGGCAATAAAAATAGGCGTGAAAAAATTTTTTGGCTCGAACGCTTTTTCTTATACTTTGAGTATATGTTCCTAACATATATGCGCAACTTTTGGCAAGAATAGATTTTTATAAAAATGCGTCTTGCCCTCAGGGCATCGAGTGAACCTAAAAATTTTACAAAATTTGCTAAAAGTGTGCAACGAAAATAGGCGTGAAAATTTTTTTTGGCTCGAACGATTTTTTTTATACTTTGAGTATATATTCCTGACATATTTACGCAACTTTTGGCAAGAACCGATTTTTATAAAAATGCTTTCTGACCCCAGGATCTCACAAAAACCGTCAAAAATAGCTATTTTTCGCCATTTTTAAATTTTTGCAGCACCTTCCCAGAATCACTTAAAATATGTTTTTTTGTTGATTTTTAGTGTTTTTACAGCATTTTGAGCTATTTTTACCGAAAACCGTGTCTACCAAACATTTTTCTAACCAAAAAGAGCCCGTGTATGAAAAAAGTACTGCATTATTCAAATTTAAAAGCTCAAAGATGTTGAAGAGTTTTACTTTGTTTTTTTAAAGTAAAACTCTTCAAAGTTGAAATTAAAATTATTATAAAGGCGCAAGAAAAAGTCATCAAATATAATTGAAGCGCGTCATAAAATATGGGGATCAAAAAAATACAATTTTAACTTATTAATCAATATATGCATGGATTCTTTATGTATTTCATTGCTTGTGAATAATGAACATTGCTTGAAAATAGCATTTAAAAGGATGTCTTTTATCCATCCAAGTTTTTCATGTTTGAAAATGCCTGTAGTATCTGTTAATTATTTTAAAAAAAGTTATTCATTTTTTTAAATGATGGAAAAATAAAAATTTTTGTAACAAAAACAATGCTTAAGCTGTTGATGAAAGTAAACAAACGCGCTGTGGTATTCTTAGTTTTTATTTTAATCATTTCAAAAGTTATAATCTTAGTCACTACACATATAAATGAAGGCTTTTGATTAGCCAGAATTTTTGTTGATGGAAAAAAAGTACGACACTTCTGTTCTTCTTTTATTTAATATTCATAAACTTGTTATAGTTGTATTATAACAATAGAAGACTGACTACTCGATCCTTCTTATAATAAGGAAACACATTTACTAACTATGGAAATTGACAGAATATCAAAAAATGAAACAGACACCAAATGCTAAGTAGAATTTTGTTGCATGCTCAGGCTTTTGCTGTGTATCTGAAATTTTTAGGAATTGACGATATTTAGAAATCGTTTCATAAAGGAAAGAGTAAAACGTGATTTTGTTATTCTAAGTCTTTTTTTATTTTTAAAAAAAGGCTTTAAAAATTAAAAATTAACTTGATTTTAATTTTTAAAAGCCTTTCAGCTAATTAGAAAAAAACACAAGCATTGCATAAGACTTGAAGCACACGGACACTTGTTTGTTTGATTAAGCAGTGAGCTTATTGTTCCTTTTTTTATTTTGCTGCTAAACCTTACACAAACAAAAATACTGCTGGGTTCCGTAATAAGTTCAGCAGCTGAAGCACATATAAAGCGAAATTCGTAAATTATCTATTTTATCATATGTAATTTTTTTGCTTCAATTTTTCTTTCCTGTAAACTTTATTAAAAATGGCGGACTTTGTAACTCGATATTTTTGCGCAAAACGTGGTATTATAAAAGTGTTCCAAATTATTCTTGGGTTTTTAATTTGTTCAATTATTTGCTCTAGATGGTAAGTACAGTGTGTTGTAATCTTATTATTTTGAGTTCTACATTTTTAAAAGTAATAATCGTTTGTGATATTTATAGGTATGGTGGTCGGAGTTGTTTGGGTGAAAGTAAACACACATTTAAATTAGATTGAAACCAACAGATAAAGATACTTTTAGGTCGGCTCGGTTATGCTTCTGGATTAAACTTTATTGCTTTGATCCTTAACTTTGTACTTTACTTCTGCAATATGTGTAATACAGCCATTTGGAAGCTTGAACGCTATTATTCTCCTCTTTGTACCATCCTTTTTGGTATTGCAATTGTTCTACTTGTTTGGTTCATGATTCAACACAATGATTCTCTCATTGTTACAATAGCCCTTTTTGTACTCCAAACACTTCTCTTTCTTTGGGATTCTATAATTCTTCGAGGAGATTCTTACAACTAAATACATATTTGTAACGGCCGTTGGCACCAGCTAAACTATTTTCAAATAAACATTTTTAATGACATACAGATTTAGAAGCTGTACATTCCTCAAAGAAATGTTTAATCTTTAGCGGCGATGAAAACCAAAACAATGCGATTTTTACTTTTTTATCTTTTTAAGCACTGTTATGTATTTGTTTTACAATTTGGAGAGTGTTTTTTTTACATAAATATTAATTTTCCGTTTATTTCTAAACAAGTTGTTACATAACAATTAAAACAGTTTCGTTAAAAATAAAACCCGAATTTTTGTTCTTTGGCACTTCATTTTGCCATTTTATTACTTTCAAGATTTTCGGCACTTTTATTGCTTCCCATGTAAGGAAAGAAAGGCACTGTTTTTGTGACAATATTTAATGTGAATTTCCACGTCGTTTGCTTACATCGTCTTTTTGAGCAGAAGTAAAATTTAGCATTGTCATTATTGCCTAAAATTAATATTTTAAAGTCCTTACAAATTCTACCATATCCACTTACAATGGGTTGTAAAAACTTCATATGTAACCTCTTGCCCTCAGGGCAACCCCTACAGTACCTCCATACCCCAAAAAATGACAAAAAAAATAAAAAATCTTTTTTTTTAAAATTGTAAATAGGCTTAAATAAATCTATAAACACACATATATAGCAAATCAACTATGGGCATTCTTATTTTTTCATTTTCAGAATTCTGGCGCCTTCAGAATCCCCGGATTCAGAAGTTTCAGATGTTTTTTGAGTTGTCCAGTACGTTCATCTAACTGATTTTTGTCATTTCAGAACATTAAAATAAAAAAATAAAGATTATCCGGTATTAAAAATCTCTGGTTTGAGTTTCATGTGTTTTTTTGTTAATATTGCTGCACTTTATTAAACTGTTATGTTTCTTTGTTTTTAATAAAAGTTTCTGTTGACAAAAAAAGAGAAACATGCAATACACACATCCTAAGAATAGAAGACTATTTTCAAAATGAAGACTTTTGTACTTTAATAAATTAAAATTCTTCCACAAACGAAAGTATGCCTCATATCCGTACCAAAAACATTTTTTTGTCATTTTAGATAGGGACCGTCATCGAAAAAAAAATTTCTGATTTTGCATTAAATTTTGTTACAGTCTTCTAGAATCGGACCTTCTGCATCTAATGGCTGAAGCAGAATTTTTTTTTATCCCTTCTGAAAAAAGTTATGATCTTCAGAAGACGACGCACTTCAGACAAAAATGTCCGTTTTTTTTCGTCCGGGCCATTAGTTGACGTTTTTGAGTGATAGTGGTAAGTACGCGTGACTCCCGTGCAAAGGAAAGAAAAAAGGGAGCGGATCGAGTCGCGGTCGCGGCAAAAAAAATAATGTTGACGCATTTGTTGGAAAAAATGCATGCAATAAAAAAAATTAATATAACTAAAATACATCTTTAATTAAAAATAATTTTTCTTTCCTTTGCACGGGAGTCACGCGTACTTACCACTATCACTCAAAAACGTCAACTAATGGCCCGGACGAAAAAAACGGACGTTTTTTTTCTCTCTTTTTTGTGCAAAAAAAGGGAAGTGACGGTCCCTATTTTTAGAGCTTTAAAATAAAGGGCAAAAGAGAAGGAATTTTGTGAACGATTAAAAGAGAAAATTAAAGTTGTTTAAGAAAAAACAGCTAAACAGAAGGAAAAAGTGAAAGAAGAAGATGACAAAAATGAAAAACAGTGGATTAAAGAGGTTTGATTTGTTCCTTAATTGGCAGTGTCCTGCTTTTAAGTTTTTTTTCCGACAAAAGCTTTTGCAATAAAATTTCTTTGGTAAAAAAGCAAGTTAATATAGCTTTATGTTTCTTTGTTCATGAAAAATATTAAAGTAAATTTAACATTCTCTATTTTTCTAACTATACTTTATTTATAAGATCTTACAATAAATTTTTTGCAAATATTTGCATTCATTTTTTACGAAAAACACTTTAAAAAAACAAAGTTATTGTTTTTTGTCACTTGTTTTATTTTGTTTGAAATATGTCAATGAAAAGGATTAATATTTTTTGCTTCATTATTCTTTTGGTTTCAACAACTTTTTTCTCTGTAGCTACAGCTGTTGATGGATACATCTTTGAATCCAATGCTGGAACTTTTCATAAACTCTTATTGACAAATGATACTACAGAAACAAATGAATTTTCTTTTACTTTTAGTAAAGATTCTAATTGTTTAACAAAACGGTTTGTTTTGGTATCTTTTTTATTCCTTTATATATTAAGCTTCATTTTCAGGCTTAAAATTTCTTTTGGTTCTGCAAAATCTGGATCATCGTTGATTTCTTTCAACTTCGATATCTTTGATATGCCAGAAGAAGGAGTGGTAGCTAAAGTAATCTCAATGGATGATTTATCAAGTAAAAATCATGTTAACATATTTTCTTCATGCATACTGTTTTTAGCTATATCTGTAATTGGAGACAAATTTGTAGCAAATTTCAAATCACTTGGTCCAATTAAACTTCAAGCTATTGGAAAATTATTGAAATCATCATCTACAAATATTAGAGAAGAATTTAGCTTCGATAAATTTAATTCAACACATCTGGGAATAACTTTTTATGCTAGGTTTACAGATGCAAATACTCAAGAGTGTTCAATTATGTTTGATTTTGTAAGTTTCTATATTTGTTAAGCAATGCTTGTTTCAGCCAGATTATGATGTGTTAGAAGGAAAAACAATTTTGCCACCAAATACTTCACCATCTCAAAAACCAACTCCACAACCATTGGAAACAACAAATACTGGTGTACCTGAAATATCTACATCAACATCTGAAAAGACAAATACTCCATCGGAAAATATAATCATTAGTCAAACTGTATTCTATATTATTATTGGAGTTTCAACTTTGGTTTTGTAAGTTTTTTTCTTTTTTATTTTTGTACATTTAGCGTTTTTAGGATGATTATTATTAGTGCTGTTACTTTATATCTTGTTGTTTCAAAATTTTCAAATCCAACAGAATTATCAGAAAAGCCTCTTAAAGGTGCATCAAATACTAACAGCTCGAATATTTCTATTAGTACATTTCTATATACTTTCCTAATCACACTTGCACTTAATCTAATTCTGCATGGCTATGGGGTTTATCTCTTCTTATATTTTCCATTCATTAATGATTATTCTCAAATTTCAAATCGACAATCATTTAAAATACATGCAAGAGACAATGTTCAAGTTACTACAAATTCTGATGAAGGAAATCAAAATGTAAAAATGAATGTTTGTTTTTTAATTTTGTTATAAAATTCGATATTAATTTAATTATATTTTTAGAATTCAATTTCAACTCAACCCGAACAATCTGCTAAGAAGAAGTGAATGAAACGAAATTTCCATCATGATTATTTTGTATAAAAATTTAACTGATTGTACTTTTAATAAAGATAAATCTTTTAAAAAATTTGTGTTAAATATTTGAAATACATAATTTATGAGGTTCTTTTGAAAATAATAAGTTGGGTTTGAAAAAAATTAAAGAGTTAACTTATTTACAGCTTTTGATGAATCAAAAAAAAAAATATAATGCCCACATAAAATTTGACATTTTGAATTTTTTGGTAAATATGCTGATAGCAAATGCCAATCACATTCACCCCAACATTCATGCTATAAAATAATTTGAAATGAATTTCTATGGGGTTACGGTAGAAATGGATATCGAACAAATTTAGATATGCCAAAAAGATATCATAAACTTACATCTTAAAAATGTATATCAAATGAAGACATGATAATAACAGGGGGAACAAAAATTAAAATTGCATGAAAACCCATAACAAAAAATGTAATAATTAATCCACGGCGATAACTTGCCGCACCACAAATTCCAGCAATTCTAAAAAATACAAATACGTAAAGAAACTGTTTTTAACTGTCTTCTTTTAAATGTGTATTATTACCCCATAAGAAGGAAATAAATGGAACATGATTCAATGACGCCATGAAGCCTGACAGTTGAACTATGCTGTTCAAAGACTTTTTGATCAACTTGATTCAACACTTTCAAAAATGGCTGGTCTAGGATAAGATTTCATAGATGCTGCTGATAATTAATTACCGTAATTGTCATAATTTGATTTCTATTTTTGTTGTACAAATAAAAAAAAATGTATTTTAAAATAAACAAGTTTGTTATAATTGGATCAAAGGAAAAAGAAGCTGCACGGTTATCAGAAAAAGTAACATTTTGATTACAAAAAAAAATAAGTTTTTTAAATTTTTTTTAAATGGTGTACTGTAGGCATTCAAAATATTATAACCTTTTATGGAACGCGACATTGATTAAATAATGTCAAAAAGCTTGGTCAATCGATGTCATTAGCAAAAAATAAGTGTTTTTGGAAAACTTTTTTTAAAATCACAATAATACAAATCATCTGTTAAACATTAAACATCTTAATATATCATCTTTATTATCTATCACCTTAAAATTACATACATATTTTACAAATAAAATTATTATTACTTTTGTTTACGAGATTCTCAAGAAGAATTAGTGCTGGCTGGAATGCATTCAATAAGGCAAAGAATTTATTAACTTCTAGAAGGATACCTGCTCGTCTTAAAAGTAGACATTTTCATCAACGCATTTTCCCTGCTATTCTATATGGATGTGAAACATTGTGTATAACAAAAACGGAAGAAACAAGACTTGCTGTATCTCAACGAAGAATGCTAAACGTTAGACTGATTGATCAACATTCTCGTGAATGGCTGTGTGAAAGAACAGGATTAAAAGATATCATCCGAACTTTTCGTGAAAGAAAGTGGAATTATTTGAATAAGCTTATGTCACTACCTGATGATCACTGGAATTGAAAATTGACTGAATGGATTCCTGATGCTAAACGACCTATTGGAAGGCCACCTACAAGATAGATAGATGGCTTCACAAAATTTACGAACAAGAAATCTCATGAACTATTCTCTCTTTGTTTATTTAAAACTTTATTTGTTGCGAAAAATTACCCAGAAATGTTGGCACTTGTAATTGTGGCTTTAATTTTACCAGTAATATTTGGTGATAAGTTATTACTTGTTCAAACAGTTTTTCGACATGGTGATCGAACTCCTTCTTTTACATATCCAAATGATCCATATCAAGAAAGTCATTGGGGGTTGTCTTGGGGTCAATTGACTACGGTAATTGAAAAAATAAAAGTTTGTAAAATGATGTTTAAATGTTTAAACTTTTAGCGTGGAATGACACAACACTTTGAACAAGGTATCAAAATTCGAGATCGATATATCTATGATCATCCATTCATTTCTGGGGAATATCGAGATTATGATGTAAGCATTTTTAGATTAAGCTTTGTACTATGAATATAGTACGTTATAGGTATATGTTCGTTCAACAGATGTCAATCGAACTTTGATGTCTGCATCTTCACATATTGCAGGGTTTTATGAACACTCAAATAATACCTATCCATCTGGAAATGGATTATGGCCAACTCGATGGTCGCCTGTTCCTGTGGATACTGTAGAAAGAGATGGCGATCATGTGAGTATACGCGATGCATCTTACGCGAATGTTTATCCCTCTGATTCAGACAACTTTGTCTTTCTTTTGTTCGTTAAAAATATTTATGTAAATTTAACACTCTCTATATTTCGATATTATTTAATTTTATTGCAAAAAATAATTTACGACAATAAATTTATTGTTTTTGTCACTCCTCTTGTTTGAAACATGTCAACGATCAATATGAATATGAATATTATTTGCTTCATTATTATTTTGGTTTCAACAAGTCTTTTCTCTATGGCTACAGCTGAAGAGGGACACATTTTTAAATCAGATGCTGCAATTGCATCCCCAGAAAAATCTTTAACAGGTGGATCAAATAAAAATAGTGATTCAAGTATTTTAACAGGTTTACATTTGCAAATGCATTTGTGCGTAACTTTGGTATCTGTTGTCGTTACTATCGGTGTTACTATTCTTCTACTTGAATTTGGTTGTGGAATTATCTTTTTGTTATGTATTCATATGATGATGAAATCTGATGATAAAAAGCCAATTTATAGTAAGTTTTTTTTTGGAATTGATTAAAACTTTTTATCAAATACTTTATTTAATCTATCATGTATATTTTTAGCAATCATGATTCACTACATTCTTTTATAGTAAGTTTACTTTTTATTATCACTTTTAACATATTCTAAAATCTGTCATATATTTTTAGTTATAAAACTTATGGTGCATTGGGTGGTGCTGTATTCTTGCTCGCTATTTATTTTGCTGAGTGGAAAACTGTTGGTCAATTCATCCCTGTATGGAATCGTCGTTATCCCAAGAATGAATAATCTACGTTCTTCTTATTCTTCTTAATAGTAGCTTGAATTCGTTTTTATCTTGTGTAGGATAAATCAATGTGAAATAAAATAAATAAATTGCTTTATTTTGCTTTAATTTTGATTTTTATGATGAAAATGTTTTTGCATTTTTTATATCTTTCAATGTTTTGGCATTATTTATATCTTTCAATGTTTTGGCATTATTTATATCTTTCAATGTTTTGGCATTATTTATTTGAAATGTACTGTAATTTGAACTTTTAGACTCAATCGTTTTAAAAGAGGTATGAGCGGAATAATTTATTGGGATGAAAGTGAGATACAAGAAGTTGTAAGAAGTCGAACATGCACTCAAGGCGTAGAATATTTTATAATTTGGAAAAATGGTGATAGGTAATTGTTACAGTATGCTACCATTTAGCATTTGCTCATTCTACCATACACTTTTAGGCCAACATGGGAATTACGTGATTCATTTACAACTAAAAATCTTTTTGATGACTTTGATAGAAAAGCTATGCAAGGTGCAACTTCATGGGCTCCAATTTTCAATGCTGAACAAAAATTCATCAAATATAATTATGCTCATCGAAAAAGAAGCCGGCCATCAAAAGCTGTTCAAGTGCAAAATGCTTTTCCATCTGGTATTACAGGCGTGGTAGAACTTAAAGGAACAAAATTTGGTATTGTTACTTATTACGGTGCTTCACCACAACTTATACGATGGGATGTGCTAAAGAGAGATCACGTTGAATTAGCTAATAAATTTATGGAATCCCGGTGTCTAAATGGTATTCTTATTTAAATGGAAACATATTTAATCAAATAATCAATTTATTTAATGCCTTTCAAATATATCAAAATAATATCAATTTATTTAATGCTTATTTTTTATATTATTTTATTAATTAAATATTAAATATATGTTATACGGATGATGTTAATCCTTCAGAAGATTCGGGTGGTTCACTTTGTTGATCTTCAGTTATATTTTGTTTTTGTATTTTTTTATTCCTTCGAAATATCGCAATGTAATAGGGCTTCACAAAGAAAAAATTACAAAGAGATATGAATTTATGTCTTTTAGTAAGTCGTATGATTAATTCTCGCTTTTCAAATCGACAGAAGCAATTATCAATTGGAGATATAGGAGCAGATGGTGGACAAGTTAATGCTCAATGTGAAAAAAAAGGGTTTGTATTTTACTTTTTTTTTATAAAATTCGATATTAATTTATTTATATTTTTAGAAATCAATTAATACTGAACAACAACAACCAAAAAGAAATCCAAAGATGTCATCATCCGAGATAAAAGAAAAGGAAGAACTTCCTCAAGAATCTCGTGCTGTAAGTGAATATAAAACCGCTTATTATACGGATGACATTTTTTAGATTCAATTATTATCACAAATATATGACATGACAAAATCTCTATTACATGAAACTCGAGAAGTAATTAAAAAGTTTGATCAAGATGAAAAAACTTCAAAGAATTCAACATAAGCATATGCATCAATTTTAAGAGATTTGGCATCATCTGTAAAAGCAACAAATCCTGAATATACTGCATTCTTGGAGAAGCAAGCAGAAATCTATGATGAACTTGAACATTTACAATGTCGTCTACAGTATGAACTTTCTCCTCGAGTTGTTACACCTTTAATTGGTTGGTTACAAGCAGATTTTGCTCGAATGAATGCTGAAATGAAAAGAATGTATGAAAAGAAGGACGATTATGATTTGATTACTGCTGAAATCGCAAGGTTTGTTTGTTCTTTCCAAATAACACTGTGATATTCATGTATACTGTAACATTTTCAGAAATCCAGAAGATGCTGGATTACTACTTCAACAAGATTTTTGCCGTCGAGAATATGAAAAACAAATGGAAATAACAAAGCTGGAATTGCTTCGACTCTCTGAAATCCAAAATGAACTATCAAAAATTTTGTCGTCGTTATTGCTTTAGTTTGGAAAGAATATACTGCTGGTGCTCGAAGATTATTTGATCAGCTTGATTCAACGCCTTCAAAAATGGCTGCTGCTTCTAAAATGACTGGTCCAGGATAAGATTTCATAGATGCTGGTGATAATTAATTAATAATACTCTTATTGTAATTGTCATTTTTGTAAAAATAAAAGATGTCATAATTAAAAGCTTTTTAAAAAAAGTGTTTTTTAAGATAAACAAGTTTTTTATAAATGAATCAAAGAAAAAACAAGCTGCACGGTTATCAGAAAAAGTAACATTTTGATTACAAAAACATAAGTTTTTTAAATTTTTTTTAAATGATGTACATTCAAAGTAGTATTACCTTGAATGGAAAATATACAAATTACTGAATACTCTTTTGCGGACAAAAAAGAATGAAACAAAAAAACTCAAAATTTTTATTTATCAAAAACCAATGACAAATTTTCGAAAGAAAGTACTCATTTTCCTTTTTGTCGTAATACCGGAAATGAGAGATTCTTTTGATTTTTCTGCTTTTAAGCTTTTACAAGCCTAACCTTTATACTTTAAACACTTTTCAGAATTTTAACAATGCTGATTTATCTGATAAGGGTTTTCTCGGGTTCGATAATCTGTTAATCTCCTCAGCCAACTAAAGCAGCTTAAACAATGGAAATAAAACCTTTAAAATTTTATTTAAAACATTATTTGTTGCAAAAAATTACCCAAAAATGTTTGGACTTGTTGTTTTGGCTTTAATTTTACCAGTAATATTTGGTGATAAGTTATTACTTGTTCAAACAGTTTTTCGACATGGTGATCGAACTCCTTCTTTTACATACCCAAATGATCCATATCAAGAAAGTCATTGGGGGTTGTCTTGGGGTCAATTGACTACGGTAATTGAAATAATAAAAGTTTGTAAAATGGTTTTAAATGTTTAACTTTCTAGCGAGGAATGCTGCAACACTTTGAACAAGGTATTAAAATTCGAGATCGGTATATCTATGATCATCCATTCATTTCTGGGGAATATCGAGATTATGATGTAAGCATTTTTAGATTAAGCTTTGTACTATGAATATAGTACGTTATAGGTATATGTTCGTTCAACAGATGTCAATCGAACTTTGATGTCTGCGTATTCGCATATTGCAGGATTTTATGAACACTCAAATAATACCTACCCATCTGGAAATGGATTATGGCCAACTCGATGGACACCTGTTCCTGTGCATACTGTAGAAAGAGATGGCGATCATGTGAGTTTAATCTATAAAATTTGAATATTCGATCTTTTTTAGCTTTTAAATACTGGTGCACATTGTCCTCGAATGGAAGCCATTCATGAAACCTTAAAATCTAATTCTGCTTTTAAAACATTTATGAATCAACAAGAAGTGCGTCTATTTTTAAACCATGAAAATTCTAAAGCTACAAACTTTTAGCCATTACTTCGAACAATTTCACAAAAAACTGGAATAAGTACTAATCAATTTGACACATACGGACATGTTGAAAAATTTTATTCTGGAACAAAAATTGAAAAAGATAATCATTTGACACTTCCAGCCTGGATTACCGATTCTTTATGGGAGCAATATACCAATGGTAAATTTCGAGAAGATGATTATTTTAGTGGAAATTCAGATTTTGGTTGGCCGGAAAATGTTGAACTCATTGCTCTTAAAGGTGGTGTCTTGTTAAAGACAATGATCGATAACATGGACTTGGTTTTGGCCGGAAAAACGAAGAAAAAGTTTTTTATGTATTCTGCTGTAAGCGCGTTTTTGTAATATTGCTGTAAATCTGTAAATGAATTATAGCATGACACAACTGTATCCGCATTACTTCGAACACTTCAAGCAAAGCGAGAAGTCCTTGGTAATGCACCTCCGGATTACGCTGCTACAGTAATCCTTGAATTATGGGAATCATCTAGTAATAGCCCATTCATTCGTGCTCGCTACATTCCAAATGCAGCAGGACAAGTTCAACACATCACAAAATTTATCGATGGTTGTAAAGGCGGTGATGACTGTACTTTCGCTGATTTCAAAACAAGAAGTCAAAAATTTTTGGGTACACATATTCATCATATGTGTGGTGATACAAAAAAGTTATTTGATTAATTTATTGCTTATCACGCAGTTACAATACACAATATTACTTATTCGTGCAACAATAATAAAGTTTTAAAAAGCAAATGTATTTTTTTACAATTACAAAAAAAATGACTGAAACATTTTCGAAATCATTTGTGCTGAAATAATGTGAACTTGTTAAAACTTCTTCTTCCACTCTTCAATGTTGTCCAATCATTGCTTGTATACCTTCTTTTTCCTGTTAAAGAAGTGAACCACCAAGCAAGCAATCTCTTTCGTTGCAATGTTTCATCTTTTCCTTCCATTTATTGACCATCAATGATTTTTCTTCTTTTTTTAGTGAAAGAAAAAGTATGCTTATCAAAGACTGTTTTTTTTCCTGTCTTTCCTTTTCTCTCCTATTTTAGAAACAGCTTGCTCTGATTCATTTCAACTTTTTTTTCAAGACCCTTTTTCCTCCGTCTTTTTTCCTGGTGTACAACAGCTTAAACATTTTTTTCTTTCCATCGAAGAAAATACAGCAATAAAAAACTGTTTTTTTCTTTTTTCTCTGCCAAATACTCACATTCTAGCATTCCCATACAAGCGTTTTATTTCTGCTTTTTAGTATGATGATAAAAAACGTGAAGTAATTTTTTAAAATTTTGTTGTTTTTTAAATCAGTGTTGTTATCTACCTTTTGATTGTAATCGTTTTCATTTGGAAGCAAATGATACGATTTTAGCTTTGCACATGGTCAAAAGCATTCTCTTAAGATCTATCATTTTATTGATCAATTATTATGGCACATGTATCACAATTGTCATGATAAACTCTTCGCTTTCTTTAATAGAATTGTTATTCATCTCTTTCAACAGTTTAAAAACAGCTAATATCCTATTCAGGGGTCGAAAATGCGGCCGAAATTTCCGGCCGGCCGCGGCCGACCAAATTTAAATTTTTACTAGCGAAAAACAAAAAATTTTTCCAAAATCTTCGGCCGGCCGCGGCTGGCTAGCCGCATTTTCGACCCTTGATCCTATTAGAATAAAAATTGTGTTTCATATTCTAAACTTTACAAATTTCTTTCAGACACATTGTTTTCCCTAAAAATTATAAATACACATTTATGTTTACTTCCTGAAATTATTACGTCTTTGTCATTTAATTTTTTTAAGCACCTGACCTTAGGCACTCTTTTTTCATCCTACTTTTTTTTACTTCCATAAACTTTTTTTTGAGCAAAGAATCTCAAATTTCATATAGTTTTGTGTTGACTTTTTTTTGCCAACTTCTTCCTTTTCTTCAAGGCTCTTTGTTCTTCAATGCAAAAAAAAACTATGTATAATCTTTTGTTACACTTTTCCTCTCCACTTTATTTTATTAATTATTTTTCTTCTGTAAATATTTAACTTTTTACAATTTTATTTAACACTTTTTTCTAAATTAGGCCATCAGACATTTTTAAAAAAAGGGTTTTAAATTTCTTCGTTCTTTTGTGACTTTACGCATTTATTGGCAATTATTTGATCAGCAGTTTTTTTCAGCAAAATTTTTAAAGCTTAAAAAAGCTCTGTCAAGCTTTTACAAAAAGAACAAATTTTTTGGTTAAAAAATCTTCCAAATTTTTATTTTCAAGCGGCTTTTTTCAAAAGAGCCACCAATGTTCAACCAAAACAAAAAAGGTCCAAAAATATATATTTTTATTGCCCCATTTAAAAGTTGAAAAAAAGTCAATTATTTCACCTGTTGTCAAAGAAAAAGATGATGAGCTTCACCACAAAAAGAATTTTTTTTTATCTTGTTCGACAAATGTCTTCCCCCTCCTCTGTCTTGACTGCTTAACGGCTTTTAAACAAAAGAGTTCAAAAACAAAATATTGAAATGAGTTTAATGGATTTAAATTTGTTGCCAAATTTTTTATTGAATTGTTTTATGATTGTTGTTAATTTTGGGGATGCTTGTTTTTGGGAATTGTTCAACTTTTTGGTTACATTCTATATTTTTGTGGATTTTGGCAATCAAAAAGGGGAAATAGAATGAATGACTGGTAACCAAGGATTATTATTATTTATGATTTTCAAGGAACAATAGATAGACTATATGAAAAAAGCATATCAAATAATAAAATTTTTATATTGTTAAGATTTTTTTCTTGGTTTGAAAAGTAAGCTAAATTTCAACAACAATAAAAAACCAGTGTTAAGCAAGTAACTGAGACTCAAATATCCGATCTCCCGTTTACTTACTTACTTATTCTTTTTATGGTTAGTTAGTTCATCAAACGAAGACGACAAAGAAGAAGACATAATACTTTATACAATGTTTTCATTGACCAAAACCGACCTTCTGAAAAAAACTGAACGATATTCTTTTCTTTTTTTCTGTGAAAGCATTTGTGTACTCAATTCCCCACCTCCTTTTTTATACAAATATATATTTCTTGAAAAATCAAAAAAAAGATAGAGGTAGATTCCTTTCGTAGGCCAAAAACACTCGTGCTGAGCCTTTGTTTGATTACTTTCTTTCCTTTGTATTTTCTTTTCGATTCAAAAAGAAATGTTTTTGGAGCTCCCGCTTTTAACAAACAAAAACCAATGTAAAATAGCATAGGTCAGTCATCATCACTTGGAAAGAAAAGTATTTCTTTTTTAGATCGTCTTTAAACTCTTTTCTTCTTTTCTTGTGTGTTTTGACAAAGTTCTTTAGCAACTTCTTCTTTTTTTGTGCCAAATAAAAATGCCAAAATATATATGTATGTGTTGCTTGCCTTATCGGAAGCAATCTTTCCAAAGAAAAAGAAGGTGATTGTTTTCTCACCTTTTCTTTTTTTTTGCTTTTTGATCTGTCATTCAACAACGCCACCAAAAAGTTAAAGAAGAAGAAAAAAACAGTATGAATTATATCTTTGTTTTTTCTCTTTGGGGTTGAAGGATGGATTTTGGGTAAATTATGATCGATGACATAAGGTTGAAAAGAGAGAAAGAGATAGATTAAGGGTCTAAAATGCAATGATATCGGTTAGAGGTTATCTCTCACTCACTCCTTCCCTCTCATTATCCTTTTGTTATTTCTAGAACAATTTATGGCAAAAAATGGATTGTCATATTTTCAAGACTCAAAAATGTTTTTGGATATTCTTGCCATAATAAAACGGCATATGGCTACTGTAATTAATTGAAGTTTTAAATCCATGAACTAACATAAATATTCATACACGGCTTTTCTGTTTCAGAATCGACTTCTAGACAACTTTTTTTTTCAATTTCCTTTTTACCCATTTTTCTTGCAAAAAAGCTCTGCTAAAAAAGCATAGCTTATGCCAAATCCAAACCGGCATCATTTCCTTCACCCTTCCTCCAGGCTTAAAGCCCCCAATACGATTTCCTTTGAACACTTTAATCAACACGCAAATTGAAAATACCCAATTTTTCCAGACTTTTTTTTGCAGCTTTTATGCAAATAGACTTTTTATTACTCTTTTTTCAAATCCCTCAAAAAACTCTATGGCACTTCTTTTTTAAAAAGTTTTGATTTTGTTTCTTTTACGTGTTCTTTATAACATTTTTATTCACTGTCAAAAATCTTTTTTTTCTTGTTTTGTTATTTTTATTGTATGTAAGTATTTTTGTATTTATTCGATTCAACAGGAAGACGGAAAAGAAGAAGAAGAAGTGGGAAGGAAGGTGAACCCAAGGAAAGCAAGTGCGAACTGTCAAAGCATCTCTCTTAAGTGTGCTGCTTCTTTTCAACTTCTTTCTTGTATTTCATTTTTTTTGATTCATTCTAAAACATGCGTTTTTTGTCTGTTCTTTTGTTTGTAAAAATTGTAAAAAAATAAGACAGATTGAAAAAAGAAAAGGGAGAAAGAAGGTGAAGGTAAAAGAATAGCCCTTTCTTTCAAAAAGTTTTTCAAGATGTTTTTTTTGGCGGGATTTAGCGTGGATGTAACAATGAACTATTTTTGTCTTGCTGAAGTAACTGCAACAAATGATCCAGAATTGATTGTTGTTGTTGGAGTTTTTTTGGTAGCGTTGGATTTCTACTTCAAGTGGGATTAAAATATTTAGTATTGTAAGATTTGGCGGATTTAAGGTATTATAAAACATAGCTGGCATTTAATTAATTTTCATGTATACTGTATCTTCAATTTTGTTGTCTGAAACTTCAACCTTTTTTTATCTTCTTCTTTATTGTAGACCGATAACAGTTGAATGATTCTTTTGTCATGGAAAATCCTCTTTCAAATCCCGGGACAATGTCCTTATGATTACCCTCAATTGTTTTCGGTAGATCATTATCTATCAATCTTCTTTTTTCATGAACCCCAAAAATCCCTTTCTTTGATCTTCTCAGCTTATCCTCATCTATTCTTCTTCAAGTATTATTCCTCTATCTATTATTCTTTAAGAGGCCAATTACCCAAAAATGTTTACCGCATATAAAAATCAAAAAAGAAAATAATAATATTCCTGCGCAATCAAACGCCATGTCACTTTGAAATTACAATCTTCCTCCTTTTTTCCCTTGTTTGTGAGCATTCAAGCGAAGTGGAAGAGGGAGTGCGCGATTGAGTTTTTTCTTTTTTACATTTTCCGCTAATATTTTTTTTGCCATCGATACTCTTTCCTTTCCCAGAGTCACTTTTCCTCTATTTCTCAGGTCAAGCACAATAACACTAAACCGCAAAAAAAAGAAAAAAAACATCGGTGCCGCACCTTTTCTCCTAAAAATTTTTTCGTCATGTGTATGTGTTTGAAGCAATGCTAAAACATACAAAAATTACTCATATCTTTATTTTTTTGCGCGCATGTTTTACGAGTGTCGGAAATTCTTTTTATGGTATTTTTAATGCCAAAAAATATGTACGTATCTAAAAAACTCATTTCAAGTCCATCAAAGACAAAAAAAAAGATGAAAAAAGGTACTTTTGAAAAAAAGAATAAGGGTACTTGTTGCACAAAAAGTTTCCCCCTTATTAAAAAGTTATGAATGAAACAGTTTCTGTATTTTTATTTTGTGTTCTTCAAAAAAAGAATGCGACAAAGTTTTGATTTAAGTGGATTTTAAAAGTGACTGTTTTTGGATTTTCTTTTTTTTCTGTTTTGTTTTAAAATGCGCAAAAAAGAGAAGCTCAAGTATGTGTCTTTAAAAAGTGTTTTTACTTAAGGCACTCCTCCTTCCTTCTTCCTTATCTGCACACATCCTTTTGGCGGTGGTGATGGTCATTTTTATGTGTTTGAAAATGTAATATGCCCTCCGGGGGCAAAACATGGATAGAAAGGCATTTGCTTGCTTCTCATTTTGTATTCAATTTGCAACTCATTTATGAATTTTGATGAAACAAAATAAAATAAAATGATGTCTCTCATTTTTGGTAAAAAAAAATAATGAAAAAAATAGTAGCCTATTTTTTGAATAAAATGGAAAAATGCTTTTAAGTGATTCATTTTTTTTGAAAGGGTTATCATTTATTTTTATGTGTTGAAACCCATTAGTCTTATTTGTAACAACATATGAGGTTGAGTAATGTTTGGACATTTGAATATACCGTATACTTCTATCCCATGTAGACAATAGCTTTTTGATCGTCTGTTAAAAAAACTCTGGGAAAATTTTTTGAAGATCAAAGAGCTATCTTTTTCAACAGATTACCCTTCCTCTAAAAATCATAATTTCCCATCAATCCTTTGTTATTATTATTATTTTTCTGCTTCCCACGAATCATTTATTTTTTTTTGTTGTAAGCTTAAACCATTTTTCTTCCCATCCTCTCTGTCTTCTGGCGTTTATTTGATTTCTGCAAACCCAAAACAGCTGCCTTTAACCTTATTTTTTCCCTCTATAAAAACCCCCAAACAAAGCAAGCAGATCTCCATTTTTTGCTGTTGTATCATTTTTTTATTATTGTTATATTTGAAAAATTGCGTGTACACAATTGTTTTCTCGAATTTTTTGAAAGAGAATGGGATGCGCAACCAATTTTTTTGCAGGCTTGTTTGGGATTTTTACGATGCACCTGGTTATATGTATTTTTCTTTCTCTGGACTTCCTTCCATAGTATTCGATGATGATTGTTTTTTTAAACTTGTTTGAATTCACCTCATTTTTATGTCTACCATCAATTTGATCAATTTAAATTGGATATATAACACCTTTTGTTGAATGAGAGAAAGGTTGAGAGGGAATAGTATCTCTTTCAATTGTTTTTGAAAAGGGATATAATCATTGAGTGATCAAATATGGATTAAGTCTTTACATGGCGTCATATAGTATGTGCAGTGGTCAAAAGCCCCCATGACTCTTATGAGTATTCTGACAATTGTAAAATCAATTACTTCAACATCCCTCGGTACCCTTGCTTACAAAAATTTTTTCATTCATTTACCATTTTGCCTTCCACTAAAGAAGTATATCCCTTCCTGCTTCCCAAATGACTAACCAACTTTTTAGAAGTAATGAACTCTGATATTCGTGTGAAAACTTTTCATCTGCTCCTCTCTATTCTAAGATCCCTTCTTCGTTTTTGCTAATTTGCATTTATTCTTTGTTTTTCTTTTTACAAAAATCTTCTAAAAAATATGGCTGCTGCTTTTTTCTGACATTTGATTGCGCAAAAAGCAAAATTGAAAAGGTGTCGAAAATGCCATTGATCTATCACTCTCTCTCTCTCTCTCTGTTTCCATCTTTCCTCTCTTTGGTTTGTGTTTTTAAACTGACTGACTGAATGATCTTTTTTGCTTTCTTTCTTACACAATACACATTTAAAGAAGCAACTAACAAAAACAACAGCATTATATTTTAGTTTTTTGCATATGTTTCTTCTGCTTTCTTCAACTTTGTCTTCTTCGTCTTCTTTGGTATTTATATTATTATATTTTCTGCAGCAAAATGCTCACTTTTTATATTCATTTATGACCATCTTTCCCTGCTTTTTTTTAATGCTGTTGCTTCGGCTTATGTTTTTTTAAAAAGATTTTTTTTCAAAAGAAACATATTTCTTTAATTTTTCATTTTTTTTCTTCTTCTGACACTTTACCTTTGATCATTTTTTTTGAAAAGGATGTGAATTTCATCTTCTTTTAAAGGCATCTTTGAGAAACAAAGAAAGTTGTTGCTCTTTGGACGTATACTGTAACATTTGTAAGAGTACGTTTCTTCTACAACAATTACTGTTGTTAATACAAGACAAGGCCATCATCAATTAATTAATTCATCGAAATTTGATGAACATTTTTTTATTGTTGTTGTTTGTTTATGTTGGCATCATAGTAATAAGAATAAGTACAGGTTTGCCCCTTCTTTTTTCATTTCCAAGTTCAAGGTAACAATCCACAGCTGCCACTTATGCATCTCACTTTTTTTACTTTCATTTCGTTTTGTTAAAAATTAACTTTTTTTAAAAATTTAATTAAAACAGCTGAAAATTTTTCTCATGACTTTTTCGTTTTACCTTTCCTTTTTCGGCATTTTTTTTGTTAAGTTTTAAAAGGAATATACAAATGTTAAGCCCTCTATCGAGCCCTCTGTAGAGAGATAAGAGATGGAACTACTACCACTATTACCAAATACCAAAGCCTTTGAAAGTATCTCATTTATTTTTTTGGCTATTGAGGTGGTGGTCTTTTCTTCTCTTTTTTAGCTCTATTATTATCTTCTATTCATTGCTTCTGTTTCAGCAGCTTTTTTTATCTCCAAAAGTCTTAGAAAAAAATAGCTCTTAAAGAGTCATTTGCCTTTTCGACCTTTTTTCCAAAGAAAAAATGGAATAACCTCTTCTTCTTTCTTCTATTACTTATTCTTCTTCTTCTTCTGATGAAATGAAAATGGCAATAGTAAGCATCTTGTAAGGGATGTGCCAAATACAACTTTTTTTTAAAGAAAGAAACATCTTTGTTTTCCTAAAAAATTCTTTGACACCATTCATTTTCCCTCTTCTATATTGTCATCACCACCATTCCTTGGAAGAAGAAATAAATTTTTAACAAATGTATTTATTGTGTTCAACAGCTACTGAAAAAAATAGGCTATTAATGACTAAATTTTTTTAACATGTTTTATGACTATATTTTTTAAAAAAAGGAAGTTTCAAGCATTCTTTTACACAACTTTTTTTTGCAGGGTAAGAGAGAGAAAAAAAAGTATGTTTTGGAGTCTTTCTTTGATTGATGAAGAAAAAGAAAAAGGTTACACTTGCGCAATTCTAATTCATCCCATTCTTCTTCATATTTTTGCAAGCAAGAAGCAAGTATTTATAAATTAGCACTTTAAGAAAAAACGGAAGAGTTGCATCTTCGCTTTTTCTCCCTCTTTGACCACCCGCAGATTTTCTTGTTGTTGGTATAATTTTGTTTTAAATGGTGTGAATTTTAACGCTTTTATTTTTTTATAGCTCCTATATCTCTTCTTGGCTATGTCTTTAATGCAAAAAGGAAATGTTTAATGAAGTCCGTTCGTTCGTTTGTCGCCTTCCCCCCTCTCTCCTTTTTTTGCTTCAAGCTTTAACGAACATTTATTGCTTTATAAAAAAAGATATATTTAATTCTAACACCAAAAATTAATTTATTTAGTCAAAAGCAAAGAAAAAAAGAAATGGCAAAAACAAATTTACAAAATTGTTACTAATTCCCAACGTTGGAAGCTTCGCTTTTCTTTGATTTTTTTTCAAATCTCTGTGGATTCAAAGTCCTTCTATCTACGAACTTCTTCACATGCTTTTTTACTTTTTTATTGTATAGTTATTTTACCTTTAAATTCCATAACAATTCTTTTACTCTATGTCTCTTCCGCTTCATCAATTCTCTGAAGACTTTGTTGTTTTACTGCTGACCTTAAAAAATATTAAGGGGAAGAAGTCTCCTGCTGATTTTCGTTAATTGGCATTAACAAGCTTCCGGTAATCTTTCCCTTCCCCTTCTTTTTTCTTCCTGTCATTTTTGTAAATAAAATACAATTCACACCGGGACTAATTAAGTGTCCTAATGGATGAAGAAGATGTAGAATGGAGAAAAAAATAACATTGTTTTTAGAGTTTTAGCAACCAGTAACAACAACCTCGTCAAAATTCTATAACATCGTTTTATACATTCTTCTTTTTGACAAGAAGGTGTTATCGCGTCGAGTAGCAGCCCCTCACTTGCTTGAGTGACCGAGTGAAGGTCCGAAAAAGTTTTTTTTGATTTATTTTGGTCCTCTTTTCTTACCTTGTTTATCTGTTGAACCAACTTTGTTTTTCGTTTTTAGTAAGATTTAATAATTTGTGCAAACAAGATTTAAAGAAGCATAAACAAAACTACCGTATCGAGCGATTTTTCTGTTTTTTGCTTTTTTTGGGATAGCAAAAAGCTAATCGCCAATCTTTTTTTGTCCCGTGCCCCCTTTTCGTGCTTCCGGATTATCTTGTTCGCTTCAAATTTGTACAGACAGGAAATGTCTTGTCCTTGTTTGATCAAATTCTTTCTTTTTTATGCCGAAAAAACATTGCTGCTGATCTGGCGCCAAATCTGCTGTTACCCTTTCTTTGCTATCGTCGGCATCGATATTATTTTTGTTTGATTTTTCGCACTTTTATGACCTCTTTCTCTGTCTACATAAATTTTCCTTGTTCTTTTTTTCTTATTTTTACCTGCATGCATGAATATACTTGGCATGTATGAATGAAAATGGATTGTTTTCGATGTTTTATTGTTGTTAAATAGGTACTTAAAAGTATTCAAATTCAAACAATACTTTTCTTTCTGCCTACTTAAAAGTTACTCTTTCTTTCAGTCAGGCAGAAAAAAATAGTTTTACCTAAAAGAATTGTTCCGATGTTTTTGTTTGTGATCACTTTTCTTATTGAATATTTTGGCACTTACCGTTATTGCAAATGAGCAAAGAGACATTCAAATTCTTTCAAGGCATCCTCCTACTTGTTGCTGTCTTTCATGACCATATAGTTTTATTGCTTGATGACCTCTCTTTTTTGTTTCGTTTATTTAGCCCCCTTACTTTTTGCCAATGCCGTCGATAAAGAAAAATTAGCCAAAAACAATTTTATTATTATTATTATATTTACCTTTGCTCTTCAACTAAAAATTTTTTTTATAAAATTAATTTAATGCAGTTTTCGTTTTTCTCTTTCATTTTTTGCTTCAAAATTTTTTACGATTCTTATATTTACAAGCCCCCAATGTTTTAGTACAACCTTCTGCTTGTTTCAGCATCTATTTTTATTACAAAGTTTTCCTTCTTTTTCGATGATTATTAGTGTGGTGTATGTACAAATAGAAACTTCGTTTTTTCTTGCTTCTTGGCGCCTTGATTTTTTTTGAAGTGTAAAAAGTTTTTTTCGTTGATTTCTATCATCTAAAATTTGTTTTTGCAATAGCTTTTTTTTGTTTCTACATTTTCTCTTTTGCTAAAAACTTTTTTAAATCGTGTGCTTTTGTTATTACTGTATGCGTTTTTTCGATGACGCCTTTTGATTACGTGTTTTATTGTCGGTTTATAAAAATAATACATTTTTGAAATTCTAAATTTTTCTAAACCTTTTCATATTTTTCAGATACGACTAACGAGAAAATTTATTATTAATAATTAATAAAGAAAAATGAAGAGGCATATTTTATTTGTGGTATTTACAATTATATTGTCGATTAATTGTGTACATGGTGCTTCAATCAATCATGGATCTGCTTCATCTTCTTCATCAGCTTTTGTTCACGCTGACGAATTTGCACCACATTATAATGGACAAATGGAATTTATTTCTGAAGGTTTGCTTTTTCCTACAGTAGTTTTGAACCATTTCAAAGCAGCATTTTTTTAGAAATGAAATTATTTTCAACACGTGGACATTGTCGTGATGCTTGTGCAAGAAGCTGTAAACCAATTATGTTAGCAGATACTGATCAAGTATTCTTTATTTGTCCACAAATTAAGCCACCAGAGAAATCAATACCTGAAAAACTTTTTGCAAAAGTTTCATTTCCTGTAATGTTATTGTGTGGTGTTATCACATTTGCACTTTTAATATGTCTTATTTGTTGCTGTCGATCAATGTGCTGCTCTGGAAATACTCGTTCAACACATTCATCCAGAGATATCCTTCATCAACGACATATCAATGATTTAACTGATAATGGCGGGGAATATGAAAAGCAACCATTACCTGCTTCATCAATTGAAGATAATCAAACTCCACCATTTGTTCCAAAAACTTTGAGATCTACACGAGTTCAAGATGTTTAAGAAAAACAATATTACATTTATGTGTATGAATCTCTCTTATTTATATTATATATCTCAAAGTATCTCTCTTATATTATCTCTCGATTGTTCATTCCATTCATGTATGTTTCTTTTCATCAAAGCTGCCAAAATTTGTAGAATTTTTGATTGTTGTTTCTTTAGTGTTTAGTTTATTATCCGATTTTAGAATTTTTTTCAAAATCATTTTTGGTTATCTCGGGTTGATTTTTGATATTTGCTGCAATTATTTCTTTTTATATTTCTTCTTATCATTGCATTTATTGTCTCTTATTTTTGTCAATATATTTGTAGCTAAAAATATCCTCTTCTCTTTCTTTTCACAATATTTAAAATGCTTTACTATTGTTTTTTTCTCCTTTATCTTTTATCATTTTTTGTGCCTTTTTAGTAAAACTTTAGATTCTTTTTTTCATAAAGAATTGATTGTTTTTGTATTTTGTATTGTTTTTTTGTATGAATTTTTGATGTATAAAGAGTTTATCAAATATTGAAATTACTATATCTTGCTACACACAACATGAGCCTAGAAATGCTTCCTTTAAACAATTTGATTTTCAAAAGGAAACATTTTAGCAGCTTTAAAAGTTCTGGAACAAACCAGTTTATTGACTGGACGCGTCAAGCTTGACGTCCATCGACGAGACAAAAAAAACTTTAAATCGGTTTATACAAATCATCATGTGTTAAACAAAAAGTGAAAACGTTTTTCAAAAAATACAGATACAAAGGTATTATTCTATTGTTTTTTGAAAATAAGGGTTTTAAAATTGAAAAATGTCAGGAAAATTTGTTGATAAAGTTGTAATAATTACTGGTTCATCGGCGGGTATTGGACAAGCTGCTGCCATCGCGTTTGGTAAAGAAGGAGCATCTCTTACGATTCATGGACAATCAGAGAATCGATTAAAAGTTAAATTATATAATTTATTGCTGCTATAGTTGACACATTTAAAGATAAATTTTAGGAGACTGAAGCTTTGTTAAAAGCAGCAGGAGTTCCATCTAGTCGAATTTTGTCCGTATTAGGGTCTATTGAAAAAGAAGAAACTCTTCAAGCAATCATTAATAAAACCGTTGACACTTTCGGAAAGATTAATGTTTTGGTATTGCTTTTTCCAATTTTGGAATAATTTTGAATAACTCATTGCTTTACAGATAAACAATGCTGGAACTGCAAAAAAGCTAAATTGTGATCCATCAACAACTGAAAATCTTGATTTCGTTTATCTCGTAAATGTTCGAGCGTAAGTTATTTTTTTAAAAGCAACATTTTTTACACAAATTGCTTTTTTCTTAAAACTCAGACATACAGTATTCAGCTAAAGACACATGTCATTCTTTAAAAAAACACGTGCCATTTAAAGTCTCTCTATTCCTTTTCCATTTCAGTCCATTTCGCTTAACTGAACTTGCCCTACCATATTTGCAAAAAAATAAAGGAAATATTATAAATGTTAGCAGCATTTCAGCCTTTCATCGCTCGGTTTGTTTTTTATTGTGTTTTAAACTTTTGGCAGTTTTTGTTCTATAAAATTTTTTTCTTTGAACCATTTCTTTTTCCAAAACCACTTTTACGTCTGCTGTTCTTTTACAGTTTGAAAGTCCAATGCACACGGCATATGGAATGTCCAAAGCTGCTTTGGATGCTTTTACTTTCAATGAATGTGCAAGGCTTGCAAAAATGGGAATAAGAATTAATAATTTGAAGTTTGTTTTTAAATAAAACTACAGTATACAAATTATAACTACGACCTTTAAGCCCTGGTCCAGTTAAAACTTTTATTGCTGAAAGAAATCTTCCTGAAATGTCTGATGACAGTAAACAAGATGCACTTGATAAAGTACTACATTAGTTATGTTTCAAATCATTACATTTAAATCTTTTAGTCATGGGATTACTTCATTCAACAAACTCCCATAGGACGCGTTGCAGAACCCTCAGAGATGACTCCAACTCTTTTGCTTTTAGCTGGAGATGACGCGGGCTTTGTTACAGGTGCTCGTTGGGTTGTTGATGGTGGAATGACATGTTTTGCATCCGAAATGTCTCTCTATGATTAAAATGTTTTATAATTACAATTTATTTACAAAAAATATGCTTATATCCAGAAAGAATTATTATAATACAATTATGGGAAAGGAAACAGGAGAAGATCACCGATTTTGTTTGTTTGTTTTTTTGTTTAGCTTTAAATTAATAAATTAAAATTTATGTGTTTTTAATAATTTATATTGTATTTCTGCGGTTTCATCTTTGGTAGCCATATGTTTCATTCCCCGAAAAACTCTTGTAGCATTACTAAATGGAATAAATGAAGTTGGTCTCCCATAGACCGAATCATTCCAACCAATCAAATCATCATCTATAAAAAAGTTCTCAGTGATTAAAGGGATTTCAAAGAGTTAAAAAATCATTACTATAACTCCAAAATGAAAAAACGAATGATCCTTCATTATTTGGATCTTCATTCATTTGTTGCAGTAATTGTGAATAAGCATTTCGAGAGCATGCTCGAATTTGTCCCCCACAAAGTTGTTGGGTACTATTTGAATCATGGAGACCACATGGTTCGCCTATAGAAAGGTATACACAAGGTTTATTTTGTTATTTCGAAAAATGAGTTACCTGGCCAAAAACCATTCTTTTTATTACACGTCGGATAAATTGCTGTTGTATTACCGCCCGAGCATTGGCACATACCATAATTTGCACCAGAAATTCCAATAAAAGTATTAATCCGAGAACGAAGTGAACTTCCAACATTACAAATTCCATCATCCCCATCGATATATCCCCCACGAATAGCTTTTCGAGCAATTGCAACTCCCATTGAATGTGAAATTACATGTACTTGTGGGGCACCAGTGTAATCCAAGACAGCTTCAATAAATGCTCGAATTCGGGTTATTACTTCACAGCTGTGAGTTCGCATCCATGCATGTCCTGTTACTCGATCACCCCATGTTGTCGCATATAGAGTAGCAGTAGAGTAATTTTGTTTCGTAAAATATTTAATACTAGATGACCATCCAGTTCCCCATGGATTTGTGGTATCATTTTCATTTAATGCTCCGTCACTATTACCATGAACTGTAAAACATGAGTGTTATGAAAAAGAAAAAAAAAACTCATGCATTCAAACTATCATACAGTACCCGGAAAATAATTGTTTAAAAAACTAACCAAAGATAACGGGAATTTCTGTAATTGGTTGATCTGGATATGATCTTCCACCATAGCTTCCAAGTCGACCAAATTCTAGCCTGGCGAAATCGTACTCACCGTAGCCATTTCTAAAACAAATAATAACTTGGTAATTATTCTTTAATGCAAAAAAAAGAACTAACGCTTGTAGCCAAGATTGAAAATCATAAGTTAAAGGACCAAGGGGTTCATTTGCATCCGGAATTAATGATTCCCAATTTCGTTTTGAAATTAAAAATCCGCTGTTACCAGTAAACCGTAATCCTCTAGTATTGAAATTTATTACAAGACTTTCAGAAACTGTAATGCCCAAAAAGCAGCACATCAAACAATAAACATTTAATTTAATCATCATTCTTTTCCCTTTTTTTAAATTTTCTGAAATTTTTGTGTTAAATTTTTTAAAGTTAAATCAAACAAAATGTGTGAAGGCAAACTTTTGATAAGGGAACACACGATTATTGCAAACACACGTAATAGAGTGAAGAAGAAGACAGAAAGAGGATTGTTCTTTTTAACCTATGAATGATGATAACAATAGGCGGAAAAAACAAAAGCGTCTTCTTCTTCTTCCTAACTTATGCCTTTCTTTTTTTCTGTCGTCATGACTGCTTTCTTTAAGAGGGCGGCTTAGAATACCATATTTCAAAGACAAGGGTTCACTCACTCACATGAATGAATGAACTCTTTTTTTTGTGTAAAAAACACTTTTAAAATGAGGAAACAATTTTAGACATGAATGGTGATGCTAATATTATTATTAAAAATTTATGTCATTTGTATTTTTTACGACAACCACGTCTAAATAGTTTTGCTTTGTTTTTTTTAAAAGTTTGTGGAGATTAGGAGGAGGAAATGGAATTATTTAAAAGATTTTTACGTTATACGTTGTTTACGGTAATGGTAATATGACAAGCCAGACAAGCGTTAGAATAAATTTAAGAAATTTATATAATGGTTTGGTAAACAACTACCGTAACACAACCTTAAATCTCTCTTTTTTCAGCAACCATTGGCTTTACATGCCTTGTTTACAAATTTCAAATTATATCTATTTTAAAAGTTAATCAGCTTATAAAAAGATACCATAATACATAACTTTTTTTCATTTATATAAAATTTATAATATTTGACTACTAGCTTAAAAAATGACTGCCTTTATAAACAGCAACAGTAAATTAGAAATTAAAAATCATTGTATATACAAACGCCGAAATTAAATTTTAAAATAATTTATAGTGGAAGTTGCATTTAAGCACTATTTTTAAAAAAATTCCCTACAAAGTTATGGCAAAGAACTGTGATTTAAATACTATGATGAAGCTGCTGGGGTACATGGCATTTAAAATGGCCTTTGAGGGAGGATGACATTTTCGAAAATTCTACAAGCCAAGTAACAACCAGATGTTTACCTTTATGGTTTTTAATAATAAATAAATATTCAAAAAAATGTTTAAATAAAAAGGTTTAAAAAGTAGGTGGAGCTTTTTATTACATAGAACAAAAAAGTCTGGATTAAAAGCTATGCTTATCGTCATTTTTTCATATTATAAAAAAACCACAAAAGATATATGATACTTCTTCCGGATTTTGCTCCAGCTATAACGGATGCGCAGGAAGTCATGCAAAAAACATATATTAGTTGCTTCGCCTACCTTTAATCAAATAAATAATTCCATAGAAACGAAGGTTCTATTACCGTATACATTTTTATGCCATTTATTTCCGATAGCTTTAGTCAGGCATTTTTTTGCAAAGTAAAAACTGAGAGCAAAACATAGAGAGAAAAACTTGCAACAAATTTATTTCCGGTTTTTTACCTCCAAAAAAATGGCGTGAAATAAAAAAAACTTGAAAGAATTTGACCACTTAAATAAATACATATAAGCCTTTTTTCCCCTCTCTGTGTTTTAAAGCCAGTAAACAAAGTTCTCTCATTCCAAGTTAAAAAAGCTTTCATTTTTTGTATTTTAGTTTTGGGTTAAAGCTTCTTCTTCTGATCATTCACTTATCAATGATATGAAAAAAAATGATGAAACTTTGATTAATTCCTGTCCCCAACAATGAGAGGACGTTGTTCTTTTTGTAGTTGAGTGAGTGAGATATTAATCCTGTTTTAAGAAAGCAAAATACATTTGTGTTTCAAACTTTTACCATTTTATCTTTGCTTCTTCTATTCCATCCATTCTAGCAGCAGCCACAGCAACGGCAACACAATACAAAAACATAAAACTTAAAGAATCAAAAAAGAAGTACCGTTAAATTGAAAGAAGCAACAAAAATATAAATAATCTTTAAAGAGACGACGACACTCTGCAGAAGAAAAAAAAGAAAGTTAGCTAAAAAGCTTTTACACTTTTTTTTAATTCTATTAACTTTTGACCTCATTTTTTATTAACTTCATTTATTCATTCATGAATCATTATTATTACTGTTGCTGAAATTGCACGGATATAATTCTGTATTAAAAAAAGCTTTCCTTTTTATACCCTTCAAAATAGGTGTGTATCTCTTCATTAATTTTTACTTCAAAAAAAGATTTGACATTTAAATTTCTTTTCCTTCTTTGAAATGTAACACATTTTTTGTACAAATTTTTGACATCTCTTTTTATTTTTTTGTTATTATTTTGTCATCAAAAATATATCTTTGTAAAGAAGAAGACATTTTTAAATCCTTAAAAATCAAAAGAATCAGAGAACCATGTGACGACTACGACGTCGTCGGCCAACAAAAATATAAAAGAAAAATTAATGTTCCAGCAAAAAAATAAGACGTAAATTTTCATTATGTTTGACACTTCTTTTTTTCTGATTTGAACTGAATGCAATTAAGGCGCTTCTTTCTTTCTTTTTTTTGGAAGAAGACGATGAGCTACAGCTCAAAAAACACATTTGAATGAATGAAAAATGAAAGCTTGACGACGACAAAAATCTTCCAAGAAGAAACCATAAGTTCAAAGGACTACACTTACGTATGCAAAAAGAAAAAACAAGTTCAGTTCCTTTCTTCCAACAAAGATTACTGTAACAACGGTTTTAAAATGTTTAAAAGCAGTTTTGTCTTTGGTTTTAGTTTTGATGTATTTAAATAATTTAACATGCAAGAAAAAGGTTTTAACAAAAGGCTGTCATCGACAAAAAACGGAAACTATTTTTACATTTTTTTCTGTTAAAATAAGAATTTCACGTGATTTTCTTCTTTGACTTATGACTTCTTTTTTTTGTGCAAATAATGATGGCATTTTTTTTTCTGCCATAAAACTACAATTTTATATACTGTAATTAAATTTTTGCTATGACTACCATTTGGTAAGCTAAAATAAAACATCATATTATCTCATGAGATTGTTTTAGCAGGAAAATATTCTATTTTTACAACACATTATTATACCTGTATCTCTACTTACTTCTGCTACAATAAAAGTTTTGAAATTTTACAAATGCAACAAAAAAATTACTGTCATTTAAAAAAAAATTCTTGAAAATTTCAGCATCCACGATTTTTTCGATTTAATGCAGTCTTTGTTTCCAAATTTTACAATACATTCAGAAAAACTAAAAACTGTAAGCATATGACATTGTTATAATTATTTACATTCACCAGGTTTACCATGTCATAGAAATAACCAAATGTGATTACTTTTAAGCAATAACATTTGGTTTAAAAACAATCTGCATGACTCTCAAAAAAAAAGACAAGACAAATTTTTCTATATCGCAATTTTTGTTTAGAACCTAAAAACTTTTTTGCATAACATATTTTTTGAAACTGTTTAAAACTTTCATAAGCATAAACAACATACACTGCAGAAAATAAAAAGGCAGAAAACATGAACATGGAATTTTTTATTTATAACTGATGATATTGTTCAAATATGTAATAAAGACACCATTAATGGAGACAATTTTCAAATTAAAATTCCATTAGTGCTGTTATATTTTCAAAGACTTCCCGTCTTTTTTGTAACACAGTGATTGTATTATCTTTTGCTACATTGCGTTTTTCATGTTCGATAAAAAATAACGCAGGAGTTTATTTGCCAAAAATAAAGTGGACATGATTATTTAAAATTTGTTGCCTTTAAAATATTTGTAATGAAACATTTTCAACAAAGAGTTTTTGTTTTGAGAAACTTTTTTGCACAAACTTTGATATTTTTTCTTTTTATAAAAGTTGTAAACATACTTTTTGATTTTTTAAACAAAAGCCTTCCATACATCTTGCTGAAAAAGGACAAAGAAGAAAGAATGCCAAAAGTTTTTTAGAAGCAAAAAGCCGTATTTTACATTTTTAAGGTCTTAACCTTTCCTTCCTGATCGTTGCAGTTTTTTCATCAAAGTACTTCTTTAAAGTCCAGACTGAATGCTTGCTTTTTGTTTCTTTTGTATTTCAACATCAATCGCTGCGACTGTCGTACATAGGCACGAATAACTTTTCTTTCATCGATGATGTGGTTGTAAATCGGTTTTCTTCTTTAAAAGTCTAAAACTTCTGTCAATGTTTTGACATTTTGGTTCTTTTTTCGGCAGTGAAAGTTTTACTTTTAACACAAAAAAAGAAGAGCCAGATGTTGTTTGCCAGGAAGATTTTTATCGTACTTTTTTGGATTTCAAAATCTGTTTACTTCTTTCTATTTATAGACCCCTTTTTCTTTCTGCATTTGCTTCATTTTGCATTTGGCTGTTTAGTAAATGGTTTCTCGGTTGGCATTTATTAATAAAAATCGTCAGCAGTGTTACCCTTTTTTCAAAACTTTTAGCAACTTTGCCTTTACTTGAGTGTCTTATGAAGCTCTATAATTCTTGTAATGTATTAAGACTCATCCAAAAAATTACGTGATCGTTTTTTGATAATTTATCACTCCCACTTTATCGTTTTTTGCTTTGATTTCATGCCACGCTTCAATGCAACTTCTGTGTTGTATTTAACTATTCGGGTCTTTATACTTTGTCGCATATGAAAAACTGTAATTATTCAAAAATTGTCTTTCAAATTAAATTATCTCATGTCTTCTTTCGAGCTTTTTTTTTCTTTCTACAGTACCCAAATTTAAAAGTTTATCGAAATGTAGCAAAAGTAGTGGGTTTTCTGTGTTAAAAATATTACATTGCAGGTTTTCCATTTAAATTTTTAAACTTTAACAATAGTAACTTTCACAAAAATAAAGAGCTACAATGCCATTAAAGGTAAGCTTTTTTAAAAAAGTTTTAAAGATGATAAAAAAGACTAGCACTTATAGTGTATTTCCTCACAATGGCCTATTTCTGTTGCCTCTGATAGCTATGTTCATCAATATGATGTTGATATGGAATTTGGTCCACTTGAAAAACTTGGTCAAAGCTATCAAAATCGGCCACCAAAAGATGTTCAAATGCTTACAAAAAGGTAGGCTCTTTTAAAAACTGTTTACAAAATCTTTAAATTTAACCTTACAATTGTCAGTGGACATTCAATTTTTTAAACTAACACAGAAAAATGTTTAGAAATTCGTAGATAACCGTAGAAAGTCGTCGAAAATGTAGAACGGTTTTCCATGACTTTTCACGATTTTCTACGATTTTCCACGAATTTTCTATATCACTTTTGGACACCTATATATCCTTTCACGGCATCTGGAACCCCAACAATACCCCAGACCCCGAAAAACGACAAAAAAAATGAAAAAAAAGGTTAAAATATTCGTGGAAATTCGTGGAAAACCTTAAAACATCGTAAAAAATCGTGCTAAATTTTCCACAACTTTCCACGATTTTCTACGGTTTTTTACGAATTACCACAAATTTTTCAAATTTTTTCCATTTTTTTGTGTTTGGAGTGCTGTTTGGCTTCCATATGAGGTCAATGGTTATATATGTACATTTTCTAAAAGTTTCATGTTATTAGGTCTCCAAGAAATCTTTTAATATAAAAAATGGAATAAACGGAATCAACATTTTGTCACCCAGTGTACCTAAACACTAAACTCTTTTTATATAAAATTTTAATACCGTACTTCTTTGCAGCAAATATTGTAACCTTAAAGATGTTTGTCGCCATATTATTGATGGTTTGGATGAGCTCAACGATGTTACATATGTTTACAATGATCGTGCTATTTTACTAACTAATAAAGTCTTGGAACATGACATCGATAAAGTTATGCCTCAACATGTTTTGGATACGTTTGTTAAGAAGTATTTGACGAATGAACGGGCTGTCTTGAAAATTTTGATTACAAAAGCTCGAACAATTAATTTAAAAGATTTTCCAACTGATGCTGCTGTCACCCTCAATGAAGATAGAACTTGGAGATCAGCTATCGAAATGATTTTAAGTAATTATGCTCTTACTCTTTCACTCGATCAATACATTTCAATTGGACCTGGTTTAATGTGTGAAACAAAAAGCAATCCTTTTGATTATGGATTACGGTATCATGATGGAAATCAAAAAGGAGTAGAAGTTGTTCAAAGCAACCAAAATGGTCGTCCACAGCTCTGTTTATCACTTGATTTTCGTCGAAAAGTTTTGTTACCTGCTGGAATGAAATTTTTACAATTGATTAAAAATTTTGTTGGAACCAATGGTTATGATTATCATGAAGCAGAAATGCTCTTTCGAAATGTTAAACTTTCACCGTGTTATCAACCTGATAGAATTTTATTCTTCAAAAATTTTACTGAACAAAGTGTTCGTGATTTGAAAGTTAATGATATTTCCTTGGAACAATTTTACCGTCGACGAAATATTACCCTGCAACATCTTAATGAACCAGCTGCAAATATGATTAATGGTCGTGGAGATTTTCCTTTGGAACTTTTGGAAGTGCTTCCAAATCAATCAATTCCATTCTTCCGAATGCCAAAAAAGCTTAAACAAAAAGCTGTTGAACTTAATCGTATTGAACCTCGAAGCCGGTTAGGTCATATTCGAAGACAATATGATAAACTGTTAATGAATAATTTAATTTCTGCTGCTTTTGGAATATCAATTGACTCAAGAATGACTGAAGGTGAATATAATCGACTTCCACGTATGAAAATTATACTTTGTGATAATAAAACTGTTGTTTCAAATGATGAAGGCTCCTTCAAATTTGATCAAAGCAAATATTACAAAGCTGCTGGATATGATAAAATTGTTGTTTTTTCAACTCAACGTGATCAACAAAAATCAATGCAATCTGCAAAGAAAATTGTTGAAGAAGCAAGAAAGAAAGGAATGAAAATGCCCAATCCAATTTTCAAAGAATTTAATACTTATTCTTGTGAACTTCGTGAATGGACAAATGCTTTGGATGAATATAAGGATGGCACCAAGACTCTTGTGTTAGTTGTTGACAGTAATCTCGAATCTCATCCAATCCTTAAACTTTCTCAAACTCTCAAAGGTGTTCAAACTCAACATCTTAAAGATCACACTGCTTCAAAAGTTGCAAATGGTCGTACACAAACTTTGGAAAATATCGTTCACAAGCTCAACATTAAAGCTGGCGGAATTAATCATTTGGTTGATTTTGGTCCAAATTTGTAAGTTTTATATTCTAAAACCAAAAAGAGCTAAACTTAATTGAATTTTTTAGGAAAAAGTTGGATCTCAATAAAACTTTGATTATTGCAATGGATGTCTGCCATCCAACAGGTGGCCAATGCTGCTATGAAGGAGATGAACCTTCAACTGTTGGACTTGTTGGTAATTACCTTCCAAATTCAAATGAATTTGCTGGATTATTTTTCTTTCAACAACCTCGACAAGAATCAATTGATTCAAGCTGCCTTCAAATCTATGTCAAAAAGATGATTCAACAAGCATCAAAATATCGTACAATCAAAAATATTGTTATTATTCGTGATGGTATTGGAGAGGGACAATATGCCATGTTCCGGGATCAAGAAATTGCTGCTATTGAACAAACAACAACTGATTTATCAATGAAAGGTGTTAAAATTCTTGCAATTATTGCAACAAAAGATGGTATTACTCGTCATTTTATGGATGTCTCAAAGGGTACAACTGCATCTATGCCTCCACGTTCTTTCATCTCATTTGGATGCCGCTTTGGATTCAATCAATTTTATATGATTGCGCATAATTCATTCTGTGGTACTGCAAAGACAGTCATGATTACTGTAATTCGAGATGATCTTGCTCTTTCAACTCCTGAACTTCAAACATTTCTCTTGGGACTTACGCATTTACATCAAATTATTTCTTCTCCAATTTCTTTGCCTGCTCCATTATATCAAGCAGATATTCTTGCTGAACATGGTCAGAAATGCTTCCAAACTTTAAAAAGATTTGCTGAACGTGATATTCCACTTAATCCAAATATGAAGATTGATTACATGAAACTCTCAAATCTCCTCAATTTCAATACCAATGGTAATTTGCCATTGACTCGTTACACTGCATAAATCCGTGAATGATAAAAAAAGAATCAAAAATATTATCTTTCTTTGTTAAGTTTTGTTGATGTTTTTGATGATTGTTGATTTTTAAACAAATCTTTTGCATTTGTTGCTTTTAAATATGTTACTGTTAATTGCATTGTAATATGGTTGCAATATTTTTGTTATCATCTCTGCATTTTATTTTGAGATAAATCTTTTGTAACGGAAATCTTATTGTTAGAATTATAAGAGGCACAAAGTTTATTTTGTAAAACTGTTTGAAAGATGTAAGATTTGTTCATCAGACTTAGCAGTTGTTAATTCAGATTGATAAATTTTAAAAAGTTTTGTCACAGATCTTTTATTTTCAGCCAAACAAAAAACGTTTTTCAAAAAATGCATTCTTTTCATAAAAATTAACATAAAATTAGTTGAACGTTCGCGAACGATTCACTCACGAAAAACAAAATCACTTCAAACATTTTCTTCGTCTTGTTTTGCCAGCAAAAAAGAAGTCAGCAACAAAAAATAAAAGAATGGCTGCAGTAGCAACGTCAACAGATGGAAATTCAACGGATAGCAGAGAAAAGGTTCTATCAAGAAAGTTATCAGTGAAACCAAAGAAAGCGGATATTGAACGAAGTAAACGATTACAAGCTCATCAACTTCAAGCTCGTGCAACATTAAAAAAGCAACAATATAATCGTGAATTTTCTTGTGTTCCACAGAATGCTCGGACTCGTCGAGGCATTGGTGAAGCTGTTGACATTCAACGTGGTGAATCTGAAGAAGAACGAAAGCTTTTGGATCATTTACAAAAGCTCACACCATTTAATGCACGATGGCAAATTCGATATGTAATCAATTCAGGCTCATATGGGGTTGTATATGCTGTTACAGATACTGAAACAAAAGCTCCTGGTGTTATTAAAATTGCAAAAGCTACTCGTAATGATACATATGTTAATGATCAAGCAGAATGGGAAGCATTTTTGTTAATGAAAATTTATAAAGCTGTAAGTTGTTTTTGTTATAAATATATCAATAACTAATACTTTTTTTATAGAATCCAAATGCTTCTGTTTGTCGATTATTGGATCAAGGAATGTTGGAAGATGCTGATGGTTTACCACTTGAATATATGTGTTTGGAATATGTTGGTTTACGTCTTCATGCACATTTGGATGAAGTAAGCTTTTTACCTTATCACTACTACTATCAAAATCTCACATGTTTTAGTATACTGGAAAAGATCGGGTACTTCGTTGCTGTCAAATTTCTTTGATGACCTTGAAAGGGATATATGATATTCACAAAGAAGGTCTTCTTCATCGCGATCTGAAGCCTGATAATATGGGACTTATTTCACGTGAATACCCAGTTGCAATTATTTTTGATCTTGGTATGGCACGAATGTATACTGATGCAGCTGGAAAGGTAACTCCTTTATACTTTTATCTGCTTGTGTGCATATTAATCTTTTTCAGCCACGTATATATCGTAGTATGGTTGGTTTTCGTGGAACTCTTGAATGGGCATCTGGACATGCTGCAAAAGGACGTGAACAAACTCGTTATGATGATTTAATTGCATGGTTTTATTCAATGATTGATTTATTTCATGGTAACAAAGACAGCAATCAAGTATTTCCATGGAGTTCCAGATCTAAAAATTCAAAAGTAAGTTTATATATATCTTTGGATTACTGTAATATATAGATATCTTTCAATTTTAGGAAGCTCAATTATTCAAAAGTGTATTTGCACCTGCAAGATATTTATTAAGAAAATGTCCAAAAGCGTTTTTTACAATCAATACATATTTACAAACTGCATCTCGACAATCTTCGCCTGATTATGGATTCATTGCCGATCGAATCAAAGATGCTATGGAAGAAGTTGTACCTGGAAGTACAGAAGATATGTCACAAATGACAAGAAAACTTCCACCTGAAAAACCTCTCTCTACAATGCCTGGTGATGTTGCTCCTGGACTTGGATCAAAAGAATCAATCAATAAGAAAGTGGCATCAAAAGAAAATATTGATACTAAAAATGTTTAATAATGTGTTTATGTTTATTTTTGTGTAATAGATGAAAATTTGTCGTTTAATAAATGAAGTATTAATAATAATCTTTTTAATTGTACCGTATGAAAAACATGGACTTGAAGGGGAAAAATTCTTTGGATACAATAATAATAATATTAGTTTTTTATTATTGCTTTTAAGCACTTATAAGTAACATATTTGTTCTATTTTATCATTATCGACTTGAAGAAACATTATTTAACTAGCATTAAGAAAGAAGAACGTTTATATTCACGGATGTATACAGTATACCAATGTTTTATAAAAGAAACATTTATAATTACAATTTAAAAAATTTAGAAAACATTCTTGAAATATAAATTTTTTGATAGATAAACAATTACTGTTTAAGCAATATATTCTATTATTCCACATTATTTATCATTTTTTGTTCTAAATGTTTCCCACTTTATTTTTTGTGTTTTTTATAAAGTTTGTGTTCATTTTTTCTGCATTAAAATCAATGATGTTTTTTGCTCGAAATGATAGCAGCAAATTCATCAATCTTCTTCTTTTTATCAACCAAAAAAAACGGTGAATCATTTCATCCTTTCTTTCTTGCTTTTACTGCAGCAGTCAGTTTTTTACAAGTGATAAAAATGAAAGAAAGGGAAAAAACTTTAAAAATATGTCGAAAGTTGTTTGCGCTTTTGAAGAATACCGTATATTAAGTTTTTGTCTTTTTTTATGATTTGAATTTGTTTATTGAAATGCATTAGTAATGGAATAAATAGTTGTTCATTTCAAATCTTCCTTTTCTTTGCAAATCCGTTATCTTTTTGTTTACATCTCCTGTTGCATATATGATCGTATTCATATGAATCATTTATAATTTTTAATGTGATTATCATAAAACAAAAGATGAGCTAACAGATAATTTTTAAGCTGTTATTAAAGTTTGAAGTCTTAAAGACATATCTATAAATTTTATGTTGAACATTTTTTATAAAATTTTTTTCAAACAAAAAAGTTTTGTCTTTTCTTTCTCTCTATTGTTATTTCTTTTTTTTAATACGAAAAAAACTGTTTAAAAATCATGTGATCTATTTTTCAATTTTTATTTACAGCCATCTTTTTGTACATTTTTATTTAAGTGATAGCCTTGAAAAATTGTATTGCTTTTTTTTCAGAGAAAACAATACATATACATTTTTCTTTTACAGTAATCTCTAGCTTTTGACGGAAGTGTTTTATGTTTCTTATAAAATTGTGATTTTTCTACATTCTTCAAAATTGCACACCTCTTTCTTTGTAAAAAGTATCTACTTGTGATTTGTATGAAAAGTATATATCATTGGTTAACGCCTGCAAAAAAGACTGTTATCACTATTACGTTTTTTGTTGTTCACATCACTCTGTTTTTTTTAATTTGTGTTGTTCTCGCATTTAAAAAAAGGGAACGTGTATGTTATAAATGAATTGAAAGAGAGAAAAGAGGGAAGGGCTGGCTTACTTGCGTGAACGTTCGTTTGTCCAAATTTTAGAGAAATTTTTTTTGATATAAAAAGTGGTAAACATTCATTTTTAGGCAGTTGTTTTTGACTAAAAATTTCATTGCGTTCTATTTGTGCTGAAAAAATCTCGATCAATATGTTATCAAAAGTTAGTTTTTAAAGTGTCTTTTTTGAAAAAAAATCATGATTAAATTTACAGTGTGCTGCTTCCCAATGGCCTATTACTGCCGGTCCTAAGAGTCTTGCCCATCAGTATGATGTGGCTATCGTTTTTGGTCGTCCTGAAAATTTCGATATCGAAAATTCCAGAGGTGTTAAAAATCTTACAAAAAGGTTGGTATCTTGGTATTTTAGCATACGGTATAAAACTGTAAATTTTATAGCAATGACGAAACTAATAAGAGCCTATGCCGTCATATCCTTGAACATTTGGAAGCTTTGGAAGGAATCACGTACGCCTATGATGAAAGAGCAATCATGTGGACTAACAAGCCCTTGAAGCAGGATATCAATCTTACTGTTCCTCAACCAAACTTGGATGAATTTCTTCAACAAGCGCTTAAAAATGATGCGGAAGCAGTTTTACGCGTGGTCATCTCAAAGACAAAAACCATCAACTTAGCTAACTTCCCCACAAGCGTTGTATCAAACGTCAATGAAGATAGAACATGGCGAACCGTAACAGAAATGATCCTCTCTGAACATCCTCTCACTCGTGCTAACAATCGTTATATCTCAACTGGAGCTGGACAACTCTTTGAAAGCAATTTTACTCAATTTGAACGTGGATTGGTATATCGTGATGGAAACAGAAAAGGTGTACAAGTTGTTAAAAGTGCAAATGGTCCACAACTAGTCCTATCATTGGATTTCTGTCGAAAAGTTTTCTTTCCTGATGGTGTACGATTCATTGATGTTGTCAAAAGTTTTATGGGAAATGGACGGGATTACAAGGAAGCTGAAGCATTGTTCCGAAAAATCAAATTATGTCCAACTTACAATCGAGCAAGAGTTCTTACATTCAAGAAATTCAGTGAAAAAACTGTTCGTCAATTAAAATTGAATGATGGCATCCCTCTTGAAGCTTATTACCGTACAACCTTGAATGTCCCACTTACATACCTTGATGAACGAGCTGCAAATATGAGCAATGGACATGGTGATTTCCCGTTGGAAGTCTTAGAAATTCTTCCCAATCAACCTGTTCCCGTTCTTCGAATGCCTGAGAGCCTTAAAGAAAAAGCACTTGAACTCAATCGACTCAAACCCCATGAACGCCTTGCATTGATTCAACAACAATGTAAAAAGCTGGAACTAAATAATAATGTCACATCTGAATTTGGTCTAAAAGTTACTCCAAAAATGATCGAAGGTGATTTTCAACGTTTACCTCGTATGAGAATGATCGTCCGCGGAAACACAGTAGAATCCAATGATCAAGGTTCATTTAAATTTGATCGTAACATGTATTATCAGCCTGCTGGATTTGCGAAATTCATCGTTTTTGCAACTCGACGTGATTATCAAAAGTCAATGGAATGTGCCAATGCCATTGTTCAAGCTGCTGCAGCAAAAGGTATGCAAATGCCACCACCAACCTTCAAAGAACATAATACTTCTTCACAACGTTTAAATGAATGGGTAACTGCCATGAGTGAATACAAAGGTAGCAAAAGCGTTGTCTTGGTCGTCGACAATAATCATGAATCACATCCTATCGTTAAACTTGCTGAAGCTCTTACTGGTGTTCAGACACAGCATTTATACTTTGATACCGCCTTTAAAGTTGCGCGTGGACGTCCTCAAACCCTTGAAAATATTGTTCACAAGCTCAATATTAAAGCTGGAGGAATTAATCATTTGGTTGAATTTGGTCCCCATTTGTAAGTTTTATTACAATATAAAATAGCTATAAACAAACCCAAAATTTTAAGGAAGAAACTTAACTTCAAAGAAACTTTGATTATTGCCATGGATGTTAGCCATCCAACTGGTGATGATTACAAAGGTTCAACTGATGAACCTTCTATCGTTGGCCTTGCTGGCAACTACTTTCCGGATCCCAATGAATTTGCTGGCCTTTTCTTTTATCAAAAACCTCGGCAAGAAGCATTTGATGAAACATCCCTTCGAATTTTTGTTAAGAAAATGCTTCAACAAGCTCAAAAACATCGTACAATCAAAAATGTTGTTTTTATTCGTGATGCCGTTTCTGAGGGGCAATATGCCATGGTCCTGGATCAAGAGCTTGCCGCTATTCAACAATCTATTGTAGAATTATCAATTAAAGCCAAAATTATTGGCATCATTGTTACCAAGGATGGTAATACTCGACATTTTAATGTCTCAAATGGACAAACTGCATCAATGCCACCCCGCTCATTCGTCACATTTGGAAGTCGTTTTGGATTCACCCAGTTCTTCATGACAGCACATAAAGCGTTTGCTGGTACAGCAAAATCCATCATGATCACTGTACTTCGTGATGATCTTGGCCTTTCAACTCCTGAAATTCAAACTTTCCTTCTGGGCCTTACCCATATGCATCAAATTGTCACTGCACCAGTTTCAATTCCAGCTCCGTTATATCAAGCTCATGTCCTTGCAAGTCGTGGTCAAAAGCTTTTCCGAGCTTTAAAGAAGTTTGCAGAACGCGATATCCCTCAAACTGGAGATTCCATTGATTACATGAAGCTCACAACACTTCTTAGTTTCAAGAATGGGAATTTACCAATGACTCGGTATACAGCTTAAGTGCAGTCGTGGAAATCAAACTTTTATCAAAATTGTAAGTTGGCTTTGGCACAATAAATTATCCACTGGTCTTTACACAATTTCAAATTGAATATCTTTTTTCTGTTTTTTTGGCTTGTCAGAATTCATTTAAAAATAATACAAAAAAGTTTATTCAATTTAGAATTTTTCAAAAATCAATTGGTAATTTATAGTGCTTCTACCAACCGATTATCACCATTTATAACTCTATCATATTTGTTCTGTTATATAATTTTTCTTCTAAGTTTTTTGTAATTGCTTTGAACTCTTTTATATTACTGCTAAAATTTATATAATATTTGGAATAAAAATTTTTGTAACACAATTTTTGGATTGTAAAAATACATACAAATTTCTTTTTCCCGCATTGAAATTCGAATTTTGACAACTAAAATTAAATCGTAAAAAAGTACCGTTAAATTTGTCGGCAAAAGTTAATAAAAAAGCAGAGAAAAAGATAGACAAACATTTTTATTTTCACAACCCTGTTACTTTTATATCCCATTCAAAAAACTTGGCATTTAAAAAAGAGAAAGAGAAAAACCATGAAATGCATGTATCTCACCAATCGTTCGTTGTCAAAACGTTAAACCCTGTAATTGACAACACTGGATTTTATGGAATAATAAAAATCCGTTATCCTATTTTTTCTTACCGTGAATTCATAGAGACAAGATAAAACTAAAACTTGGAAAGTAAACAACCAAAAAAATCAAACGTTCCCTCTTTCATCGTTTTAAAATCCAGCAGCAAACTGCAAATATATAACAGAATATGTCTGAAAAAATGTAATATTATTAATTTTTGTATTACTTACCAGTAGAGGCGTTTCGACCGTTTCCTTTATTATAAATTCTGCTATATATTTCAATTTTCCCTCATTCATTTAACTTTCGAGCCTCTCTAGAGGCTCTGGCATCTTGCCCAAATAATGTCGTCTTTAACTTAACCCAACTCAAAAAAATGTTGAAAAAGGATTAGTTTGTTACATATAATTTGTTAACCGGCTCGATTTAAAAATAAAAAAAATTGTGGTCATTCCTGAATATATTTTTTTAAACTGTCATCAAAAACGGGAAGGAAGTTCATCAAATTTCTAAAACTGAACTGTAAACTGATGGCTCCGACGACCCATTTATGTAAAGCACGAAGTCACTTTTATATAGACGCCAAAAGAAAAGGAACGACAAAAAACAAATTCCACAAGGAGCCAGACAACGAAAGAACTGCACTTTTGTCGTCGCATAATCAACGTATCTTTTCTGCTCTTTATTTTTTTCGGTATTTTAGGAAAATGAAAAGCAAGATAAAACTGAAATTTGGAAGGTAATTTGATTAAACAACCAAAGAAATCAAACGTTTTAACTCCTTCTTTCATCGTTTTAAAGCCCGGCAGCAAATTGCAAGTTTACCTTCCTTCATCTTTTTTTTAATTGTTTTCTGACCGGTCATTTTATTTGTTTCATTTCCAGAAGTCATCATTGTCATAATCCAAAAATGGAATGGAATTGCTTTTTTTATAAAAGGGAAGCAAAGAGAGGGAGGGGATTGTCTCAATTTCCTTAATTCATTTCAATTTTCGCGCAATCGTGCTTCACTGACCATTCATAAAAAAAAGAAGTGAGTGCATTCCAGAAAAGTATGAAATAGATGCAATAAAAAGATTGCTAAAAAATACATGCTTTGAAAAGAAAACATTAATAAATACAGCTCTCTCTATTTTAGGTACAAAGACAAGTGATGGAATTGTGTTTTTTACAGATTCTGATTTATTTTTTGGAACTAATTTATGTTACTCATTTTGTCTTCTTTGGTGCGTAAAATCCTAAGTTTGAGTTCCGTTTTTAAGTTATTGCTGTTAGATTAAAAGCATCTGTGAATCTAGTTTAGAAGATTCTTAAGTACGAAAAGTTTTGTTTCATTTTTTTGAGCAAAAATTTTGCTCTTCTATTTTGGCCTCTATCAGTTTGTTTCTTTGATGCCGTTATCAGTTGCCCAAACAATTTTTTGAGCCAGCCGATATAATGGCACAAGTATTTCTTTTATTTGGCCTACATATTTGTTTTGTCGTAAACACATCTTTTTACAATCAAGAGTCTTCCACGTCTACTGCATAAATATTTCCCTTTGTTTCTTAAAGTAACTTTTGCTTCGCCAAAAAACGAAAGAAATCAAAACAATGAAATACATACGTGAGACCATTGGTCATCATCAAAATAACGGCGGAAAGAATTTTCATTGTTCTTTTTTTTGTTCTGTCTTCTTCCATCAATGTTGTTCTTTTCAAAGGTGGCGAGAATACATGTTTCATATTTACCGTTTAATGGCCACCTTTTTCTCTCTGTAAAAAAAGGGTTTGAGTTTATTGTTTTATTTTTTTTTGTTTCGATCCGATCGGAAATTGGTGAAAGTCGGTTGGTTGCCATTGGAAACTTTATACTACTTACTTATATTTGTTTCTACAACGGATCCGTATATATAGAGAGAGAGAGGGAGATTTAGTTAAGCTGCTGCTGCTGCCGTTCCTGACCCCCATTGTTTTTAACCTTTTGCCAACAAAAAAATAATTGAAAAAATATTATACTCTTTTTTCCCAAACACAAAAAAGCGGCAAGAACTTTCCAACACAAAAAAGTAAAACAGTTATGGGATAATCTTTCCACCCTCTCTTTTTTGAGGCCATTTTTGTAAAGGAAAAACTTATTTTAAATCAACCCTGATTTGCATAAAACTCGTTTCACTTTGATCGCGCAATCTTCTCCTTCTTTCGATTCTTCTCTTTTTCTTTCTTCCCTTCTATTTTTATTGCAAAATGGAAACAGTTTTTTGAACCAAAAAGAAAAGTGATTTGTTTGTTGTTTCATACTTCTTTCTTTTTTCCCTCCTCTTTTAGGTCTTCATGCCGATGCTGCTTCTTCTTGCATGCTTCCTTTTTGCCGAGATCGTTAGCATGATTTCTCATCATTGTATGTATTTTCTATGTAAATACCACCGCAACCTTTTTTCACCCTTTCACCCCTTTCAGTTTTCTATTTTCCTTTTTTAACACAGCGGGACTCTTTTCTCATTTCTTCAATCAAAAAAATATTTTTGTGGCAAACTTCTTATCGCTTTTTTCCCCCTTACCTTGTTAATCAAAGAGATGCCATGTTTTGACCTTTTCAATCTTAATTTATTCATTTATTTTTGGCCTCTATTTTCCGGCCAATGAATACCATTTTTTTGGAACAAAATAGATTTTTATTTATAATTAAAGATTTAGATAAAAGTTTTACCGGTTTTTTTACGGCTTTTAAATGAAAAAAAAGTTATATCCAGCAGCAGCAATCAACTGGACCAGCTGGATTTTCTTTTCTTTCGTTTTTTTCATGTGTTTTCTTAAAGCTGCTGCTGCTGTTTCTTCTTCTTTTTTTAAAATTTTGTTTTGTTCGTTGAAGTCACACTTAAATTTGCGTTCAATTTTATTGGAAAAAAAACTGTTACGGAATATTTAAAAAAAAGTTGATTTTTAAATAAAACAAATTTGGCCAATTTCAAGTACCCCCTTTGAAGAAGTTTTAAACTAGCATTGTTTTGTCAAGGTTATGTTTCTTTCGTTGATCGTTTCTACAGCTACATGAGAAAATAATGTTACTGTCTGTAAGATCAAGGAATACAAAGATAGTTCTTGAATTACTGTAACCATTCAATCTTAATGTAATATCTTTTAAAGGAGTTTAAAAACTTAAACAACTGAACTCTTTTCTATTACAGAATTAAAAGTTTAAAAACGATTAAAAACTCTTTCTTTGACCATTGATGATGCCCTCGATTACAGTCGATTTACAATTTAATCTAATTAACCACAATTTTCTTCTTTCTTCCTCTTTCCATCAAAGTTGTTTTTTTTCTCAATATTGATCATCAACATCGGAATGCTGCTAGAAATTCTTGCAAGAATTCTCTCTCTCACTCTATCTACTGCTTTTTTTTCATTGACTTTGATGATGATCAAGCGATAACCTTTATTTTTCGTGTTGTTGATGATGACCTTGACTATTGCTGCTGCTGAAATAATGTTGAGGCTACTGGGTCGTCACGATAGATAGAGATAGAAAGAGAAAGAACAGGCAGAAGAACTTCGCGCAATGAATCCAATTTTTTGATTACTTTTTTTTATTATTTCTTTAAGGCGTATTTTAGACGGGGGTTGCTTTCTTTAATGACCTCCTCTCTGACCTGTTGCTTTTTTTTTTGAGTCATGCGTAAAAAAAATTTTTATTACTTTTATTTTTACAAACTTTTTTTTGTGTTAATTTAACTTTTGTTTTTGGGGTTGAATTTAATCGTTATACTTTTTGTACTTTCCATTATTGTTATTATTATTGTTGATGGAAAACAGGCAGAGAGAATAAAGAGAGAGATTGTTTCAATTCAATTCAGAATAATAGTACGTAGAGGGATAGAAGTCCATTTGTTGCGCAAGAATGATTTTTTAGAGGGAATACATAGAATATACGTGTGGCGCTTTTTTACAATGAAAATTGAATGAATTAAAAATATAGAGAGAGGGATGATTATAACTAAACTCATATTCTCCCAAAAATTTCTTTTTTTAAATAATGCCCAAATATTTTTGCAAAATATAAATATTCAATTTTAAATCCTTCAAACTTTATCCTCCACCTAAAAATTTTGTTTTGAAACGTTTTTTAAAAATATTTTTAATTATTTTAAAACACGATGATGATAACAATAATAATAAGTTAAGTAAGTAAGTGAGTGAGGGCCTTTTTTTGACGTTACATACTTACTTATCCTCCTTTTTTCTTCTTTGATTACTTTTAGTTTAGGGGAGGATTTTGTTTCGGTACTTTTCTTCTTTCTCTCCTTTTTTCTTACCTGCAATGGCAGCAACAGCAGCAAAAAAATAATATAATCTCTTAAATCTCAAGAGCTTCGATGTCCGTACACGGTTAGCTCTTACCCGAAAAAATACCCAGAGAAGAGAAGAATAAGTACAAAAACTTATTGTCGTTGAGAAGAAAGAAGAAGCGATCTCAAGAAAAAAGAGGCCGCAAAATGAAGAAGCAAAGAAGAAAAGGGGGGATTGTCGAAATCCCTTTTTTTCACAAAAACTTTTAACCTTTTCTTTTTTTTGAGTTAAAATCTCTCGTGTCCTTCTTTTGCTTAAAAAATTATTATTACCACATTTGGACTGATTTTTTCTCTGGGCTCGTTTCTATGAAAACAACTGGTATCACTTCATCAAAAAAGTAGAAAGAAAGAATTCGATGCTTTAACTTTTTGTCGTCAAAAAACAGTCCTTTTTGAGTTTTGGAAAGAGCTGAAATAACTGTTAATGAGTTACTTTCCCTCTCTCTCCCGTTTTTTCTCTGACAGTTGTGAGTTAAAAAAATACTTTCTGATGGATTGACTAATCTCCTTTTTGGCGGTCACAGAAAAACTCTCTGTTTCTGGTGTCTCATTTTCAAAGCATATCTTCTTTATTTTTTCCGTTTCGATTTTTTTTGTGCAATATTTTTGTTTTTGCTTATTGTGTTTTTTTCGGAATTGATTAATTCTTTTATTTAATTAAAAAATGAAAGTGATTATAGTTTTTTCAGAAGTATTTGAAATCCGGCATTTTAAATCTATGTTGATCGAAAGATTATATTTGTGCCGGCTGCTGAATTTGAGATGACGATAATATTGCCCTCGTCGCCGGCACGATTTTATATTTATTCCTTTATTTTTATTATATTTTTTTGTTTTCATGGTAAGTTGATTTAAGCAGCTTTATAAAGATATAGATGTGGATTGGACTTTGTTTAATCTGCAATTAGTAGTGATTATTAACATTGCGTATTAAACATTTTTTATTACGTTTAAAAATAAACAAAAATCGATATTGTAAACCTTTAATTACAGTAGTTATACACTTAAACTCCTTCTCCATTTAGATGTAACGGGTAAAAGAAATTGTGCATCAAATGTTTGCTTTAATGGTGGAAATTGCATTGTTGATGATGAAGCTGGAGTTTTCCAATGTGAATGCCGGCCTGGATTCAGCGGTACCCTCTGTGAATCTGCACTTCCTTGTTCCCTAGATTGTAGAAATGGGGGCCTTTGTTCATTTGATTCTTTGAACAATGAACGATGTGAATGTCCTGAAGGCTAGTTTTTCATTCCTTTGTATTACAAAAAAGTTTTTGATCCAAAAAAAGTAGTATTTATTCAATCAAAACAAATCATTTCTCTTTTTTCTGAATTATTAAAAAAAGAAGAAAGTTTTAAATTACACCCGCAAATTGAAAACTTCAAAATGAGGGGAGAAAAAAAACTTTTTTAATAACCTCTTTTTTTACACACATTTTTTTTGATTGCGAAAAATAATTTTTTTTCTGATTGTAATTTAATCCATCCATGCTGAAAATTATTTTCTATTTTTAGGATTTACGGGAGATTTATGCACTTCAAAAGCAGATTGCCAAGTTACAGGTTGTCTTCAGGGAGAAATGTAAGCAAAAACATTTTTTATTACTGTAAAAATTTCAAGGCATAATAAAACGTTTTAGTTGCTTATTTGAAACATTGCTATCAAAATGGTCATGTGTTATTGATCAATGTGAACAGTTAAGTCCATGCTTACATAATGCAACATGTCGCCCAACTCTGAATTCATTCATTTGTGAATGTGAATTAGGTTATAGTGGGCAGAGGTGTGAAATAGATATTGATGAATGTGCGACACAAAAGCCATGCAAAAATAATGGAAATTGTATCAATCTTCCTGGTTCCTTCAAATGTGATTGCTTGAATGGCTTTGATGGAGAACTATGTGAACAAAGGGTTGGATTCTGCATTCAGAATCCATGTGGCCCACATGGTCAATGCATTGATGAAGCTTCTGAATATCGATGCCAATGTGAGCCAGGATTTACGGGGAAGAATTGTGAAGGAGAAGTAAAAGAAATTTGTGAATGTGAAAATCCGAATCATGAATGCATTATAAAAGACGGAAAACCAAGCTGCGAATGTCCAGCAGGAACAAAGGGTGAGAAATGTGATGAACCAATTGACCTCTGTGCCAGTGAAAATAAATGTTCAAATGGGGGACAATGTATTGCAAATGGAAATTCGACATTTTGCATTTGTCCATCCCAATTTACTGGAGCTAATTGTGAAGTTAAAATTGAAGACTGTTTGGTGGATGAGAAGCCATGCTTAAATGGTGGGAAATGTATTCGTGATGAACAGAGCAACGGGATTGAAACTCATTGTGAATGCTATGGAAGATTTATGGGAAAATGGTGTGAACAAATGCGTCTAAGTGCACATTTAAATTCAACAAATACTCAGCCAAAACAATGTCCCAAAGGATATTGTAAAAATGGAGGTATGATTACATTCCAAGTTGAACTCAATACAAAATATATTTTAGGTAAATGTACACTTGAAAAAGGTTCACCAAAATGTGAATGCCTGAATCCATCGTTTACGGGTGAAAAATGTGAAAAGCGTGTTGCAGAAGATCTTTGCAGTCCCAATCCATGCCTCAATGATGGGCAATGCCATTCAAATGGAACAACAATTTCTTGCTTTTGTCTTGAATCCTTCACCGGGCCACGATGTGAAATTCCATGTGAATGTGGCACAAATGAGCTTTGCCGAGAATCCATTCGAAGCCCCGGAACAGCTGAATGTCTAACGGTACCTGAACCTGAGATAATTTCTGGAATTATTCCTGATAACAATAGTTTTCCATCTGATTTTCCTTTCCTTGAAACTACTAATGAAATTGATGATGCTACAACAACAAATTTAATTACTCAACCACAGCCATCAACAACTTTGACAAATTTCCCAATTCCTCCATCAACATTGTTAACACAAAATTATAGTAATAATAACGATAGTAATAATAATAGTAATTTTATTGAAGTGACTCCTTCATCCATTCTTTCATCTTCTGCCGTAGTTACTACTACTTTAACAACAAAGGCAACAACAAATTTTAATCTAAATAATTTATCTTCTTCAACCATAATAACCGAAACTGATACATTTGATGAGTTACTTGTGAGTTTTCAAACTTCTTTCAACTTTCAACCTTATTTTCTTTTTTTAAAATTATTGTATTAAATATATTTAACATTTTGTGTTAATAATACAAATTTTTTAGAATGTTACCTCATGTGATAGCTGTGTAAATGCACAGAGATGTATACAAATGGATAATCGATATATTTGTTTGTGTAATGAAGGTATGCTTATAGCCGAAATTTTGTGCTATAAAATGACATTCATAATTTTTAAGGATACACAGGTGCATATTGTGATGAATCTTCAAATATTTGCTCTTCTGTCTCTTGTCGTGATGGACAAGTTTGTCGCCTTCAACGTACCGGTTCAATCGATTTGCCACAGTGTGCATGTGCATCGGGGTATTTCGGTGTTAACTGTCATGACGCCACAACTGCATCCTTTAAACCTTCATCTATTCTCATTTATCAATCTGAAGCTAAACCTTCAAAAGATTCTGAATACAGTTTAATTTTATCATTTCGAACAACTCTTTCTAATATTCATTTTGTAACTGGTGAAAATTTATTTGGTAAACAGCAATATTCGCTAGCATTACAATCTGGATTTTTAACTATTACAATTGGAAGTACTCCAACTTCAATCAATGATTTAACGCTCAATGATGGAGAATGGTATACGATATGGTTTAATTCTTCCTCTACAAAAATTACCGTTGAAATTGAAGACAGTGGATCTGGATATATATTGACAAGAAAACAGCTATCAATAAAACCAATAAATATTTATACAACTCGATTTGGAAGAATTACAGAAGATCAAAGCTTTATTGGCTGTCTCAGGGATGTATTCATCAACCAACAACTGGTGGATCTTTTATCCTCTGATCGATCAGTAGATATTGAACCAGGTTGTAATCGAAAAGATCAATGCAAACCAGATACATGTCAAAATGGTGCAACTTGTATTGATTTATGGGATAAATTTTCGTGTCAATGTGTTCGACCATTCTTAGAACCGTTATGTGTGAATCAACTTCGTGAAGTTACATTTGGGCATGACAATGCTTCCTCACTAATTGAATATTCAATTGATGGAAATGACTCAAAGGTAATTCGACAAAAAACTGATATTTCATTTTTGCTTCGAACTAAAAATGATAATGGTATTATTGGATTTCTTGGTAATCGATCAGATGATGATGAAACACTTGGAACATTTTTAAGTATTGAAATGATCGATGGCAAAATTGTAATTAATGGCCGACTTGGTGGAAAAAGAATTGTAACAGAAAAAAGTGAAAAAGCGATCAACGACAATAAAGTACATTTGATTGAAATTCAAAGAAGCGGAAATGAACTAAGGCTAAAAATTGATGGCAAACAAGACTCATTCATGCAATTTCGGCATCCATTTGAACATCCCCTTTTGGCAGATTCCTTTATTTTGGGTGACAAGACAAGTATTAAACAAGCTGCATTTCCATCATCATCCTCATCGTCTGGAAGCTATTTCAAAGGCACCCTACAAGATGTCCGAATTAATGGCAAATCTGTTATTCTTGCTGATGATCCACCACCATTTAATCTTGAAAGTTTTGGACAAAAACAAATTGATCAAAATATTCTCGAGGGTACTGTAAGTGACGATATCTGTGCTCAGTTAAAACCATGCAAGCAAGGAAAATGCTTTAATACTTTTAATGATTTTGAATGTAAATGTGATCCAGGATGGATTGGCGGGACTTGTGAGAAGAAAGATTTCTGTGTGGACAAACCATGTCCATTCGGGTCAACATGTGAAAATTCTCATGGCGGATATGTTTGCACTTCTACAGCATCATTCTATCCAACTTCTGTCGTAAAATATTCCCTTAAACTTCCTGAAACTATTGCTCCGCCAAAAGCATTTGCAAATTTTACTGTTCAACTTCGAACAAGATCCAAAAATGGACAAGTATTTAAATTGGTAAGTTTTCGAAAAAACTGATTCAATTACAATTGGTCAATAATTTCAGCAAAGTTCATTGGATTCAATTTCAATTATTCTCACAGAATTTGGTATTGATGTTATTTACAGTAACTCGACCAACTCAATCCGAGATCCCTTGGCTATTCCAATCAGTGATGGGCAATGGCATACATTTTCAATTCAAGAAAACCATTCAAAATTATCTGCGATATTCGATACTTTTCCATCAACACCTTTGCTAGCTCCATTTTCGTTGACTCGATTTGGTATTGATAAAAATGCTAGATTAGCACTTGGCAAAGGCTTCAACACAACTGGCTTCAAAGGATGCCTTCAAAAAATTACTTTTAATGATTATCCTGAAATTTCATTTTTGCCGAAAGATACTTTTGCTGGAAACTTGAATTCAGTGTTACATTTTGTTCCAATTCAACGTGAAAATATTCAATCAGATGGTTGTCATTCAGCAGAAGTTTGTGGGGCATTAAATCCATGCAAAAATGGTGCTTCCTGTATTGATCATTTTTATTTGAAAGAATGCCGATGTTCTGCCGGATTTGAAGGTGAATTTTGTGAAAGAAATAAAGATGATTGTGCAGGGCATGAAAGTTGTGGTGCCAATGGAAGATGCGTTGATGGCGTTGCTTCTTGGACTTGCTCCTGCAAGCCAGGATTCTCTGGTGAAAAATGTGAAACAGCTTTGGATTTATGCCGACAAAATCCATGCCAAAATAATGGAAAATGTGAAACTTTATTCAATGGCACATACGTGTGCCATTGCGATGAACAATATTTTGGACATCGATGTCAGCAGAAGCGTTCAGCAACATGTGCAGCAAGACCATGTGAAAATGGTGGCACTTGCAAAGATTCTGATGACAGTGGAGTTCAATGTGAATGCCCTCCAGGATTTGAGGGACCCCTATGTGAAGATGCTATTGATGCATGCGCTTCCCTTCCGTGTGAAAATGATGGTACTTGTACAAACACTCCAGATGGGAAATACAAATGTGAATGCCCTTCAGAATTTAGCGGTGATACCTGTAACCAATTTGCTGATATCTGTCATCTTTCTGGACAGTCATTCTGTAAACATGGAGCATGTAAGAATATTTTTGGCGGAGCTTTATGCACCTGCGATGAAGGATGGACAGGATCTCGATGTGACATAGATATTGATGAATGTGCTGAATTTCCATGTGCAAATAATGGAACGTGTGTCAATACTGCTGGTGGATTCCGATGTGAATGTGCACCATTTTATCTTGGATCTCGTTGTGAAACTGTTGGTGTCTGTGCTACAGAGCCTTGCATGCATGGAACTTGCATTCAACATTCGGCTAAAGAACATACATGCAACTGTGACAAGGGTTATGAGGGAAGTAGATGTGATGAACAGATTGATTATTGCCGGGATGAGCCGTGCCGAAATGGTGCAACTTGTCAAAAGCTAATTGGAGAATACAAATGTCTATGCATTAGCGGATTCACTGGAGACACCTGTGAAACTGATATTGATGATTGCGTTACCGGTGCATGTGCAAATGGTGGAAAATGTATGGATCGTGTCAATGGCTTTGAATGCTCTTGTAATGGGACAGGGTTTAAAGGAGCTCAATGCACAGAAGATATCAATGAATGTAGCCCACAACTTCTTTCATCACATTGTGTTAATGGTCTTTGTAATAATATTCCTGGAAGCTATAGGTAAAATTCTGTTTTCTTGAATTATTTATATAAACTGAAAGCTTTTGTTTTTGTAGATGCCAATGCGATGAGGGCTATATAGGACCTAAATGCAATATGGTAAATCCATGTCTTCCTGATTCCCTTAATCGAACTCTTCACAACTGCGTCCATGGAAAATGTACAAATCCCGTTGTTGTACAGCTTTCATCTGGGAGAGAAGTTGCTCAACACGAATGTGATTGTTTCGAAACGTATACCGGTCCACAATGTACACATCTAATGGAAAAGCAATATTCTATTCCAATTGGATATATTGCTGGCCCTTTAGTGGCTATTGTTGTAATTCTATGTCTTCTTGGATGCATGCTTTTCTTCTTTGTTGCTCGAAGTAAGCGTGCCAATCAAGGGCATTACTCTCCGTCAAATCAAGAACACACTGGTGGAGCACGGATGCAGGTTTGTACCTTTGATATTTTGCTTTATCCAAAATTTAACCCTTTATTTCACTCTAACAAAAATGCTTCTTTTAAACTATTTCCACTTTTAGTTGTTTTGTTTTGCTTCCCACAATTTTACCTTTGAAACGCTTTTAATCAAAAAGGTAACACTTTTTTCAGCATTTTTCAGATGTTCACAATGGAGGCACAAAAAATTCAATTACCCCCGAACAAATCTATGCCGGAGCGACTCATTTAACTTTGCTATCATCAAAGCGGCCAGCTCCACCACCACCTGCTTCATCAGTTGCCACAACATGGGCATTCCAAATTCATCAAGATGAAACATTGTAATAAAACAAAAATTATATTTCTCACTTCTTTGCCTTATAAATTCTCTCTCACTCTTTTTTTTTAACTTCAAGTCTTCTTATCAAAAAAACGGGTATTACTTTTTTAACTTTAAAAAAAAATTATTGTGAAATTTCTTTGATAAATTTAATAATAAAAAAACTATAAATGTATTTTGTAATTGTCTGGTTTTTTTAAACATTAAGCATCATTTTGAAACCATTTAACTGAAAAAATGCAATGAAATAAATTCAATCCACACAGATGAAAAAATGTTCAGACATGACTACAACATCCTTTAATAGGTTAAAAATCATTATGTTAAAAAGCTTGTGTTTTCTATTCCGGAAATAAATAAAAAAAGGTCAATTTAAATTTAATGGAAGTCACTCTTTGAGAAAAAAAGGCATTGCCGGAAGCATGGGAAAGGAAGCTACAAAAAAGGCCTTTAAAAACGCAACATTAAATGTGCATATTTTAACAACTTCAAATCTATAAATTTGCCAAAAAAAAGCTTTAATAAGTTTTTTTATTTCCAGCTTTAAATGACAGGTTCTTTTGATTTTTCTATAAATAATTAATCATATGTCTTTTTTCTCGTTTTCTAAGAAGAAACAGAAAATTATCCAAATATAAAAAGGGACTATGAAATAACTAAATAAATAAATGAGAGAAAGTGAAAAAAAAATTTGCCAAAAAGTAAAACATCTGGCTTCCAATTTCTTTCTTTTTTCTATTTCTTTTATATTTTAATAGTTCAGAGTTTTGATGAGAATGATGATGTTCAAAGCTTAAAAACAAAAAAATATATATTGAGACAAGAGACATATATTTCTACTCCTTCTTCTTCTGCTTCATCTTCTTCTGTCTTTGCCAAAAACAGCATGCGCCATGTTTTTTTTTCACTTTTTTTTTCTGCCGCATTTTTAAAGCATACTTTTTTCGGGCATTTTTCCACCCTCAGGGCATAAAATGGAAAGGACTATTTTATTTTTTCATGCCGCCATGCACTTTTTCCCTTTCCTTCGGTTTTTTTTTCGTGAAACCCAAGTCTATCTCATTTTTTTTACTTTCAATTTCGATGTTTTTTATATGCGAAATTTCTCAAGCATTTCTCTCTTTTTCACTTTCTTCAAAGAAAAAAAGCCAAAGTTGAAAAAATCCTTCCGTGTTTTTTTTTCAAGCTTTGAACAAAAATGAATTTGAAAATGTCAAACCACCTTTTGTTTCCGTTTCAATAAATTTCCAAGAATTTCCTTTTAATCACACCTTTTTTTCATAAAAAAATGATTGTATTTTTGCGTGAAAAGTTTTTCCTTTCAAATATTCCCAAAAGTAATAGTAATGACTTTTTTGCTTGTTCCCATAAAAAACCACAACCTTTTGTTTTTAATTGCAGCAGCTTTTCTTTAAATTTTTAATCTTTTGTAAAGGTTTTTTTATATACTAATCTTATTTCAATTAGTTATATTCTGTGTCACCCCTCTTTTTCTTCTTTCTTTTGGCTTTATTTCAAAAAACTTTTATGCCCTGCTTTTTATGACACTTTTTTTTGTGCCAAAACTCTTGTTATATAAATTTTAAGAGTGTTGAGTAATTTATTCAATTTTATTAACTGCTTTATTTCTTTTGACTTTAGAACTTTCTGACGTAAAAAAGCAGCAACCTTGGTAGAAGAAAGCAGTAGTGGTGGTAAAAAGAAGAAAAAAGGAAATGGTATCTTTGAAATATTAAATTTTTAAAAAAATTGTATTTATTCTTTAATGTTTTATGAAATGATTGAAGAGCCAGAAAGTATTTTAAATATTGATCCATCAGATTGTAAGTTTTGGATGCATGTTGACCTTTTAAAAGAGAAGTCTCTTGGGAGATATACGGTTAATTTTAGAGCTACAGTTATTTAAGATATTTTTTATAAAACAACGATTTCTAATTTTTCTTAACAATTTAAAATACTTTTTTTAAAAAACAAGTCAAAAACCAAACAAATATTTGGAAATTTTGTGATTTTTTCGAAACAATGTTGCATTTGTTTAAAACGCAATTGACAATGCTTTTTCTCACCATAAAAAACACCACAACAATTTAAATGCTTAAAAAAAGAGATTCAAAAATTAATTATTCCTCCTATTTTCGAAATTTTGCAAATGCTTTTCCAAAAGAAAATGGTTTAAAAACCGTTGCAAAATCTTTACATTTAACACATTTTGAAACAACTCTTTTTTTAGCCCTCCATAGAATGCCATCAGATTCCGAAGTGATAATTGCAACAGAAACCGATGGAACGGGTACTCGGCATAAAGTTGTAATTCCACCAGCGATGACACCTCGATCCCTATTTAAAAAGCCACGAATGAATAACAGCCGATTCCCATTTTTAATGATTTGTGTAATTTGTTGTGGACTTTTGTTACTTTTTATTATATTGATTGCAACATCCGCTGAAACATGGTTTTCAAGTGGCGGTGGTGGAATTGATCGTTCTACAGATTATGATGATGGGGAAGAGCTTCAAGAGCATGTATGTCTCCTTCATTTTAATCTAATTGAAAACTAATTTAATTATGTTTCAAATGCTTTCAAAAAAAAGCAATTACACATATGTTTTTAGGAGATTGTATTTGTAAAGCATACAGCTGCAGATGAAAGATACCATCGAGCAATTGTAAATGATGTAAATCGAAAACAGGGATCTTGGAAAGCTGTCTACAATAAATATGCCTCAAGGTCACAAAGTTCCGGCCTACTCTCAGATCCAGAATCACAAAAAGTGTTTTATATTCGAAATATTGTTACAAATGAAAATTCCACGTTTTCTGAGTTAATGGGAGATACAATACTGCAACAAAAGTAATTTTAAGGAAATGAAATAGTTACAGTAATTGTGTGAACATTTTAGAAAATTAGCAAAAATGAATATGAATTTACCGAAAAGATTTGATGCAAGAGAAAAATGGCCATTTTGTGAATCTGTTCATCGTGTATGGAATCAAGGTGGCTGTGGATCTTGTTATGTAAGAATTTTTGCTATTCTAAAAACTATTACCATAAACTTGTTCATCAACAAATACAAATATAAATATTTTTAGGCGGTTGCTGCAGCTGCTGTAATGTCAGATCGAATATGTATTAACTCAAATGGAATCGAACAGCCCTTCATTTCAGCACAAGATTTAATAAGTTGTTGCCCAAATTGTGGTGGTTGCCATGGCACTGTATGGGCACTGCTATCATTCAATTATTGGAGGGATCACGGCATTGTATCTGGTGGATCATATGGATCCTATGAGGGTTGCAAACCCTACGCCCAGCCTCCTAATTGTGGTTCACCGTGTTCCATAGATATTTATTCCAAAAAAGATCATGATCACATGAAATGTCGTCGACAATGTCAAAATCATTTCAATAAAGAATACGATGATGATTTGCATCGAGCAAAATCTGTATATTGGGTAAAAGTTAATAAAGTTACAGTAGGAAATATGGATATGCTTAAAGCTGCTTTAAATGTTACAACTGGTAATAGCCTTTTATTGATGTGTTTAAAGTGTAATTTTCGCATTTTTATAGAAAGTAATGAAGTAATAATTAAACGTGAAATTATGACAAATGGTCCTGTACTTGCTTGCTTTGTTGTATATGAAGAATTTCAACATTATAAAAGTGGTAAGTTAAAATCTCATAGAAAGCAATATGTTTCATAGTTTGCTTACATTCTGACTCAAGAAAAGGGAGGATTAGGCTAAACTAGGAATTCAGTAGAAACCAAATAGTGCACCCCATTTTTCTTAAAGCAAAATGTTGCAGAGCGTAATTTTGTTTTTTGGAAGTACAAAGTTTTAAACAAACATTTATTTTGTTCTTTGAAACAAAAAGAAATAAAGTATCGTGGGAATTTTTTTCGGAGCAAACAATCTTTAGTATCAATGAACATTCAAATTTTGAGCTTTAAAAGCAAAGGTCAAGCATGTAACTTTAAATTGATGGATAATCTAGATATTCAGAAACTTGACTTCCCCTTTCTTTGTTTACAAAACTTTTAATAAGCATCCATCAAGTTCTTTTTTTTAATCGAATCCATAAAAAATTAATTAAACCTTCTCTCTTTCAAAAAGAGTGCTGCCATCAGTCATAAAATGGTGCATAGGAAATGCTAACTATTGAAACTATTTCAATTAACTTTTTTTCAGGAATTTATAAAGCTCAAACAAGTGGATTGAGTAAAGACTTATATGGGCATTGTGCAAAATTAATTGGTTGGGGTGAAACAGAAACTGGTCAGAAATATTGGCAATTTATGAATACATGGGGTCGATCAACATGGGGTGAAGCGGGCTTCTTCCGAATGGCTGATGAACCTGAAGAAGTTGCTGCTGGAATACCGCTATAATAATAATAATATCAGTGACGAAAGCAAATCCAAAGTAGAAGATTCATAAATCTTTTCTTTTTGTTTCTATTCTCACGCTTCTTACTTTTCTTTCTTCTTCATTCTCTGCTTTGTTACATCTTCTTTTTCTTCATTGTTGTCATCGTCGTCGTCTTCTTTTTATCATCGTTTACTTAAAAACTTTTTTTTCGGCATTTTTTTTGAAAAAACAAAAGAAACACTTTTTTAAATATCTTTTTTCCCTGCAACAAGTCCAAAAGCTTTTTGCTATTCTTTTTGTTTTTTATCACAGCAAAAAGAAAGAAAAGAATAGGAATATTTTTGGGATCGATTTTAAAGTTTTCTTATCATAATCTCTCTTCTCTCATTGCTTCTGCTGCACATGTGTTTCTTGATGTAAGGATTATGATTACCTTTTTCCTTTTATTGAAACACAAAAGAAAACCATAATATCTTATCAAGAGCACAGGCACTTTTGCCTTTGAACTTGGTTTTGCTTCTTTTTATTTTCGGAAGCTTTACCCCGTCTTATACTGTTATCTTTATTTAAAATGTTTTAAAATTACAGTTATCCAACTTTTAATTTTATCATACCTGTAAAGTTCAAATTTTTCTAGACAAATTTAAAACTTTAACCGTTTATTTTTTAAAAAAACTATTATTAACTTTTAAGCTTGCACGCAATATTTCACATTTTTCTTTAATTTTTTGAACTCATAAATGGCTTCGTGAAATCTCAGCGGAGTTCTCTCTTTTTTTTCTAATTTTACTCTTTTATTTGTTTGTAATAAAAAAAATTTTCTTCACGTGTTATTACTAATACTCTTCCTTGTTAAAAATATTTATCGAAATTTCTTTAATTTTTCTTTCAACCTTTGTACATTTATTATTATTACTTTTCAACCTGAAAAACTTGTAAATTACTATTACCGTATCCGAGAAAAATCTATTTTTTTATATTATTTTACTGGTTTTTATTCTTACTCTTTTTTGTATCTATTTATTTGTTTTTTTATTATAATAAAAGATATTTATCAATTTTAAAAAAAACTCAGAGATGATGAATCAAACAGTTTTGGAAGAGATATGGCTTCGATTTCGTTTTTATCACCATATATATCATGGTGTACTGGGAGCTGTATCAGTTGCAATAAATATTTTTGTTGCTCGAATTATTATTACTCGAACCCCACAACAAATTATACAGTATTCCAGAGTATTATTTTTAAGTTGTTTAGTTAATATTGCAGTTGCTGCATATCTCTTTATTGATCATAATGTAAGTTTTTTAAAAAGCAGAGATTGAAGTAAGAATTGTAAGAAATGCAATAGAAAACTGTTTTTTTCAAATTTTAAAAAGACACTTATTTGATAGGGATTAATTATTTTAAGAGATACTAAATAAACAAAAAAAATTGAAACAAAATAGGGGTTTCTTTCTAAGTATTCAAGTTGAAATTTAAGCCATTTTAAAGTGGAGAGACAACAGGAAAACACAAGCTTTTTAAAATCCTTGAAAATCTGAATCATAACTGATAAGATTTTAAAAATAATTTATTAAAAGCAAGCACGTGACAAATGTTGCTTATTACTATATGAGATAATTAAAGTATATTTATTAAGCAATTACCGTAATCACTAAAATTTATGTTTCCTTTTTTCAGATAATGATAATATCAAAAGAAGGCTTATACATAATTCCAAATGGCTTTTTTCGAGATGCTCCCTTACCAATTATTTATTGTCTTTCAATGTTACACGGATTTTGTTTTTCATTTACTCTGGCAATGATTCCGCTTCCGTTTGTATATCGATATTTTTATATTTGCAGGTTTTCTTAATCCTTATAAACTTACATTGACAACTAAAAAATATTTAGAAATAAAATTTTAACAAATTACGAATTATTTCAATTAGCTGTAGTCTGCTACATTCCATGTTTCATTTATTCTGCTATAGGAGCATACACAAGAATTCCAATTTCTGAATCACAAAAATTCGATGAAAACTTTCAAGAATTTCAATGGCTTGATCCCGAAAACGATGAAATATTATTGGTACAGAAAGCTGTTAGTCTTTTTGCTTCTTTTCGTTGTTAGTATTTAAGTTACTGTATTTAAGAATAGCCCAGAATTTAAAACTATGGTATCTACGATAGCAACGCTTTTAACAATTTTATATGCTACCGTAATAATATGTTCATGGAAAATCTATAAAAGGTTGCATGGCACAAAAAGATTTAAGAAAACTTTAAAGCTGCAACATCAGCTAACAAGAACTTTAACATTTCAGGTAAATTTATTATTAATTTAATACAATAGAAATTTAAAAGTCACCGATGATT